>OX392462.1:150717341-151917341 GCA_947623515.1 Neoascia interrupta
ACTCTTACTTGAGGAGGTTTACCGATTTAATTTTTCTTTTTTATGTCTTGCATTCAAAGGAGTTGCTGAATGTTGAGTTTCAGCTTTTAAAACGTCTTACATTTTGAAAGCTCTGGAGATAGTTGCACATTTAGACCGATTGTGGGCGTGTCTGTTGGCGCATTTAAAAATTTTCAGAACTTGTACTGCTTCGCATGACATGGAGCTTACGTACGAAATTTAAGCTCCCTAGCTCAAAATTTAAGGCCCAAAAACATGTAACGGACGGACGTGGCTAAATTGACTTTCTGTCGGTCCTACGGTGATTACTTCACTGCGTTACAAACTATACATCAAACTTAATATAAGTAGGGTATAAAAATTTTATTTTTTAATTAAATAAAAAATATGATAAAAAAGATCGTTCGTTGGACCAGAAATTTGTTTTCGGTTTTTTTTTAAATGTGTTTTAAATTTGCGTGTTTTTTCTGAAAAACGTTTAAATCACAACCCTTAGGTTTTGAAAAAAAGTTACATAAAAAAATCTATTTCTTTTGACACCACCTATGACCTCTTAACTGATATAGGTACCACCTATTACAAGACACCCTGTATATAAGTTATATCAGAGCTAACTTCTACAACACTGGGTGGTCTTCATCTCTTTTTTGTACTTCTTCAACTCGTTCTACCAGATGTCCCTTGAGCAGCTGCTGGAAATGCTGCTTAAGCAATTTAAGTATTTTTTGCGCTTTGATGACGAGGTTTTAATCACTCTATCGAGGAGCATGCGTTCCGGTTCTAAGCTCAACAGCCATTCACTTGGCCGTTCTATAGAAGTTCTGGTAATCCTTCGGTTGCTAGTCTAAAAAAAAACCTATTCGTGTTTTTGTTGGTTATTCAAGGCTCTGTTTCAATTTTTGTCAGACTTTACCCATATTTATTAAAATTACTGCTAAACAGAGAGGTGCGAACAGAGATCACAGCATTTCTCGACTAACCTACGGGACCTATAGGTAACTTTTTGGAGATACAGAAATCGGCTCAAATCGTGAGCAGCTACTTCTCCGAGTGGAGCGATCGATTCTTCGATAGTTTGGACACGTTGTTCGCATGCCCCCTGACAGACTTCCTAGACAGGTCATGCTAGCCGAGATGCGAGCGCCCCGCCCCCCTGGTAGGCCAAGAAACACGTGGTGGGATCAGGAAAAGAACCTCTCTGAGTCCCGCCTGGGGATTGAGCCGGAGTCTCTTGAGTTGGTGGCGGAGGATCGAGAAAGATGGAAGGACCATTTAGCCACTCTGGCTCCGCGACCCTTTTAAAGGATAAGCGGCAATCGAAAATGATGATGATGAGAAATCGGCAAAGTCAGGCATTTCATTCCAATAAGTTAAAAGAAAAAGTAACGGAAAACGTAAAGTAAAAGTTAAGGAAAACAAAAATTGAGTCCATGTTTCATACAAAATTGTATGCATAATTTCTATACGTCTAAGAACCACATTCCAAAGAAATCACGACCCCTAAAACTTGCATTCGATTATTCTATTCTACTTTTTTCTAAAGACTCTGGAGAGTCTAGGCACGTTCTCTTGAGAGGCTTAGGTCATAGCATATAAGGGCAGAAAACTCTTCGACATTGAGGGACCAGTGAAACGATGAATTTCAGTGAGAAATATTTTGAGAACATGATCTTTCGAGACCTTCTTGATATTCGACATTGCCAAAACAGAATTTATATCTGCTTCATTCATGGACTTGGAGATTGATAGCAACCTTTGGATCATCAGTAGGTACTAACTTATACCTACTTTAGGTGGAGCTACAGTCCGATCCTGATGGATCGAATGAATTCTTGAAGACAAGAATTCCGTGGAAAGTGTGGTGCTGTCTAAGAAGTGAGATACTCCTCATCTTAAAGAAAGTGCAATTCAAGGTCAAAACGTTATTTAAGCGTAATTTAAGGCCATTTTTTTTAAGATCTTCTCAGTCAGATCTTTTCTTGCCTTCAGATCTTAGATCAGTCCCGATGCATTATGTTTGCATTAAACATGGTAGATCATTCAAGAATACTCAAAAGAGATCAGTTTTTTTTATTTAGGAATAAGGTTACTGGACTGAGTCCAAATTCTCTATTGGCCCACCTAAGGATAGCGTCCGAATAGCTCGAGATAGATCGAGCCCGAACAATGATGGAGAACGCTGCAAGGACCACTTAAGCACCGTCTATTGAAAAGCGGCACGCAAAATAAAAAAAAAAATTGTGTGTAACAAGTGCTTAACAGGCATAACGCCTGGGACTAGATTTATTTGGTGGCCAAAATTTTTTAAACCTTTAAACGAAATAATTTTTTTCGGTTTTCGCAAACAAAGTAGTTAAACAACTCGCCACTATGTGCCTAAGTAAAGGACAATCCTCGAGTGGGCTAAGAATCACTCACCATCAGTTTATTTTGGGAAATCGGGAAGCAAATGCTGGAAGGGATTATTAAAACGTCTGCAGCTGTCTTGAACGAAATTTCGTAGACATGTTTTATCTCTCCACAAATAACTCAATAAAAAAGTTATCCTTTAGGGATATGTTGGTACCAATTCAAGATATCCGACACTCATCCACCCATAATGTGTGTTTATGATTGCGTAGTTAAACGAGTTTGATTTATTTTTCAAGAAAGAAAAAGTTCTTCGGATTATGACGATAAGTACCTAGTTACATCCTCGAAGGCATTCCATGAAGGATGGATATAAAAACAAAGATTTTTCTTGATATCCCAGTGATATGCGTATATTCCCTTTGCACGCACGGTTATACCCGAATCGAGATTTGGAAACTCCTTAAGTTAGCCGTAGAGAAAACAATAACATGACTTACCAAAACATTTGGTTTTCCAGTTCGATCATCTACCCAAAGGAGTATCAAATCCGAGCCAGACATTCGCATGGACTTTCGTGAGAAACCCAATCCAATAAAACCTTGGGTGTTTACGGTCGCACGAAAGTAAATGTCCTTCTCCTTGGTCCACCATTCCAGTAGGTATAATCCATTCGAATCCATAGTCTCCATTCGATGCCAGTCATCGTGACGCACTGCATTCGAGGCCGAATGATGGTGGCGACCTTCATGTGGTAATGTAGACGACAAACAGCCCGGGAGGATAATAATAATTAGTGGCAGGACTAACGATAGTAGCCGAAGCGCGGACAGGACTATGCGATGCTGCATTATACCGTATATCCTTTAGAATAAGACACTTTTGCAATTTTCTTTTTGCACCAATTTGGACTGGAAATTTCGCAAAACTAACACTTTGCCCTTAGGGCTATTTTTAACTCTGGTAGGTAGGCGGAATTTACACAAAAAACGAAAAGATAAAAAAACAAAAACGTCTGCACACTTTTATTATTATTTTTTTTTTACTGCATCGGCATCTGCCTTTTTTCTGTGCACTCACTTTCGGTAGGGGGAAAAAGGAAAACAAAACGGCAGCTGGTTTCAACCGAGTGTGTGAGGGTTTCCGATTTGGACCTTCACCGATCGATCAACGCGTTTTGCCGCCAGATGTTGGATAGCTACTTGGTATCCAATAGGCGTGCGAAATTTAAATCCACCGATAAGACGCGGGTGTTATTTGTTTAAACAAATCGAACCGATTTTCCAAACCAATTTTTAACTCACGATCGATCTTTCTTGTACGACTGCGCCGCACCACGAACTAAACTCCGCGCGTATCCCTTTGCGAATAAGAGGCACGCTACCAGCTGGAACTTGTTAGACCTGAATAGCTCGTCGGGAGGCATAGGGATGTCTTTCTTCTTTTTTTTGCCGGTATATTTAAAAATTATGATTGTATGTGTTATGGTCGTTACGCTTTATGCGCTCTGGCTGGAGTGTATTCCCTGTCTTCTGTTTTCTGTATGACTAAGTACGCTCTTAAGTATTGGGTTCGGTTCGAAGAAGTGTCTACACGTAACGTATTGTATTGGATATTCGATTCATGTTCTTTGAGTTTGGGTTGGTGTTCTTCCGATGGATGTTTTTGGATTTTTCTTTGTTCTTCGACAACGACTACCTTCTTCTGCAGTGTTTTGAGTTCGTTTCGACACCCATATGGTTGGTATATGGTACGTACAGTAGTATACGTACATTCTTATTCCAAACAGTTGTTTTAACTTTACCTTGCTTAAATTTCGAGCTGATTGAGTTAGGTAGGTAGGTAGGTACATGGAATCTACATACTTCTTTAATTGAGTGGAAATTCTTCGGTAAATACCTACAATGACTTAACCCGAGGACTACCAAAACAGTGGCACTTAAGTCTGCAGCAGACAGAGTTGCCAACAAAATGCAATTATTCCGATGGCAAAAATTGCGATGCAGAAACGAAAAAAAAGACCATCAAGCATAGTAGAAGCATATCAGTCCGTCGGTTGTGTTGAAGATTAAGTTCATCTTTATTATGCAGTTTGTGTAAAATTTGATTTGTTCATTAAAATAAGAGGGGCAGCGCTAAGCCAAAACAAGGGCTTATGGTTTAGATGGTCAGTCTACAAATCGACAACGGCACCAACTTAAAATTGGCACATGGAATGTCTAATGCTAACTGCGAATCTGGTTGACGAGGCTAAAAAGTATCAGCTCGATGCTACTGACATCTCCTCAACTAAGTGGAACGGTTTCGGAACCAGAGATTTCGCTGATGGGTGGAGACTTTTCTGGTTTGGCGTCCCACATAACATGACTGCACGAGCGGGTGTGGGGATACTCACAAGCCCCCGGCTGTCGGGAAACGTATTGGAGTTTATTCCATTAAGAGAGATGGTTTTGATCTTAAAGCTTAAGCTTGAGCGATCGACTTTGGCTTTAGTGCAGATGTACGTACCCAACCTTGAGTCAGAGTATCCGGCCTTCTTGGACGAAGCTTATGCTGCGTTGGATAGAGTGGCAGAAATGGACTTCTTCCTCCTGATGGGTGACTTCAATGCTCATGTGGGTACGGCCGACAGTACTTGGAGAAGTGTGATTGGGAGGCACGGTGACCCGGATCAAAACAGGAACGGGTTCACTTGGTACCGGCACAGTTTAAAACAGATCTTTTTTTTTAAATTAACTCGCGATCAAGGGGTTATAACTACCCTTAAGATGAGTAGCACATCGCAGGCGGAAAGATTTTGATGACAAAAAAAATAAATGTAGAAGAAAAAAAGTAATTCTGCATCCAACTCGCAAATGCTGATCAGACAAAAATCAGTGTGTACAAAAAATGATTTGTGAAGTTCGCATTTTGAGAGAAGCTCAGCTGTCAACTGATCACCACCTAGTGTTGTGCAAGTTGCAAGTATTCCTTTGCTACCCAGGCGAAATCCAAGACGGGTGAACACGGTATGACAGGCTACAGGATGCTGAATCTGATTACAGGGATCGATTTGCACGGCACATTTCGGAAAAGTTTGAAAAAATTCCAACTGACCTTTTAAATGTAGAGGAATAAAGGCAGCTATTTTTATCGGCAGTCATTGCCTCTGGCAGAAATGTTGCTGAAATGGCGGCTGGTGGTGAGAAAAGAACTGCGTGGTCAATATAGCACTCAGAACGGCCAAAGAACAGGCATGGAAAAAGTTCGGCGAGAGGTTGGAGCACGATTACAGATCTGCGAACAAAACATTTTGGCAGACTCAGAGGAAGGAAGTTGAATATCGTTCAAGGGGTTAAATCCAAAGATGGTTCACCTGTTTCAAATGAGAATGACGTCTTACGCAGATGGTCATCTTACCAAAAGGGCACCGAAGATGGCAATCCCATTGCTGACGAGATGCTGACGGAGAAAAGTCCTACAGTAGATGAAGTCACTGCCGTGATTTAATCGCTAAAAGTGGGTAAGTCTGCTGGAGTCGATGAAATCTGGTCAGAAATGCGGTAAAGAAGGTGTTAAATGGCTATCACTCACATGTCATTAAGGTGGCCTGTGAAAGCGGGAAAGCACCGAGCGATTGGCAAACAGGAGTTATAGTGCCCATTTTCGAAAAAGGGGTTAAGAGAGATTGCTCTAACTATAGGGGTATATCTCTCTTAAGTCTTCCGGGAAAATTTTTCTCAAAGGTGTTATAGACGTGTTTCAGAGATGTAATCCAGTCTTTGTTGCGGAAAGAGCAATGCGGCTTTCGGCCTGGCAGAGGCACAACCGACCAGCTTTTTACTCTGAAGGTTATTCTTGATAAGGCCTAGGAATATGCCAAACCGGTCTACGCGTGTTTTGTAGATTTGGGAAAGGGCTTTGACCGCGTTCCTCGGGATAAACTGTGGAGAGTTTTGCAGGACTATGCACTGAGTGGGCCTCTTCTGAGAGCCATTTGGTCTTTGTTTAGGAATTGCAGAAGCTATGTTCGGATAAATGGCGTCAAATCCCAACCTTTTGTTGTGCGCGTTGGACTTCGCCAGGGCTGTGTTCTATCGCCTCTCCTTTTTATAGCATATATGGACTGGATGGTGAACCGCAGTCTTGGTGAGGAATCTTTTGAAATGGCTGGCGTCAGGATAAGCAATCTGCTTTTCGCAGATGATTAAGCTATGGCCTGGCATCGTCCGAGGAGGAAATTCAGCAAGCACTGGATGGGTTTGCGGCCATATGTGGTGAAGCTGAGAAGAAGGTAAACGTGGACAAGTCCGAAGTGATGGGTGTTTCCCGAACGCCTGTGCAGTGTACCCTGCTCATAAACGGAGTCGCATTGAAACAGGTAGAGAAGTTTAGGTATCTCGGGGTGCTTTTGAAGAAAGATGAAGGGGTGATACTGAGTTTACCTGTAGGATTGGCCCAGTTGGAGCAATGTCCATTCATGTCCGTCCGTATGTAAAAAACTTTTAGGTCTTAAGGTAGAAAGCTGAAATTGTGTGGGTTGGCGGGAAGTCCATTGAACCAGATCAAGTTTGAAAATTAGCCGAATCCGCCCACAGACACACCCACTACAGGCCTGTACCTAATTTAAAAAAATGTCTAACTTTAAATCTCCATCTCTAATTTTAAAAAAATACTTTTTCCAAATTTTAGCTATGTTAGAATAGTGCTAGCTTATTCATTTTTTGAATGTAACATTGCCTTGAAATTGTCTTTGAAGTGACCAAAAAATGTTAGCCTTTTCATTTACCATGACCACTTTTTTAAGTGATTTTAGCTTAGAATGACTGTTTTTCAATAAATATATATAAAATTTTACTAAAAATTATATGGTAAAAGTTGTAGATATAAGCATTTTCTAACTTTCATTTATATGTAATATGTGCCTCCGCCCACTTTTGTGGGCGTGGCGTTAAAAAAGTGATTTTTCTAAGTTAAAAAGACGGAGTTTTAGGCCGAAATGTATGCAACCACCTAGTATAAAGCATTCAACAGTTATATTTTTGTATCCTGCCCACTTTTTGGAGGCGTAGCAGTTTTTTTTTTGGTATGGTCGGGTATTTCGCAATCCCTCGTAGATGGACTGGAGCTTTTGCATACGCACTGTTGCACTTTCCCACTTGTTAATTCAGTGTTCGCTTCAACCCTAATTTATTGTCATGAAGTTCGGGTAATGACCGAAAGAATTATATCGCGGTACAAGCTGCCGAAGTGAGATTTCTGAAGTGCGTTGCTTGTGTTACTCTTAGGGATAGAATGAGAAACGTCAGCATTCGTGGGAATCTTAATGTTGAGCATCAGCTACTTCTCCGAGTGGAAAGACACGCTATTCGCATGTCCCCCCGACAGAATTCCTAGACAGGTTATGTTAGCCGAGATGCGAGGCGTTGCCCGCCTGGTTGGCCAAGAAAAAGGTGGTGGAATCAAGTAGACACGAGAGCCTTCTGTGGATCACGCCAGTGTCTCTTAAGTTGTTGGCGGAGGATCGGGAACGATGAAAGGATCATTTAAGGATAAGCGGTCACCGAAAATGATGATGTTGATGATCTTGTTCATACAAAGTATGAAAATTGGTAGAATCAGTTTACAGCCACGCCCTCAATTGACTTGGATGACAACCTCAAGTTAACATTTTATTTCAAAATGCCTTCTCGCCAAGCTAGACAAGGCATAGGAACTCAAATTTTAATGCAGAGTCAAAAGGCGGCTTGGGGCGTTTGTAACGCATAAAAATGATCACCATAGGCCCCTAAGACCTTTTAGAGATATGATTAGATACCAACAGGAGAACTGACTAAGCTATGTCAGTGCCTCCGTACATAAACAACTTTTAAAATTTTAATTTCCATTGGACCAGATCAAGTATGAACATTTTTCGAATCCGTCTACAGACCTGTATGTGCAACCACGACCATTTAAAAAAAAAAAACACTTAAATCAAATTTTGGGTATGCAACTATATCGTCAGAACATCAATTTTAGGTATTAAAATTAGGCAACTTCACTGTCCAATGAATCAGTTTTGATTCATGATATCACTTTTTATACCCCATCCCATAGGATAGGAGGTATATTAAACTTGTCACATAGTTTGTAACACGGTGAAATAATAATGGTAGACCCCCAAGACCTTAGGGGCATATGATCAAGACCGAATTCTGAATCAATTGAGCCATGTCTGTCCGTCCGTCCGTCCATCTGTATGTCACATGTTTTTAGGTCTTAGCTTTTGAGCTAGGGTGCTGAAACTTCCTACGTGAGGTCCACGTCATGCGAAGTAGTACAAGTATAAACATTTTTGAAATCCGCCCAAAGACACCCCCACAATCGGTCTAAATGTGCAACTACCTCCAGAGTTTTCAAAACTGTAAGACGTTCTAAAAGGCTGAAATTTGACACTTAGCATCTCCTAATGAATTTAAGACACAAAAAAGACAAATCTAGTTTGTAAAAATCCTCTAGTGGGCGTGGCATCTATTTTAAGGTCGAATTTTCAGTTGCAAAAATGCAGTTTACTCAATATTTTTGCTCGAAATTAAAAAAAAAATTTGTGAATATTTTATGTAGAAAACGCTTAGTTCCACATTTTGCTCTTACCAGACTTTGGGCCACGCTCACATTTAAAGGCAGAATTAAAGAAAAACCTAAAATTTTCCAGAAAAACTTGATTTCGACTGGCCTTGAGCCTAATTTAGAAAAGCATGATACAAAAAAAGTAGCAGGTTAGGTAAACGAGACTTTAGTCCAGATTTCGTTCATATAAAGTTTTTAGCCACGCCCCCTTTTAAGGGTAGATTTTTTTAAAATATTGAATTTGGACCAAAAAATTGCATTTTTACGTATATTAAAGTGTAACTTGGATATAACTATTAAAAAAGGGCATGGTCGACGGTGGTCGGCACTCCAGTTTTTGTCTTATTAACTTCTGTAGTCTTCTGTTAACTTTTGCTCTGCATCAAAAATTGAGTTCCTACGCCTTGTTGAGTTTGACCAAAAGGCATTTTGAAATAAAATGTTGCAAAAATAAAGATTTGAATAATGCACGCAAAAAAGCAAATTTTTGGTTGAAATTAAGTTTTATGGAAAATCGCCTCCTAAAAATGGGCGTGGCCAAAAACTTTATAGAATGGTGCCTGGTTTAAATTATGTGGTGAGTCGTTTTTCTTGTTCTTGAATAAAAAAGGCTTAAATTAAACATTTTTCTTAAAAAAATTTAGGTTTTCTTGAAATTATGCCTCAAAATTCAGGCATGGCCCAAAACTTTTTATGAGGAAATTGGGTGTTTTCTAGAATGTATAGGTAATATTAAATAATTTTTTTTAGGTTTTGAACAGAAATTAAAAAATAAAATGCATTTACGTCCACTTCAAAAGACCTACCGATGTGATTCTATTTTCCAAGCTTTGCAATTGCCATGAAATGCTAAATACAAAATTTCAGCTTTGTATGACATCTTACTATGGGTCAACTTTTTTACTTCTTTGTGCAACTTTGCATCTCCCAGAGGCCGCAGGTATAAAGCGGCAGAATGTTATTTTTGTGATCTTCTCACTCAAGACAACACATTTTTGAAGGTTGGAAGTTGCTGAAATCAGTAAAAAAATGTTCATCAGCTCTTCGACTACTAGTTCCGCCGATGATCTTATATTACCAAATTTGTGTAATCCTTTGCAATAAAATTCATTTCTATTCTCCTTTTCATTCCTATTCTCTTTTTCATTCCTATTCTCCTTTTCATTCCTATTCTCCTTTTCATTCCTATTCTCCTTTTCATTCCTATTCTCCTTTTCATTCCTATTCTCCTTTTCATTCTTATTCTCCTTTTCATTCCTATTCTCCTTTTCATTCCCATTCTCCTTTTCATTCCTATTCTCCTTTTCATTCCTATTCTCCTTTTCATTCCTATTCTCCTTTTCATTCCTATTCTCCCTTTCATTCCTATTCCCCTTTCCATTCCTTTTCGCCTTTCCATTCCTATTCTTCTTTCCATTCGTTTATTTTCTTGTTTTCCATCCCAGTTCCGTTACCATTTATGCATTATTTTAAATAGAAAAAAAGTCCTTTGAATTTGAACCAAATTTCGGGCGCGGCCGAAAGCTTTGTATGAACAAAATCTAAAATAGGGTGGTCCGGTGTTCTTTATGTGGTAAAATTTATTCCTTATTCTATACTTAGTAAAGCTAAAAAGCAGTCGAAATCTATGTTTTTCTGGAAATTTATAGGTTTTTATGGAATTGCGCCTCTTAATATGGGTGTGGCCCAAAACTTTGCATAAACAAAATGTAGAACTTAATATTTGCTACATAAGATATTGAGAAAAAAAATTTCGATTTAGAACAAAAATATTGAATAAAATGCATTTGAACAATTACTCTTTAATTCGATGCCAAAAATGTAATTTTTTTGGGCAAAATTCAACAATTTCGTAATATCAACCTCTAAACATGGGCGTGACCAAAAACTTTGAAGGAACGAAATCTAGTATAGAACCCGGTGAAGCTAATGTGCTAAATTTTATTTCTTATCCTTACTTAACGTAGGCTAAAAAGTAGTCGAAATCCATGTTTTCTGGAAAATTAGAGGTTTTCTTAAATTCTGCCTCTAAATGTGGGCGTGGCCCAAAGCTTTGTATCAAAGAGATATAGAAAAAGGTGTTTTCTACATAATATATTAAGTAAAATTTTTCGATTTGGAACGGAAATATTGAATAAATTTCATGTGAAAGATTATACTTTCAATCGATGCCCCGCCTAGGGGCGGTCTGTGAACTTTATTTTTATTTTTTATGACTTGTAATCATTAGAAGATGCTTAACAATAAATTTCAGCTTTTCACGACGTCTTACAGTCTTGTAAGCACCGGAGGTTGTTGCACATTTTGACCGACTGTGGGCATGTCTGTGGGCGAATCTAAAAAAATTTTAACACTTGTATTGCTTCAGATAACTTACGGAAAGCTTACGTACAAAATTTCAGCTTCCTAGCTCGAAATTTAAGGCCTAAAAATTGGTGACATACGGACGGACAGACGGGCGGACGGCAGAGCTGTAGAAGAATGCAATCATTGCTGAATGCATTCCTTGAAGTCATACTAAGAATTCAAGTCGATTAATTTCAATTCAGTGACTTCAACAATGACTTCAACTTAGAAAATATAAAACAGCATTCAGTTTGATTTCATGATTGAAGCAATCATTTTCAACCGTCAAATAGTTGAAGTCAAATGAATGAAATCTTTTTGACTGCTCTGCATTCAGTGAACTCACCTTGAAGTAACTAGCATTCATGAATGCATTCAATTCATTGAAGTCACTAGCATTCATGAATGCATTCAATTCATTGAAGTCACTGAATGCATTCAATTTTTTGAAGTCACTTGAAGTCTTTTGAAGTCTTTGACGTCATAGAAGTCAGTGAATGCATTCAATATTTTCAAGTCACTTGAAGTCACTTGAAGTCTTTGAAGTCTTTTGAAATCTTTGAAGTCAGTGAATTCATTCAATTCTTTCAAGTCACTTGAAGTTACTTGAAGTCTTTTGATTCTTTGAAGTCTGTATCAAATAAAAATCTCTTCTATTCTGAACCACTTGAAAGCATTTCAGAGCTTACGAAACCCCCAAAAACACAATACACATACTTACAATAATCGAGTCTAAAAAAATTTCAACTATCATGAGTGAAAAGAGATGGGTTTTGAAATTGCGTAAGAGCTAAGTCGTCTGGGTCTAAAAATAAATAGACCCAGACGATAATAAATAAAATTTGGTTTCACAATGAGAAATGAGGTAAAGTAATGGCTTAAATACCAAATTAGTGTCAGCATTTGACTAATAGAAGATTTGTTGTTCATTCTTCTCCATCGGGAGTTTGACCCAAAGTCTATCAGTTTTTTTTTTTTTTTTTTTTGAGAGCTAGAAAACCAATTTTTTCGTATAAGCAAAAAGTTGTGGTATGTATGGTGTCCTTTTCGAACCCAAATCAATCATTCAATTCGAATCACCTCCGTATGTATCTCTGTAACTGAAGTGTAGGCAAGAGCCTTTAACTCGGCCGGCCCATAAGGAATGTTTTACTCTCGGATCCCTTATGGCAGACTGAGATTTAAAGAAACATCAATAATGACTACTGATTGGCGATTGTTGATTTCTTTGTTTGACGAAATAGGTATTTCAAAGAACCGTTACAAAATCGATTTAGGTTAAACACTCTTCTAGATCCTCTTTCATATTCGTGGTGGCATCATAAAAATTTATTTTACGAGAATCGTTTATTCAGGAATACAACCCGACGACATTTTAAGCGTCATCCATCATCATTGCCTTCGTTATACTATAAAAATTGAGTTCTCGCACCGCATCCTTGACAAATGCTATATCTCCATATCCGCCTCCAGAGAGGCGTTATTTGGCTCGTTTCGATTGCACAATAACCGTTTTGTACCATTTTGTTTAAATGTGGTTAGGCTTAAGGCTTCGCCCTCCCTGTAATGCCATTAACAAATATCTTTTTTCCAATATTGGGATTTTGCTAATTGAGTCGCTCTGTGATTTGCCTCGATATGAATTTATTCGAGCTTCCTAATCACCTCAACGCTGAATGAGGGAAGAGATTAAAAATATTTGCTAAAAAAAAATAAAATTACTTTAAAATTCAAAGTGCTGGCATTTCGTAAACAGACGCTGAGCGATAAGTCCCAGAGTATCCTCCTCCTTTATTGTGAATTCATCAACTTTTTAATTACATTTATCCTGTTTCATCATACAAAGCCTTATGTTCTTCGACTTAAAAGCTACAGCTGATACCTGCTTGGGTGAAGGTTTAAAGAAGTTTATAATCGTTTTATTCCAAAGCGCTGCGGGCTGTTTTAAATGCCTTAAAATTATAAATTTATTTGTGTGCTCCTCATCTTCATTTGGATGATTTTGCTACTATTGCTTTCTTTTCATTATCTGGACAGCTGAACTGAATTAAAAGGGAAACCAACATGACAGTCTTTCCTTTAAATATATTCTTTTTTGAAGGTTTTTTTTTCCTTAAACAAACGAATTCCTTCAATGTTCAAAAGCTAGATACCATGCCAAGGATCAAAGAGAATTCGTTTTCATTTTTTCTTCCTACACTAAATTTTTCAACTTTATAGTGGAGAGTTTTGGATTTCTGAACTTTCGTGCAGCATAAAGGTACCCTCCACAGAAATGAAGCCCCCCTGAAACAGGTAGAGAGGTTTAGGTATCTCGGGGTGTTTTTCACGAAAGATGGAAGGTGTGATACTGAGTTATCCTGTAGGATTATCCAAGCTGAAGCAATAGTAAACTGACTGCCGCAGCCGGTCATCAGGAAAGCAGAGCTTGGACTGAAAACAAAGATCTCAGTCTTCAATTCAGTGTTCATTCCAACCCTCATCTATGGGCATGAAATTTGGGTAATGACCGAAAGAATCAGATCGCCGGTACAAGCTGCCGAAATGAGATTTGTGAGGTGCGTTGCTGGTGTTACCTTAGGGATAGAGTAAGAAACGTCAGTATTCGTGAGAATCTTAATAATGAGCAGCTATTTCTCCGAGTGGAACGATCAAAATTCTTCGATGGTTTGGACACGTTGTTCGCATGCCCCCGACTGACTTCTTTGATAGGTTATGTTAGCCGAGATGCGAGTGCGTCGCCTGCCCGGTAGGCCAAGTAACAGGTAGTGCAATCAGGTATAAAGAACATCTCCGAGACTCGTCTGGGGATCGCGCCTGTATCTCTTGAGTTGGTGGCGGAGGATCGGGAACGACGGAAGGACCTATTAGCCACCCTCGCTCCGCGACCCCTCTGAGGACAAGCGGTCGCAGAAAATTATGATTCTAGTGGTGATGATGGTCGTATCCTAGATCCTACCATGGTCACCTAAGAAAAAATAATCGTTTAAAATTAGATTAAAAAGTGCAACTTTAACATACCCGTAAATGGCCATAGGCGCCTGCCAGACACCTGGCACCTACCCTTAGCGGAGCGACGAAGTCGCGTGAGCGGTTAAACCCTGCGAAAAAGGGAGTTGAATTCCTTTAAACCCGCGAAGCGGTCCACCCAAACACTGTTGTCTCCAAAAGCAAATTTATTTTACAGCGAATCTTGTCAGATTTCTATAGCATACTCTTAAGCTCCACAATGAGTAGTTTGAATTGCTATAAGGGCGCCGCGCTGCGGTCCAGCATTGTTTCATTTTCCGACTTACTTACTTACTTAAGGTGCCACTACAGTCCGGGCTGGACCTGGGCCACAGCCAACAAGCTTCGCCAGCCAGCTCTAGCCAGCCGTCTCCAGTTTCACACGCGAAGTTGGCTGAGGTCCCCTTCCACTTGCGTGCGCCACCTGAGTCTCGGTGCGCCGTCCCTGCGGTGGGGATTTGAAGATTTTCCGGACCGGGGCGTTGATGTCCATCCGCTCTAGATGACCCAGCCATCGTAGACGTTGTGTTTTGACTCTTTTGGCTAGGTCGGTTTCGCTGTACAGCCCGTACAGTTCGATGTTATATCTCCTCCTCCACTCTCCGTCTATGCAGACGGGACCGTAAATCGTCCGAAGAATTTTCCTCTCGAAGCAGCCTAAAGTGTTTTCATCCGCCTTTGACAGGGTCCATGCTTCTGCACCGTACAGCAGGACTGGGATGATGAGGGTCTTATACATGGACACTTTAGTTGCTCGAGAGAGGGCTTTGCTACTCAATTGCCTTCTTAGCCGAAAGAAACAGCGATGGGCACGAGTTATTCTTCGTTTGATTTCAGCGCTGGTGTCATTCTCTGAATTGATAGCGGAACACAGGTAGACAAAGTCCCTAACTACCTCAAAAGTTATAGCTGTCGATGGTGATGTTTTGTCCAAGACGTCGGTGTTGGGTGTCTTTTCTTGATGACAGCATGTACTTGGTCTTGCCCTCGTTGAATACTCACGAAGGCTGCACTGACATCACACCTTGTTCTACCGATTATGTCAATGTCGTCTGCGTATGCGAGTAGTTGAACGGACTTTTGAAAGATTGTACCTCTGGTGTTGGCGCGAGAGTTCTGCACAATTCTCTCAGGTATGTTGTTAAAGAAGTCGCTTGATAGCGCGTCGCCTTGTCTAAATCCTTTTTTGACATCAAAGGGGTCGGTGAGGTCTTTGCCGACCTTGACGGAACAGCGTGAATTTTCCATCTTCATCCTGCATAGACTGACGAGTTTTGGCAGGGATGCGTCTCTATAGATGCTGTCATACGCGGACTTGAAATCGATGAAAAGGTGGTGTGTATAGATTTGGAATTCCTGGGTTTTCTCCAAGATCTGCCACAGTGTGAATATTTGATCCATGGTGGACTTTTTTGGCCTAAAGCCGCACTGATATGTGCCTAGCAGATTGTTGACAAACGGCTTCAGGCGTTTACACACTACAGCAGAAAAAATCTTGTATGCGATGTTAAGAAGACTGATGCCTTTGTAGTTGGCACAACTCAGAGGGTCTCCTTTCAGGATCGGGTAAACATTCATTTGTCGACTGCGTCTCCTTATTTGAGCGAAGTTTCCAGTGGCACATTCATGCAAAAACTTTCCTCACAGTCCTTTATGAACGTATTTTGTGCTTTTGCAGGTGAATCTAAAAGCTATTTCTAATTACACTGATGTTTAGTGGCCTAAGCAAAGTTCAGATAGCATTCTTCTGCTTTGTAGGGGTATGCGGTACCTTTTATGAAGAAGTCGATAAATTAAGGCATTTAATTCCTATTGGTTGGCCAAACAGTTAAGCTTGCCCATGAAGCAAGAGTCCTCACTGCGTTTCATACTGTTTTTATAGTTATATGCCTTTTGTAGGTTTGCTACTTGAACCCCAACAAGTGTGCTTTGCGTTTAAGCTGCCCCACCGATGATAAGATTCGATCCAAATAATTTATACAAGCGAACGAGAACTTCGTCTTCAAATCTATATCTTGGCAAAAATATCAAGATGCAATGTTGAAGTAAATCTCGAATCTGAAAATATAAGGTCGATCGTCGGTAATGAATTGAAAATTCAAGAACGGGGTATGAATCCACTTTTAACATGTTAGATCTTTAAAAATCCGATTTCTAAGAAAGTTCACTCCAAAATAAAAAAAATTTACGACGAATATAAAAGGTATAACTATATTTGCTATGTTTGCCCCATACAAAGTTTTGAGTTTCGCCCACCTCTAGGGGGCGCTTTTAGGAAAAAACCGTTTTTTCCGAAATAATTTTCGGTTTCAACGAATTTTGTCATGCTTCTAACGAAATTACAATTAACTGATTTTAATTTTTAGCCCAGGCCCACTTTTGGAGCCTGGCCCATATAAATAATATATGAATTCGGGACAAAAAATTTTAAAGTTCGGTGTTACACGGTATACATGGTCGGGTATATAGAAGTTTGTCACTTGTTTGTCACTTGTTTTTGTCTTTCATTCCGTTTTTCTGCTCTATTTTCATCAATTCGATTAGCCAATGACAAACACGAAAAATATTAATATTTTTTTTGGTTTTATCTTAGGAAAGTTTTTTTAATCTCCTTAAACTAAATTAAAGCATCATACGTATCACATTTGGAGAGACTTTTTGCACATAAACCGACGACAAACTTTCGACACTGTGCAGTGCATGATACACTTGTGTTTTTCGAACTAATTAAAAGAACTTCATTAAAAAAAAATTAAGTAATGAAAACTTCCTAAAACGAGATACTGGAATAGCAATGGCATCTTACAAAAGTTAAAACTAATAAGTGGGAATATTTTGTTCGTCCTTCTTGGTCCAGCACAGTTCATAGTTTTTTCTTCTTTCAAAAATTAACTTTTTCAAGTTTTTTTTTTCAGTCGAGGCACTTGTGTATCGACTTTTTAACAAAAACACATTCAATAGATATACCTATCCGCTTATTTTACCAACTGCCATTCAAATTTCTCCACCCACACAGGTATTCCAGGTTGCCGAAGAAAGGATACGCAGAACAACATAAGCACCTCAACGCCTTGTGTTTACATTCGTAAGCTGCTTTCATGTTCCAGTACGAATTGTGTTTATTTATTCAACGAAATAATGAGAATATATACGAGTACGTATAGAGGAATGATTTGGACGAATTAATTTCATGACTGACAACACATTAAGAATATTTACCGAAAAAGGTATATAAACACATTTCCCAAGTAGGTACCTACTGTGCATGATTCCGGTATCCAAACTCAAACCCCCCAATCGGATCTCAGAGGCAAAAGTGATATGAGCCATCAAGGTTGGAGTAGTCATTACGATGACGAGCTCATTGACAGCCTTAATAAAAATGTTCGCAATATTATGGTAATGGAATCTGGTTAACAATTTGTGTGTTTTACGTTTATTACCTGTGAGCTGTGTGGTATTTTAGCTCTTCTGGAATGGAAATGATAAGAAGTCAACTGCTAACGATGACTTATATTCTGATGCAGGAATCGTTATCCACAGGATCATACCAGTTTCCGGGGATTAAATGGGCTATGGTATAGCTTTGATCATCAAAAGCAACTGTACAAAACTTTTAAACTAAGAAAGCACTTAAACTGTCATTGCATAGGTGATCGATTATATATATTCGGCTATTTTACCGTTATATTCAAGCCACCATAAATGCGGTCAGACCCGGAACAGGCAATAAGGCGAAATTCATTACTTTTGTCAATTAGTCCGAGAACGCCAAAATGCCGAATGTTAAAAACGCAAAGACAAAGGCACGCTGCAAGATAAAACTAAACACTTTGAAGGAATGATCTAGCATCAGTGTTGGGACTTCTACCACTTAAGTGGTAAATCTACCATCTTTTTCGTATTTCAAACTACCGCACTGGTAAGACTGGAAGCTGACAAAAAAACTCAAATTTTTACTGTGAACCTGCAATTTCTTATTTTATCAAACAACTTCATTTCACCATTACAATTTCGAAAGCAAATTTAGCTGCTGGAAATTATAATGCATTCCCGCTAGCTAGCCTTTTTTGCAGGTGAATCGATTAAGCTATGTCCGTCCGTCCGTCCGTATGTGTGAAGTTTCTAGGTCTTTAAAATTGAGCTAGGATGCTCAAACTTGGAGCGTATTTTGGTTTTTATTTTTTACAGACTAAGTGTGAAAATTGGTAAAATCCGCTAACGGCCACGCCCACTACTGGCCTCAAAGTAAGACCTCTATATCAAATTTTCTTTCAAAATGCCTTTTGGTCAAGTTAGGCAAGGCGTAGGAACTCAAATTTTGGTACAGAGCAATAATGGCCTAAAACCTCTAAGAAGGCAAAAATAGGACCGCCCACATTATCGACCATGTCCACGTGTACCATTTTAGATTTTGAAAAATCCGATTTCTCGGAAAGTGTACTCAAAATCGAAAAAAAATTATATGGCATATATGAAAGATTTTACTATTTGCTAAGTTTGGTTCATTTCTGTACTTCATTTCTGTACTGTGTGAACGCCTGAAGAAGTTTGCAAACAATATGATAGGCACATATCAGTGTGGCTTTAGGCCAGGAAAGTCCACCATCGATCAAATATTCACAGTGCGGCAGATCTTGGAGAATACCCAGGAATTCCAAATCGATACACACCAACATTTCATCGTTTTCAAGGCCGCGTATGACAGCATCTATAGAGACGAGCTATATAGCGCAATGTCTAGTTTTGGCATCCTGCGAAACTCGTCAGTCTGTGCAGGATGGCGATGGAAAATTCACGCTGTTCCGTCAAGGTCGGCAAAGACCTCAACGACCCCTTTGATGTCAAAGAAGGATTTAGACAAGGCGAGCGCTGTCATGCGACTTCAAGAGTTTGGGGTCAAGAGCATTTTAGATAATTTCCGTCAACTGATATAGAGCGGTCTCGGTAGATCTGCCCGCTCTGTATGCATGCTGGCGGTGGTGAAGAGGGAAGTTGTTTAGCACTTCTTCTCTTAGGTAATTGTCCACTGCTTTTTCCATTGTTTTTAAAAGAAACGATGTTAAGCTGATCGGTCTATAGGACTTAGGTTGCGTTGGGTCTTTTTTTCCCCACTTTTGGAATAAATACAACCTTTGCCCGTCTCCACAGGTTTGGTATGTATCCCAGGGCAAGATTACTTTTTGCTATTCATACCAAGTGTGGGGCAAGCAATTCTTGCCCATTTTGTAATAGGGCTGGTGACATACCGTCTACACCTGGTGACTTGAAAGGTTGAAAGGAGTTTATTGCCCACTCTAGTTGGCCTCTAGAGCAAATGGCCTTTGCTATATAGGTTTCAGGAGAGCTTCCAGGGAAATGAGTTTCTAAGAGCAGTGCTCTCTATTTCTCATTCTCTGTATAGCTTCCATCCATTTTCTTTAGAGACGTAGGCACTCCACCTGGTTTTGCATGAGCCTTGTGTAGTCTTGCTGCATAGAGAGTGGTAGTTATGGTCTTACAAAATTTCCTGAAGCTATTTCTTTTATTTTTTATTATTTGTTTATTGTATAGTTGGTTAGTGCCTCTCTGTAGCTGTGCCAGTCTCCGTTTCGCTAAGCCATGTTAAACAGCTTCCGCGTCTCAGATCGTAGTTTTGACAGGTTATTGCTCCACCATGGCACTTCTTTGGCTCTCCGATCCATACTAAGAGGACAGCTACTTTCAAACGCGTTGGTGATGGCTCTTGTGATGCCCTCTACTGCGTTTTCTAGACTTAGACAGTAGGATGGAGCTTGTCTTACGTCAATTTGCTCCAGATTGCTTCCAAGATTTTCTTTGAAAGCCTCCCAGTTTGTCTTTATTGGATTTCTTACCAGATTTCGAATGGAAACTGTGCTGTCGAGATCAAATAGGATTATTCCGACAGCGATGGTTCATTCGATACTTTCCAGTTTCTTATCAACCTACTTATGCTCGGACTATCAAGCGTGAGGTCAAGAACTTCCTGTCTTACCCTAGTCACAAAAGTGGGCATGTTTCCTACGTTATATATGTCTAGGGAAGAGCTAAGTATGAATTCTAAGAAACACATACCTCTATTATTAGTGTCCGTACTCCCACAAATAGTGTTATGCGCAAAAAGGGCTAAGAAGTCCTTTTATCTTTTGGCTCATCTCTGACTCTTTCATCCTCAGTTGGCTCCAAAAGAGGTCCCCCCGACCTAATTCTACCACCTGCTTCTTGGCCTACCAAGGAGACACGGTCTGCTTTATCTCGTCTAGCATGCGAACAAAGGGACGTAAGCCATTGAATTATCGATCGGCTCAACATTCACTCAATCTCTATACGAGCAGCACTGACAAAACCTATCAAAGATCCCGTTTCATGATCATAGGTGAGGATTGAAAAAAAAACTGAGATCTCTCTGCTTCGAGAGGAAAATTCTTCGGACGATTTACGGTCCCTTCTGCAAAGACGGAGAGCGGACACCGACCTAGCCAGAAGAGTCAAAATACAAAGGCTACAATAATGGCTGGGTTGCGTACCTTCGCTCAGTAGAAGAGGGACGAAGTAGAAAAGAACTTTGACAGCGACACGATTATATTCATCGACGGATCTGATTTAAAATATGGTGTAACGGCCGGAGTCCGAACCCTCGCAAATATTGCATGCTTTGCATATTGGAGGTGACACATCGCACAAACAAAACTTTCCTATCTTAATAGACAGCCAAGCCTCCTCACCAAATCTATCAACTAAGCTACCTTTTTCTTCAAACTAGTACAAGAGAACCGGGGTGCCGTGGCGTAGTGGTTAGTGTGTGTGCCAACTACGCCGGAGGTCTGGGTTCGAATCCTGCCATCGTCACCTGAAAAAAAAAGACTTGTTCTTTTTCACGGTCCCCACCTTCGCGAGGGTTTGACAAGCCCTCTGAGAGTATTAATCGTCTTGAAAAACTTCTTAAAGTGTAGGTCCCCTTGTATGTAAAGAAATTGACACACCAGCATACATTGTTGAGAAGTTGGCCCTGGTTCACCTCGAGTTGTTGCGCCACTCTATTTATTTATTTAGTACAAGAGAACCGGTAATAGTTTCTGGTCAACAATCCCAATGGGGTCGACATGTCCAGAATTACGGCGGTAATAACGTGGCATTGCCCAATTCGAAGACGTGCGGCCAAACTAGGTATCCCATACAACGCGCACTGCCGAAGTGGCGAAAGTGAAAATGAGAAAGCAACTCTCTCCCTCTGACAATGTCCGATGGTGGCAAGAACCTGTTGCGTACACTAAACGCTGAACCAACAATTTTTCGACGGCCCACCTCAGAGACATTATTGGTAAAGCGATACAAGATATTATTCGTTACTTTATCTGCAATCGGCAATGGTGACGCTATCCATTACGGGGGGCGGAGGGGGGCAGCGCTAAGCCAAAATTAGGGCTTAGATGGTCAGTCTACAAATCGACAACGGCACCAACTTAGAATTGGCACATGGCATGTCTCATCGTTAACGGCGAAGGAACTTAATCTGGTTGAGGAAGCTAAAAAGTATCAGCTCGATGCTACTGGCATCTCCTCAACTAAGTGGAAAGGTTTCGTAACCAGAGACTTCGCTGATGGGTGGATACTTTTCTGGTCTAATGGCGTCCCACATAACATGACTGCACAGGCGGGATGGGCGATACTCACAAGCCCCCGGCTGTCGGAAAACGTATTGGAGTTCATTCCATTGGAAGGGAGGGTTTTGATCTTAAAGCTTAAGCTTGAGCGATCGACTTTGGTTTTAGTGCAGGTATACCCGTACTCAAACTAGAGTCAGAGTATCCGGCCTTCTTGAACGAAGTTAATGCTGCGCTGGATAGAGGGGGAAGAAATGGACTTCTTTCTCCTGACGGGTGACTTCAATGCACATGTGGGTACGGACGACATTACTTGGAGGAGTGTGATCGGGAGGCACGGTGACTCGGATCAAAACAGGAACGGAGGGAACTTGTTGGACTTTTGCTGTGCTTATGGCTTGTCCATCATGGCTTATGGCTTGTCCATCATGACACCTATTCCCACTTAAAGACATTCACAAATATACTTGGTACCGGTACAGTTTCGGAGAAGTTTGAACAAATTCCAACTGACCTTTTGAATGTAGAGGAGGAAAGGCAGCTGTTTTTATCGGCAGTCATTGCCTCTGCAAGAAATGTTTGTGGAGTGAAGCGGCTTGGTGTGGCGTATGAGCTCCTGGAGTTCAATAAGCCATCAGAGAGAAGAAGAGAGCCTATGTGGTATGGATCCAATGTAGGAACTCTAATTCTCGAGCCCGGTACACTGAGGCGCGAAGAACTTCCAATATGGCGGTAAGCACAGCCAATGAACAGGCATGGAAAAAGTTCGGCGAGAGATTGGAGCACGATTACAGATCTGCAAACAAGACATTTTGACAGACTATTCGCCGACTCAGAGGAAGAGAGTTGAATATCGTTCAAGGGGTTAAATCCAAACACGGTACACTTCTTTCAAACGAGAACGACGTCTTACGCAGATGGAGCGAGCACTTTTCGGAGCTGCTCAATCCCCAACAGGCCACTGAAGATGGCAATGGCATTGCTAACGAGATTAGGGCGGAGAATAGTCCTGGTGCAAAGGTGTTGGAAGCGCGTTCCAGAGCTGTAATCAAGCCTTTGCGGGAAGAGCAATGTGACTTTTGGCCTGGTAGAGGCACAACCGACCAGCTTTTAACTCTGAAGGTTATTCTTGAGAAGGCCTGGGTATACGCCAAACCAGTCTACGCGTGTTTTGTAGACTTGGAAAAGGCCTATGACCGCGTTCCTCGGGGTAAACTATGAAGAGTTTTGCAGGACTATGCACTAAGTGGGCCTCTTCTGAGAGGCATTAAGTCTTTGTATGGGAACTGCAGAAGCTGTGTTTGGATAAATGGCGTCTAATCCCAACTTTTTGATGTGTGCGTTGGACTTCGCCAGGGCTGTGTGCTATCGCGTCTCTTTTTAATAGCATATATTGACTGGATGGTGAACCGCAGTCTTGGTGAGGAATCTTTCGAAATGGCTGCCGTCAGGATAGGCCATCTGCTTTTCGCAGATGATTTAGCTGTCCTGGCATCGTACGAGGAGGAACTTCAGCGAGCACTGGATGGGTTTGCGGCCATATGTAGTGAAGCTGGGATGAAGGTTAACGTGAGCAAATTCGAAGTGATGGTTGTTTCCCGAACTCCTGTGCAATGTGCCCTGCACATTATTCGATTTCCATTGAAACAGGTAAAGAAGTTTAAGTATCTCGGGGTCTTTTTCACGAAAAATGGAAGGAGTCATACTGTGTTACCCAGTAGGATTACACAGCTGCGGCAACAGTAAAGGAACTGCGCCGGCCGGTCAACAGGAAAGTAGAGCCTGGACTGAGAACAAAGATCTCAGTGTTCATTCCAACCCTCATCTATGCGCATGAAATTTGGGTAATGACCGAAAGGATCAGATCGCGGGTACAAGCTGCCGAAATGAGATTTCTGAGGTGCGTTGCTGGTGTTAGTCTTAGGGATAGAGTGAGAAACGTCAGTATTCGTAGGAATCTTGGCGTTGAGCAGCTGCTTTTCCGAGTGGAACGATCAATTCTACGATGGTTTGGACACGTTGTTCTCACGCCCCCCAACAGACTTCCTAGACAGGTTATGTTAGCCGAGATGTAAGCGCGTAGCCCGCTTGGTAGGTCATGAAGCTGGTGGTGGCATCAGGTAAGGAACATCTCCGAGACCCGTCTGGGGATCGCTCCTGGTATCTCTTGAGTTGGTTGCGGAAGATCGGGAAAGATGGAGGGACCATTAAGCCACCCACTGCTCCGCGACTCTTCTAAGGATAAGAATTCACGGATGTATGATGAAGGCGACTGCATCGCAACAACAATGACAAACAAGATCACATGATTGGCGATAACAAAAGGACACGTCGTAGTGCAACTTAGGTTCTTGCTCGAACCGCCACCTCTACCTATCGAGCTACCCTACACAAAAGGGAATCGCATCTCAGGAATCGCATCCAAATTAAGGACTTACAGCAGACGCTTAAACATCTTTCAGAATAAGAGGCCGAATTTAGTGAAATATGTCCCGATAAAGTTATAAAAATTTCTATATCTTCTCTTAAAAAGATCACAACGATTGCAAAGTGCGAGAACAAAACATTTTATTTATTAAACATTTCATCAAACTCTTTAAATTTACTTCTGAAATAATTTGTAACACTCCACTTTCGATTACATCGTTTTAAATAAGAAATATTATAAGCATTCGCGAGTCCACTCCGAGTAGCCGAATTCCTTCGAAAACATCCAGGATTGCCTCAAATTGCCATAGAGTAAGCTGCATATAATATATTGCATATAAAAACGGAATGTAATACAAGATGACACGCAGTGTAGAAAGCATCTACGCACTAACAAAATTGTATTTTGGAAACAATGTTTTATTGTTTAATAACAAAAAATATTTGTTACTTTTTTTAAACCAACACTGATGAAAATGAGGCAACACTACTGAAAATAGTAAAAATAAAACTAAGGATTGACATAGCTTAAGATTTTAAGTCTGACATAATTTCTTAACGCACAACTCAAATCTGCTCTGAAAGAAATGGGCTTGCCAAAGATAACGAGATTTCTAAGAAGGTGGCTGCATGTGCCCGCAAAACGAATGACAAAAGATGTCAAGAGCTGAGAAAAATTTATTGTTCTCCAAAGTAGGCGCACCTTTGAGCTACAAAAACCTTTGAACGCTCTAAGTTCTACTTTAGCCTTCAAGCTGGTTTTTATTTCCAACCTTTGAGTTTGGATTTTGGGTTTTGAAAGAATCTAATTTGTGTGGCGATATTTAACACAGTTCGTGTGGCCCATCGTTAAGTTCTTGAGCATAAATAAAAATAAAAACAAAGTCTTATCAACTGTCTGCCGATGATACTTAATTTATGTAGTTTCGTCGTTGATAAGAAAATTTAAATCAATTTAAGAGTGGCAAAAGCATGCACAAAGTCTAGCTGATAAGCAGATAGACTTCGTCGAGAGCAGGAGGTTGGTCACTTAAGCACACATTTCGGAACGTAAGGTTAGTTAAATTAGGAGGGTCAATAGCGTGCGTCGCTCCTTAGCTATTTAACCTATCAACAGGATAAATTCATAAGCTATTGATACTTACTCGTTGACTGATAATTGCTTATGGGGATCGCTCGAGTCACTCAGAACACCTAACCAATTTTTCTATGTGTTCGAAAATGAGGTTTTCGAACATATATCACCCAACTCCTTCAATTGTAACCGGTGCTTGAAACCTTTTATACGCTGCCAGGTCGTTGGCCTCTTCGTTACCTTTAAAATCACTATCCAGTCCTATCATCCGGACTATACCGAGCTGAGTTAACGCTTACTGCTAAGAATCTTAAGAGTTTAATTAAACAACTCTTCACCTTATCAATGATAAAATTCTTAATTTTTATTCAAAAAAAGAAGAGTTCACAGTTTTTTTTTTCTCACAACAATAAAAATAAATAGTAAAGGCTTTCATTTTCATTAGCCTAATTTGCAGAACAAAATACAACATGAATGTACGTTAGTTGCCTATATTTATTGTATAGCATAAAATATTTACAAAAATTATTAAAAATATTTAAACTTTAACAATATACATACACACGTATAAAAAGAGGTGTTTTGTTTATCTGCCATGTTATCACTGTATCCAGTTGCAACGCGTTTTATTATGCGGATGCAATTAGTTTGTAAATTAAAAATTTTTTGTCTGTTGTTTTGGTACTTTGTAAGCTGTAGATAATGCTTAAAATTATAGATTTTGATTTTGGTTTTTGCATTATAAAATACTCTCGTTGTACTCATTTCGTTTGGCCCATTCTCACATGAGATTGTGATCATGGCGGTAATTGTACTCACTGTCAGGATCGGTGCCATTCATACCATTTGGCAACATTGTCACGGTTGTTTCTTGAAGTCTGTAATTATATTTAGAATAATACAAATTATTTGTTAAACTGAAAACTTAAACAAGTTTTTTCAAAACAAAACCTTTGGGCTTATAAAAAAAATGCCTACTAAAAATTTTTGCGTGTCGACTGTTGATTATTATTCCAAAATAATTAAAAAACGTTAAGTATTTTAGGAAAATTTAAATATTTCCAGAAATCGTAAATATTGGGTTTCACGCGGCCACCACAACGAAACCCCTGATTTGATGTTAAGTGCCAGCTAAACAGGAGCATATAAAGTGGTTTGCACAAGAGTATAAGACGAGCAGAGGTGGAGCACGAGAAGGGCACGGTTGAAGAGATAGAGATGCTACAGTAGAAACAAATATTGAAAGTTCAACCGTAGGGTTAAAAGGTCATGCGAAGGGTATAAAGCTCGAATTGAAGCTTGTTAAGATGATTAAGGGAACATCGAACATGTCAGAGCTTGGAAAAACTATTTATGCAGATTGTTTAACGGCGAAGGCGAATAGAACCCTGCTGTTAGGCAGCGTGGCGCAATCTGGGCGAAGAAGACACCGATGAAGTGTACGAACGACACCGCCCACCAGACCTGAACTGGATGACGGAAAAAAAGCTGTGCCTAAATTAAAGTGCAAAGAAGCAGTCGGAGCTGATGGCACAGCTGCAAACATTTTGAAATTCGCTGGCGATGATCAGAAGCTCATCTGCAGGATATAGTCAGAGGAAAGAAAGTCTGAATTTAACCTCACCAACCTTTGAATTGCGCCAACTACAGAGACACTAGTCTCATTAAATCCCAAAGAAGACCTTTTCTAAAGTCTAAAGTCATTTGCTTATAATCTGATAGTTCCATGTCAGTGCAATGAAATACGCCATAGACCAAAAATATTGAAGCAATATCGGGCAATGTCTAGTTTTAGCATCTCTACTCGCCAGTTTGTGCTGGAAATTTTGGCAATTTGTGATGGAAAATTCACGCTGATTCGTCTAGATCGGTAAGGACCTCACCAACTCCTTCGATGTCAAAAAGTCAATATTTAGGCAAGTCGACACGCTGTCATGTGACTTTTTAATGCTTCAGAGAATTTTGCAGGACTCTGGGCACATTTGCTCAAATGTCCGTTCAATTGTTATATGTGCGCATATACGCAGATGACTTTCATGTCAGTGAAACTTTTCTGAGTAGGGGAGGATGGGGTTTGAAGGTCCGGTTTTTAGGAATTTCCGAATTTTAGGATCCTAACGACTTTTTGACATATGGAGGAAAACATATTCAGGATATTGGGAATGCAATAATGCCCAATAATAATAAGAGTTTTTTTGCGTATGTATTTTGTTGCAGTAGGTCGGAGTCCACTCCAACCCACAGGGCTTGGGTGGATTGTTCCTATCTTATTCTCAGCTCCCTTTAAAACAAAAAAGTGTGTTCATTTCAAGGAAAGCAACTAAAAACATGATTCTTTTTAGGTGTAATATATATTTGAATAAATTAATAAATAAATAATTACAATAGCAATAAATTGAATTAAATAAAATAAAAAAAAAAATTCAGAAAAATAAATTTGCTATTAAATGCGATATATTGCATTTGCATAATATCTTTGTTAAAGCTTTGATAAGTCTCTAACGTTCTACCCTAGTCCTGTTCCCTATTTTAAAATTGTTCGCATACTTTTCCTTTTTGCTAATCATACACTTTCCTATTTCGATTTTCCTATAAGGCTTAAGATCAGTCAAAATATACGTTTTTCCGAAAAAATAGAGCCTTTTTTTTTTAAATTCTTCCTCCAAATGTGGGCGTGACCTAAAATTTTGTGTGAACAGAGTGTCGCATAGCTGTTGACATTTTCTAAATATATACATTACTGTACATAAACTATAAACTACATTTTTTTCTTTTTGAAACTAAAATATTGAATAAAATGCATTTGAAAATTACTCTTAGATCGATGCCATTCGCACTAAAGAGTGCAGTCAATTTTCTTTTTCTTTGTTGTGTCTTACAATTGTTAGAAGACGCTTAACGGCAAATTGCAACTTCGTACTAAATCTTTCTATAAAAAAGGAAACTAAAAAGGAAAAAGTCTTTAAATTGATCAAATTCACATCTGCATTGCAATTTTTTTTTGCATCAACGGTGCTTGCAATAAGCGAAATATCCAACCCCTCTCGAGATCGGAACTTCCAGCCCCATTTCTCATATAAAATGAGAAAATCTAAAAAAAATTCTATTCTATTCTTCTCCCGGAACTTTGAACCCCACTCTCCCCAATCGGGGTGGAAACGGCGAACATAGACTAAGAATATGGTACGTCAATATAGGCTTTAGTCAGTGAGGATATTTCAGGTGAAGAAAAAAAAAACTAACGCAATACAGACGGGCGGACGGACATCGCTTCAAAGATGCGTTGAACAGTAAACCAAGTCTATTTGCCCATTGTAATCCGTCTTGAACAGATTACAATGGGCAGCAGTATTTTAGACTTAAGTTGCAATGCCGCGATAGTTAAATGCCTTCTAAGACCAAGTAAGATATAATTCTTGCCTAATTAGGCAAATAAGTTGTGAAGTCCTACCACAGTAGCAAAGACGAATTTCATGGCTCTATTCAAGTATCAATTCTAGTCAAGTTCTTGTAGGATATATTGTCCCATGTGCAGCGAGGAAATTAGAAAAATCGTATTAGGCCCGTTTGCAAAAAAAAAGCCATAAATATAGTTCCTCTTAAGACTAAGTTGAACTTAAGGAACAATGATACTAAGGATAAGATACTAATAAGAAACTTAATAGTTTTCGTTTGCTTAAAATCAATTGAATTTCTACATAGGGTAGCAACTGTCATTTATTATAAGAATGATAGACTATTTTGTTGACAATAAAATACAAAAAGTGCATTTAGCTTTTTCGTTTATCTTAGTTGCAGATAAAGCTTTTCTAATGTTAATTCGCGCTTTGCGAAGGGTCAAGGCTGAAGAAGTGTTTCTTTTATATTGTTTCGCGTAAGACGAGGGATTTTTTTAAATAACTGTTGAAAGAACAATCAGTTCGCTTTATTGTTCAGGCCATAGCACGGTATGAAAGACCTTTAGAGGAATAAACACCTGTTAATTGCCCTCCCTCCTCTGTTGACCGTTTTTTTCTGCCAATTTTTATTAACACTCGATCTAGATAGATCACTTTAATAAATGTACCGGTTGAACTGAAAAAAAATTTATTCACTATCCAAACAAGTGGAAAAGTGCAACAGTGCGTATACAAAAGTTTCAGTCCATCAAAGACGGATTGCAAGATACCCGACCATACCAAAAATATAATACAAAAATATAACTGTTGACTGCTTTATACTAGTTGGCTGCACACATTTCGGTCTAAAACTCCGCCTTTTTAACGTAAAAAAAATTATTTTTTTTTAAAAAACTCTAAAACTCCGCCTTCTAAACTTAAAAAAATCACTTTTTTTTAACACCACGCCCACAAAAGTGGGAGGAGGCACATAGTGCTAATACATAAAAGTTAGGAAATGCAAATATCTACAACTTTTGTCATATAATTCTTAGTCAAATTTTATATATATTTATTGAAAAACAGCCATTTTAAACTAAAATCCCTTAAAAAAGTGGGCGTGGTCAATGAAAAGGCTAAACATTTTTGGCCACTTCAAAGACAATTACAAGGCAATGCTACATACCAAAAATGAATGCGCTAGCGATATTCTAAAGTAGCTAAAATTTAGAAAAAGTATTTTTTTAAATTAGAAATGGTCGCAGAACAGGCCTGTAGTGGGCGTGTCTGTGGGCGGATTCGGCTAATTTTCAAACTTGATCTGGTCCAATGGACTTCCAGCCAACCCACAAAGCTCTGTACCTTAAAATTTTAGGCCTTAAAGTTGTTTACATACGGAAGGACGGACGGACATGGCTTATAAGCTATGTCCGTCCATCCGTCCGTTCGTATGTAAACAAATTTTAGGCCTTGAGTCTTAAGCTAGAGAGTTGAAAGCTGGTAGGTGCATTTCATTGAGGCATTAGAAAAACTTTTGGCCTTTTCATTGACCACGCCACCTTCTTTAAGGAATTTAAGCTTAAAATGGCTGTTTTTCAATAAACATAAATATATATGAAATTTGACTAAATATTATATATATATGACAAAAGTTGTACATTCTAGTTTTTTCTAACTTTTTTGCATATATTGTATGTATATGCTTCCGTCCACTTTTGTGGGCGTGGCGTTAAAAAAGCGATTTTTTGAGTTAATAAATTAGAGTTTTAGGCCGAAATGTATGCAACCACCTAGCATAAAGCATTCAATGATTATATTTTTATATCCCGACCACTATATTTTTAGCCCGAATTCATATGTATTTTGTGAAGGCCATTTCCCCAAAAGTGGGCATGGGCTAAAAACTAAAATCATTTTATTTTAATTCGTTAGAATCATGAGAAAATACGGTAAAAGCGAAAATTATTTCAGAAAAAAACGCCCCTTAAAAGTGGGCGGAGCGCAAAACTTTGTATGGAGCAAACCTAGCAAAAAGTAATATCTTTAATATTTGTCAATTTTTTTTTCGATTTAGAGTAAACTTTCCGAGAAATCGGGTTTTTAAAAATCTATCCGATATTTAAAGTGGGCAGGGTCGATATGGCGGGCGATCTAATTTTTGCCTTGTTAAAGGCCGGGTTTTGGGCCGATATTGCTCAGTACCGAAATTTGAGCTCCCACGCCTTGTCTAACTTGACCAAAATTCAGAAGAAGAAAGCCGTAACTTCAGCTCTCTAGCTTGATTTTGAAGACCGACCTAAAACCTTCACACATACAGACGAACAGACATGGCCTAATCGATTCTCGGTCGGGTAGAAAAAGGCAGCCTCGCTGACGAGAGGATGGTGACCACAAGCTTAGTGTGCGATAAGAATTTAAAGAAAAAGTATCAAGTAAAAACAAAAATCTTATACCATGTCTCCACCGAGCACTAATCGTTGATTAATATAGATCTTTATTAAATCCTCTGCAAATCACGCGATTTACCATACAAATTTAAAACCTCTCGGCAAGCGATTAAAAATAAATCCTCTTAGAAATCCCATTCACCCTATTCACAAACCTATTTTCTGCACCTTTGTAACAGTTTGAGAATCAAAAAAGGAAACTGAAACTGTCCCTGTACGAAAAATCTGTCACAAGTACGTTTTCTATTGTGACTTTTAGGCTCAAAACAGATGTGCAGAAATTTTCGTGCAGCAAAAATAAATTACACAGGCTCTTATGGGGCAGGCGAACCCAACTACTGCAGGGGTTGCAGTGACTGCACGATGTCTCTATTTCTAAATTTGGTGCCTAGTTTCATTGCAGCCACAATGAAAACAAAAAAAAATTAAATATAAGATATCTGGCATCACTGATACCGTCAAATCTGAAAGCTTTGACTGTTTGTTGACTGACAAAAAAATAATACAGAGCAAGTGCGTTTCTCCGCCTTAGTGCCTGTTTGCATTTGGTTTATCCTAACCTGATGTGTCTGAATTACTAGGGTGAGGCCATAGGGGGTGGCCACCGTTCAACCTCAGTTTTATTTTGAGAAATAAATTTTGGGTTAGGTTAGGTCAGTGTTTGTTTACTTTTTCACCCAGTTGACAAGTATATCAAAACCGGATGACAAACTTGTTTAGAACTTGGCATAGTTAATGTCGAAAAGGGTGCACATCTGCTTTAGAGGCAGTGCTGCTAGCAGTGATACGTGCAGAACCGCTGCTGATCTTTTTTGAGCTTTACTGAGAAAATCGTTTTCGCTCCTTGGAAACGACATCGCCACTCTCTTTTGAGAGCCAAAATGACAGAAACAGAGTTTTCGTGTCAAATTAATCCTGTATTTGTCCGATGGAGCAACTTTGGGATTTATTTTAATCGTCTCCCGCTTATCTTCTTTTAATTATTGGCGGAGACATAGTTTTACACCCTTTTTGCTGATCTGCTATATTCTTTATCCAATTCTTATAAAAATATTTGTTTCAAAATTATATTGAGAAAACGTGTTTAGACTCACCTCCTTATCGTACTCTGTTGATATGATCGCCGTGAATTGTATCGTCTTGATGCGGTGCTCGTTAGTGATGTATCCCGAGCGGCTAAAGTGTCAGCGCGTTTCTTCCGGCCCGCTGCAGATCCTTGACAAAACAAATATCTACATAAATGGGCAAAAATTTTCTCTTAAATCCACAGATAAACATTATTCTTCAAAATTTTTATTGTTTTTTGTTTAATTTTATCAATGGGTTTATACTATTTATCGTGTATGCCTGGTTTCGTTATTAACGTACAATTGTGGGAACACACAGAGAATAGCGACAAACATTGATAGCACAAAACATAAAAAGACGAGCATCAGCAGAGTAAAAAGATTACACGTGTATACAAAATGTTTTTGGTCCTTGTACTTTACAACTTTTGTTACTTAGTTTTATTCAGTCCATATTCTTTTGTTTATTTACAAAGCTTTGTCAAACCAGCCCCACAAGGCTATTGGTACGAAAGTCTTAAACGTATTGTACTATTATCATGCTTCTGGATTGTAGTTTATAAGCAAATACCTATTGAAGTGTTTTCGAAAAGCACCACTGACAAAGTACAGCGCTACAGGATTCGCACAGCTGTTGGCAAATGATAGGCAAAAGCCAAGGATACGCAGAGCATGCCAAAACGCATTGTAGTCGTGTTGTGCTGTTGGCCTAGGGATATAAGGAGGTAAAAATAATTATAATTAAGGGAAAATTGTTAAGTTTAATCTTACCAGTAGTAAAACCAGAGCATGAAAAAATGGTAGGGTAGGAAGCAAATACCAAATATTACCACAAAAGCCAGGACGGTGACAGCTACCTTCTTGCGAGCCCGCACCTAAGGAAGAAACGTAAAGAAAATAAAACAAATAAAGCATGATTGGTTGAAAAAATTGGAATTTGCTCCTTCCTGGGAGCTACTTAAACTATTTTAACAAGTCGACCCTCGTTGCTCAGGGCAAAAACGAAAACTAATTAATGCTGGCCTTTGAGTAGCTTCTATATTGCGTTCATAATAATTTTGAATGACACTCATTGACTCATGTCAACAATAATTTTTCCTCGAATTTTCAGATAAAGCGTCTCTGCTGTGTGGCTTCGTTTCAGTTCAGTAAATACACTGCATATTGGAAAGCAACCTAATTATGGTGGCAATCTCGATTTTCGTCACATTTTATCATCGAGTTATCCTGCAGAAAGGATACCATGACGAGATGGATATGCGAGGGTAATTCGAAGTTAGTCGCATACAAATTGTATATTTATACACGGCCTTTTTTTGTGCAAACTCTATGGGTATAGGTTAATATATTTAAGATATCCTTAACCTATAAAAAAAAAGTCAATTTTGGATTATGTTTCCATTTTTGAAATTCAATTTGGGGTTACAGTTAAGTAAGCAGAAAGTTAAAGGAACTTATGTCGATTTTGTCGCTAATATTTTCTTGAGTGTCGTTAGTATTTTATGAGAATGATAGTAACGGGTGATTTTTTAGCTGGTTTGATTTTGGCAAGACTGGTTTTGACAGCTGACGTGTGTTTAGACCTTGTGTCATTGTCAAACAGCTTCAGTTTATTTTGCAATTTAACCACGGATCGTCTTACAAATGAACAACGCTTGCAAATTATTGAATTTTACTATCAGAATTCGTGCCACACAGCACGCGAAACAATGGCGCAATTGCGAGGCGAGTTTGGTGAAAAGTTAATTTCACGTTTCGGGCCGGTCAATTGGCCGCCTAGATCGTGCGATTTGACACCATTAGATTATTTTTTGTGGGGGTATGTCAAGGCTTATGCCTATAGGGGCAAGCCCGCTTCGATTGACGCACTGGAAGCCAACATCCATGCATTCATTCGTGAGATACCGGCCGATATGTGTGAAAGAGTATGCCAAAATTGGACTCAGCGGATGGGCTACCTGAGACGCAGCCGCGGTCAACATTTGCATGAAATTATCTTTAAACATTAAATTGCAAGGTTCAAACTATCGATTCAAATAAATATTTCATTAATTTTTTCGAATTTTTTGTGTTTTTTTTTTAAAAAAAGTTCTCAACCTCTTAAAAAATCACCCGTTATAATGTACGAGTTATAGTCATGCTTGAGGCTCAACTTGACTTTCCGAGAGACCTTAATCTCCGATCAAACCACGACCGATTAATATTTGTTTAGTAGAATTATTTCTATGGATATATTTAACATTCTGCTGTATACTTTTTATGTAAATTGCAGTGTACTGTTCTTATATTCGGTGATTTTTTAGTTTCGTAACTCTAAAATTAAAAATCAATTAAGTTTTTTAATTTTTTTTTTTCAAAAGCTATATGTGTTTATCTTAGCTTTATGACTTACTTTTCATGTGATTGTGTTTGCGTCAAATTTGGTTGATGTAAAAAAAAAACGCTCCAGAAGTTATGATATATTTGCAAGCATCATCTCTTTAGTCAATCAGCTAGAGTGTTTTTAAATACATCTCGGAAACCACTTACTATTTCAAAACCGCTATAGTTTCCTTTAAAACCATAGGATACATAAAGGTACATTAATTTTGTTACATAGTTTGTAACATGGTGAAATAATAATATATTTGGCAGCTCCTATAATAATTGTTAAATAAAATAGAAAAATTAAATCGATTGACGTGCCCTAGTGGACGTGGCATACATTTTAAGGGTAAATTTTCAAAAGCATTTTATTCTATATTTTTGTTCCAAGTCTTAAAATATTTTCAAAATGTATTATGTAGAAAACCTTTGCTTCTTCATTTTGCTAATAAAAAAATGTTTGGCCACGCCCTCATTTGGAGGCAGAATTGAAGAAAAACCTAAAATTTTCCAGAAAAACGTGATTTCAAGTGGCCCTAAGCCAAATTTAACCTAACCTAACCTACCAAAAAGAAAACTGCCACGCCTCCAAAAAGTGGGCGGGATGTAAAAATATAACTGTTGAATGCTTTACGCTAGGTGGTTGCATACATTTCGGAATAAAACCCCGTTATTTTAGCTAAACAACTCCCTTTTTTTTAAGCCACGTCCACAAAAGTGGGCGGACACATATAAAAAATATATACAAACCAGTGAGTAAGTGAAACAGTGACACGTAATAGCTTCGGTCCGTCTGTAAGGGACGCGGTATAACCTATTCCTCCTTTCCATTCCTATCTGCCTTTCATTCGTATATTTTCTTGTTTCCCAACCCCGTCCCAACCCCAATCCCCGTCTAATAAGTTTTTGTTATTTTTTTTTTATTTTTAAAGAGGCGTGGCATGTCCAACTTCTTTAACCAAAAATCAATATTAGCGTAGAAATATCCATGTTTGCAGCTAAAATATACGCAAAAATGTGATTTTTTGCTTCAGATTCAATGATTTTGTGAGATTGACGTCTGAAGATGGGCGTGGCCAAAAAATTTGTATCACTTAATCTAAAAGAGTGTTCGGTGTACTTTATGCCTTTAAATGTGGGCGCGACCCAAAAATTTGTATTAACCTAATGTAGAACAAAGTATTTTCTACATTATGTATTAAGTAACTAGTGGAAGGGTTACAATCCGCTTAGGCGTATCGTTGGATACCCCATCCCAATTGACCACTTTTTCCGAAGTTCCGAATTGTGTCATAAATCTTGGTTCTTAAAATTCAGTTTCATTTAACTTCAATTGTATTTAGAATTTCTCAGTTAAAAATCTTCTCCCTAAGAAAGGGGCGTGGCATCCACCCCTTCTCAATAACATCGTACTTTTTTGGTTATATTTTTTATCAGAAGTATATTAAAAATTTGGTTTATACTTAAAAACGCCTCCAAAAATGGGCGTGGCGAAAATTTATTCACTTAAGTTGATAGCTTGCGCACATATTTGAACATTTTATAGTGCAAGTTTATTTTGGTTTAAAGCAAATATATCAAATAACCAGTGAGTAAGTGCTACAGTGTGTACGCAGAAGTTACAGTCCGTAAAATGGACCATTGAATACCCCATCCTATCCCACATTGTAAAATGCTGATGGCTTGGTTATTTTTTGGCATTTTATAAGTAATGCAAACTTCGAAAAGGGGCGTGGTCCAATCACCCCCAATTACAAACTATCAAAAATAAGATATTTCCAAGCTACGCTTAAATGTACGTAAAAATGCAATTTATTGCTTTAAATTCAATATTTTTGAAAAATCTACCCCTAAAAGGGGGTGTGGCTAAGAACTTTATATGAACGGAATCTGGGCTGAAGCCTCGTTTACCTAACGTGCTACATTTTTTGTTTGATGCTTTCCTAAATTAGGCTAAAGGCAAGTCAAAATTACGTTTTTCTGGAAAATTTCAGGTTTTTCTTCAATTCTGCCTCCAAATGTGGGCGTGGCCCAAAGTCTAAAAAATGTAGAACTAAGCGTTTTCTACATAAAATATTAAGCGATATTTTTTCATTTTGGAGCGAAAATATTGAGTGAACTGCATTTAAAAAAGATGCCACGCCCACTGAAGGAGGTTTACCAATTAAATTCTTCTTTTTTGTGTTTTACATTCATTAGGAGATGCTTTATGTTAAATTTCAGCCTTTTAAGACGTCTTACATTTTGAAAGCTCTGGAGGAAGTTCCACTTTTAGACCGATTGTGGGCGTGTCTTTGGGCGGACTTAAAAAAGTTTTACACTTGTACTGCTTCGCGTGACGTGGACCTAACGTACGAAATTTCAGCACCCAACTAGGTTACAAGCGCATTATGGACTTTTGGCCCATGGACTTATGACCCTGCCCCAAGAAAGCGTACGTTCTTCCCTCTATTTTCCAGACGGTAATAAGCAAATTTTTTTAATAAATCACGGAGGTAGTACATCTTTTTATACCCGATATGGTATATTGATTATTTTAATGCATATTTTGTAACACAGTGAAATAATCATCGTAGACCCCTAAGATCTTTTAGAGATATAATAGAGACTGACAGGTGAATCGATCAAGCCATGTCGGTGCGTCCGTCCGTCCGCCTGTCCGGCTGTATGTGTGAAGGTTTAAGGTCTTCAAACTCAAGCTAGAGAGCTGAAACTTGGTACGCAACTTGGAACCAAGTTTCTTCTGTTGCACAGACAAAGTAAAAAAATTGGCTCAATCGGGCAACGGCCACGCCCACTACTGGCTTCAGTGTGGGATAAACTCTATTTTACACTTTCTTTCAAATTTTGGTACAAAGCAATATTGGCCCGGAACCTTTAAGAAGGCAAAAATTGGACCGCCCACAATATCGATCATGCCCACTTTTAACATTTTAGATCTTTAAAAACCTGATTTCTCAATTATAATTAATCGATTTTTCTTTTTAGGCCATACCCAGTTTTGTGGACGTGGCTTATACAAATAATATATTCGGGCCAAAAAAACTTTACGATTTGGTGTTACACAGTATATAGGATCGGGTATATAGAAGTTTGTCACAGACGAACTCTTGCACTTACTCACTTGTTAATATAAAAAAAGTTATATGAAATAGTAGGTAAATGGTTTCCTAGAAAAGCTTCAAAATACTCTAGTGGAAGAATAAAATGGCTGCTGGCAAATATGTATATCGTATCTATTGAACCTTTTATTTTACATTAACCAAATTTGAGGCCATCTCAACCACAAGAACGCTAGCCAACACAATAGATTTGAAAAAAAAAACAACTAAAAGAAAACTTTTTCGCCAGCCTTTATTTTAGAGATTCACGCTAAAGAAACACTCTATATAAGAGCAGCTGACAGCACTACGAAAAAAGTATAGGTACAAGAGACTGTAAAATATATTCAGAAATATTTTTTATAATTGCATAGAATATTACACAAACTGCGCAATAGTAGCTGAGCTAAGCCTTGAAATAAAGCCGACAGACCGCTCGGCGTATGTCTACTTGCTCTACCTACTACTAAGTACTACTACGTGACGGTCTTTTTTAGTTCTTGCCTGGTAAAGTTAAAAAAAAGGTTTTGAAAAACCTTTAATTAATTTTCCATGAAATTTCACACTGTAATTAAAGTGTTATTTGTGCTTAAAAAAATGCCCTCGTTGTCTCTGACGTGGTCCAAATTTTGTCTATCTTTGACCTACCATTCAGAAGTTATAACACGATTGGGCGGACGGACGGATGACGCAAGTAGCGATACCATAAGGAATCCTTTTTCCTTGGCTATAACAACCTGTGCGCCGTCCTGTATAATCAGAAGAGTCATGGCTGTTTCCAATAAAGAGCGAGAGATCGAGCGAGGGTGTCGGGCGAGTTGGCACAGCTTCTGTGGCCTTCGAAGTAATCTGTTGAGGAATGAATGACGAGAATAGGATAGAAAAAGCAACGCAGCTTCATCAGGAACTGCAAGACGTGTCTGGTTCGTTTATCCTGTGAAAACGAAACTTTCACAATCTGAGGGTAAGCCTTTATGCTCGCGTCAAAAAGTTTGAAAAGCATATTTAAACAAACTTTCACCTTCTCTTTAAATTCAGATTCAATTCATTAAAAAATTCAATATAGAAAAATTTAACACAAAACTTAAGGGCCAGATGTATATATGTATGTACAAACCTTAACTACTGATATACATCAGCAGCATAAGGCTCTGACATTCCCATCGACGAAGTCAATGCCAAACTTAGATATGCCACACAAGATAGTTTTGGTTTGAGTTCGTAGAAAATTTAAGGCAGAGAATCTGAGAATCTGTCATCTGTCTCATCTGTCAAACAAACTTTATGTTAAATTGTATTCCCACTTACCTGTCTCACAGCTCCCTGCATCTCTCCGGGCACACTCGCTGTATACATCAAATGTCTTGCAATTAGCACGTAAAATATGCCAATAATCACCAGCGGCACCGCATAGTAGACCAAAAACCTCAGCAAAACCATCGACTTGGCGTACCGAGGTCCCCACTCATCCGGAAACGGATAACAATAACAAAACGATTTGTCACTGTTGATTTCCACTTTCTGTCAAAAGGACGAAAATACTTAATTATTTACATAATATTCTCCTTCATATATGGTTTCCCATAAACACATTCGGTCCACTTACTTTGATGTTTGTCCCAACTAATGCTGGCAGACCACAAATCATCGCCAAAATCCAGATGAAAACCGCAATTGCTATTGTCATTCGTGTGGCACGTTTGCCACCGCCTACAAACGGTTCGGAGAAAAGGACACCAATTTTAAAAATAGACTCGCATGAGTGGGGCGTTAAGCACGCTTACCGTGTGCGTGGAACTTTCTTAAAGGATCCACTATGGCAAAGTACCTATCACCCGACAGGGCAGTCAATGTGAATACAGATACTCCAATCGATACATCCTTGGTGAATTCGGAGAGTGTACAGAGGAAGCTTCCCCATGGCCAGGATTCGACTGTGTACACGGTCGATGTAAGTGGGACGGTTGTTACAATAACCAGCAAGTCCGCCAATGCCAACGAAAGAATATAGCTGCGGGAAGAGAAAAAAACGAGAACAAGAAATTATTCCTTTACAAAATATCCTTGCTAAAGTGCCTCAAATTTTAGATTGAAACCGGAATTAATTACGAAGAGCGCCAATTGTATCCAATCCACCCCCAGGACAAGCCTCAAACCCGTTCCCTCCTGTCGAGATGAATGAGTTAAACATCTATCATTTTCCGTTGTTTAACCACTGACGAGAGCAGAGTTCATTTTGTGTTTGTCTTAGGATCCAGTCGGCAGCTCGAATGTAGGTTGATTAAGCTGTGCGTTTGACGAGGAAAATTCCACCGCGTCCTCCCTTCTCTTTATTCAGGATAATTTCAAATCGCACTCAGGCGATAAAGTCCTTTCAGTGCAGAAAAATAACACAAAAAAAATCTGCTTTAAGGCATAGGAAATATGAGAGCGAATACTCAGAATGCCTGGAATGTCCAAGAGTCCTTCTGATCAAAGGACAAACTAATTACGCTGAGAGGGTTCTATTCCTGTAGCTCCAATTGTAAGCTCGTATGCTGTGTAATTACGTATCCGACCAGATATTTTATTTTCGGTTGAAAAGGGTTCTTGACGCTGTTCTATTCTATGACATACACCTATACTTATACACTAGGTAAACAAAGCGCAAAGGATCTCGTGTGAGAAGATTACATTCGCTGAAACCAGCGAGGAGGAAATGAATGTTATTAATTTTTGGGATTAATGCTTTTTGGATTTAATGACTCCTTTGAGATGATGAAAAGATGAATAGGTTGCTTTACCTGACGTACATTATTGAGTTTTGAGAAAATGTTTTGGCATATTTGCAAGAAAAGTTCCTTAGAAGTTGTATGAATGATGTGCCACGGATGGTAGGTTTATCGAAAAGTCTTTTTTGGTGTCAACTTCATGTTGTGTGCGATTCCGGAACCCAAAAGTCGGCAGGATACTCGGTATTTATCCCCTTTTATAAGAGTGGAAGTGAAATTTGCTTTTTTTTTTATAGATAATTTAATAAATTCCAGTAATTCCCCAGGATTTGAAATAGGTATTTAAGAGATACTTTTTCGGTAGCACAAAAATAAAAGTATCCTTTGGTGTGCCTACAGCTTCCAGTTTTTAAAATAGGTACCCCTAGAGGCAAAGAAGTGTCTAGCGCTTAATGAGGTCTTATGAATTAAAGAGTATTAAGGCTGGTTTTCACCTTTTGAGTGCTAAAGCAGTCGTTGCTGAAAACAAATATAAGCCCGTCATGTTAAGCGTCGCCAGGCAGATGATTTTTCCGAGCTAAAAGGCTTCCTTAACACGTACATAATCATCGCAATATAAAATGTGCAAACAATGATAAATTGAAGCATTCACCATTGTTGATGCAATTCTGAAAAGCTTGTAAATGTCAACTGAAATCCCAGGCATAGCTTTTTCTTTATGTGCAAAAACATCAATCTGTGGGATTCCTTGAAATCTTCGCACGCTCATTTAAATCATTATTATTCTTATTAATTATTAAGCCATTAAGAATCCTTGGTGCGTTGGCAAACACTCTGCCCCTCCCGTATGCACATACGCCGAAGGATGAATGTTGGAAAATTAATATCCCATTGAATATTGCCACCATCATCGTAATTTTCATTAACTTTATCGCTGTTGTCCCTTGCGGAGGTTGATCTCTTAATCATGAGATGAGAAGAGGAGAAAAAAGGTTTTATAGCATGTTTGCAGTAAAGGAAGCATATTTAAGTCGAATGTCCTTGGGTGTGCTTCATAGTTGAGGGACCCTCTGAATAATAATTAATTTCGAAATAAATTCGAGATGTCCGCTGTTTGAGAAGGCTTTATCCAAGCCATTGTCATTTAAGGGACGGGGTTGACAACTTGAGATGAACGAAAATTGGTGATTAAGTGTCTCCGCATTACGGAGACTGATGACTTGGTGTATATTATACCAAAAAGAAAACCGCAATAAATCGATTTGTTTGACATTAATATTTGCCATTAGATGATATGTAACTTCTGCTATAATAATGGGCGGTAATCATTGTGGATCGCTTAAACGCACGAGGCCATAAGTGATTTGATAATTACGGAAATAGGGATTAAAGATTATATGGATCAACCAAAAAATTTGTTCTTACAAAACTTCAGTCCGTCTGCGACGGATTGCGAGATACCCTACCCTACCAAAAGAGAAAACTGCCACGCCTCCAGAAAGTGGGCGGGATATAAAAATAAAACTGCTTAATGCTTTATGCTAGGTGGTTGCATACATTTTGGACTAAAACTCCGCCTTTTTATATATATTATATATTTATTGTAAAACAATAATTTTAAGTTTAAATTCCTTAAAAAGTGGGCGTGATCAATGTAAAGGCCAACCTTTTTATGCTACCTCCCTCAATAACAATTACAAGGCAATGTCACGTACCAAAAATGTGTGCACTGACAAAATTTTAACACGGCTAAAATTTGACAAAAATATTTTTAAAACAAGTGAGTAAGTGCAAAAGTTCATCAGTGACAAATTTCTGTATACCCGACCCTATAAGTCCTATAAAGTTTCATAAGTTTATAGTTTTATAAGACCGTATTAAGTTTTTTGGCCCGAATTCATATACTAGTTGTATAGGCCACGCCCCCAAAAGTGGGCCTGGACTAAAAATTTAAATCAAAAAAATTTTCGCTAAAAACCAAAAATTGAAAAAAAAAATTAAATAGAGATTGTCTTACATTGAAGATAGTAGTGGGCGTGGCCGTTGGTGGATTGCACCAATTTTCACACTTTGTCTGCCCTCTTGGCTGGAGCGCTGTTGTCCACTCGCTCGATGTGACCGAGCCAATGTAGTCTTCGTGGTTTGGCTTTTTGAGCTAAAGGATCCGCCAAATAACTTTTTATACTCCATCCAATAGGATAGGAGGTATATTAAGTTTGATTCATAGTTTGTAACATAGAGAAATAATCACCGTAGACCCCCAACAGAGACAGGGCATATGATCGAGACCGAATTGTAAGTGCCATGAGCCATGTCCGTCCGTCGGTCCGTCTGTCGGTAGTTTTTAGGCCTTAAATTTTGAACTAGGAACTTGAAACTTGATATCTGTTCTTTCTAGGTCCCGAAGCAGTATAAGTGTAAAAATTTTTGAAATCCGCCCACTGACACGCCAACTTTACTTAATAGCATGAGAAATCAAGGTTGTCGCAGGAAGCTGAAATTTGGTACGCGATATCCTCGCTTAAGTGTATTGTGATTGGCGTTTAAAAAAAAGTGAATGTCGCCCCCTTGTAGGCGTGGTCATACTTAATATGCATTTTAATGAACGGTTTTTATTTGATATATTTACTTTAAATCCAAAAAACTTGCACTATAAAATGTTAAGATATGTGATATGTGCATAGGCTATCAACTTAAGTGCAAAAATTTTCGCCACGACCACTTTTGGGGGCGTTTTTAGGAATAAACCAAATTTTTAATATGAAAATGCAGTCAACACATGTATTAAATATAAATATAAACAAAAATACGATGTTGTTGAGAAGGGTTGGATGCCACGCCCCTTTATTAGGGAGAAGATTCTTAGCTGAAATTTAACAACCAAGATTTATGACACAATTCGGAGCTTGACAGTGATCAATTGGGATGGGGTATCCAACGATTCGTCCAAGCAGATTGTAACCCTCCCACTAGTTTTTTTATACCCCCCCATCCCATAGGATAGGATGTATATTAAGTTTGTCACAATCGAATGATTCAGACGGACCGTCCGTCCGTCTGTATGTCACATGTTTTTAGGCCTTAAATTTTGAGCTAGGGTGCTGAAACTTCGTACGTAAGGTCCACGTCATGCGAAGCAGTACAAGTGTAAAAATTTGAAATCCGCCCACAGACATGCCCACAATCGGTCTAAATGTGCAACTACTTCCAGAATTTTCAAAACTGTAAGACGTTCTAAAAGGCTGAAATTTAACATTTAGTATCTCCTGATAAATGTAAGACACCAAAAAGAAAAATTTTATTGATAAACCTCCTCTAGTGGGCGGGGCATCTATTTTAAAAGGTACATTTTCAATACTCAATATTTTTGCTCAAAATTGAAAAAAAATTTGCTTAATGTTTTATGTAGAAAACGTTTAGTTCCACATTTTTTTTTCCACAAAAAAAGTAGCAGGATAGGTAAACGAGACTTCAGTCCAGATTTCGTTCACATAAAGTTTTTAGCCCCCCTTTTAAGGGTCGATTTTTCAAAAATATTGAATTTGAAAATTGCATTTTTACGTACATTATCTGCAACTTGGATATATATGTGTTTTCTAATTAGGGGCGGTTGGACCACGCCCCTTGCATTACTTATAAAATGTCAAAAAATAACTAAGTTTTTTTTTTATATTTGCGTCAAAGTTGTTTGCATTACTTATAAAATGTCAAAAAATAACTATGTGATCAGCATTTTACAGTGTGGGATAGGATGGGGTATTCAACGGTCCGTTTTACGTAACTTCTGCGTGCACACTGTAGCACTTACTCACTGGTTTGAAAATGCTATTTCCATATAAAAAAAAACTACTGAATATTTTCTCAAATTTCTTTTTTTATTTGAAAGTCCTTCCGGTTACTAATAGAAAATTATTTCATTCAAATAGCTGCCTCGGCTGGCCATGCAGTAGCCTTCTCGGTCGGTTATGTTTTTAAAGTAATCGTCAGAATAGGTAAAAGTATTTGCGTACGGTCTTATCGCCCATAAGCACAACACTCAAATTTAAAAATGTCATAATGCCAAAAAATTTCTTAACGATTTGTTGTTGTTATTTTTTTTTTAATTTGCTCTATACGATGGATGGACCATACGATGCATAAAGATGGAAGGACCATTTAGCCACCCTCGCTCCTCGACCCTTTTACAGGATAAGCGGCATCCGAAAATGATGATGATGATGGTCGATACGACATTTTATTTGGGCTTTGTGGTGCTTTACATCTTGAGATTTGGGCGATATGTTGCTTTTTTGGGCATTATGATATTTTTAAATTTGGGCGTTATGGTTTTGGGCGATAAGACAAAAAGCATAAGCTCTAATCGGCCAAAAAAAAAAACAAAGCCCAAATTTAAAAATGTCATAATTCGCCAAAAAAAAGAAAATAGAAAAGAAAACTAAAAGATCGCGTGGTTTATTAAAAATTTAAAATTGGACATACGCAGCGTAGCGGCGCCCTGAGCTTCTGCATGTAAGGCCGAAGGTCGGCCGGCGTATAAGTCGAAAAGACACCCGGAGTCTTTTTTTTTAGAACCACCTAAACACTTTTTTGATTACGAAAATTTGGTGTTCGGAAATGAATTAAAAAATTGCGGAAGTTTTAAAAAATTTAAAATTGGACATATGCCACTTTGCCTTAAAAAAAAAGACTCTGGGTGTCTTTTTGACTCAAACAACGGCCGGCCTATGGCCTTGCATGCAGGTGCTCAAGGCGCCGCTTCGCTGCGTATGGCCAATTTTAAATTTTTTAAAAAGCACGCAATTTTTATACCCTATTCCACAGGAATGGAGTATATTAAGTTTGAAACAGGCGAAAATGTAACATAGAGAAATAATGACGATAGACCCCCAAGACCTTAAGGGCATATGATCGAGACTGATCTGAGTCGAATGAGCCATGTCCGTCCGTCTGTCCGTCCGTATGTCACCAATTTTTAGGCCTTAAATTTTGAGCTAGGAAGCTGAAATTTTGTACGTAAGCTTTCTGTCATCCGAAGCAATACAAGTGTTAAAAGTTTTTAGATCCGCCCACAAACACGCCTACAATCGGTCAAAATGTGCAACAACCTCCGGTGCTTACAAGACTGTAAAACGTCGTGAAAAGCTGAAATTTATTATTTAGCATCTTCTTATGATTACAAGTCATAAAAAATAAAAATGAAGTCCGCATACCGCCCCTTGTAGGCGTGGCATCGATTGAAAGTATAATCTTTCACATGCAATTTATTCAATATTTTCGTTCCGAATCGAAAAATTTTACTTGATATATTATATAGAAAATACCTTTGTTGAAAATTTCTTTCATATAAAGTTTTGGGCCAAGCCCACATTTGGAGGCAGAGTGTAAGAAAAACCTCTTTTAATTTTCCAGAAAACATGGATTTCGATTACTTTTTAGCCTAACTTAAGTAAGGATGAGAAATAAAATTTAGCACATTAGCTTCACCGGGTTCTATACTAGATTTCGTTTCTTCAAACTTTTTGACCACGCCCATGTTTAGAGGTTGATATTACGAAATTGTTGAATTTTACCCAAAAAATTACATTTTTGGCATCGAATTAAAGAGTAATTGTTTAAATGCAATTTATTCAATATTTTTGTTCCAAATTTTTTTTACTATGTTATGTAGAAAATATTAAGTTCTACATTTAGTTCATGCAAAGTTTTGGGCCGCACCCATATTTAGAGGCACAATTCCATAAAAACCTATAAATTTCCAGAAAAACATGGATTTCGACTGCTTTTTAGCTTTACTAAGTATAGAATAAGAAATAAAATTTACCACATAAAGAACACCGGATACTATTTCAGATTTCGTTCTTACAAAGTTTTCGGCCACGCCCACCTGTAGAGGTCGATTTCACAAAATTATTGAATTTGAACCAAAATATTACAGTTTTGCGTACATTTTAGCCGCAAACTTGGATTTTCTATGCTAATATTGATTTTCGGTTAAAGAGGTTGGACTTGCCACTCCCCTTTTTTTTTTAAAAAAAAAAGTGAACAAAAACTTTAAAGGAAGGTTTTTTTTCTATTTATTCAAATGATGCATAATTGGTAACTGGACGGGGACGGAAAACAAGAAAATAAACGAAGGGAAAGAAGAATAGGAATGGAAAGGAGAAAAGGAATGGAAAGCAGATAGGAATGAAAAAAGATTAGGAATGAAAAGGAGAATAGGAATGAAAAGGAGAATAGTAATAGGAATAGGGTACACCGCGGTCCGTAACAGCGGACCAAAGCTATTATATACGCACTGTTGCACTTACTCATTGCTTTAGTTTAATTTTCTAAATCTTTTTGGGCAATATGACATTTATAAAATTTGGGCGTACTGGTTTCGAGCGATAAGACCTCACTCTTTTGACATGGCCAGATATATCCTACATGTAGCGTGTTCCCGAGTTAGGACGCCAGCTGCACTCTTGGCTTATGCTCTGCAGCAGAAATCAAAAAATTAAATACAATCGCTGCTTTATTCTTATTATTAGATTTTGGTAAAACGAACAGAATTCTTATTAAACAAACAAAGTTATTATATTTTCGCCAAATGTTCGATGGGCTGAAGTCCGTCGGGTCAGCTAGCCATGTTATATGCAGCGTTTATATGCAAGGGTTTAACCTAATTTAAAACTGTTTAGATGAGGTTGAAGCTGACTCGCTTTGACTATTTTTATAAAGGAACTTTCTTAGTTCCTTTCCTTAGAATTCACAGTCAAGCTTTCTGATTTATCACGTTTTCATGCAGAGTCGATCATTTAAATACTAAAAGAAAGAAAAATCAATGAAAAATGATAAAATCATCATCAGAGAGGACAAATAAATTTAAATAATATTAATATAAAATATTAATTAAAAAAAAAAATCCTAATAAAAAAATTAAAAAAATAAAAAATTAACAAAAAAATTATTATTAAAATTATAACAATAGTTTTACTTGGGTTATTTAAACCGCTGCCTATCCCGTCTGTGCGTGAACAACTTTAAGGCTTTAAATTTTAAGCTGTATATGGTTAAAATTGGTAGTTTGGCTGGAAGTAAAGTTCAAGAGTTCAAGTTACAAAAAATATTTGAACACGCCCAAAGATATGCCTGTACTAAAAAATAACATCTAAAATAAAGCTGCCATAATGGTTCCTTGCCATAATTTCCTTGCCGTTTCAGTCCAAATGGGTTCAGTTTGCAGTGAAACTTGCATTTACGATGATCATATAAAAGTGACTATCGTTCGCACTGGAAGTGTGTGGAATAAATCTAAAAATGCCACGCTTTTCACGCACGACCAGCTGCTAAATATGACGTGTTTCCGAGTTGGGTACCATCTACATTTTTTATGAAGTACGGTACGATAAAAGCATAGCATGTTACTGATAAATATATCTTATCAATAACATCATTGTGTTATTCATTTTTTTAAGATTTTCATAAAACTAAATTTAATTTCTTTAAATTTAATTTTTCTTTTTTTTAGTTTTAAGAAAATCGCATCCAATAGATTTAAAACCTGCTTCATTTGACTCTATTTTAGCCAAAATTTGGAAGGGACGAAGTCTGTCAGGTCAGCTAGTTTATCACATTTTGTTTTCGATTTGGAGTGAACTTTACGATTAAGAGTGGGCATGGTAGATATTGTGGGCGGTCCAATTTTTGTCTTCTTTAAGGTGTTGGGCCATTAATACTCAGTACCAAAATTTGAGTTCCTACGTCCTGTCTAACTTTGACCAAAAGGCATTTAAAGAAAAAAATTGAAATAGAGATTGTCCTACATTGAAGCCAGTAGTGGGCGTGGCCGTTGGTGGATTTCAGCAATTTTCAGAACCAAGATACACTCCAAGTTTGAGCGTCCTTGCTCAAAACTTCACACATCCGGACGGACTCACGGACATGGCTTAATCAATTCACCTGTCGGTCTCGATCATATCTCTAAAAGGTCTTAGGGGTCAACGATGATTATTTCACTGTGTTACAAACAATGCATTAAAATTAATATAACCTAGGTCGAGTATGAAAATTCAATATTTAATGAAGCTTTACATGGGAGAGAAAATTTAATGCGTAACTAGATGTACTCACTTACTTATTGGGCTCCCGACCCATGAAGTGTCTCTAGCAGGTCCTTCCATCCTCTGCCATCCTGGGCACGCTACGTGCACACCAGACCAAGAGTTCGCGGTTATATCAGCACTCGGCGCCATAAAACAGAACTGGCAGAATAAGGGTCTTGTATAGCTTGCACTTAGTCGTTCGCGAGAGGAGTTTTGAACATATTACTAATGCCTAAACCTACAGAAAACACGAAACCGAGCTTACATTTAGCTTAACCGAGCTTAAATTATTTTTATTTCAGCGCCGTACACATTTTCGACGCGTACTCCAACTTTTTTTAACCCTTCCGAAAAAAAGGATTTCGACCTCTTTTTCATCATTCATTATTTCTTTAATAGTGAAGGAAGAAATAATCAATCAGAACCAAACCTGGAGAACAGTATGTATTCTGCTCCTGCTAATCGAATGCGTTTTTCATCCACCATTAAAAACGCGGCAGCCACCTTCCCGATAATTTGTTTATGCCGAAATATTTATGCAGAGTTCCAATAATAGTATCTATTGAAATTTCCATAATCTTAGCTTACTCACAAATTTTGATTTGGGGAACGTCCGACACAATATCGTGGATTTTGGTGACGATTTCTTGGCTGTGAAGGTGTTTGACCGTCCTGGGAGCTCACCATCTTTTGTGCTCGTAGGACAGCAATGATCCCATTGCGCACTGTTACATGTGAAAGAGCATAACATCTGATATCTTTTTAATATTCTTTCTCTGATGTATACATAAAGTAGGAACTCTTAAAGTAGAACGGTTTTTCCTTATTGCGATCCAAATCTCACTAATTAGAGTTCTTTTAATCGCAGTTAAAAGCCTAGTGTTTGATCGATCTATCTAAATTTTTGGTCTCTGGCCAAAAGAAACAAAAATATTAAAAAAAAATTTCTTTGGGCTATTCCAGCGCCATTAAGTATCAAAGTCACTGACTTATCGAACAGCCCTCGTAGGTGCAGCAATTCACATTACATTCGGTTTCTTAGCTTTCCTGAATTACACAAAAGAAAAAGGCTGTGTTGGCGATAGTGCTAGCACCGCATGTGTACAAAATATATGCAACAGCATATGCAACCAGTTACCAGTTTCTAAGATAATCACGTTCGCATTAAAACATGCGCTATTTTCCGATATTTTTTTGAATGTACTGAGAATGACAGTCAATGAAAGTAATTTGCTTGGAACTCACATTCATTCCACCTACGGTATTTTTCAATGACATCAGAGCCGTAGGCAAAATTCAATACTTTACATGTTGGAATATGTTTCGCTGAAAAAGTGTTAGCTCAATGCCGAGAATATCTATCGTTTGTATAGCCTCGTTTCTAGTATAATATGAGTTTTGTAAATTATTATTTTCCTTTTCTTTTTTATTAAAATATTATTTACCTTGCAATGAAACAGCACAAACCAATCAAATATGTAGATAGGTATGTACAATGAATCATCGCCGGAAAAGACAACATATAGAGCTCTTGGAAATGCAATTTGTGTGACTGTCATGTGCGGCTGCACCTGAACGTTCTTATTCAGTGTTCTGTTAAATTTTATAATAGCAAGAACGTGAATTGAAAAAATAGCTCATCGAAAATTTCAGGGAAACGTTACCTATTCATTGAAAGCTTTTCAGAAAACGTGCTTTTATGTGCACGAAATACAATCGAACTCAAGCGATTTAAGGAATTAGTAGTGGCAAAACCTTGTCCTGTTTTCACTTTAACAATACCAAAAGCATTAAACTTAAGCTATGGCAAGTGAAACACATGTCGTCTAAGGTTATACTGATACGACTGAATTATATGGCTCCCAGAATAAGGATAAAAATCTGTGTCTCGCAGCATTTAAGTAGAACTAAGAACTTGATGTCATTTGTCTTTCGAACATTATTCTGGTTGAGCATATAAGCTTTCGACAAGTGTTCATCGGCATTAAGGATAAAGGTATTTTACCTATCCATATAATTACTTTAAAGTTGGACTCGTCGACTAATGGTTTAAGTTTCCCTTTGCTTATGTATGAGCTCAAAGAGTGATTTTAGGATATGCAGTTCGTCGATCTAAGTATTTTCCCTAGTATGTTTAGTATGTTTCTTTTCGCTAAATGAGAATTTTCGACTTATTTTCGAGCATAGTTTGAAAACGCTTCATGAAAACGTTAACAAACCTCATCCAGTGGGTATGGCATCTATTTTAAGGATACGTTTTGAAATGCAGTTTACTGAATATTTTTGCTTCAAATTGAAAAAATTTTGCCTAATATTTTATGTAGAAAATACTTAGTTGTACATTTTGATCACACAAAACTTGTGCCACGCCCACAATTCGAGGCAGAATTGAAGAAAAACCTTAAATTTTCCAGAAAAACGTAATTTCGACTGGCCTTAAGCCTTTAGGAAAGCATGAAACAAAAAAATTAGCAGGTTAAGTAAACGAGACATCGAGGTGACGAGATCATTCCTTATTTCGTTCATACAAAGTTTTTAGCCACACCCCCGAGGGCGCTCGATTAGGGGTCGATTTTTCAAAATTATAACCAAAAAATTGTATTTTGACGTGCATTTAACCGTAACTTGGAAATAACTGTGTTATAATTGATAGTTTGTAATTAGGAACGGTTGGACCACGCCCCTTTTCGAAGTTTGCACTACTTATAAAATATTAAAAACAAAACAATCACATCAGCATTTCACTTCTATGGTTGCTGGTGCCCAATTGGGCGCCCCCCTAGATGGCGGATAGGGGAATGCTCGCCAGATATGGTGGCTACGGGTATAGAAAATATCCGGCCTGACCAAAGCAAGCAACAAACAAACTATCCAGGAGCGTCTGTCTCAAAATGACCGGTACCGTGGTCGGCGTCTGTTATCTAGGTTAGGGTGGGCCTTTCCCTTCCAATATGCAAATAGAATGGACAACAATTAGATGCATGCCACATGCATTAATGACATACTCTTCTAGTTATATTATTGCTTTTCACCGTAAAGGCATAACACGTGCGGGGGAAAGCTTTGGTGTTTCTAAGCAGAGTTTTCATGTTCCGTGCTGGCTCATCAGCATTTGTGTGTTAGATGGAGAATTACTTTTCTCTACTATCTTTCTATCGTTTCTATCCTCAATATCTTTTTGCTCGCGATGTGCTCCGCATCTTTACGGTAGTCATAACCCCTTGATCGCGAGTTAACTATAAAAAAAGTACAATGTGGGATAGAATAGAGTATTCAACGGTCGGTTTTACTGACTGTAACTTCTGCGTACACACTGTAGCACTTACTCACTGGTTTTACAGACCCCAAGACATTAAGAACACATGATCGAGACCAATTTCTGAGTCGAAAAAACTATGACCGTCCGTCCGTCCGCCCGTATGTCACCAGTTTTCAGGCAGCGTATGTCAAACTCATTAAACTCTGACCCTAACAGCATTGTATCATGGGGATCTCGAAACAGAGTAGAGTTTAGTGCATCTAAGACTCAATGCTGTCTTCTGTCATTGAAGCAAAACCGAAACACCCAGCCATTGTCCATGAATGGCACTTGCATCGACGAAACCGAAACGCTTTCCATTCTCGGTATGTGTGTCACTAACAACCTTAGTTGGAATGACCACATATTCGACGTCGCCAAGAACGCTGCGAAATGCCTAGGTTTCCTTAAAAGATTTAAGAAGCATTTCACCCCCTCTGATTTGGCTATTTTATATAAGGCATATATTCGCCCCAAGTTGGAATACAATTCCCATGTCTGGGCTGGTGCTCCAAAAACAGCACTGCACTTGCTTGATAGGATACAAGAACGCGCGTTAAAACTTGTTGGAGACAAAAACATTGCGAAGTCTTTTGACTCATTTTGACCCATCGAAATAGCCCATTGCATTCCGCCCCTAAAGACGTTCCACCGCAATACTCGCCAAAGATCGAATGCACATCAGTTTACCCTCGAGCCCACCTTCGGACGTACAGTAAAGTTTAGAGGTTCTTTCATAAGCCGTACAACGCTTGTTCAACGCCGTACAACAATGTTCCCCCACGGTCAATCTTTCCTGCGCAATACAACTTGCAACTGTTCAAAACAGGAGTGCACCGGTACCTCTCCTCCTTAAAAAAAAGTTTTTAGGCGTTAGCATTTTGTACGTACCTAAGCGTTTTCGCAAACATTTGTCAATTCCGGCTAGAGACACGCGTGTAAACACTCAACTGCCTCCAGCGCTGACGGAACTCTAAGGCGTCGAAAGAGGCTAAATTTTGACAACGAAGAGAGAGAAATGGATCAAAGACCGAAAAATGCAGCAATATTATAATTTTTCTTAAAATACTTTCGTCATTGTCTTCTTGTTTCAAGTTTGCAGTCGCGGTAGCTCGCAGCATTGATAGCCACAATTGTGTGTTTTGTAACGGTTGGTTAACTTTTATTTGTTTTCAAATACTTGTAATTTTATGGAAAGCCTCAGGAAAAGTTGTCAGTTTATATTAGCATCATCATAATGCAAAGGTTCCTCACGATGTTCGCTGGCAGTGTTGGAAACGACCACAGGACTATCCATTATTATTATGTTTGTAGAACTGAAAACCTTTGTAATTTTTTCACCATAGGAGCCGCTCAAAAAAAAAACATAGGATAACCCAGACTATAGCCTACATTTCGTTCAAACAAAGTGGCTGACAACGACCGCTTTTGCGGGTCGATTTTACAAACAAATTGAAATTTGACCAAGAAATTACCCGTTTGTGATTTCTTTAGTTAAAAAGGCGGGGTTTTAGTCCAAATTATATGCAATTACTTAGTATAAGTCATTCAAAAGATATATTTTTACTTATCGCCCACTTTCTGAAGGCGTGGCAGTTTCTTTTAAACATATGGTAAGATATTTTCACATACGCACTGTTTTTTCCGACTTATTTTAGTTAAGAACCGCCCTTTTTAACTAGAAACTTGGTCCAAAATGTATGCATAAGCTCAGAAGCAAGGTTATGGCTTGGCTTTTAGAAAGGCTATAGATTGGGCTATTCGAGGGCATCAAATTCTAATTGAAGTTATACAATTTTCTGGTTTCACCGACGATATGTAAAATGCTATTAAATATAATTTTTTAACCAAAAAATAATACAAATTATTTATTTTTAATGATAAATATTTCAATAACTTCAAACTTTATAGGATTGCTCATTGAGGTTTACGATTGACCTTGCAGTAAGTATGCCTGCGCGCTATGGGCTCTCTGCCCTCTAATTCAAAAAAGGTCGGGCATATGAAAAAAAGCTGCATGACATAGCTTCTCGCAAATTTTATGCTGTACAATTTTTATAAAGAATCAACATCCTTGGAGCTACAGAAACCGAGATAATCTCCAAAAACAAATTTTTGTGACCTTTAACCTTGAATAACTTAATTCGAGGATATGAGATTTTATAAGATTTTATAACACCAAAATAAAGGTCTATATGAGTTTTCAGCTTGTCATCTCTCATTCCGAGGTGGAACCCTAATTAAACTAGACTAATAAGACGAAACCGGAATTTATAACTAACGTTTTTAAAAAACCATTTTTAAAATTCGGCTTAAAAGTCGGGGTTTCCAATTCCAACTTCGTTCAAGATGGCGGCATACTGGGTATAACTCTCGGTTCATATATACGCTTGAACTAGGCTCTCAAATTCGTTCTAATGTTTTATATATTATAAATATTACGGCCTTATTGAAGATTAAGCTGTTGTTTTCCACCCTTTTTCAATGCTCAGTTCTCTTGCTAAACTTGGGTTTCTCTATGAGCTGCTCTGCTCATACAGAAACAAATTCTGAAGACTTTGCTACTTCGCAATTATGCTGTGTCTCCGCCGCCCATAAAACTGCGATTAGCGGGAAAGGATAATTAGACGGGACAAACATAAGATTAATTTATCACAGTCACCCTTTTGTTGTCATTTCGGCTCTCGAGCTACGATGACATTTCCCAGCCGTTTGTATAACATCTCAATAGAAAACGTATTAATAACAAATCTGTCATACGTGGACTCTTTCAGTTTCTCTTTTCGAGTCTTTTTCGAGTCTTTTCGAGTCTCTCGAGTCTATCAGTGGAACAATGTCTTCGGTTTTCTGACAAGTCATTCATAGCAATCATTGAAAATTTCTATCAGCGCCAACGAACAGCTACAGGCATTTGAGGTTGGAGTTCCTCAGAGAAAGGAAAACTAACAGTTGAGAATAGAAAGAGAATGGAAAGCTTTTCAGTGGAACAATTTTGTCGCAAAAACACAAATCAAAATCAGCTGTTCCTTGAAATCAATTTCTGTCAGTGAAATAGTAAAAGCGAGTTTACATAAAATTTTTAACGCAATTAATGTATTTTTGTTACGCGAAAAATTCTGCAACTGATAAGCTTCATTATATCCCATCCCATAGGATAGGAGGTATATTAAGTTTGTCACATAGTTTGTAACACGGTGAAATAATAATGGTAGACCCCCAAGACCTTAAGGGCATATGATCGAGACCGAATCTTGAATCGAATGAGCCATGTCTGTCCGGTCCGTCCGTCTGTATGTCACATGTTTTTAGGCCTTAAATTTTGAGCTAGGGTGCTGAAACTTCGTACGTATGGTCCTCGTCATGCGAAGCAATACAAGTGTAATCAAGTGTTATAATATGAGTGTACTTGAAACCCGCCCAAAGACACGCCCACAATCGGTCTAAATGTGCAACTACCTCCAGAATTTTTAAAAACTGTAAGACGTTCTAAAAGGCTAAATTTTAATATTTAGCATCTCCTAATAAATGTAAGACAGAAAAAAGAAAAATTTAATCGGTAAACCTCCTCTAGTGGGCGTGGCATCTATTTTAATAGTAAATTTTCAAATGCAGTTTACTCAATATTTTTGCTCAAAACTAAAAAAATTTGCTGAATATTTAATGTAGAAAAAACTTGTTCAACATTTTGTTCATACAAGACTTTGGGCCACGCCCACATTTGGAGGCAGAATTGAAGAGAAGCCTAAAGTTTTCCAGAAAAACGTCATTTTGACTGGCCTTAAGCCTAATTTAGGAAAGCATGAAACAAAAAAACTAGCAAGTTAGGTAAACGAGACTTTCTTTTAGATTTCGGTCATAGAAAGTTTTTAGCCGCGCCGACTTTTAGGGGTCGATTTTTAGAAAATATTGAATTTTAGCCAAAAAATTGCATTTTTACATACATTTAAGCGTAACTTAAAAATATCTGTGTTATAATTGATAGTCTGTAATTAGGGGCAGTTGAACCACGCCACTTTTCAAAGTTTTCACTGCTTATAAAAGGTCAAATAAAAAACAATAACTTCAGCATTTTACAATGTGGGATAGGATGGGGAATTTAACGGTCCGTTTTACGGACTTTACCTTCTGCGTACACACTGTGGCACTAACTCACTGGTTTTTTTTTGTCATTTCCTTTCTTTGAAGCTTATGGATTTTCCATATTTCCCTCGTGTACGACATGATTCCCACATCTTTTTTTTTTTTTTGTTCAATTTAAATTTGTTCAATATAAGAAATGATTTAAGTACTTATAATTGCTGGAGCCGATGGTCTTAGTTAGCTAGTGGTCTTAATTATAAATATTAGTAAGAAATTTTAATTTATTATAGATAAGAATAAACACATAAATAAAGAAATATGTGCTTTAAAAAAAGTGTCATTCTAGGTATTTCTATTTGTTTTCGTCCCTAAACAGGCTAAAAAGGAAGAAAAGATATTTCTTTCAACTGCAGAGGTGAACTTTGCAACCAATTGTAGCTTGCACATGCAAATAAAAACGTTTCAATTTTCCAGAATTATGAAAGCAAACTTTTTATGCCTACTCAAACAGCTGGTCATTCGACCATCTTTAACTTCTCCTGAACTACAAAGAAAACAGTTACCTACATCGAAAAAAGGCAGGTTTTGATTAAGACATAAATGCCTCATTGTCACTCCTTTCCTCTTCCAACAACTAACTTTGCACTCAAATGAGTCGAGAACTTGTGCCACAGATTGTTTACAATAACAAAGCAGAAAAAGCAACTGCTTCCGTTGGAAAGTTGATCAAAATCACGACCAACGTTGTAAAATAAAACAGCAAACATATGAGAAGATGGTAAATTTTCATAGACTCCAAATTAAGTTGACCTACGAAACTTATTCTTTGTAGGGAATCTACAAAGCTGGGCTACTTAGAAAATGACAAAAAGATATAAAAGAGTTGGTATAGCTTTACGTCGTATGATATAAGAAAAATCTTGTCCTAAATATATTGAGCCTTAGTTATATGGTCCATGAAAACATCCTTCCAACCCAATTCAATTCGGGTTATTTTCATGTTTCTTTTTGCGATGCAACAAGAGGAGAATTACTTTTCAAAGCAAGTTTACTACGTAGCGTTGTTGAACAGGAAAGCCAACGTTTTGGCCAACCAAAGGAAAAAAATACCTGACTTTGTCGACGAAAAATAGGTAAAATGGAGTCCCTCCATGTAATGGAGGAGTCCCTCGAAAAATATGTAAATGGAGTCCCTCCTCCTACGTTCGTGAGGTAACCTCACGAACGTAGAAGAACGCTTTGCGATCCCTGCTCAGATCACCCGCAGTCCTTTTGAGAATCGAAGCATGGTCCATGTTCCATCTTCCATATTGAACAGAATGAGAGAAGGTTTCTATTATCTCGAGGTTTTCATGTCAAGAATAAGAAGCATTTTCCAAATTGGTCGTCCTGTTTTAAGGGCCATAAACTACAGTCAACAAAAAGCCACACTTGACTTTATAGACTCGCACTCTTAGCCCTTAATTATGTCTGCAAAATATTTTTAGTTGAGGAATTAACAATGGCTATTTGATGTTGCTTCAAAAACTAAAATTCAAACAAAGTAATCGTCTTCGACATAAGCTTTACTAAGTCCCAAATTTTAGTGTCCCTAGAATGGTGTCCATTTAAGTATCACTGGCATCACGGATTTATATTTTCATACCCCAATAAAAAGTTAGTTTGAGTGGGGCTTAAAGTTAGTGCTGAAATAAAAATAATTCGCTGAGACGTCATTTGTCTATCTGCGCCAAAAACTTTTCCACGCAGGGCACACTTTCTAGTGACATTTACCAAATCTTAATGAAAGGAAGTCAATCAAGTCAGAGAAGTGTTTTGCGGGAATTAATTAAAGCAATGACAACGAAACTGGCAAATAAACGAGCACTTACTTCCCTACCTACACGTGCATGTATCTGTACACCGAAGGAAATGTCCTTTTCTGAATGCGTTATCATGGAAAAAATATAAGAAACTCCTAGGACAAAATTAAATTAAGTTTTGCCATGACGATGGCGGCGGCGTCTGTGCGTGTTTGGTTGCAACTTTTAGGTTAACTTACGTGTTTGGTACATTTCGCATTTGTCGTACACCCAGGAACACGACAATGAGCGTTCCATTCCCCAGAACGCCAACAATGAAGATGAATGCAAACAGCACCGGAACAATGTATGTCTCTGGCCGCAGGACATATGGCACATAGGGTATTTCTGTTGCCGATGCATTCTGCATTAAGAATTCCAATGCATCCTCGTCCGGCATTGCTCCAGTGTGGAAGGAAAACGTTGTGGTTGCGGCATGTTCCATAAGTGTGATGGTCTCGTTGCTCGTGTATGCATCTAATTCGTATTGCAGCATATCCTTCATGACCTTTTCGAGCAATACCAGGTTGAATTATTCCCTTTTCTTCTCAATTTTCTACTGCTTTAAGGGTGCGGGATGGGAATTAGACTTCTGACACCTTTCACAAGGATGTTGCTGGCACTAGAACGCGCTGCAGCTAATGTCATTTGTAACCAATGCACTCTGTGAAGCTCGAAGCAGTGGTTGACTTTTAAATTTATCCAGCGTCATTGTCTGCTATCTGGAAGAGAATTTAAAAAACACAGGAGTGGTTAGGGTTTTAGAAAATGTCAAGGCAAAATGCAAATTAGGATGTATACCACTTATGTTAGAGATTGGTGAAAATATGAGAAAGGTTCGCCCAAAAAAACCCACCCACATACATTTTCATAAAAGAGAGCAGTCACATAAACTAGGTTTAAGGTAGGTGGACCTCGCTTACTTCCTGGCAAGTTCAAATAATGTCAGCTGAGTGAATCTCAAAAAGCTCATTCCTTTTGGCAAAGTGTAGGTAGGTACTAAATCCGTTTTGGAAAACTTTATTTTCTGCTCTTAGCCCTAATTAACCCTTTTCGTGAAATCCGTTGCCGATCTCTCCCTTTGCTGGGTGGCAAAATTTACATTTCCTTTCTTGTTTGACGGTTGGGTGCACTTATCCCTTGGACAGGACTAAAAGCATCGAGATTTAACGAGATGACGGCAAATTCATAAACAGCTTCGCGAAAAAAAAACCAACATGAAAAGGCAAACTGCAAGCGAAATTGAGGCTTAAAAATTGTTTAGCGCACAAATGTAAATCAACTTTAGAACTGATTTCGCCAAGGATAAAGGCACACAAAAGGAATAATAAATTCCAACTTGAGGTATGGTATAATATTATAATTCCTTATCCTAGATTATGAGAAGTAAAAATTCCGAGAAGCAATTTAAGGACGAACAAAATGACCGATATTATCTGCTGTGATGAGTTTCTTCCTTTTCACCCAGGAAAGATGACAAGAAAAGGGACGCGCGCTTCCAGCTTCAAGGAACAGCCACTATGTCTGAGTTGTAATGAAACCCAGAGATCTTCTAATTAAGTTGTTATTTTTCGTAGCATCGCTCAGTGATTGAAAAAGTTTGGCACAATGATTATCTTCTTTGTAATATGAGGCTTTTTGGCAGCAACGTCAATGTCAAAATCTGGCTGTGGAATGGGGAGCTATTGATTTCCTAGCTTCGTGTATTGCTATAGAAAATTATGAGTAAACTCAGCGAGATATTTGTTTGTTCCTTGAATATGGTTATGACTTGATTTGTAAACTTAAATGTAATCAAAACAGCGTAGGGCATGTGACGTCTCATTAGAATGATGAGAGTTGGCAGACAACTAGGTATGTCGTTTTGAATAATATGCGAAGATTGCTTACAACATAGGAGCGAATCCGAAATTCTTGAAGAAATCTGGCTCCGATTGAACTCTATGTTAATGAGTCTTATGAATATTGAATTTTTCAGGTTTTCCAGGATATTGGAATTGTGGCTTGTATAAGAAATTAGTTTTTTTCTTAGGTCAGTCATATTGGGAGACTTACAAAGTACAAATAGGATACTCCTCATGTCTGAACCCAGAAGGGTATAAGAGTGAGTGGTATAAACAAATAAGATGACCTGATTTATTTAAGGTGCATCTATTCCTCATTTAACGAGACTGCAAAAACGGCTTTCTTTTTATACCCCATCCCATAGGATAGGAGGTATATTAAGTTTGTCACATAGTTTGTAACACGGTGAAATAATAATGGTAGACCCCCAAGACCTTAAGGGCATATGATCGAGACCGAATCTTGAATCGAATGAGCCATGTCCGTCCGGTCCGTCCGTCTGTATGTCACATGTTTTTAGGCCTTAAATTTTGAGCTAGGGTGCTGAAACTTCGTACGTATGGTCCTCGTCATGCGAAGCAGTACAAGTGTAATCAAGTGTTATAATATGAGTGTACTTGAAATCCGCCCAAAGACACGCCCACAATCGGTCTAAATGTGCAACTACCTCCAGAATTTTTAAAAACTGTAAGACGTTCTAAAAGCCTGAAATTTAATATTTAGCATCTCCTAATAAATGTAAGACACAAAAAAGAAAAATTTAATCGGTAAACCGCCTCTAGTGGGAGTGGCATCTATTTTAATAGTAAATTTTCAAATGCAGTTTACTCAATATTTTTGCTCAAAATTAAAAAAATTTGCTGAATATTTTATGTAGAAAACGCTTAGTTCTAAATTTTGTTCATACAGAGGCAGAATTGAAGAAAAACCTAAAATTTGCCTGAAAAACTTATTTCGACTAGCCTTGAGCCTAATTTAGGAAAGCATGAAACAAAAAAAGTAGCAGGTTAGGTAAACGTGAAGTCCAGATTTCGTTCATATAAAAATTTTAGCCACGCCCCCTTTTAAGGGTCGATTTTTCAAAAATATTGAATTTGGACCAGAAAATTGCATTTTTACGTACATTTAAGTGTAACTTGGATATATATGTGGTTTCTCATTAGGGGCGTTTGGACCATGCCCCTTTTCGAAGTTTTCATTACTTATAAAATGTCAAAAAATAACCATACAATGTGGGATAGGATGGGGTAATTAACGGTCCACTTTACGGGCTGTAACTTCTGCGTACACACTGTAGCACTTACTCACTGGTTAATCTTATATAGAGTTGCCATAGTTGAAATACCTTTTAAAAGTTACCTTGCGTAGCGACTATTTCTAGCTTACTCAAATCTAACCTGCTGTTTCACAAACCACTGGTTACACTAACGTATCCCAACTATCATAAGACGAAGTTCTTGGTTTTGACTTAAATAAATCCGTTGAACTTGTGTTACGCCAACTTTCCTAGAAACAAGGAGCAACCATAGTTTCTTAAAGGGTTCATTATAAATTGCTTCACAAGACCTGGCTAAGCAATCCTGTAAAAATGTGGAGGATTCAGCGATATTGCTTCGTACTTGATGGTCAAAGGTTAGACATGTGCACTCAAGAAGATACAAGTATCCACAGGTTTTCTCTGTCAACCTCTGTGTATCAGCTTCTATACTTTCATCTCCCCGTGGCGAACACATGGGTGCCTTTAGTATCCCAACTGCAGATTGGGTTTCAACCCCTTTGAAAGGATGTTAGGGGTAGCAGACGAAAGAAGGAGAGGAGTTTTTCCACTAAGGCACTTTTTCTTGCATCCAGACTGTAACGGAGAAGTTCCTCAGGCGGCACCAACGGTGGCGTGCACAGTTTCAGTCAGGCCAAACTACTTAGCCTTATATGGCGTAACGACGTAATAGGAACTCAGGCCTATAAGGAGCGGGTTATCCGGCTCTCCATTTTTGGAATTATGCGGGATCTGGTTAAGGGTCGTGCTGTCGACGTGTCAAGAATTACCGTCGACGTGTCAAGAATCACCGAATTTATCACGCCAAGAAAAACAAGTTACGAACCAACAACAAGCCTCGCATTCGGACGGATTTACTGTTGGCAATCATGCAAACGACAAAAAACAACGAGCTTCGGATCTGCACATGGAATGCTAGGTCCCTTAATAGACGACGTGCAGTCGAGCAACTAGCTGAGGCGCTAGACGACTGCAAAGCAGACATAACTGCCTCGCGTTGATACGGATGAAAAGCTGTGACTTTTATTGCGGCGACTGCTACCCACAAAAAAACCAGCGCTTATTTGGATGTGGTTTTGTTGTTGGAGGTAGACTGGAGGCAAAAGCTATTGAGCTTCATCCATGTGAGCGAGCGCTTCACGACGATCCACATCAATGCTAGATTCGCCAACATTAACCTCATGCGCGCATTTGCCCACAGAGAAGAAAGATGTATTCGCCAAAGATATGCTCGACGAGTTCCTGCAGGACAAAACTCCATGGACAAAACTTATGCATGGACAAAACGTATGAAGAATGCCCTAGCTACGACATTAAGATTGGCGATTTTAATGCCAAGCTAGGAAGGGAGGGCATCTTTGGTCTAACGTTTGGAAAGCACAGCCTGCACGACACGACCTCCTCTAACGAGGTCGGCGCGCGGTTGAAGAGATAGAGGGATGTTATAACGGAAATGAGGTTCGAAAATTTTACCAGAAGATCAAAAGGTCCCGTCAAGGGTAAAAAGTTCGAACTGAAGTCTGCAAGGAACATCAAGGGAACATAGTGGAATCACAGTCAATGCTGAGGATCTCGAAAAACCATTTATGGCATTATGACTGTATAACGGCGAAGACGACCGAATACCTCTTTCAGCCATAACAAACCATTCAACCTGGGCACACACGTTACCGATGAAGCATACGAACGCCAATTTTACTTCTTAACATCGCGTACAAGATCTTTTCGGCTGTACTGTGTGAAAGCCTGAAGTTGTTTGTCGACAATCTGATAGGCGCATTTCAGTGTGGCCTTAGGCCAGGAAAGACCACCATCGATCAAATATTCACACTGCGGTAAATCTGGGAGAAAAAGCAGGAATTCGAAATCGATTCTTACCACTTTTGAATCGCTTTTAAGGCCGCATGTGACAGCATCTATAGAGTAGAGACGAGATATATAGCGCAATGTGTAGTTTTGGCCTCCCTGCCCAACTCGTCAGTCTGTGCAGGATGGCGATAAAAAAACTCACGTTTTATCGTCAAAGCCGGTAAAGACCTCACCGAGCCTTTCGATGCCAAAAAAAATTTAAACAAGGCGCGCTATCACGTGTCTTTTTTAGCATCATACTTGAGAGAATTGTGCAGAACTACAGCGCCAACGCCAAAGACGAAATCTTTCTAAAGTCCGTTCATACTCGGATACATTGACGACATTGACATCTGAAGGACAAAGCGTGGTGTCAGCGCAGAGTTCGTGAGATTGGGATGGAAGAAGCGAATATGGGCTAGGAAGTTAACGAGGACGAAACCGAGTATATGCTGTCATCATAAAGAGACATCCAACACCTACGTCTTGGACAGAACACCACCATAGACAGCTATAACTTTGAGGTAGTAAGGAACTTTGTCTACCTGGGTTCCGCTTCTAAATTAAGACAATGACACCAGCGCTGAAATCAAACGAAGGATAACTCTTGCTAATTGCTGTTTCTTTGAGCTAAGAAGGCAATTGAGTAGCAAAGCCCTCTCTCGAGCAATTAAAGTATCGCTGTACAGCGATACCGACCTAGCGAGAAGAGTCAACATGCAACAATTACGATGGCTGGGTCATCTAGAGCGGATGGACACCAATGCTCCGGCTTGGAAAATCTTCAAATCCACCCCGTAGGGACGGCACAGTTAAGGAGAATCGAGACTCAGGTGGCGCACGCAAGTGGAAGGGGACCCGAGTCAACTTCGGGTGCGAAACTGGAGACAGTTGGCTCTGGCTGGCGATACTTGTTGGCTGAGGACCAGGTCCACCCCGCACTCTAGCGCTACCTTAAGTAAGTGAGCAAGTAAGACTTCTTACTCATTGGGGTTCGTATAGCAAATAAGTGCACGTAATTTCCATTTATAACAATCGTCAATGAAAGTCGAAGTGAGCCATATCCGAATTAAACTGCCTTCACATAATATACAAAAACGAGGGAATTTTCCCGAATTTTAACTTTAATTATTCAACTAAATTATTATTCAACAATTACTCTCAGGGTTTGTGTCTATTAATAAAGGCCGATTAAAAATTAAAAATGAATGTTAATTTATGTTGCCTTTAAAAGCAACAACAAATTCTGTCATACAAAAACATACAAAGCAAAGCACACATAATTCGATTCCCAGAATTTTTCAATAATCGGATTTGACTTTGCATGTTATTAAGTTGGGTGGATTTTTTCGTACCAGCTTAAAATTATGGCATTATTTGAAGGATTTACGCCAGGGATCAGCAGCTTTTTTTTCTTTTAGATAATGGAAATCTATACAAAAATTTCACAAGATAAGGAGATTTAGCCATTAATAATCAATAAATAAATAAAATAAATACACATATACCACCAAATTACAGTAAAAGGTTATTCAATGTACGCTTCCTGTGAAAATAGGACTGCAAAGTAAGAAGCTGTCAATAGGGGCCCTTTTTTGTTCTGTCAAGTCTTGAGCGAAGATTTTGTGGTTATTATTTCGTGACATTTAAATGATTCTCTGACGTCAGAATTGCGTCAACAAGCCGTCATTTTAGAGACGCTGCATAGGACCGCAATTTTTGGGACAACATTTTATGTCTCATTTGAATGACTTTCGTGTCATTCCGGGATCGTGGGATCGTCATTTAAAGACGCTTAGAACAAATGACTATTTTGTTTTTATCTTTCGAGTCATAAAAATGACAGGGGACGAATTTCGTGTTTTGTACTTAAAATACCTTGGCGAAAGAGTGCTACACAAACGTCAAAACACTCATTTGCATAATAGAGTAAACGGGTTATTTCATCGTGGTGAAAACGCTATATGTAGGCTTTATCGAAAGGAAAATCCTTCGGTTGATGTTTGGTCCTGTCTGCATAGGCTAACTATGAAGGAGCCCAAATATCATCGAGCTGTACCAGCATCAGCGACACTTGCCTAGCCAGAAGAGTCAGAACATGGCAGTTGTTGGGCCATATAGTGCGGCCGTTAACGTTCTGGCCTGAAAAGTCTTCGAATCATGCCCACAGGATTGTCGCAGTAGTGGAGGTCCAATCGAGACGCAGGGAACCTTAATTTGGAGCTCATCGCCGATTCGGAACTCATCGCCTCCGTTAATTAGTCTCAAGATATTACAGCCTCTGTTTCCAACTTACCCTCCAATTCTTTACAATCTGTGCCTAAGCCAAAAATAATCTTTGTTTCTAGGCTTAAACCGGAAACTACTGCTGATGAATTTGTTCATCATCTGATTTCACAAAAAATCATCTCTACTGATTCTATTGTCAAATGCACGAAACTCAGTAGGCCAAACAGCTTTGTGTCGTCGTTTAAATTAGTATCCCCACCCGCTCTTTTTGACTCTACTTGTAACAGCACAATCTGGCCAACTAACACTCTGGTCAAGGAATTTACATATCGATCCACAAAGGCTAAGCCACAAAGTAAACAAAACATCTTTTCAAAAAACTAAGCAGCAAGCTTAGCTGCTTCTATCAGAATGTTCGATCGATCCGCAGCAAACACAAATCGGAAGATGTATTTAAAAATTCAATGGTTTTTCCACATGACGTCATTGTTTTGACTGAAACTTGGCTCAGTGCTAGTATTACTGACGCGGAGCTCTTTAATAATGAGTTTCTAGTACATAGAAAAGACCGTCATAAGGACGATTTGAAAGCATTGGGTGGAGGAGTTCTCACCGCTGTTCGGAAACACATTACTTCGTCGAAAGTTCCCTTCCCCTTTTCTGTCAATATGGAAATTGTATGCGTAAAACTTGATTTCAAGCCTTATTTTGTATATGTTTTAAGCACATATATCCCTTTCGATAGCTCTGCTGAAATATACTCGGAGCTAGCAAAAGCCCTTGATTATATATTCAGCCTTTCATGTTGCAATAGTACTGTTCTCCTAATTGGTGACTTTAACCTTAGTCCTCTAAAATGGGTACCTTCAGACGATAGTACGTATTTTATTCCATGTGTTTCCTCTGCTCAAACGGCACTTAATAAACTAGACAATATTCTTTCCTCTGACTTACAGCAAATAAGCTGTATCAAAAATATTAATAATCGAATTCTCGATTTAATCTTTTCATCAGACGCTGTTAGTACTGTTGCCTGTAAGTCCACATGCAACATTACTAAAATAGATACTCACCATCCACCCCACTGGATGTATTTCTTGACTTGAACGGTCTCATTCATGAGAATAACAATTCATATGATCGTTCATACATCTTTGATTTCAAAAAGGCTAACTTTCACGCTCTCTCAGAAGAGTTAACCAGGTTAGGTATTTCTAACGTTGCGAACTCTTCTGATGTAGACTACTGCGTGGATAATTTTTATTCTATTTTGAATACCTCCATAGGTAATATTTTTCCTAGAAAATTAAAGAAAAACGAAATTTGTGACCGTCCCTGGTATACTAGTGAACTTAGAGCCTTGCGTAACAAACGAAACAAGGCTTGGAAGTTATATATAAAAAGTTTAAATCATACAGACCTCGAAAGATTTATAGTAATTTTTGAGGAATTCAAAGCTCTTTAGGACTATCTATATAACAATTATATCTCTCAAATGGGAGCATCATTTAAATCTAATCCATATAAATTTTGGAAATTCGTCAATTCGAAAAGAAAGACGGGCGGATATCCAGCGAATTTAACGTATAACGGTAACTCATCTAACGACCCTGCTTTGATTTGTAATTTCTTCGCTCACAACTTTTCTAAATCGTTCAGAGATGGTCCGTTTCCTGTCGACACGGAATACTTTGAATATCTTAAGCATTCAGCACAAGTCAGCTTTAATGGAATACCAGTTGCTTATGAGTCTATTAAAGAGTTCATGTCTAATCTTAAAGAGGAATTTTCTGCAGGACCAGACGGGATTCCACCTATTTTGTTAAAAGAATGTAAGGATATACTTGCCTTTCCCCTCCAACATCTATTTAAGCTGTCGCTTTCTTCTGGAATTTTTCCAAACGCTCGGAAGCTATCGTATATAACTCCTGTTTTAAAAAAGGGAGATAAATGTGATGTGTCAAATTACAGACCTATTGCAAAGCTATCATCCATACCTAAACTTTTCGAGCAAGTTGTTTGTGATAGTCTTGTCTTTTTCTGTCGCAATATCATTTGTAGAGAACAACATGGCTTTGTAAGAAACAGATCCACTGTCACTAACCTCGTGTCCTTTCACAGCAAGTGTACCAACGCTCTGGAGAGTCAATTTGAAGTTGACTGTATTTACACAGATTTTTCAAAAGCTTTTGATCTAATTTCACATGAAATTATTGTTTTTAATAAATTTTTTTTATTTTTAATCTTGGATTATATCTTATCTTCACTTGAGAACTTATCAAGTAAATTTCAGAGGGACTAAATCAAATATCTTTTCCGCGGTATCAGGTGTTCCCCAAGGGAGCCATCTTGGTCCTCTTCTCTTTATACTCTCAATTAATGATTTCCCGTCAAGTGTGAAACATAGTGATATTCTTGCATATGCCGATGATATGAAAATATCAAAAACAATAAAGTCAGTGTCGGACCATAGTTTTTTGCAGTCAGACATCGACAGTTTCACCATCTGGTGTGACAAAAATGGACTCACACTTAACCCAAATAAAAGTCAGGTTATGACGTTCTCAAAAAAACGTACGCCGACGGAGTTCTCATATACAATAAACAACCACATCCTTGGTCGTGTCTTTCGATTTAGTGATCTTGGTGTTTTCTTTAGCTCTGATCTTACTTTTTCCGAACACATTAATCATGTCGTTAATAAGTAACTGTATGCTGGGGTTTATTAAAAGATGGGCTAAGGAATTTAATAATCCTTATGCAACTCTTTCGCTGTACAATAGTTTCGTTAGGCCACACCTCGAATATGCTTCACAGGTTTGGACACCATCCCAAATTTGTTATGCTGACAGGATTGAGGCTATTCAGAGGAGATTTATCCGCTTTGCTCTAAGAGGCCTTCCTTGGAAAGATCCATTTCACCTTCCACCTTATTCCCAGAGGCTAAAATTACTTAATCTGCAGAGCCTGTCTCAAAGACGTATTAACACCGATCTCGTTTTTATTCAGCAAATATTGTTAGGTCACATTGACGCACTTGACCTCTTGTCCTCTTTCAAATTTAAATTTCGTGGTGGCTCTTATAACCTACGTAATATCAATCTGTTAAACGTTCCGAATCATAGATCGAATTACGGCATGCATGAGCCTATTACACGCATGAGTACCCTGTACAATTTATATAGTAGTGTTCTAGATTTCAATATTGACAAAGCGACACTGAAAAAGCTGCTTAAGCAATTGTAATTTTCTTTCTCTATGTGTATCTATTTTATTAATTTTTTCCTATTTTCTTAATTGTTGTGTATGTGTTAAGTGATCGTTACATTAACCACTAACACCTGCACTAGTTGATGAGCCTGTGTAAGCAATATTTTGCTTGGCAATTTTCTGCTTGTAGTTGCTGTTTGCTTTAAGCACCCTACATCACAGATCTGATAGCGTCATGCCGTGCCAAAGGCGTCTCTACGCTGCCAGAAAGTCCAGACCAAATAATTTTCCCATCAAGAATTGCTCCCAACCTAATATCAAGATAGTTACTCCTTTTAGCATGATATGAGTCAGGTCAGTGAACTTCCTCCTTCTTGTAAACAGAAAAACCTTAGTTTGAGAGGATTAACAGAAAAGTCCATTCCTAGTAATCGATTATCGACTATCGATCAAATCTAGGGATCTCTGACCCTAGCCCCTTGTTAACTATAGCATTATCAAGAGCGCCCTCAATATGTATGGAAATGCCCAGCACATATCTACTTAGTCGGTCATGAGCGCATTTAATCTTACCACCAAGTTTTGAAGTGTTGTTTAGTAGGACTTCCCGCGCTGATAAGCGTGTGGCATCTCAGAATGAAGATGCGATAGAAGCACGCACAGCTCAACAGACTCTTTGAGTTTTTCTGTTGGAAAGAAGACAGACTTATAGGTTTTGTCTGCTCTTTACATTTTTCACAGGTCTTGCACCCATCACCGGTGCACGGGCGGCATTAAATATTGGAGCCCTTTTTGGGCTCATGTTCTTTGGTTTCTATCCGTCAATCCAACTTCGTAGATAGTTTATTGACTAACGAGCTTGGATCGCTTTTTCTCGCTTTTCGGTTCAGTACAAGAGGAGGCGATCATGGAAACCGCCGGCCGCACACCGAAGTGTTTTTGCCTTTAGCCCTTGAAGCTTCAATGCGTTCCTGTTCGATCAGCTTCTTTCTTTCAACCGTACAACCGCAGCGCCATCCCGAGTCATCGCGTCAGCAGCAGTTCAGTGGGTGGCAGTCTCATTCATGTTTAAATTATCGAGCAGGTCAGATACAAAACTTCAAGAGTAGCTCGATTGATCAAAAATAAATATTGGAGTCTCCAGAATCCTTCCAGGTCGTAATTGAAAAGACTGCGGGTAGGTTTTGGTTATTAATGCTACTGTAGTAAGTACACAAATAGTTGGATGCGTTGGGGATATTGGAGTTTAAGGTTAAAGTTCGGGTTACTTTGAATTCGTCGTTCTAAATTGTAGAACCACCTAGAACCCTTTTTTGCTTGACCCTGGTGTAGGTAGCTTTCCTTCTTCAAAGGGTATAGCTACCTCATATCTCCCATTTGACACCCTGGTGGTGCGTGATGTGTATTGTTTCTCGCGCGAGATCTTCTTCTATTCCTTGAACCTAAAATGTTAATTTCTCGGCCTCTCAGAACTTCCGCGGCTGGTAGCCCAGATCAAGAAAATGCGGGAGCCCATGCGGTCGCTGTGTATCACTGGTGACTTTTCCAAAAAAAAAAAACAAGTGGGAATGTGCAACGGTGCGTATGCAAAAGTTTCAGTCCATCTACGACGGATTGACAAATACCCGACCAAACCAAAAAACTTGCCACGCCTCCAAAAAGTGGGCGGGATACAAAAATAAAACTGTTTAATGCTTTATACTAGTTGGTTGCATACATTTCGATCTAAAACTCCGCCTTTTTAACTTAAAAAATCATTTCTTTTAATGCCACGCCCACAAAACTGGGCGGAGGCACATAGTACTTATACATGACAGATAGAAAATGCTAATATCTATAACTTTTGTCATAAAATTTTTAGTCAAATTTCATATATATTTATTGAAAAACAGCCATTTTAAACTAAAATCCCTTAAAAAGTGGGCATGGTCAATAAAAAGGCTAAAAAAATTTCGCCACTTCAAAGACAATTACAAGGCAATGTAACATACCAAAAACGAATGCGCTAGCACTATTCTAACATAGGTAAAATTTAGAAAAAGAATTTTTTTAAATTAGAGATGGTCGCACATACGGGCCTGTAGTGGGCGTGTCTGTGGGCGGATTCGGCTAATTTTCAAACTTGATCTGGTCCAATGGCTTTCCAGCCAACCCACAGCTCTCCGCCTTAAAATTTAAGGCCTAAAAGTTGTTTACATAAGGACGGACGGACGGACATGGCTTAATCGATTCTTCTGTCGATCCCATTCATATCTCTTAAAGGTCTTAGGGGTCTACGGTGATTATTTCACTGCGTTACAAACTATACATCAAACTTAATATACCCTGGGTCGGGTATAAAAAATTGTCCTTTTCAGATCCGCGTGTTGGGCGACCGGCATTCATGATATTGATGGTTGTGCTCGTGATATTTCCGGGAGAACTATGTCCATGTAAACGTCACTTTTTAGGAGAATGTCCACTAGCGCTTTATTGTTAAGCTTTGGATCCATCAGGTTCAAGTTTTTATGAGGGGGCCAGTTGTTCGGTATCATTATCTGGGCAGGAGGAGCCCAAGTCAGCGACTTGAAAACAAAGACCTTGGTGAATCGACTGACTGAATAGCTGACTCGGTGTCAAAAGTGGCCTTCGAACCTGGATCGATCAAGGCACGAAGATCCACTGTCACCCCGCATCAGCCCCCCATGAGACGGAAAAACGGGCTTCTTCGCGTTTCCCTAGAAGTATATGGTTCATCGTCTCTTCGATGAAACGAGAAATAGGTCGGATAAACGGAAGTCGGTTCCGCTGGAATCAGAATAATGGGCTGCTCTATGTGTGGTACCGAAAAAGTTGTGTTGGGTATTGAAGTGTGAGTACGCATTGGGCTGTGTTGCGCTGTATGTGAACGAGTATGTCAGTTGCATTTGAATAATGAAGCAGTGAGTGACAAGTCTTTGATTGACAAGTAGCAGCAGCTTTGAATAAGGCCCTGGCTGAGGAGGTGGCTATACGCCAGAAATTTTTCACAAACTCAGGCTTGATGCACGGCCTGCATCCATTGTTCGACGGTAGCCCTGCAAAACGTTTGCAGTTTCTTAGTGAGTGCTGCATACCTTGCACTGATACCACTCACTGGAACTTGTAAGTATATCTATCTATATCTGTCTATATCAGCTATCTCTTTGTCACCATTGCCTGACCAAAGAACGATTTCAGCGCAGTTACCGAAAGGGCTTTTGGTCGTATCGAGATGAATGTGCCATGAAAATATCGTGACTAAGTATATACGAACCGGAGAACGTCGGGATCTTATCCGTTGGCAGCCGAAGATCGTCTTGGAGTACGACTCGCATGCCGGTTGTGGTGGCCGTGAAGCTGCATACAGATTGATTTCATAAAGCAACTCCACGCGGTAGTCCAGTCCAGGTACAGTGTGGTTATATCTTGGAGTGGAGGTATTATCCTCTAAATTTGTCCGTCCGTCCGTCTGTCGGTAGTTTTTAGGCCTTAAATTTTTAGCTAGGAGCTTGAAACTTGATATATGTTCTTTTTAGGTCCCGAAGCAGTACAAGTATAAAATTTTTTGAAATCCACCCACTGACACGCCCACTTTACTTAATAGCATGAAAAATCAAAGTTGTCGCAGGAAGCTGAAATTTGGTATGCAATATCCTCGCTTAAGTGTATTGTGATTGGCATTAAAAAAAAGCGAATTTCGCCCCCTTGTAGGTGTGGTCATACTTAATATGCATTCTAATAAACGGTTTTTATTTGATATATTTGCTTTAAATCTAAAAAACGTGCACTATCAAATGTTTAGATATGTGCGTAAGCTATCAACTCAAGTAAATAAATTTTCGCCACGCCCAATTTCGGGAACGTTTTTAAGTATAAACCAAATTTTTAATATGAAAATGCAATCAACACGTGTATACCACTTCTGATAAAAATATAAACAAAAATACGGTGTTATTGAGAAGGGGTGGAGAAGACTCTTAACTGAGAGCCACGCCCCTTTTTTACGGAGAAGACTTTTAACTGAGAGTCTAAAAACAATTGAAGTTAAATAAAGCTGAAATTTTACAACCAAGATTTATGACACAATTCGGAGCTTGACAGTGGTCAATTGGGATGAGGTATCCAACGATTCGCCTAAGCGGATTGTAACCCTCCCACTAGTTTTCCTAAGCCTTGAAGAACTCGTGGTACTTCCCTGCAGCTTTCATGTTGGATTCCAGCATCGTAAATTGGCTTTTCAATTGGTTTTCCGTACGTCGAGACACAGCAAGCTCCGTCTGAACCAAGAAGCCAACTTGGAGTTTCTCAAACAACATATTTTTTTACGAGATTGTTAAATACACGTAGCACTGGAACCATTAATGGCGGTCCGTTTCGAAAGATTTTTTCTTTTTAACTAAGCAAAAGTTTACAGATAGATCTCAGAAAATGTCTAGTATCATCCGTAGTTTCTAAATTGCCCCAGGCCTGGTGGTCCTTGAGACATAGACTTTGGCGAACAGCAAACGCAGAAGTGTGAAAATAGATGTCGCTGTAAAGTTTCCCAGCTTATTTTATTGAACAAGCTGAAAGATAGCTTGAACAATCCATACCTCAGAGGGAGGATGGGTGGCATGTTAAGTAAAAGTTCGTACACAGGAGGTACCCCAAAAAGTGCCCTCGACGGACTCCCACACACCGTCGTACGCAGTTGTACTACGAAAAGCCATTATTAAACCTCTTATTATTACACGTTCTGCAAGGTATCCTGTAACGATTGTGGCAAAAGAATACCGAAACACCATAATAGCTTCTAAGTTATTTAATTAACAACTTCACTCATTCATTTATCGCTTTTGTCACTTTTGTGTGCGAACCGGAGACCGATGAAAGAATTCTTTCCACTATACGAAAATCTGATATCCTTAAATTGAACTTTTCCATTTCGCCTTGCTGTTGTTTATTTTTCTCCACCGACAATGGTGCCTATACCTATGGGAAACTTCTTCTCAAGTCATCTACCCTTAATAGCACTGAAAGTCATCATCATTATCATCAAGCCTATCCCAGTTTGTGGGGTGTCTTGTTACCGAGCTTTTTTGCCTGGCACATATAATAATTGGTTTCTGAGAAAAGTGCTCTGTCAAATGGAAAGCAAATTAGGCAGCACTATGGGAGCGCGGTGGTTGTGATTTAACATAATTAGTCAAGGTGGCTCGTCGAGCAGGTTACAAAATCATTCCAAGTGTTTTCGCAAGGTGTGGAGCTGCTTAGTGCTTGTGTGAAGGCATGTTTAAGTCGGTGACCCTCGTTAATGGACGAATGTGGAAGAGAAGAACATCATACGCATCCGAATAAAGGCTATATAAAATAGTTGGTTCCCTGAGAATTCCCTTTCGCATATCCTTGAATTAAAGCCAATTTCACAGACAATTCTCGGAAGGTAAAAAAAAATACTCCCCTCAGAACTTCCATTGGCATTTGATTTTCCTGAATTCCATGGCCTTTGGGAAATGTAGCACTGGTGATTTGAAACACACTTCCCCGAGCTGGTTGAAACCTTCTGTAACGATACATCGTTCGCCAAATCATGTGTGGTTTGGCAACTATCCAAACTATGTGCAGAAGAAAAATATTATCCTCGGATTGTTCTCAATTTCTTCTTATGGCTGCTGAAAATCAAGAAGAAATTTCCCAGGCGACCTCAGTAGCTACTTTCCGCATCTTGAGTTGGTGTTTTCAATGAAACAGACGAAAGATGACTCCATTCCGTAAGAATCCTCTAGAGGCTTTTATCATTAATTAGATTCCTCCAGACTGATACCCAACACATTTCCTTTCGTCTCGCGAAGGACCTTGGGTTATTTTTGGTGGAATTTTTGTGGTTATGTTAAGTATTTTGGTCTCCTTGTCAAAATGTTTCAGTATACCCATCAAATTCCATGCGGGAACGCTGGTAGAGTTCTTTCATGACCGTTTGTGGCTTTTCAATCGATGAGATAAAATTTATAGCCTTTTTGACAGTGGATTACACATCCTTTTGTCTTCTGCAAAAGTAGGTGTTTATTTATGATCGGTGGCTATCTCGTGGTATCGTTACACTTCCCACAGTTATCGAAAAATAATAAATAAAAATAAGACCCGATTTCGAATAAAAGTAAAAAAACACTTTAGTATAACAAAAGAATAAGGAAATCAAGACAAGCACATCCTGGACGTTGCGCTTCTGGTTTGAATAATGTTATTCAAATCGTAAAATTTTGTCATAAAACCTTTTATAGCTATAAAGGATTTGAAAAAAGGATTGTTTGCTAAGACAAAACAACGTAGTTGCTTGGAGGATAGCGGCTTAGATAAGATAAGTTTCGTTGTTGAACTTTTAATGTTTTTCATCCCATGGTATGGGAAGGATATTATATCTGATTCAAGCTTTTTCTTTGAAAGGTAGCAAAAACATGATGTTTTAACCTCATAACTTAAATTTTGAAATCTTAGGAGCGTTACGAAAAGGATGTCACTCCGGCGAGTTTGTAGCATTAGGACGTAGAACCTATGTAAAATCCATTTATAAAACAGGAACAAGAGAGGTCTCACTTACTATACTGAAAGACTTAACCTATCTTCGGGCCTGATTTTCCGTGGAGAGATAAGACCGAGTTAAATCAAAATCTGTTTTTTTTTAGAAAACTAATCTGGACTTTCCTCAGCGAGAATTTTTCAAGTGCGGAGCTAAAGCCGTCTGTAGCTAGAGTGAAATCCGTCTGTAGAAACTGCTTATTGTCATTCTTCATAGAAGAAGTTCGGAATGTTGTCCAGAGTTTGATCAGAGGTCAAGTCACCAAAATTGGAGTGCTAAATAGAGATTAACCCCGAATCGAAGTTGACTAAAAAAAACTCAAATCTTGGGTCAATTTAGTTTAACTATAAAACCCGGTTGATTTGGAATAGAAAAACTGGCCTTGAATACTCCTGGTAGAATCTCCTGGATAGGCCTAAGGAGTCTGCCCATACAGTGTGAAAGTTGTAAAGGGGACTTTAATCCTAAGGTCGGAAAGCAGAACATCTGCGGTGGATTAGTTGATATGCATACCTATATGAAACAGTAAAAGATAACGGCTACTGACTTATATATTTTTTACCAGCTTGCATCCACCATGAAACCCGGTAGTCTCCAAATGGTCGAACCACTAAATAATTGGTAGTATTGGTGGTATTTTCCATTCGATATTTTTCCATTCGATATCGAAATTTTAGCTTCGAATGCCAATATGCTTTCAGCTGACTTGAGTGATAGTTAGGTGTGTTTGTTAAGTGAATCGATGGGTGCATTAAATGACTAGTAACTGTATGTGTTTTTACGTTTTGTCGCTAAATTACAATATGCATACTTTCCGAGGGCAAACGTCGACTCGAACCTTTTTTCTTGTCATGGCTAAATTGAGTGCTTGATTTTTTCACGAGAAGAAGCTGCGAACCTTCAGAAGGCACTTGAGTGGCCTTATAATCTTAAGGTTTTCACTTCTCACCCAACCCACTCCTAAAAAGAGCACATGATAGTGACTTTGTGCACAAGAAAAAATAAAGTAAAATGCATATGCGATGCGTAGACGTTTCTATAAGTAAAACAATGTAAACGGTTATCGGACCAAGAGAAAGGAGGAGAAAAGGTATCTGGAACCGATCTTCTAGTTCCAGGAAATAGAAGAGTTTAGCGTTCGATGCAAGACCAGAAAGACCAGCAAATAGCTGCTAGCTGTAGAACCGAAGTCGGAACGGAGGCTCCTCGAAGTAGCCTATAGTAGTTAGCAGAGGGAACAGTTGAACTGTTTAAGAATCACTTCCAGCAACTTTTTAATGGACATTAGGAAAGAAGAGTAGAAGTGGTAGCTACAAAAGTGAGAAAAAAAAACTGTGCAAGAAGTTCCTCCTTTCGACCAAAAGGAAGTTTTGAATGCCACTACTTAGTTTTGAAGAAGGCCACCGGCTTTGGCTTTGATGGCTTTCTTTCGAAGTTCTTTAAATATGGAGGTGATTTTTTGGTGGGCTGCATGCACCAAATCATTAACCTACAAACATGCTTGATGACTGGTGACATAAAGCATGTCCTACGACTAGATGATTAGCCCCTTATGCACCATACTCAAAGACGGCGATCCTTGTAACAACTATCGATGCATTTAATAACGATGCATGTCATAACCAAATGACGCATATGAGGAGCTATCAAACGTACTGAGTGAGCATCTTAAGCCAAGCTGTAACGTATTAATTGAACCGTGTCGGTGTGGCTTCCGTCCCGGCAAAATGAACATAGAGTACAAACTGGATCTTCACTCTAAATGCCCAACCATAATAGTTAAGTGGCCCAGCTAACATTTAAGCTCTATTTAACCTTTACAAGAGCCTTAAAAATGTTTTGTGCAAGAGCAAAGCTCTTAGAATTTCACTCTTGTAGAGTGTTTTAAGAGTCTTCTTAAAGCGTAAAATAGCCTAGTTATCAGAGTTATTAAGCGCTGATAAGGAAACTATTACTCTTGTTGTAAGAGCTTTCTCATAGCTACCTCTGCCAAAAAGAGAGGAAGATATAACACTGCAGGATCAATTATTTTATAGTTTCATAAGGACATACAAATGAAAAGAGAACAAAATATACTTTAAACCAGTGAGTAAGTGCTACAGTGTGTACGCAGAAGTTACAGTCCGTAAAACGGACCGTTGAATACCCGGAATATTTCGAAAAGGGGCGTGGTCCAACCGCCCCTAATTACAAACTATTAATTATAAGATACTTCCACAGATATTTCCAAGTTACACTTAAATGTCCGTAAAAATTAATTTTTTTTTTTCAAATTCAATATACTTGAAAAATCGACCCCTAAAAGGGGGCGTGGCTAAAAACTTGATATGAACGAAATCTGGACTAAAATCTCGTTTACCTAACCTGCTACTTTTTTTGTTTCATGCTTTCCTAAATTAGGCTCAAGGCCAGTCGAAATTAAGTTTTTCTGGAAAATTTTAGGTTTTTCTTCAATTCTGCCTCCAAATGTGGGCGTGGCCCAAAGTTTTGTATAAGCAAAATGTCGAACTAAGCGTTTTCTAAATAAAATATTAATCAAATTTTTTTCAATTTCGAGCAAAAATATTGAGTAAACTGCATTTGAAAATTTACCCTTAAAATAGATGCCACGCCCACTGGAGGAGATTTACCGATTAAATTTGTCTTTTTGGTGTCTTACATTCATAAGGAGATGCTAAATGTCAAATTTCAACCTTTTGGAACGTCTTACAGTTTTAAAAACTCTGGAGGTTGTTGCACATTTAGACCGATTGTGGGCGTGTCTTTGGGCAGGCTTCAAAAATTTTTACACTTGTACTGCTTCGCATGAGGTGGACCTTACGTACGAAGTTTTAGCACCCTAGCTCAAAATTTAAGGCCTAAAAACATGTGACATACAGACGGACGGACGGACAGACGGACATGGCTCATTCGATTCAGAATTCGGCCCGATCATATGCCCTTAAGGCCTTGGGGGTCTACCATTATTATTTCAACGTGTTACAAACTATTTGACAAACTTAATATACCTCCTATCCTATGGAATGGGGTATAAAAAATGAAAATCGATTTCTACGATGGCGTTTTATATCTTATTATGACATCACTATATTATTAACTTTTCAAAAAGGATTTTCTTACATTATGGTGCACTAAAACTTGGTGCGGTTTAAATTGTAACAGCTAAATTAAGAATTTTGATTCTGAAAATATAAAGGGCATCAAAAATATTTGATATTATTCAAAGACCCCACAAACATTGTTTGCTATGCCACTAGAAATTACTTGTAATTAATGTTATTATCTAGAACAATTATGATGTGCAAATATCAAATGGCAATTGTCATACTGTTCAGACTCTGTTCAGACTGTTTTGGGATAAAAAGTGTTTAAGAACCCTTTAAGGAAAAATAAGTTGGATTTTTTTTTACAGCCAATGGCCGAGGAAATGAATTTATCTTATAAGACTAAGGATTTCATTATCAGAGCCAATCTCTCTTTACAAGAGTTGCACACTTATCACAAGATTAAAGCTTTTATAAGGCTCCTATTACAAAACTTAAACTCTACAAGAGTTGAAGTCTTATAACAAGCGTCTTATAAGAGCCCATTGTACTCTTGTTATAAGAGTTAAGCGCTACAGGAGTGATACTCCCTTAACAAGCGTGTTACAAGATCATTTTTGAATCTTATGACAAGAAGAGTATCAAGAGCATTATAAGAGTCTAAAAAGAGCTATTTTGACGTTTTTAGCGTATCTAATTTAGAGCACACAAATTTACGCTAAAAATTTGTATGCTCTGGTAGCACACTCTGGAACCTTAAGCATTGGTTTTTTTAATATTGCACTTTAAAGATACTCAAAACGCTCTTCTGTAGCACTAATGGTTTTGCAAGGTTTCGTTCTCGTACCATTGGTGCGCAGCTTATTTGCTTATAAAAATTAGTCATAGAAACGTATACAGCTCCATAATTATAAAACTAAAAGTGCTAGCGCCAAAGATTCCATTAACGTTGTGCTATAAACGTTCCTAGCACTAAAGTTATAAGTAATAAGTTAGGTTAGGTTTTGTAGTGCAGGTTCTGTAACACTATAGGTTTGACACATCGCAAGTTCTACTTTGCACTCTTATATAGCACTTGGGGGTTGCCAGATGTCATACCCTAGAAAACAATGTAATTGTCAGAAATTGTTGTGAGCACATTTCAAGCAAACATTTAGATGTAAGAATCTTACATTTTTAATAAAGTGAATTTTAACTAGATTACATTTTTTAGGCTGGAAAAATAATATTATGCACAAAAACTTGATTTAAAGAGAAAATTCATGCTTTTTTGCTATTTTTTCTATGAACATTAATGAAAAAGCTAAAAAGATATCGTTGCTTATATTGCGGCCAGCCATGATTATAATGCTTGTAGGATTGTAAATTGTTGTAATTTTTACTTTTCTATTTTCTCTATGTTCTATCTGGTTCTTGGTCCAGCAGTTCATGTATTTAGAGTTGCAGCAGTTCATGTAGAAGTTTAAAAAGTATCCTTCTTGAGTTTAAAACTCTTAAGGTATAAACTGCATTCATAGATAAGAATAAACCAGCCTGTAAAAAATACATTTGAATAAACTTCTGTCATATCAATAATTACAAGTAATCAAACCACCTAATATAGGAAACAGAAACCAATGTATATCATAAAAGAAAAGAGAGTGATGGTAACCCTAAAAAAATCAGCGCCATGAAAACTTACTTACTTACTTAAGGTGGCGCTACAGTCCGGGGTGGACCTGGGCCTCAGCCAACAAGCTTCGCCAGCCAGCTCTGTCTCTAGCTAGCCGTCTCCAGTTTCGCACGCGAAGTTGGCTGAGGTCCCCTTCCACTTGCGTGCGCCACCTGAGTCTCGGTGCTCCTCTACCGCGTCGTCCCTGCGGTGTGGATTCGAAGATTTTCCGGGCCGGGGCGTTGGTGTCCATCCGCTCTAGATGACCCAGCCATCGTAGACGTTGTGTTTTGACTCTTTTGGCTAGGTGGGTATCGCTGTACAGCCCGTACAGTTCGATGTTATATCTCCTCCTCCACTCTCCGTCTATGCAGACGGGACCGTAAATCGTCCGAAGAATTTTCCTCTCGAAGCAGCCTAAAGTGTTTTCATCCGCCTTTGACAGGGTCCATGCTTCTGCACCGTACAGCAGGACTGGGATGATGAGGGTCTTATACATGGACACTTTAGTTGCTCGAGAGAGGGCTTTGCTCCTCAATTGCCTTCTTAGCCCAAAGAAACAGCGATTGGCAAGAGTTATCCTTCGTTTGATTTCAGCGCTGGTGTCATTGTCTGAATTGATAGCGGAACCCAGGTAGACAAAGTCCCTAACTACCTCAAAGTTATAGCTGTCGATGGTGATGTTTTGTCCAAGACGTCGGTCTTGGGTGTCTTTTCTTGATGACAGCATATACTTGGTTTTGCCCTCATTGACTGCTAAACCCATATTCGCCGCTTCCGTCCCAATACTCACGAAGGCTTCACTGACATCACGCTTTGTTCTACCGATTATGTCAATGTCGTCTGCGTATGCAAGTAGTTGAAAGGACTTTTGAAAGATTGTACCTCTGGTGTTGGCGCGAGAGTTCTGCACAATTCTCTCAAGTATGATGTTAAAGAAGTCGCATGACAGCGCGTCGCCTTGTCTAAATCCTTTTTTGACATCAAAGGGGTCGGTGAGGTCTTTGCCGACCTTGACGGAACAGCGTGAGTTTTCCATCGTCATCCTGCACAGACTGACGAGTTTGGCAGGGATGCCAAAACTAGACATTGCGCTATATAGCTCGTCTCTATATAGCGCCATGAAAACACAAAACCTTATAATAGCTATACATGAAGCTAGACAGTGCTACATAGAACCAAATTTTCTAAAAGGCAACGCAGAACACTTTAAGTCTTACAATGGTGGTATTTGGGCTATACATAAAACCTAACACTCTTTTTTTGATGCTTTGTTTAATATAAGAAGAAGCGCATTGTTTCTTTTCGTCCTATTTTAATAAATCATTCGAAGAAATTAGATACGCACCTTGTTTTCTGCTTTCTGCTAATTAAATTGCAGAATTGCATTAAATTGAACTCGTTCTACTCATTAATTTAATATGAACGAAGTAAACTGTGCAAAAGCAACAACACTTTCAAAGAATAACACAGGAATGTGTGTATACCCAACTGAAAGAAAAACCACACCATGACAGTAAAAGGTAAACACCATGAAAGTGTGTGTACCTACATATTCTTTTAAAAATGTATTGACTATCAAATAAGTTCTATGAGAGCCCGAAGTAGAACCCGTTTTGCACCCAAAATTAAGTTCTATAAAGTGTCACATTAGAACATTAGAACGTAATTATAGGGGTTTTGTAAGGGGCCCTGTTACTTGTATAAAACCAACTTCAAGAACCTATTGTTTTGTGATGTGGTGCTGAGAACGTAACGATGGCCATAACAAGAGATTCTGTGTAACTTATGGGTATGTAAGTTGGGGGGATAAACCTAATGTCAAAGTACATCGAAGATCCCACTCAACTTCTGCCAAACTTTTACGATGCCCATAATAGACGATTTGATAACCGTATGAAAATTTTTTTTTTCTACCTGATGACAAAAATCCGCGTCAAACCTCTCACTTGACTGGGACTAGCTAAAACCAACAAAATTTACGGAAAACCTAACGAAATCGAGCAATAGTCTATTTAATACGAATTGTGTTTAATGCGACATTCATGTAAGCCATAAGCTCGTATAAGTCTATTATGGCAAGGCCCTAAGAAAAATCCTGGAATAGACCAATGAATTTCAAGTCGAGACAGAGACACACAGTCTTTAAATCAGTCTTTAAGCAGCAGGTGAGAGAAAACAGCAGCTCTACTTGGCGAATTCAAGATCCCGGCAAAACTGATCGTACCCTGCTGTATAACATTGGAAAATTAGCCTGTGTAAGCATATTTTTGCTTGGCAAACCTCTGCTTGATCTAAGCGCTCTACAACACAGATCTGATAGTTTAAAAAAAAATATGTGATGCAACGTGCAGTTTGCAAACACCTTCTCGGAACTGTTCCAAAATAAGGACAACAATTACTATTTCCGCTTGGTGAAACAAATGGGTTCAAAACTGAAAGGCCGAGTGGGCGCAATGAAACCATTTTTCTGTTGGTTCTGCTTTAAGAAACCAAGTGCTGTATAATAAGCAGAGAAGGAGAAAGAGAAATTGTACTAAGCTCTTTAAGTTAATCGTCCTTCGAATGCAAGCGACGATTAAGAGAACCAAAAAGTGATCCGGAATCAAATGACTTTCTTCAATAATTGGTTGTAGGCTTTTAAGCAACAGTAAATAACATATAAATAGAGTGGCACAGCAGCTAAGGTGAACCAGAGCCAACTTGCCAACCATGTATGCTGTGTGTGTTGCATTCTTCGCATACAAAGAGGTTGAATCCGAACGGAACTTTGAAAAGTTTTTCTAGACCAATGCTACCCTCGGAGGGATTGTCAGAACCTCGCACAGAAGGAAACCGTGAAAAAGAACGAACCGTCTTTTCTTCAGGTGTTAGAGGTAAGAATTAAACACGGATAACTTTACTAAGGCACTTTTTCTCGAATACCTTCGATATTAAAGCCACTAGCAAAAACCGCAAAAGCAAAGCACTACCAAAAACTTTCTCCGGATGGGTGACTTCAATGCACATGTGGGAACAGACGACAGTACTTGGAGGAGTGTGATCGGGAGGCACGGTGACCCGGATCAAAACAGGAACGGAGGGAAGTTGTTGGACTTTTGCATATGGCTTGTCCATCATGAACACCTTTTTCCCACACAGAGACATTCACAAATACACATGGTAAAAGCACAGTTTAAATCAGAAGTCACTGATTGATTTCTTTGTTGTACCATCGTGTGTTCAAAGAATGATTTGTGATGTTCGAGTTTTCAGGGGAGCTGAGTTGTCAACTGATCACCACTTAGTGCTGTGTAAATTGTTTTCCAGTGGCAGTATTCCCTTGCCACCCAGGCGAAAACCAAGACTGGTGACCCGCATACGGTGCGAAAGGTTGCAGGATGCTGACTCTGATTTCAGAGAGCGTTTTGCACAGCATGTTTTGGAGAAGTTTGAACAAATTCCAACTGACCTTTTGAATGTAGAGGAGGAATGGCAGCTGTTTTTATCGGCAGTCATTGCCTCTGCAGGAAATGTTTGTGGAGTGAAGCGGCTTGGGGTAGCGGCTGGTGGTGAGAAAAGAACTGCTTGGTTTAAAACGCCTGGAGTTCTGAAGAAGCCGTCAGAGAGAAGAAGAGAGCCTACATTGCGTTGATCCAATGTAGAAACTCAACTTCTCGAGCCCGGTACAATGAGGCGTGAAGGACTTCCAATCTGGCAGTCAGAACAGCCAAGGAACAGTCATGGAAAAAGTTCGGCAAGTTGGAGCACGATTACAGATCTGCAAACAAGATATTTCGGCAGACCGGCTCAGAGGAAGGAAGTTAAATATCGTTCAAGGGGTTCAATCCAATTACGGTACACTTCTTTGATAGTGAGAGCGATGTCGTGCACAGATGGAGAGACCACTTTTCGGAGTTGCTCAACCCCCAACAGGGCACTGAAGATGGCATTCCCACTGCCGACAAAATAAGGGCGGAGAATAGTACCACAGTAGACAAAGTCACTGAAGCGATTAAATCGCTAAATGTTGGCAAGTCTGCTGGAGTTGATGAAATCTGGCCAGAAATGCTCAAGGAAATGGGTGAAGAGGGTGTTAAATGGCTAACACGTGTCATTAAGGTGGCCTGGGATAGCGGGCAGGCACCTAGCGATTGGCAAACGGGAGTTATAGTGCCCATTTTCAAAAAAGGGAACAGGAGAGATTGCACCAACTATAGGGGCATATCTCTCTTGAGTCTTCCGGGAAAAGTATTCGCGAAGGTGTTGGAAACGCGTTCCAGAGCTGTAATCGAGCCTTTGTTACAGGAAGAACAGTGCGGCTTTCGGCCTGGCAGAGGCACAACCGACCAGCTTTTTACTCTGAAGGTCATTCTTGAGAAGGCCTGGGAATATGCCAAACCGGTCTATACGTGTTTTGTAGATCTGGAAAAGGCGTATAACCGAGTCCCTCGGGATACATTGTGGAGAGTTTTGCAGGACTATGCGCTGAGTGGGCCTCTTTTGAGAGCCATCCAATCTTTGTATGGAAACTGCAGAAGCTGTGTACGGATAAATGGCGTCAAATCCCGTCCTTTTGATGTGCGCGTTGGACTTCGCCAGGGCTGTGTTTGTCGCCGCTGCTTTTCATAGCATATATAAACTGGATGGTGAAACGCAGTCTTGGCGAGCAATGTTTCGAATTGGCTGGCATTAGGATGAGCCATCTGCTTTTCGCAGGTGATTTGGCCATCCTTGCATCATCCAAAGAGAAACTACAACGAGCACTGGATAGGTTTGCAGCCGTCTGTGGTGATGCTGGGATGAAAGTAACCGTGGGACCACAATGCCCGTAGCGGTGGTATGTAGCAGTAGTACGTAGTACAGCCGCGTAGCCATGCGGCGTAGTACGGAAAAAAATTGAACACAATGGTGTAGTGCGGCTATGCCGAACAAAAACCTCGTTTATAAACAATGGCCGATACTCTGAGTTAATTTGAACTAGATTTAATTTTTTTGTACAACGGATGACACAAATTCCATAAAATTTCTTTAGATTTAACCATCCCAATAAACTTTTCGACGTCCTATTCCTCCATTGTTTACTTAACTTGTATTGAACTGTCCACCGTGTAGCGCTGTCAACCGTGTAGCGCTACGAAAGTTAAAAGTTGGCCAACTCTTACTACCGCCACAGCTACGCGCTACCGCCACAGACACACATTGTGTGCGCAATATACTGAATACATGTGTTTTAACTTTTGACAGCTCTTACTACCGCTACTACTACCGCCACAGCTACATCACTGTGGTTCTACGGTAAACGTGAACAAAGCGGAAGTGATGGTTGTTTCTCAAACTCCTGTGCAATGTACCCTGCACATAAATGGAGTTCCATTAAAACAGGTGGAGAAGTTTAAGTATCTCGGGGTCTTTTTCACAAAAGATGGAAGGAAGGATACTGAGTTGTCCTGTAGAATTGGCCAAGCTGGAGCAATATTAAGGGAAATGCGCCGGCAGGTCATCAGGAAAGCTGAGCTTGGAGTGAAAGCAAAGATCTCAGTTTTTAATTCAGTGTTCGTTCCGACCCTTATCTATGGTCATGAAATTTGGGAAATGACCGAAAGAATTAGATCGCGGGTACAAGCTGCAGAAATGAGAGTCCTGAGGTGCGTTGCTGGTGTTACTCTAAGGGACAGAATGAGAAACGTCAGTATTGGTAGGAATCTTAATGTTGAGCAGCTACTTCTCCGAGTGGAGCGATCGATTCTTCGATGGTTTAGACACGTTGTTCGCATGCCCCCTGACAGACTTCCTAGACAGGTCATGCTGGTAGCCAAGAAACAGGTGGTGGGATCAGGTAAAGAACGTCTCTGAGTCCCGCCTGGGGATTGCGCCGGAGTCTCTTGATTTGGTGGAGGAGGATCGAGAAAGATGGAAGGACCATTTAGTCACCTTCGCTCCGCGACCCTTTTAAAGGATAAGCGGCATTTCGAAAATGATGATGATGATGATGATGATGATAGCAAAAACCGTTTCTACCGTTTTCCATTGTCTTTAAATGTATAAAATTTGCATTGGGCGACAATGATGCAGACTAGTTCGCTAGCGCTTCCGCGGTAGATCGTTTAGATTTTCGCTGGTACCTAATAAAGTCGCAGCCTGGAGAGTTTTGATGTTCTTCAGATTTCGTATCGTTTGACAAAGTTTATTCGCTCTGAATGAACTATAGGCTTCTTAATAAACTTCACGGCTTTCCAAAACGAAGAAAAGCTACCCGGAATTTTTATATTTGATCCGGAGGATTTGACTGTCATTTGTTTTCGAGGAAAGCAGTAAAGAAGTCTCGCGACTTTTCAAAAGGTGGTTCAAGATGGTCGTATTTGTGCTAGAGAACATAACGTTCTCTTGCACGGTCTCCTCTTTTGGTATCTTATAATAGGGTTTGACTATATGTTGTTCCGCTGTTCGATAATGCGCCCTCCCGAAAAAGTGTTATTCCGCGCAGCGCTCTGAGTTACTCTCAAAAATGATATTTCGCTCCTTTTGCTCAAATTTAAAAAAAAATAGTCAACATATTTATAACGACATTTACCACCAAATTATTTGCTTGCGAATTTCGATAGGAATTATGGCAGCGATTTTCCTACATACTGCCTACATAACTCAGTGAGCTGAGCATACCAATGTGTAGTAACAGTAAGTAGGAAGGTTATGTAAATATGCCAACTATGTGAGTCCCGCAAAGCCCGATCTGTTTTTGGGGATGTGTTTAAATTTGATTGAAAAGCAAGGATTAATCTTATCAATGCACAGAGCAGATATACCCATACCTCCTTTATTTTTTATCTCTACCCACCTATGTTGGTTATGGGAAATATTTCGAAATTTACGTAATGTATCTTATACGTGTGCCAGCATACGTTCTCATTTACCTGTGCGCTAAATTTTAAAGGATGGCAACAGTGAATATAAAATAATGCGAAAATAAATCACATCAACGCTTTTTCGTATCCTGCAGTAGAAAATGTGATCTATAGATCTGTAGGTACATGTATTCATATTCACTGCCACAGTGCGTGGTTTGGTTTCCCTTTAGAATTCACCAAAAAGAATTGATGTCATAATGGCATTGACAGACTATCAAAAATGTTATCGAAACGCCTTTTTTTCATCAGGCGAAAATACAAAAACAAAATTCAATATGAGATGCCGTTGTCTCTATATGGACTAAGGGAAAATAATTTTAACAGCTTTTTTTTCAGCAATTCTTTTTTAGGGTGGTCAAAGGATAGACATGTGCACTCAAGAGGATACAAGCATCCACAGGTTTTCTAAACCCACCTCTGTCTATCAACTCCTACTCTCACCTCCCCGTGGTGAACACCGGGTGCCTAGTACCTCAACTGGAGATTGGGTTCCAACCCCTTTGGAAGGTTGTTGGGGGTAGCAGACGAGAGAGGGGGGGAGGAGTGTTCCCACTAAGGCACTTCTCCTTGCATCCGGACGGCAGCGGAGGAATTCCCCAGATGGAATCAACGGTGGCGTCCATAGTTCCAGTCAGGCCGAACTACTTAGTGAACACCTTATATGGGCTACTACGACGTATTCGGAGCTCAGGCCTATAAGGAGCGGGCTATCCGGCTCTCCGTCCTTAGAGCTAAGCAAAGGATCTGGTCCTCCAGGTTGGGGGTCGTGCCGTCGGGGTGACTTCCCGGCCACGTAAAGAAACACCAGTCACGAAGCGGAAACAAGCCTCGGATTCGGACGGATTTACTGTTGACGACCAATGCAAACGAGAAAAGGACAACGAGCTCCGGATCTGCACGTGGAATGTTAGGTCCCTTAACAGACCACGTGCAGCCGAGCAACTAGCGGAGGCCCTTAACGACTGCAAGGCAGACATTACTGCCATCCAAGAAATGCGGTGGGACGGGCCGGGCAAAAGAAGGATGAAAAACTGCGACATCTACTACGGCGACTGCTACCGGCATCAAAGACAGCGCCTATTTGGATGTGGTTTCGTTGTTGGAGGCAGACTTAGGCAAAAAGTCTTGAGCTTCAACCCTGTAAGCGAGCGCCTCGCGACGATCCGCATCAAGGCTAAATTCGCCAACATTAGCCTGATATGCGCACATGCCCCCACAGAGGAGAAAGATGACGAGACCAAAGATATGTTCTACGAGCTCCTGGACAAAACTTATGAGCAGTGCCCTAGCTACGACATTAAAATTGTCCTAGGCGATTTTAATGCCAAGCTAGGAAGGGAGGGCATCTTTGGTCGTACTGTCGGAAAGTATAGCCTGCACGACACGACCTCCGATAACGGATTCAGGCTGATCGACTTTGCTGCGGGGCGACACGTTGTGGTAGCTAGTACACAGTTCCCACATCTCAATATCCACAAAGGGACATGGAGATCTCCCGATCAATCAACCGTCAACCAGATTGACCATATTGCGATCGACGCAAGGCACTCCTCCAGTATCATGGATGTCCGAACTTTCCGAGGGGCCAACATTGACTCGGATCACTACCTTGTTGTAGCCAAGGTACGGCTGCGGATATCCCGACCAGCGCCAAGTAATGGAAATACTGTGAGGAAGTTTGACGTCGGCCGACTACAATCGCAAGAGATCGCCAGGTCCTTCTCCAACCGAGTCTCTCAAAACCTTCTACGAAGTCCTATGCAACCAGCATCAAGTATTGATAGCCAGTGGCAACATTGCCAAAATGCCATCAGAGACGCCGCCTCTGAAGTGCTGGGTTTCACACGGCCACCACAACGAAACCCCTGGTTTGACGATGAATGCCGGCAAGCACATGCAGCTAAACAGGAAGCATACAAAGCGGCGCTGCACAGAAGGACTAGAGCTGCTCGCGAGCTCTACGAGCAGAGGAGGAGAGAGGAGCACCGGCTTCTCCGAAGGAAAAAGAGAGAGCACGAGAAGCGCGCGGTTGAAGAGATAGAGAGATGTTACAACAGGAATGAGGTTAGAAAGTTTTACCAAAGGATCAAAAGGTCCTGCCAAGGGTATAAACTTCGAACTGAAGCCTGTAAGGACCATCAAGGGAACATCGTTGTAGAATCGCAGTCGGTGCTGAGGATTTGGAAAGACCACTTCTGCAGACTGTATAACGGCGAGGAAGAACCAAATACCGCTGTCAGGCAGAATGAACCATTCAGCCCGGGCGAAGACGTTACCGACGAAGCATACGAACGATACCGCCCACCCGACCTGGAGGAGGTGAAAGTAGCTGTGTCTAAGCTCAAGTGCAACAAAGCAGCCGGAGCAGACGGCCTAGCTGCCGAACTTTTTAAATCCGCTGGCGATGAGCTGGTTAGGAGCATGCACCAGCTCATCTGCAAGATATGGTCGGAAGAAAGCATGCCCGACGAATGGAACCTCAGCATTGTTTGCCCGATCCTGAAGAAAGGAGACCCTCTGAGTTGTGCCAACTACAGAGGCATAAGTCTTCTTAACATCGCATACAAGATCTTTTCTGCTGTACTGTGTGAACGCCTGAAGCCATTTGTCAACAATCTGATAGGCACATATCAGTGTGGCTTTAGGCCAGGAAAGTCCACCATCGATCAAATATTCACACTGCGGCAGATCTTGGAGAAAACCCAGGAATTCCAAATCGATACACACCACCTCTTCATCGATTTCAAGGCCGCGTATGACAGCATCTATAGAGACGAGCTATATAGCGCAATGTCTAGTTTTGGCATCCCTGCCAAACTCGTCAGTCTGTGCAGGATGACGATGGAAAACTCACGCTGTTCCGTCAAGGTCGGCAAAGACCTCACCGACCCCTTTGATGTCAAAAAAGGATTTAGACAAGGCGACGCGCTGTCATGCGACTTCTTTAACATCATACTTGAGAGAATTGTGCAGAACTCTCGCGCCAACACCAGAGGTACAATCTTTCAAAAGTCCGTTCAACTACTTGCATACGCAGACGACATTGACATAATCGGTAGAACAAAGCGTGATGTCAGTGAAGCCTTCGTGAGTATTGGGACGGAAGCGGCGAATATGGGTTTAGCAGTCAATGAGGGCAAAACCAAGTATATGCTGTCATCAAGAAAAGACACCCAACACCGACGTCTTGGACAAAACATCACCATCGACAGCTATAACTTTGAGGTAGTTAGGGACTTTGTCTACCTGGGTTCCGCTATCAATTCAGACAATGACACCAGCGCTGAAATCAAACGAAGGATAACTCTTGCCAATCGCTGTTTCTTTGGGCTAAGAAGGCAATTGAGTAGCAAAGCCCTCTCTCGAGCAACTAAAGTGTCCATGTATAAGACCCTCATCATCCCAGTCCTGCTGTACGGTGCAGAAGCATGGACCCTGTCAAAGGCGGATGAAAACACTTTAGGCTGCTTCGAGAGGAAAATTCTTCGGACGATTTACGGTCCCGTCTGCATAGACGGAGAGTGGAGGAGGAGATATAACATCGAACTGTACGGGCTGTACAGCGATACCGACCTAGCCAAAAGAGTCAAAACACAACGTCTACGATGGCTGGGTCATCTAGAGCGGATGGACACCAACGCCCCGGCCCGGAAAATCTTCGAATCCACACCGCAGGGACGACGCGGTAGAGGAGCACCGAGACTCAGGTGGCGCACGCAAGTGGAAGGGGACCTCAGCCAACTTCGCGTGCGAAACTGGAGACGGCTAGCTAGAGACAGAGCTGGCTGGCGAAGCTTGTTGGCTGAGGCCCAGGTCCACCCCGGACTGTAGCGCCACCTTAAGTAAGTAAGTAATTCTTTTTTAGGTTTGGCATACGCAAACGAATGAAAATGCGTCATGAAAGAATAAAGGGAAAAATGGAACAAAATATTGTTTTAAAGAAACAATAGTTTAAATCATAGAACTTAACTCCTGGGTCCAGGTGGACCAGCTTGCCCCTCTGCTTTAAAAAATATAGGTTTGTGAGGTTCGGTTTTTTAGTTTTCAGAAGAATTCATTATTATACTTAACTTAACCTTACTTTTAACTTAACTTAACTTAACTTATTTTAACTTTTTAATATTTTCAAAAAACAGGATATTTTCGTTAAAGTTCAGTATTTACTTTACCTCACTTTCAATTTTCTCGTTCTTGCCCTCTTATTGAAAAAGGTGTAATCTGATACTGTAGGTATTAAACCGTTATTTGTACTGCAAAAATTGCCTTAATTGGATTCTCTGAATATTTCCGCTGTTTCAAATCACACCAAATTGTGTCTTTCATCTATAACGCAATTGGACAGACGGAGGGGTGGACAAAGTAGTGATACCAGAGGTCCTTCTTCCATTTTTAGATGGACCGCTATAAAGATGATGGTCTTAGCTACAAAAATGTGGCAGAAAATAAGAACATAAATTTTATATTTGGGCAAAAAAAGAATCATAAGCCGTGAAATGCGAATTTGGAATGTCTTCCGACTGCCAGTCTTTCCTACGCAATATAAGCTGGAACTGTTCAAAACAGGAGTGCAATACCTCGTGAGATGTTAAACATTAAAAAGATAGCTAATCCCTATTACCCTATTTACCAAGCGACAACAAATCTTTAAGTTTTCTGACCTGAAATCATACATTGTACCTAAGTTGATTATTTGTATGGGCCACGACCCCAAAAATTACTGTGGACTAAGCCCAAAATCCAATCTTATTTGTGCTTATTATGTTCAAACTGAAAAAACAGTTTCTTCCTAGAAAACTGCCCCTAGAAGTAGGCGGAGCTCATCAAGTTTTTAAAGATACAACACGGTAAAAGTGGGAATAAGCAATGGTGTGGGCTTTCCAAATTTCAACGTGTCAAAGGTTTGTATCCACAATTTCTACACTCCTACATATGAGTTGCAACACCTTGTCTAAACTTTTCAAAAGGTGTTTTAAAATAAAATGTTAATTTGAAGTTTACTAATGTTTACTAAGAACTACATCTTAAGTTTAACATTTTGTTTGCTAAGCCCCAGGTTTCAGCTCTCTTTCTTAAGACCCAAAACGGACAGAGCTTAATTAAGTCACCTGTCAACCTTGATCAAACCTCTAAAAGGTCTTAGAGGTCTATGGTCTTTATCAAAGTTGTACAAAAGCAAAAAAAAAAACAGTGGGTAAGTGCTACAGTGTGTACGCAGAAGTTACAGTCCGTAAAACGGACCGTTGAATACCCCATCCTATCCCACATTGTAAAATGCTGATGGCAAAGTTATTTTTTGACTTTTAATAAGTAATGCAAACTTCGAAAAGGGGCGTGGTCCAACCGCCACTAATTACAAACTATTAATCATAAGATACCTTCACAGATATTTCCACAGATATTTAAGTTACACTAAAATGTACGTAAAAATGCAATTTTTTGGTCCAAATTCAATATTTTTGAAAAATCTGCCACTAAAAGGGGGCGTGGCTAAAAACTTTATATGAACGAAATCTGGACTAAAGTCTCGTTTACCTATCCTGTTACTTTTTTTGTTTCATGCTTTCCTAAATTAGGCTCAGGGCCAGTCAAAATTAAGTTTTTCTGGAAAATTTTAGGTTTTTCTTCAATTCTGCCTCCAAATGTTGGCGTGGCCCAAAGATCTTGTATTAAAAAAATGTGGAACTAAGTGTTTTCTAAATAGAATATTAAGCAATTTTTTTTCAATTTAAGCAAAAATATTGAGTAAACTTAATTTGAAAATTTACCTTCAAAATAGATGCCACGCCCACTAGAGGAGGTTTACCAATTAAATTTGTGTTTTACATTTTTGTGTCTTTTTTGTGTCTTACATTCATTAGGAGATGCTAAAAGTCAAATTTCAGCCTTTTGAAAACTCTGGAGGTAGTTGCACATTTAGACCGATTGTGGGCGTGTCTTTGGGCTGATTTCAAAAATCTGTACTGCTTCGCATGACATGGACCTTACGTACGAAGTTTCAGCACCCTAGCTCAAAATTTAAGGCCTAAAAACATGTGACATACAGACGGACGGACGGACATGGCTCATTCGATTCAGAATTCGGTCTCGATCATATGCCCTTAAGGTCTTGGGGGTCTACTATTATTATTTCAACGTGTTACAAACTATGTGAAAAACTTAATATTCCTCCTATCCTATGGGATGGGGTATAAAAACAAGTGGAAAAGAGCAACACTGCGTATGCAAAAGCTTCAGTCTAAAATGGTAAAAAGAAAAAGCTTTTAGCCACTTCAAAGACAATTACTACGCAATGTTACATACCAAAAATGAATGCGCTAGCATCATTCTAACAAAGCTAAAATTTAGAAAAAATATTTTTTAAAATTAGAGATGGTCGCACATACAGGCTTGTAGTGTGGGCGTGTCTGTAGGCGGATTCAGCTAATTTTTAAAGTTTATCTGAAGGACTGAACTTCCAGCCAACCCACCAAATTTCAGCTCTCTACCTTAACATTAAAGGCCTAAAGGTTGTTTCCATACGGACGGACGGACGGACAGACATGGCTTAATCGATTCTCCTGTCGGTCCCATTCATATCTCTAAAAGGTCTTAGGGGTCTACGGTGATTATTTCACTGCGTTGCAAACTATACATCAAACTTAATATACCCTGGGTCGGGTAAAAACAACTGAAACTTTCACTATTGGTGACTTCTTATTTGCAAGAGGTATTTTACTTAGAAGCCAGCAATTCGTCCTCTGATGAACACCGTCTGGCTTCTGGCATCCTCAGCTGGTATTAATTTGTTCAAATACTATGCTTAGAGATTTTACTTCTTATTTAAGTTATCACACCTTGTAAGTATTATTCGTGGCGGTGCCTGCTTTAACAATTTTACAACTTTGACATTTAAGGACCTATAAACTTTAAGGTATTCACTCCTTGGTCAACTAATTAAAAGTTTAATTTAAAATTTAACGATGCCCTGCGCTGCTTAACGTTGGGATGATGCCAGTAGCATCGTAAAAAACAATATTTTTCCCGTTGATTGCTCTGGTGTCTCGCTTTTGTAAAGCATAAAAAACGAAATGAATTGAACATTAATTCAATGAATGATTTCTTTGTGTATGTGTGTCTGTTCTCCTGAGGCGTCAAGTAGTAAACGGCCGGCTATTTGGTTCTTTGCTTCGATGTTGACTTAACGTTACATGATTTTAAATGCGTCTTACGATAATGATAATGATTTAATCAAAATCAGAGAAATTTTTACTGTCTCTCTGCTACGATTGTACACTGATAATACAAAAGAGTGCAAATTTTCTTTTGACACTTTATTGAAGAGGTCTTATAATTTGGCCAATACTAGGATAACCATTAAGCTACTTGCAACTTTTAATTACGTTTTTCAAAACCCTTCTTAAGTAGAGTAGCTTCTCAGAACAAACGTTTCGTGCAATTTCAAACAAATTAAGCCCAAGGAATACCGCGTACGCCTCCTTGTCTCTCCTAGATAATCATCACTCAAGAGCTCGTAATCACTTCAAATAAAAAGACTTGCTCTACAACACCACACAACAATCCTTTATCAATTAAGTATCAACTGTTCCATAAGCCAACCCCACATTTCGGCTTATCACCCCAATTCAATTAGCTCCTTTCATTTACATACATTTCATGGATATTAACTATGACACACAACCCCAAATATTGGGGCTTAACTGTCATGTTTGCACATAACCTAATAGCGATTCATAACCCATGTTAAGGCTTAATGTTGATATAAACAGACTTGTAGCGATAACAAGAAAAAAAAAAAAAACAAATTCAAGTAGGTACTTTGGTATGTATATGTATCCGGAAAGGGCGTTCGACACAGCTCTTGTGGATAAATCAAAACATTCCCAAAATAAATTTCTTCCCCATCCGACAGTTGAACGACAACAAAATCTCCACAACCCTTCTCCCGTAGAGTCCAACATTTTCTTATAACAAGAACGATAATCTCATTTATGTTCATGAGCAGAAGAGTAATAAATCCGAGCAGATGAAGTCCTGTGGAGAGTCCTTATGCCCCACATTCTTTCACTTAAACTCCATGCAGGCGAAAGATACAAATTAAATTGGACATCCCTATAAGTTAAACATACAAAGGATGTAGAGACGTTGATTTTCGTTCTCGAAGGCTGCTATAGGACCCTGAGAGTAAGTAGGTATAGGATACCGACCCTGTATTATGTGCGCCGCACGTTGATTAACGACTTTGCCACCAACACGTCGAGGTGAAGCAATGTAAGCGTCTTTGGAAAATTTAATGAACTTTTTGCGGTGAATCGGAACGAGAAGCAGACTCAAACCATAACCACGGGTACATGGATCCTTTGAAGACCCCTCATTACGGCTCCAGAAATCACGTGACATAACTTATTAGCTAGCGAGAAGAGCAAGTTTATTTTCACTTAAAAGAAGGTTTGCTTTAGAAATTATTGCATGAGAATTGACTGAGCTTATTTTCGGCTTTTTCTTTATTTGAAGTTCGTGTGATGGAACGTACCTAGCAAGCATAGATACGTTTTCACCCTAGAGTTGGGAGAAAAAAAATTGAATTAAACAAAAGACACGTTTCGAGGATTAATTTAAGGACGTGAAAGAAATCCACGTAATTTGCCCGAGGCATTGCTTTTTAATTTTGCATGAGGATGTCAGAGTCATGCGGAAATTTATCCGGTAGTCGTGGCTCCCTTCTTTTTGGAAGCAATTTAAGATGATTTGCTTTATTGATTTTGTCGGCGGCATCTGTTGTCTTGTAATTTAAAATGTGAGCCTTCGTGATTGATCTGCATAAATTGAGAGAATAGCTACTTGCGAAGCGTTGTACACTTAATCATTTATGTTTGCCCTTTGGAAATGGATAAGTTAGGATAAGATGAGGTAAATGACAGAATGTCATGGAACAACACTTGTAGATACACTGTACAGTCAAAGCTGTCCTCTGGGTGTTCCTTCTATATAGCCACTCGGCACTAGCATAATTAACTAGATCGTCAAGTTTTGAAAACTTATAAAGCTTATGGTAACCTTAAACGTCGGTTGAAGGAAAAAGAGTTTTGGTTGGAGGGCTTTCAGTACTAGAGGACGACTTAAAAAGGAGTCAACTTATCTTGTGGAAGAGTGGTTTACTCCAATCCAATCGCTTAAGCCACTAGTGGTGAAATTGATAATGGAGGGCTCCCTGTAAAAAATGCAGCTTGAAAGGAAAAGCTAAATTTTGCTGTCCACTGTATTAGGAAATTGCGATGCTACCATCGTATACATAAGGTAAGGACATAGTATCCCCTTAGTATAATAAAAAGTAGAGTGGCGCATCAGCTCGAGAAGAACAAGGGTCAACTTCTCAACCATGTAAGCTGTGTGTTGCATTCTTCACAAACAAGGGGACCTACAGATTTTTACCGAATCTGAAGTTTTCTAGACAAATCTTTCTCTCGGAGGGCTTGTCAGACCCTCACGGAGGTTAGGACTGTGAAAAAAAACGAGTCTTTTGTAGTTTTTTCTGTTGTAACAGTGTAAAAACGTCATGTTAAATAAAAAAATTTCAAAAAAAGTTAAAAAAAAGTATTTCTAATCGTATATAATTGTTGGTTACATTCGAACCCTCTTTTATGTCGATTTTTATGTATACATCCTCTCTGTTATTCAACTGGATGTTTGCACGAACGCCGTCTAGAATTTGTTAATTAAAAATTTTTATTTATATTGCATACGTTTTTATTATAAGTGCACATTTTATGGTAAAATAAATTAGAGCTTACTTAGCTTGAGGCTTGAACATGCGTCCTCGAGCATCAAAAGCGGCTACGCTATCTAATCTACTAGGCTTTCGCGTGATGTGTTTTATGCCCGCCGAAGTGGCATTTTATACGTTCAACTTTATTTTCAGTTTTTTAAACATTTAATTCTTTTTTTAAGACTTATACCTTAAAATCGGATTTCCACAAAAAAAAAATTGACATATGTATTTTAATATTGTTGTGTCAACAATTTGCCGTTTTTGAAAATGATTGAAAAGAATAAAATTTTTGTTTTACGAATTTCGATGTTAATTTAATTTTATTTGAATGTAATTTTATTCAATTTTATTTTAATTTTAATTTTATTTCTAAAAAGTCTAAAACGAGTTAATGCTTCAAGAAAGCATTGTTGGGCCAAGAATTTTTAGCTCACAATCCTTCAAGAATCTGAAATTCCTGGGACAACAACCTCCCGATTTCTTATACACTACGACTAAGTTTCCTCACAAATTAGTTCAAGCTTCTGTAGTTATCGCGTTTGGCAGGCTGCCTTCCAACGAAAGCACCTACAAAACCGTCAAAAAATGCGGTTTCGCCGTACGGCGCTAGATTCAACGGTCTCGTTCGTTGTAGTCGGCGTGTAAGATTTATCTGATCCAGTTCGAATTATTTCGTGGTTGCAATGTCCGTGAAGTACCAAGTTTGCGAGCAAGGTTTGTTACCTCGGTGGAAGGAGAGACTAAGATTTAGTTTTTCTGAGAATACACCTTCACCTACTTCATCATTTGTCTTTAATCCATCCGTGTAGAGAGGCACACAGACATCCCATTTCAAATTGCCGATGGCTTTTTTACAGGAAAAGAGGGCTATCGTAGTTTTACGGACCCTTTCCTGTATATTAGATTTCCAGCTGAGCTTTCTATCGAGGATGAGACCCAGATATTTAGCTTCTTCGGAGAATTTTAAGCTAGTGCCCTTGATTGAGGGAGGGTCCATATGATGTATTTTGTATTTCCTGGTGAAGAGGACAAGTTCAGTTTTGTGGGGCTTGACACCCAGTCCACAACTGTCAGCCCATCTGGTAAGCTTGTTAAGAGCGTTCTGCAGCAGTTCTTCGCATAGGTGCTTCTTCGAAACGGCAATGGCAACGTCGTCTGCATAAGCGATCACTCTGCAGCCCTCTCTTTCCAGGATAACAAGCAGTTCGTTCACCGCTAGATTCGAAAGGAGTGGGGATAGGACTCCACCTTGCGGGGTTCCTCTGGGGACAGATCTTTTGGCAGTGGTCTCACCTACCTTGGAGTTAATAATTTTACTCGTTAAAAGTTGATTTATAAACTCGCTTAGCCATCCACCTTCGGAGCCGACAGTGCAGCCAAGATCGCAGATGTGTTGACATTGTTAAAGGCGCCTTCTATATCGAGGAAGGCTACCGCATTGTGTACTCCTTGTGGTGAAGGGAATATTCAAAGGAACGCACTAGCATATGCAAAGCTGCTTCCACAGATCTTCCCTTACAGTAAGCGTGCTGAGTTGTATACAGCAGCCTTTAATCAATGCTAGAAGGTAGGTGGATATCAATCAATCTTTCTAGAGTTTTTAAGAGAAATGATGATAGACTGATGGGTCTGAGATCCTTTGGAGAAACATAGGAATATTTGCCGGCTCTGGGTGTAAATACCACTTTTACTTCTCTCCATAACAGCGGAATGTGGACCATCTGTATACGCAATCTCTCAGAATTATCTTCAGTGCGGAGGGATAATATCCGATTTGTTTTGTAGCTCGGATGGTATTATGCCGTCTGGTCCTGCCGATTTGTAAGGTTTGAAGTTCACTACACCTTACAATACAGTAAATTATGTCAGGGAGGCTATGCCGCCCCTCTGCAACCTCCCTGCCTGTTTCTTTTATTATACCCGACCCAGAGTATATTAAGTTTGATGTATAGTTTGTAACGCAGTGAAATAATCACCGTAGACCCCTAAGACCTTTTAGAGATATGAATGGGACCGACAGGAGAATCGATTAAGCCATGTCCGTCCGTCCGTCCGTATGTAAACAACTTTTAGGCCTTAAATTTTAAGGCAGAGAGCTGAAACTTTGTGGGTTGGTTGGAAGTCCAGTCCTTCAGATCAAGTTTGAAAATAAGTTGAATCCGCCCACAGACACGCCCACTTCAACCCTGTATGTGCGACCATCTCTAGTTTAAAAAAATACTTATTGCAAATTTTAGCTATGTTACAATGGCGCTAGCGCATTCGTTTTTGGTACGTAACATTGCCTTATAATTGTCTTTAAGGAAGCTAAAAAATTTTAGCTTTTTCATTTAACACGCCCACTTTTTAAGGGAATTTAGCTTAAAATGACTGGTTTTCAATAAATATATATGAAATTTGACAAAAAATTATATGACAAAAGCTGTAGATATTAGCATTTTCTAACTTTTATGTATATATTGTATGTGCCTCCGCCCACTTTTGTGGGCGTGGTGCTAAAAAATGTAATTTTTTTAGTTAAAAAGTCGGAGTTTTAGGCCGAAATGTATGCAACCACCTAGTATAAAGCGTTCAACAGTTATATGTTGTTATCCCGCCCACTTTTTGGAGGCGTGGCAGTTTTCTTTTTGGTATGGTCGGGTATTTTGCAATCCGTCGTAGATGGATTGAAGCTTTTGCATACCCACTGTTGCACTTTCCCACTTGTTACCTTTTCTTTGCTGCAAAAATATTATTTTTGGTCTGTCGTAGAACTTGTAGAACACCGGCGTGTATTTTTTTAAATTCTGAGTATTCACTGTCGTATGTCACGCACAAAGCTTAATTGTCGAGATAAGACTCCAGAGCTCAAATTTTTTACTGAGAAAACTTTCCGTAGCTTTGCATATTATAAAATACGTCAAAAAAGGAGGTTGAACATACCATTCGATAGACCTGGTCAATTGTTAAATGTTTGATCCTACAACCAAATTAGTGATCGGGAATCAATCGTCTTTCTTCAATTATTGGCTGCAGTCGTTTGAGCACAAGATTCTCGAAGGTATTAGATATAATCAGCAGAAGCGAATTTGGTCTATATTATGATTTTTCCCGGTTTCAGTAACCTGCGACTCTCCATTGCCTGCAACGCATAAAGTTCTCATTGAAGAAAAGAAGAAATTAATAAAAAGAAGCTTGACCAACGCTTTTTTCGGTAGCTCCTTTAGAATTTCTCTAGTAATTAGTTCATTGCCTGGAGCTTTGCTTCAGATTGCGGATTGTTTGACGAAGTTCAGAGAGTGACACAGTTTTCATTCGATAATTGTCTAGCTCCGCATTGGGAAACGAATCATCGACCAACGGCTCCCCATCACACGGTGTACGCAATGTTGAATGTTTCTTTTAGATGCTCTGCAAATACATCTACTTCCTCTTTGCCGACTTCTACCCAACCGCAGTTAGCTTTTCCAATTGGCACAAATTGTACTATAGGCTCATTAATGGACTTCACGGCTTTTCAGAATGAATAGTTCGACCGAATAGTTTCGAGGTAATCGGTTATCTCGCGACCTTCAAAATCTTGAAGCAAGTGCTTTAATTTTTTAGATGCGCGCTTTTCGCGCATGAGCTCTTCAATTTTCCGCATGTATATTTTTCCGCTTTTCCATATACACCAGTCTTCCGGAAAGAAGTATTGTACCAAGAAGCATTCTTAATAGTTAAAACGAGCTTCTGAACTTCGTCTTGCGGGGTCTTAAGTGGTACATTCAGAGGTACTTTCTCTTTCCAGTACTTCCTAAAGCAATCCCAGTCGGTGTTGTTACTAATATTAACCTAGGCGCTGTCTCCTTTTTTACTAGACTTCCACCGACTTTCAGAACGACTGCCGAGTGATCCGAACAGGGATCATAACATTCTTCTACGTTCGAGAGGTGACGAGGGACCCCTTTTACCATAAGGAAGACAAAAGATCAAGTATTTTGATTCTGCCGGTTGACCAATACGTTGGCTTTCCCGTCGATAGGAAAACCACCCCACGTTTCATACTAGCTTTGAAAAGTACTCTGCCTCTTGCTAAATTGCACCGTGATCCCCAAAATGTGTTTGTATAAGAGAAATATGGTGAATTGGTGAAACAGAAATATGATCTGCTTCCGTAATGTGTATGAACTACAACCTTCATTATAAAATATCACATAAAATTGATGGCCAAAAACACTGCTAAATGCAAAGGATTCTAAAGCGATGCAAGGGATACTTCACACCAAATGATCAAGCTTACATTTACAAAGCATTTATGCGCGATGCATCCTAAACTTTATTCAAACGGCCAAACACCACATCACATTCTCGGTATAGAATTCAAGAATAAGCGTTAAAACTAGGTGTCTGAAAATTTCACTTTTTGCAACATAACTTAAAATAGGCTATCCGAAACTAGCTGCTTTGATAAAAAAAGACAAATGTGTACAAAGTTAAAATCTTGAAACTAAAAAAATTTTAGATACCTGACCCTCATTCAGTTAGGACAAAACAGAAATTCGCATTTCAATATTCTTTCCTCTGAATATGTCTCAACCTTGTGAATAAATTTTTCATTACCGATCAAAATAGAATTTCAGGAACTGTCTCCGATATATAAAAAATATTCCGTAGACCTTGAGGTAAACACACCTTTCCGACTCCATTTTCCATAGAAACCTGTTAGCAAAATCATCCAACAAACATCTCCCGATTTTTCCTTGGAAACCCACTTTAAGAGCTTCCCTAGTTGAGTGGTATGTACTGCATAGAGATAAGTATTTGCCTCACTCTCTGAAGCTTCAATGGAATCGTAATAATTCATCCTCTTAGGGTGGCAATGGAATAAACGTGTAGCAAAATGGACAGACAGACAATCGTTATTATTATTATTCTGTCCATCTCTTGATGCGAGGGACATTAAAATTAAATGACAAAATTGACTGAAATCCCAGCAGGATATCGGGAAGTATAAACGAAAGCTTCAGATAGTCATCTTAAAGAGGATTAGGATTATGGGATGAACTCATAATTCAAAGCAAAAGCCAGCACAAATACTGGAAGTGCTATAAATTTAAACTCACTGTACAAAAGGCGGTGACAGGATAAAAAAGGAATCTACAAACGACTTTGTTTGCCAAGGAGGCAATTCAGTGCTAATGAGCATCAAGTTGTCTTCTAAGTTTAAAGAAGAAAGTTTAACGTTTCTTTTATTTTATCATGGCGTACTACTCGTGATATCGGATCTTCTGAAAGGGATGCTACAATGGAGAAATTACCTCAACAGCTTTCAACATTAGAAACCAGATCAGATCAGAAAACTCACCCACCCTTGCCTTAGATTAAAAAATTTTACTGCAATCTCGCTTAGCATTAAAGAAAATACAATAAAAATTAATGCGGCAATATACCTTTGCTGTAAGGGCTCTTCCAAGGCCACCAGCATATGCACAACTAAGGTACTCCCCATTTAGGACCCTCGTGGCATACTGCTGCTGCTTGCACATTCACAACCAGTTTCTACAGTGTATCCACAGATCATGAAGTTCGCGGATTGTATCTTTTTTCTCTCCTTTATTTATACAGAATTGAAAGTGTGGCATAAGCATGAAATGGATTTTCATACAAATAAGACCTTCTCTCTGGGACTTTCCACGTTCGTTAACTGCTCACAATGGTAATCTCTATCGGAACTACCACATTGCAAACCTCTTTTAACGGCGTTGCGGTATGAGACCTTAGGTTATCCGTCATCTCTATTGCTTCCCATATCATTTTGTTTTAATTTTTTTTTTTTGAGCTAAAAGCTTTTAGCAAATTGACTTTGCTGCCGTGTTAAGACCCGGATGGTATAGTAAATTGATAATAATGAATGGTTCTTCCTCAAACGAGTGATCACATATGTGTGTGTGACGATGGTGGATGAGGGTTGTTACACCCTCTTCACCCAACTACGCACAGAATTATAGAACAGATGTCGTTTGTATTCAATTTGAAGCCATTATCGCCTGCAAGATTAGTTTGGGACACAGTCTTCGGTGATTCATGTGTCCATATGAATTGGATAACTTAAAAGCCTGTCAAGTGTACTTTTTAGTCAGAGGGATGATAGGACACTTTAGCCAGCCGGTAACAGCTGGGCACATACTTTGTTCCACGTAAAATCTGGTGAAAATATGATAACTTATCGAGTCAGTTAGACAAGGAGAATTGGGGTCGATTTTTGTTACGTATACGCCAGAGTGGACCAAAAGAAATAAATTACAAGAAATAGTGTCCATGTTTTGGAATCAGGTGCTCTGCTGCAGGGTGTGTATTATTTTGTTTCAAATTTGGTATACAAGACTCGTGTACATTAAGAGGGTAAATGTGTTTTGATGCTGCACTATATTTTTAGCTCAATTTATGCAAATACCTCTTCATAGGAGAACGGAACTTACATCTGTTGCAGAGTGTTCGAAACTATTCCGGACTTCTCCATTGGGATGTTACATGCTGCAACAGGAGCGAGGGTGGGTTCGTTTTACATGGAAAAAGTTTCTCTTTGGGAAATATGGAATATGTTGTTCGAGTTTTCCAGAGCCTGCATCAATACAGGAAGGATGGGGCGGGTAGCTGGTTGCTGATTGTGTACTGAGGCTTATGAAATCCCCCGGAACACTAAAGAAGATTATTTGTTTACTCATTAGAATGAAAGGAGCGCCAAGCATGAAGACATACGCGGAGCGGTCTGTCGGCTTTTGTTATGTATGTTAAGCTTATCTTTATTGTGCAGCTTGTGTAAGATTCTATTTGTTCATTATAATTTTTTGATATATTTTACATTCTGTTGTATACTTTTTCGTAGTTAAGTTTACTGTTATTGGGTGGTTTAAGAACAGTTAAAGACCACCCAATATAAGAGCATTTGGTTCCTTTATGCATTATAATTTCTTGATATATTTTACATTCTGTTGTATACTTTTTCGTAGTTTAGTTTACTGTTCTTATATTGGGTGGTCTATTTCTTTAATTTTTTTTATATTATTTTTTTTTTCTTAAAAATGAACTGCTATAACAAGATTATTGTTGGTAAACATTCATGTAAAATAAGTGGCCCTGTGGTTACGATCTATATATTTGCTAGCAGTATCATTTTAGTCAGTCGACTAAAGTGTTTTCAAGCACATCTAGGAAACCATTTACTAAGTAAAAGTAAGTAATTTATTTTAGTTCAAATATACATATATACATAAGTTTATATTTTAAATATTAATAAATTAAATGTGGCCTTGGTTTATAATCGTCTGCCAGATGTCAACTTTCAAAAGTTCTTTTATTATAATACATTCAATAGTGATTGATATTTTTATGTTTACAAATCTTAAAGCAATGAAATGAAATTTTACTTGAGTGAGTACAAATTGTAGTTAAAATGTTTAGCACGATTATTGTAAATTATTCTTACATAGATTAAAGATTTATTTGCTTCGACAAATGTGGAGTTTTGTTCAGTAAAACGTAGTGCAGCTATGAGCTTTTTGGGTATAATTCGCTAGTATTCAATGTAATCCTTTCTGTATTTTTGAGCTTCAATGCAGCATTTGGCAAGAAGTTTCCAATTTCTTCCATTTAAAATATTTATAGAGTCTTCTTCGCTTAATTTTGTCTTTTGGAAGTACACGTATCTCAATTCCTGTAGAATCGTATACACAGAGAGGAAGTGATAAGAGGTTTCCTGTTCTTGCATGTTGCATAGTGAGCATATAGTACTTCGGTCCCTTAAGTATGGCCTATAGTTCAGCTCGAGGAGCTCTCCCCTTATTCTAAAAATTTGTGAGATCTCATACCAGCTCCGGTCATCAGAAAAATAGTTCGGGTCACACAGATTATGTTCTAGTTTCGGGTACATAGATCTACGTGACGAGCCTCTAGCTTCCTCTATTAGGTCTGATCTTATTTTCTCGTCCAGCAAACTAAGAACGGTTGACAGACTTTCACTTGGAAATTCAATTCACCAGTCTAAAGTTTGAACCTTGCAACCAATTAACCTAAATATATCTTTCCATTTCTTAAACCAGCTTACATTTTTTTCTATACTTTGTCTGGCAAGCAGTTTGGGAAGGCGTATGAGAGTATTCTGATGACGTACTCGAAGTGCATTCTCAGAGTGAAAAAGTATATAGGTGGAAGACCCGTTTCCAAGAGGAGCATGTAATTGGGGGTCGAATTTGGTAACCTGAAGGTTTTTTGAGAAAGACACGTTGCAGTTTCTCAACCTCATCGTGCTCTTGGTACCCCCATACTTGCGAACCATATGACATGATTGATCTTAAGGCGGCTTCAAAAACTTTAAATTTGACGCTATGTGCAACGTTTCTGTTTCTGAACAATCTGGTCCATGTTGAGTTTATTGCAGACATTGAACGCTTAAATTTATTTTGAAAATGTTTTGTTCTATTTAGTTGTGGTGTCAGCAACATCCCCAGGTAATTATATTCCTCAACTACTTCAATGTTTTCTCCATTTAGAAACATCATCTCTCATTTCTGCAATACCTGCCTCTTCCTGTTCTAAAAACCATAACCTTCGATTTTGATGTATTGATCAACAAGTTCCACCGTTTGCAATATATATTTAATTTGTTTAACATAAGTTGAAGGCTTTCAGAGTATTCAGCAAGGAGAACCAGATCATCGGCATATAGAAGACATTTGATAGTCAGCCCTGCAATTCTGATTCAGTTTGGCAAGGCATCAACGATATCATTTATAAAAAGCGCGAACAGTAGGGGCGACAACAAACATCCCTGGCGCACTCCAGTCAGAGTTCTAAACAAGTAAGACAATTTCTCGCCGTCCCATACTGCTGATAAAGTATTTTTATAAAGATTCTTAAGCACGTTCGAGATTTTTGAAAATAGCCCTAGATCGTTTAATTTGTGGAACAATGAGTCTCGATCGATGCTGTCAAAAGCTTTTAAATCGCTTTAAAATCAACAAACATTGCAAACAGTTTTTTCCCGTTTTCGAGGTAGAAATCGCAAATGTTTTGTAATGAGAAAAGGTGATGACGGAAACCTGCTTGAAACTAGTTTAGCAACTGGTTTTCCCCTACCTACACCTCTAGCCTTCTCAGAATTACGCCTGTGAAAATCTTGGCAATGATGTTAATAATGATATACCCCTGTAGTTTTCGACATTATTTGTATTTCCTTTTTTGTGTATAGGAAAAATTATCGAGTCCTTAAAGCATTGTGGTATATCGGCTGTGTATAGTATATTGGAGTAAACTTTAGCTAAATAACTTATGAATGTTTGGGGAGCATTTTTGAAAAATTCATAAGAAACTCTATCGTATCCTGGAGCCTTATGATTTTTGGCCTTGTTTAAAATGCCAAGTATCTCTTCGGTGGTGATGTCCTGCTCTAAAGACTCTACAACTACTAGATTTTCAGCAAAGAGTGCTGGTTCTGGTATTATTACTGAGTTTAAAAGAGTTTCAAAATAATCGGCCAAAATGTTGGCGTCTAAATTTTTGCCTATCTTAAATTTATCGCCATTCAGTTCCCTAACTAGTTTCCAGAACTCAGATGAATCTCTTAGCCAGTTTTAATTATTTGCTAATTCCGAATAGTATTCGCTTTTCTTTAATTTTCAGAGTTCTTTGTATTGCGTATTAGCCTGGATATAAGCTTTTCGAAAGAAGTCGCTATTTAAGGTTCTTGATTGTTTAAGAAGTTTGAAGGACTTAGCTTTAGCTTTAGCACAGTCTCTACCAAACCACTTATGCTTCGCACATGCCACGAATCCTCTTTCAGTGAAGGAGGCCGAGTTTTTGATAGCCATTTTTGAAACCATTTACTATTTCGAAACTGATTCAGTTTTATATACCCGACCCGAGTATAGTAATTTTAATGCGTAGTTTGTTACACATTGAAATGATAACCGTAGACCCCTAGGATCTTCTAGGTATCCTAGGGGTCTACGGTTATGATCGAGACCAACAGGTGAATCGATTTAGCCATGTCCGCCTGTCGTATGTGTGAAGTTTTTAGGTCTTTAAAATTGAGCTAGGATGCTGAAACTTAGAGTGTATTTCGGTTCGTACTCTGTACAGACAAAATATGAAAATCAATATGATCCGCCCACAGATACGCTCACAATTGACATGGATGTCAGACAACCTCAAATTTCCTTTATTTAAAAGTTAGACAAGGCATAGAACCTCAAATTTTGGTGCAAGGCAAAAAATGCCTTAAGTCGTTAATTAACGGGTGATTTTTTAAGAGGTTGAGAACTTTTTTTAAAAAAAAAAACACAAAAAATTCGAAAAAATTAATGAAATATTTATTTGAATCGATAGTTTGAATCTTGCAATTTAATGTTTAAAGATAATTTCATGCAAATGTTGACCGCGGCTGCGTCTCAGGTAGCCCATCCGCTGAGTCCAATTGGCATACTCTTTCACACATATCGGCCGGTATCTCACGAATGAATGCACGGATGTTGGCTTCCAGTGCGACATTTCGCGGTCTTCTGTCACACTAGCTGATACGGCCGCAATATTTTCTTCACTACGCACAGTACGTAAACTTGTTGGTGGTTTAATGTCCAACAAAGTAAATTTGGTGCGAAATTTGGTCACAATCTTCCGAATAGACTGCTCAGAAGGTCGAGAATGCCGACCATAAAATGGAAGCAGCGCGCGATGAACATTTCGAACCGAGCACGAATTTTGATAATAAAATTCAATAATTTGCAAGCGTTGTTCATTTGTAAGACGATCCATGGTTAAATTGCAAACCAAACTGAAGCTGTTTGACAGTGACACAAGGTACTAAACACACGTCAGCTGTCAAAACCAGTGTTGCCAAAACCAAACCAGCTAAAAAATCACCCTTTATATGGAAAGTGGACCGCCCACACAACCGATCATGCCCACTTTTAAAATTTTAAATCTTTAAAAACCTGATTCCTCGGAAAATTCATTCTAAATCGAAAAAAAATATATGACAGATATTGAAGATATTGCCATGTAGTAGGTTTGTTAAATACAAATCGTTGAGCTCCGCCTACCTTAAGAGGGCGTTTTCAGGACCAAACTGTTTTCTGGGCATAAATTTTCGCATTTAACGAGTTTTCTCATGAATTTTTTTTATTCCATTTTTCAGCTTACGTCTATTTTCAGGGGCGTGCCAAATGCAAACGACTGGCATAAAGTATATGAATTGGGGCCAAAAAAAAAATTAAATTTGGTGTAACAGGGTAAAGAGGGTCGGGTATGTAGATATAGAAGGTCGTTACAGACGAACTCTTGGATTTTCTTAGTTGTTTAAATAGTTTTCAATAGGAAGTGCTGCACAAGCATTGAACCCAAAGAAGTTGATGAGCTTTCTACAAAGTAGCTCATGATTGACTCTTTCAAAGGCCTTGAAGAAATCAAGAAGGCAAAGAATCGTCAAACTGTCTTTGTCGTACTTAATTCTAATGTTGTTTAAAATTTTAATCATAGCTATTGAGCATCTATGACTTGCTTCAAAGCCTGACTGGTACGAAGACAAGAGATTTTCCGTTTCAAGATGTTTGACATTCTGTTCCGCCAGAATTTTCTCCAAGACCTTAGACAGGCGAGGAAGAACAGTAATTGGGCAGTAATCAGAGAGATTGAGACTTCTTAACTGGTGTGACCTTAGCCGCCTTCCACGGATTCGGGAAAATTTAACTTGTAATACTTAAGTTTAAAATGTGTGCATATAGATAGATAGATGTTTTATTTTCGCTTAAATTTACATTGGTTGTTGCCGCACAATTTACAGTACAGAGATTGATATACAATTATCTTCCTACTGAAGCAGTATCTATAATTAATCAAATGAAATGTATAATTAAATGTATGCTGAAGGAAAAAACCTTCATATAAAAAAAAAACTGGGTACATGTATATAAAATAAGGGAGGTGTTTAAAACAAGAAAAAAAGAAAAAAAGAACTTTTTAACTATTTAAATAGTGATTAAGCAGAACATAAATATATAAAACTTAAAGTTAAATAGAAAAAATATATAAATAAATAAATATATGAATAAATAAATAAATAAATAAAGAGATAAATAAATAGGTAAATAAATGATGAATTAAAAATAAATAAATAAACAATAAATTATTCATAAATAAATTATCAACAAAAGTGCATTTACAGCAAAAGAATTACAGATACATAGCTATAACAAAAAAATGTATACATATAAACAACTGGAATTTTAGGTATATAGGTATAAAGCTTCATTAATCTAGATTATGAAACTTGATCGACATCATTAAGTTGGTTTATTAGTGGATTATCAGGTATTGCACAAAATCTAAAAACCTCTCTGTTATTTTGTCTATCCTTACGGATACAAATTCAACATTCACGTGGGAGTGTAGACGCCTTGAAGAATGGTGCCATGGTAAGAATCATTTGTTTTATTTTATATTATGTTTTATTTTGCAATGCTTGTAGTTTTTCAATATGAGTCGTTGCACATTTTCCCCATACTGGACATCCTTACAACAAAAAAGCTTGAAATATAACTTTGTAAATATGCAGGAGCCTTGCAGGTAAGTCTTGGGGATGCAGCCCGAACATCATAAGACGGAAGTACACTGCCAGAGACCGATGGTCACTTACGGAGCACCAGCATGGGAAAAACGAACAAGCCTGAGCACAACGAGAGAAACACTTGACAGAGACTGGCATGCCTCTGCATAACCGGGGCTATGCGAACGTGTCTGAGCGCAGCCATTGAAAAGCTTTTGGAACTGACACCACTACACATCGTGGTTAAGGAAACGGCTAGGAAAACTATCCTCAGGATGGCTAAAGACGGGACTGGAAGGAAGAGGTGCATTGGGTCGAAGGAATTTGACGCACTTCTCGATAAACTCTCCCTTCTAGCTGTCCCTAAGGATGACAGTTTGAGTAAGTTTAGCTTCGAAAAGAACTTCATCGTGAAGCTCGGCTCCAAAAAGAGCTGGAGCAATGAATCCACAACATATACCTTCAGCAACAGCAAAAACTGATAATGGAACTGGTGCAGGAGTATTTGGACCAAGAACGAAATACTTTTTCAATATCAAAACCAAGCTCATGCGAAGTGAATATATCATCAGCAAAAAGTGCTGATTCACATAAGGGGAAAATCTGACATACATATATTATAAAGGATAGGACTAAGAACAGAACCTTGTGGTACACCTGAGGAAATAGGGCAGAATGAACCTATTAAACGAAGCGGTGTTCCATCTTTGCCGACGGCATTCGACTTAAACTCTTAAATTCTTTTAAGCACTTCGTTTTCAGTAACAGCCTGAGGTATTCTGCTGTGAAATTAGGGGTATATTATTATTCAACATTCGAGAGTATCATTTGTCTTGAAAAACTTCTGAAAGTGCCGTTCGGATTCGGCAAAAAATTGTAGGTCCCCTTGTATGTAAAGAAATTAACACACCAGCATACATTGTTGAGAAGTTGGCCCTGGTTTACCTCGACCTGTTGCGCCACTCTATTTATTTATTTATTTTATTATTCAACATTGAGTTTATAAGGCTACTCACAGTGAAATTCGTGGAACTAGGAAGAAATTGCTAATTTAAAGCATAAGGATCAATCATGCAATCTAGTTTGTCCTTCTTACAAATACCAATGCTCCGCAGATTAACGCATAACAAACTAACATTTCTTTAAATATAGTTGTAGATTTATTTAGTTTCGAGGAAAATTAGGATTCCTTGGCAGCCAGTCCAGCCAATCATTTCTCAATGATTTCATTTCATTTTTAGGCCTTAGATTTTAAGCTAGGAAACTGAAATTAGGTGCATGAGTTTATTGTTATCCGAAGAAGTACAAGTGTAAAACTGTTAGAAATCCGACCACAAACACGCCCACAATTGGTGCAATAGTGCAACTACCTCCAGAGTTTTCAAAACTCTAAGACGTCTTTGAAGCTTCAAATTTAATATTTGTTATCTCCTGTCACAAAAATGGAATCGCTTTACCTCCTTGTAGGCGTGGCATCGATTTTAGGGGTAATTTTTTAAATACATTTTATTCAACATTTTTGTTCCAAATCGAATTTTACTAAATATATTACGTAGAAAAGATTTTGTTTATTTTGCTTATACAGTACTTTGAGCCACGCCCACATTTGGAGGCAGAATTGAAGAAAAATCTAAAATTTTCCGAAAAAACGTAATTTCGACTGGCCTAACGCTTAATTTAGGAAAGAATAAAACAAAACAAGTGGAAAGTGCAACAGTACGTATGCAAAAGCTTCAGTCCATCTACAACGGATTGCAAATACCCAACCATACCAAAAAGAAAACTGCCACACCTCCAAAAAGTGGGCGGGATATAAAAATATAACTGTTGAATGCTTTATACAAGGTGGTTGCATACATTTCGGCCCAAAACTCCGACTTTTTAACTAAAAAAATCATTTTTTGTACCAGATGGTTAAAAATATTTCAGCTAAAGTAAGCACTTTGCCTCTGAAAAAACAAAGGGAACCAAAAATATTTTTGTATTAGTTGTAATTGATTAGGGGGAGTTGGGGCACCTTGATACGATTTTCTCAAAAAAATTTACTCAAAAAAAGCGCAAGATATTGGCAGAAAGATGAAAGGAAACAATTTAGTGTGTTCAGTATCTTTATGACGAGCTTTAATAGGACAAATTTTTTCTCAGGTTCACTTATAGGAAATATTAGGCCATGTTTAAAAATTATTGAAATTTGTATCAAACTGCACCTGTTGGGGGGTACATTGGTACAGGTCAGGGAAACTTTAGCCAATATGTAAGTATATATATTTTTTTTTAAACACTCAGTTTTTCGAACATTTTTTTCTTAAATTTTAAGCTTACATAATAACGGGTGATTTTTTAGCTGGTTTGGTTTTGGCAACACTGGTTTTGACAGCTGACGTGTGTTTAGTACCTTGTGTCACTGTCAAACAGCTTCAGTTTGGTTTGCAATTTAACCATGGATCGTCTTACAAATGAACAACGCTTGCAAATTATTGAATTTTACTATCAAAATTCGTGCTCGGTTCGAAATGTTCATCGCGCGCTGCTTCCATTTTATGGTCGGCATTCTCGACCTTCTGAGCAGTCTATTCGGAAGATTGTTTCGGACCGGTCAATTGGCCGCCTAGATCGTGCGATTTGACACCATTAGATTATTTTTTGTGGGGGTATGTCAAGGCTAATGTCTATAGGGACAAGCCTGCTTCATTGACGCACTGGAAGCCAACATCCATGCATTCATTCGTGAGATACCGGCCGATATGTGCGAAAGAGTATGCCAAAATTGGACTCAGCGGATGGGCTACCTGAGACGCAGCCGCGGTCAACATTTGCATGAAATTATCTTTAAACATCAAATTGCAAGGTTCAAACTATCGATTCAAATAAATATTTCATAAATTTTTTCGAATTTTTTGTGTTTTTTTTTTTTAAAAAGTTCTCAACCTCTTAAAAAATCACCCTTTATAAATCAAAACAGCGATTTGAGCAAGTGCGTAGTTCATATATGTTTGAATAAGGTTTAAACTGCTGTTTAATCAGTTTAAGACTTTTTAACATTGTAAAATAAATACCTAAGTCAATAAGCGTTTCTCTAAATGTCAAACGCCAAACATAGAAATGTAACAAGAGAACAAATTCAGAAATTTATAAGACAAAAATTATACGGGCAAATTTTTTTTACAACCAAAAATGTTGGCTATTGTCCTAAAGAGCCTTTATTTACTGTCGAACTTGGTAACTTCAAGACAATGTCAAGCGCTAACAGACTCCTCATCTTCACTTTCTAACATTAAACAGGTTTCAGCTGATGCTTAAAAAAAAAATATGTAGGTACCTACGTGAAATCGTTTACTCGACAAAAAAAATGCTTGTAACGCAGCGTCTTTGTTGGCTTGCAACCTTAACTTTAACCTTATTTCATTATAATACTTTCTGAAGATCAATGAATCAAAAGGGTCATATTCAGGCAATTTCATACAGAACTCTTCGAAATCATATGAGGGAGGGGCACATTTGAAAGTATAATCAATATTATAAAAAAATTAAAAAAACAAAACAAATAAAACAATATGAGAAAAAAACTTTGTCGCGCACGTGCAAAAGGTGAATATCCTTTTCGCCAGCTCACCCGTAACTGAATACGAGTGCCATGCAGATATTTGTATGGGTTGATAGATGTCCTAGGGCTGTGTGTGTGGTTCAGTGGCATACTGCGTTTTGTTTTTAAGTAATATGTGCCCCCTCTCCCCCTAGTTGTAATTAATGTAATTTTTTGGAAAAAATATATTGTGTATCTATCAAATGGCACTTGTCATCCTTCTTATCGGTCTGTTTGGAGGTGAAAGATATTTGAGAGTCCTTAAAGGAAGAAAAAGTTTGCCTTTTTTTAACAGACAATGGCCGAAGACATGAAGTGGTCTTATAAGACTTAAGATTTTATTATCAGGGCTAATTTCTCCTTACAAGAGTTGCACACTTGTTACAAGATTTAAGCTCTTATAAGACTTTTATTACAAAACTTAAACTCTACAAGAGTTGAAATCTTGTAACAAGAGTCTTATAAGAGCTAAATATACTCTCTTACTAAGAGTTTAGCGCTATAGGAGTGATACTCCTTTTACTAGAGTGCTATAAAATCATTTTAGGATCTTAAAACAAGATTTTATGCACGAGTATCAAGAGCATTATAAGAGTCTTATAAGAGCTATTTTGACGTTTTTAGAGTGTAACTCTCAAGAGTATGTTAGTTGGGATGTGATACTGCTTTGTAATTTTCTTTGAGGCAGCAGAAAAATTTTGCGTTTACATTGACCACGCCCACTTTTTACAGAATTTCAATTTAGAGTTGCTGTTTTTTAATAAATATACATATATGAAAACTGACATAAAGTTATATTACAAAAGTTGTATATATGAGCATTTTCTAACTTCTTGTATATACTTTATGTGTCTCCGCCCATTTTTGTTGGCATGGCTTAAAAAAAAGTCATTTTTTTAGTTAAAATGACGGGGTTTTAGTTCAAAATGTATGCAACCAACTAGCGTAAAGCATCCAACAGTTATATTTTTACATTTCGCCCTTTGATGGAGACGGCAGTTTTCTTTTTGGTAGGGTCGGGTATTTTGCAATCCGTCTCATGACGGACTGAAACTTTTGCATACACTCACTTTGTTGCACTTTCCGACTTGTTTTAATGATAAGTTTATAACACAGTGAAATGATCAGTATTTCAGTACAGTAAAACGATCAGTATCAGGTTTAAGGTCTTCTAAATTGATCAACAAATCTCAAACTTTGAGTGCAGCTTCGTTCTTATTTTAGACAGACAAATTATTAAAGTAGGTAAAATATATTCTTTGTCACACCCACGACCACAATTGACTTTATTGTTCTTTATTGTAAGACAACCTCAATTTTTTATTTTACTCAATAGGCCCTTTGTTTTAGTTAAACAAGGGCGGCAAACCCAAATTTTGGTAAACATAGTAAATGACGGCAAAACACACACTAGACAAAAATTTGAGTGAAACAATATGTCGGCTTTACTCATTTATTTCACTTTAGGCCACTTTCACAAAGCGATACAGTGAAATATTTATGTGGCGTGCCGCCCCCTCCTTGTTTCTTTTTTAGCATTTTCTCTTACCATTTACTCTTTTCATGTATTAGCGTTGAATATTTCAACTTTATTACCTTTCTAGCCCGACTTAAATGTTGCCTCTTTTTGTATTTTTTTTTTTTTATTTTCTGTACATTTTTACAATATGGACAGACACCTCAAAAAATTTAAATTTTGTATTAAAGGGTAAATGGGGAAGGGAATTTAGACGTTCGTTACAGAAAATCTCTTACTCACTTGCTCATAAGTCTCAATTGAGAGACTGAATTCAGACCGTGACAAATACATAGCAGCTGTTTTACTTGTTATAGACTAATTTTATAAAGTTAAAATAATACAAATTCCCTTCCCAAATAAAAACAAGTCAAGGACTTCATCAAAAGAGCAACGAACCCTCATGAAGCTTATTTTTTATTTTTCATTATACCTAATTATATACCATTCTACCATTCTTAAGTTGGTTTCTTAGTCATGTTACCTTATTAACTCCTTTGAAGAAATTTGTGCCTTCTTTCGTCACGGAATAATCTAATTCATATGTAGGTATACACGTTCCAGGTTTAATTAAAATCCACTCTGATTCGCTTCAAGGCACCTGACGCAAAATGACGCAAGGACATGTCACACATAACACATATAGTCAAAACCCATTCGGGCAACCTGTGCTAAACGAGCTGAACAAGATTTTGATATTCAAATGAACACTCAGATTGTCGAGATATTTATGTCTGTTTTATAAACGTGACGCAAAAGGGTATTTACGCATTGACATTTTCTATATGTGTGTTCTTGTTACGCACTTCTTTATTGTCAAAGCCTATGTCAACTCCATTTTCGTGAGCTTGTCGATATGCCTAGGAATTCGATTATGCTCTTGTGTAATCATACAGTCTGCATCTGCAGCAGCGACAACTGTTGTTGCAGTTGACAGTTGTTTGACGTAAAGTGAACGAAAAAAAGAGAAGGTAGAGGATAGAGGAACCTGCGTTTTAAATTAAGCCTTCTTAGAATTTTAGGCCTTAGAGTTAATCGTGCACACAGAACTATTGTATGAGCATAAGGAAAGCCAAAATCTTAAGCTTGATTCAGGCACTCGAAATAAGGCAGTTGTCGTGCTTATGCTTGGCAATACTGTTTATCTAAGTTTGGTTCTAAGTCTAAGTTCTAAACCAACTTGGGTTTTGGGAGTCATCCGTCAGTATTTTGCCATGTTGCGGACATGATAAAGTGACAAACGCAAAATAATAAAAATGAATAGATGGGCTGGCCATTGAGTTCATTTTCTTTTTACAATTTTTCTTTGGAAGCGTATTGCTATTTTCATTTATGTGCGTTCTCATCAAATTTTTTCAAGTGTACTTATTTCTGGCTACAAATAGCTCAAAAATATAAGCTGCCTCCACGTATTTTAGTCAAAGGACGAACATATTCCACACTGGACACCATTGATTGCATTATAAGTGTAGCTCTTAAGTGTAGCCCTTAATTAAAAACCCACTCGATTCAGACTAATGAAAAGCAATTTCATGTACATACTCACTCTCGATAGCACTTGAAGGTCAAAGGATAAAAGTTAGTCCCACGTTTTCATATTTCAAAGTAATAAAAGGATATCTATTTGCATATTTAGATTGGTATAAATAGAAGTGGTATGAAAATCCGTCTACCAAGTGTCCACCAATAATAATGCCACCCAATACACAAAGTTCAATATGAATGCGGGGCGCTATTCCTCATCCTACATAGTACGTTTCAGACAAAAACGATCCCAGTGAAAAATAATGATCTAATTCCCTCACTAATTTCTCTCAATAAAACACTTTTTTTGGGGAGGAAATGTTCAGTACTTTGTCAAACGTCAATTAAATTATTCCTCAGTTAACAGATTTAATGATTCGTGTAACATCGTGGGACTTCCTGCCACCGCTAAAGCAAAGGCCTAAAATTAAATTTATGGCGGATTGCTTGTAGGGTTGCCAGGAGTTGATGTTTTTTTTTGGTAGCGCATAAAATAAGTCAATTAAAAAACTTATTAAACTTATATTTAATGTCATGATTAGATGCATTTTGACAAGATTTTTCGTAATGAAGGCGGCTCGCAATCTTGATTGGTCCAATTATTTAGGTTCCCAGATACTTTTTTTGTGTTGGTGCCGTGGGAAAAGTGGGTGCGATTCCCTTCTCTGTCATATGGAAAAAAAACTCGCTCTTTTTCCCATGCTTACTAGGTTCCGAAGCAGTGACATCATCCTACATAGTACGTTTCAGACAAAAACGATCCCAGTGAAAAATAATGATCTAATTCCCTCACTAATTTCTCTCAATAAAACACTTTTTTTTGGGGAGGAAATGTTCAGTACTTTGTCAAACGTCAATTAAATTATTCCTCAGTTAACAGATTTAATGATTCGTGTAACATTGTGGGACTTCCTGCCACCGCTAAAGCAAAAGCCTAAAATTAAATTTATGGCGGATTGTTTGTAGGGTTGCCAGGAGTTGATGTTTTTTTTTTGGTAGCGCATAAAATAAGTCAATTAAAAAACTTATTAAACTTATATTTAATGTCATGATTCGATGCATTTTGACAAGATTTTTCGTAATGAAAGCGGCTCGCAATCTTGACTGGTCCAATTATTTAGGTTCCCAGATACTTTTTTTGTGTTGGTGCCGTGGGAAAAGTGGGTGCGATTCCCTTCTCTGTCATATGGAAAAAAGACTCGCTCTTTTTCCCATGCTTACTAGGTTCCGAAGCAGTAAGAGTGTAAACATTTTTTGAAATCCGACCACTGACACGCCCACCTTATCTACCAGCGTGAAAAATCAAAGCTATCGTAGGAAGCAGAAATTTGGTATGCAGCATACTTGCTAAGGTTTATTGTGATTGCCATTTGCAAACAAAAAGATCGTCAAGTATGAACCCATACGCGGAGCGGTCCGTCGGCTTTTGTTGTAGGTTAAGCAAATATTTATTTCGCAGTTTGTGTAAAACTCTATTTGTTTATCATTATTTTTGTGCTTATTTTTCATTCTTTTTTAAACTTATATTTAGTGATTTTTTAGACTTGAAATGTTTTCATGTCACTTAAAAACAGGGTGACATAAAGCTTTTTCTTTATTTTTTTTATTTTTTTTTTTCTTTTAAATAGAAAAGTTAACAAGAGCTCCCATAAAACTCTTGTACCTGCGTCAAATTTGGTTGATTTAAAATAAAAGGGGAAATAAAAGAATTTACGATAGATATACATATTTGCTAGCAGCATTATTTAAGTCAGTGAATTGAAGCGTTTTCAAGCACATCTAGAAAACCATTAACTATTTAAAAACTGCTTCAGTTAAGGTAGGCAGTTCGTTATTTATTTCAAATGTTTGCCTCTTACCGACACCGTTTCGAAAATAGAGGGATTTTTATCGGCCTTTTTTACCATTTTTAAAATTTAAGATCCATAAAACAGCAATTTAGATTTCTTATACCCCATCCCATAGGATAGGAGGTACATTAAGTTTGATTCATAGTTTGTAACATAGAGAAATAATCGCCGAACTGTAATTCGAATGAGCCATGTCCGTCTGTCGGTAGTTTTTAGGTCTTAAATTTTGAGCTAGGAACTTGAAACTTGACATCTGGTTCTTGATTCTTTCTAGGTCCCGAAGCAGTACAAGTGTAAAATTTTTTGAAATCCGCCCACTGACACGCCCACTTTACTTACTAGCATGAAAATCAAAGTTGTCGCAGGAAGCTGAAATTTGGTATACGATATCCTCGCTTCAGTGTATTGTGATTGGCGTTTAAAAAAAAAGCGAATACCGCCCCCTTGTAGGCGTGGTCATACTAAATATGCATTCTAATAAACGTTTTTTATTTAATATATTTGCTTTAAATCCAAAAAAACTTGCACTATAAAATGTTCAGATATGTGCGTAGGCTATTAACTTTTGGGGGCGTTTTTAAGTATAAACCAAATTTTTAATATGAAAATGCAATCAACACGTGTACACCACTTCTGATAAAAAATATAAACAAAAATACGATGTTATTTACGTTAGATACGAAGGAGTGGATGCCACGCCCCTTTCTTAAGGAGAAAATTAAGAACCTTGAGAAATTCTTCTGAGAAATTCTGAACTGAGAAATTCTAAATACAATTGAAGTTGAATGAAACTGAAATTTAACGACCCAGATTTATGACATAATTCGGAGCTTGATAGTGGTCAATTGGGATGAGGTATCCAACGATTCGCCTAAGTGGATTGTAACCCTCCCATTAATTTTAATTACCGTTAGGGTTTTTTTTTCAATTTTGCATCCAGCTACGTTCTATTGGCCAATTTTACCATCTTTACTTTCTTACAATCTTTACCATCTTACTTTACCATTCAAAGTTTTTGAATATTCGAAGTTTGCTTTAGCTTTACATGAAATCTTGGAAGATGGACTATGCCCGCTATTTATTTCAAAGTTATACTTTATGCTGTTTATGAACTAGAGGGGGAGACATACCTTGTTTTGAATTTTTTTATAATTTTTTAAATTTTAAATCCATAAAATTACTATTTTGAATTTTTTTTCGGTTCCCGTTACACATTTTTCTACCTGCGATAACATTGGATGCTTTTTTTCAAATTCTGTGGCCAACGTTTTTGCGAGAACGGTAAAACAAGCTCCTTTTTTATTTCAATTTTTAAAATAGGCTTCGAAAAAGTAAGGTTAAAAACGGCAATTAAAAAATTTTCTAACGCAGCTTGCTTTCCTTTTGTATGCTTTGTACTTGAACTGAATTTGAACAAAATCGCTTTTACCGTTAAGGTACCAGAAGATTTTAATAAATAGTTTTTGAAAATGCTTTTCTGCTTTTGAGTTAAATTTCAGAAGTTTTTGAATAAATTTCCTATAATTTCCTTAAATTTCGCTATAATTTTCCTTGAAAATTTCAGCGAACTTTCATTTTTAATTTTCCTCCTGGGAAAATTTCAGATGCGTGTGTTTTTTTTTCATATGATTTGTCCAAATAGGACCGGTGATAAAGAGGAGGGGAGATTTGTTTCATGCGTTTTTGCGATTTTTTTTCGAAAATGCTTAAAAACGGCAGTATTATTTTTTGTTCTGAAAGTTATTACTTGAGCATTTTGTTTGTTTTGTGTTACTTTATACGTGTGGCCAATATTAACTTTGTGCATCAAGCGTTTCAAAAGTTATTGCCTCAAACACTTTGAAAAACGTCACCAATTTTCAACTCTTTATTTCTCAAAAACTTTTCAACATATTTTCAAAAAAATTGAATTTTTGCATTTAAATTTGGCATTTTCTTATCTTAAGTTACGCTTTTCTTGTTCTTGCCTGCTTATCTTCTCAAAAAAAATATTGAAAAATATTTAATCGATTTTCCAATGAAATTTCAAACTGTAATTAAACCGTTATTTCTGCTTAAAAAATTGCCCTCGTTGGATTTTCTGACTATTTCCGGAGCACACCAAATTTTGTCTTTCTACGACTTACCGTTTAGAAGTTATAACACGATTAGACGCACGGACGGACAACGTAGCGATACCATAACAGGTCCTTTTTCCATTTTTGGACGGACCGCTAAAAAGGGTAAAACGTGTTAATATAGGGAAAAAAGTTACTTTGTCTTCGTAGCTTTTAGGGCCGAGAACAAAGAAGAGTAACTCACGCCAATCGCTGTTTCTTTGGGTTTGTTTATGTTTGTCTGGTGAATATGTAAGCAAAAAATGCACATTTAACTACAGAATCTCACCCGCCCGAACTTCCAAGTGCTAAGTCTCTCTCGCTACTCCAGCTGTCAGTTGATTAGTTGGTACAGAAGAGCCGACACGATCGTGGGGAAAATGGCGCGAGCTAACTTTCTACGGTCTTGGTGGAAGATTCCTTTTGGGCTTAACAGATATAACAGGTAGCATGAATAGTTGCCGTATTGACACGACAAATATCAGGGCTTCACATCGCGCTCTGAGGCCTTTGTAGTTCTGGTGGACATGCCAGCCATTTTTTACAAGGTTCTCATATGGCTTATTTCTTGATGAATGTTGCGTCGAGTTTCCCGCCACACCGTTTGCTAATAAAGATCGTGGAGATTGTTATGGCTTTCAAGCTTCAAGAACATCTATACAACCTCTTGACGAGACCTTTTTCCGGTCATTAGACTGGCACTTATTCGCTTATCATCTACAAAAGAACTCGCGAGCGAAGGATTGCTCTGACTTCAACTGTCAAACAAGCTCCAGCGACTCGGTGTGAATAATGTATCAATGCACTCACTTCTATCAGTAGCTCTGAGCAATGGTGTCAGAGCTATTGCTCAGAATCTTTGTATCAAAATCAAAAAATGGACAACTACAATCATTTAACAAAACGGAAAGAAATTAGATCACCTTAGTTTTAGCCTACCTAAATGTATTGTGAAAGCAAGTAAGTTTGTCTTCGCAGAAAACTTTCAAGGAGCCAACAAATAAAACGCACTTTAAACTGAGGTACCAGATCCTTATGGATCTACCGTACACCTTGTGGCTAGAAATGCTTAAGTCTTGCTGTTCTTGGTCTCCTGGCAAGCAAAGACAATTGAAGTCTCTCTAATCGAAAAACTAGAACGGGAGAACCTTTTAGCTATAAACAGTCTGTGTTCCACTCTGACCTCAGTTTAAAGTGCGTTTTATTTGTTGGCTCCTTGAAAGTTTTCTGCGAAGACAAACTTACTTGCTTTCACAATACATGACGTGCGTCACATTCATTGTAAGAAGTCAGAGTGGAACATCATCCGCGTAATCAAACTTTTTCCAACACACATAGCGATGGGAGTTAGAGTAAGCCATCCTCGACTATACGAAATAAAATAAATAGCCTACCCTCGGCTGGTATCTGGATGGTTATAAGTCATAGACGGGATCTGAGTCTTTAATTTATGCGGATAATTGCCTTGAGGGATGGATTAAGTCAGCCTTAGTAAGAACTTATCCATTACACAGGCTGAAGTCCTTGCAATCAACAATTGCACTAATTCAAAATATCTGTTCCAATAAAAGAGGCAAAATCATATTTATATTCTCGGTCAGTAAAGCTCTTGAGGCGCTTGACCCGTCCGTCAAAGCTAGTTCTTTAAAAGTACACGGCCATCCATGAACTTGAGTTAAGAACAACGTAGTCATTATTCAGTAGATCCCAGTCCATAACTGCAAAACTTTGAGGCAATGAAACGGGAGTCTATACTAGAAGTTTGGCTCGAAAAGAATCCAATGAAGTCGGACTAAAATCACTTGGACAAAAGTTATCGAAACCATTCTTTCACATTGCCTTTTGAATGTTATGTTCAACTGGTTTCCCAGTGATTGCGATGGGCCCGTTTGGATCTAAGTGTCTGAGTGACCTCTTCACCACACCCCTGTTTAACCTAACCTAACCTATTCTTTTACATAGTCTCCCAGAAGAATTCTAACATCCAAGTAGCCCGGGATAAATGCTACCGTAGTCTCACCATAACCTAAATGCTAAATTTTTCTAGAGAGCTACGAGTCTCTTCTTAAAAAACTCATTGAGTGTTAAAGCCTCCTTTGTCTGAGGAGACAAATCTTTAGCAAGGAAAATATGTCATCGACAAACCTGAAACTTTTCCAGAGACAAATTACGTCTTCAAACTGCCTCCCAAGTTAGGAGATGGCTCCAGGTCCTCACCGGGGAAGGCACAACCGGCTCCAAGTCAGATCACAAGAACAATAAAAATCTAGAATGGAAAAATCTAACCTAGAATCTCAAAAATCGGTTTTGAAAATCTTGAATCAATTCAAAGAAAGATTGTTAAAATTTAGAAACACGAAAATCTCAACAGTCCAAATCTCGAATAAAATCTTAAACTCTTAATTTTGTTTCAGGATTCTTTATAAAGCGTCCGCCAAATACCTTTTTTTTCAAATGCTATAAAAAAACTACTGAATATTTTCTCAAATTTTTTTTTATTTGAAAGTACAATCCTTCCGGTTAATATTGGAAAATAATTTCATTCAAACGGCTGCCTCGGCTGGCCATGCAGTAGGCTGAATGATCGGTCCAATTTTTAAGCACATTATCGATTCACCAATGGCTTCACGAATATTGTCCTTTCAAGCGCCAATTGTCTCTGGCTTGTCGGCGTAACACTTATCTTTTACGGCACCCCACAAATAATACTTCAACGGTGTCAAATCGCAGCTCCGAGGTGGCCAAACGACATCAGCTCTGCGGCTGATAATGCGATCTTCAAAAATGGCGCAAAAAACATCGAGTGTAGCTTCGGCTGTGTAGCACGTAGCGCCGTCTTGTTGAAATCAAATGTTGCCAATATCCTCCTCTTCAATTTTTTTGAGCAAAAATTTGTTCAACATGGCCCGATAACGATCGCCATTGACTGTAACGGTCACTCCTTGCTCATTTTCGAAGAAAAATTGCCCAATTGTGCCTCTGGACCTAAATCCGCACCAAAGAGTGACTCATTTTGGATGTATCGGCTTTTCAATGCATGTGTGCGGGTTTTGTCATCCAAATGCGACAATTTTGCTTGTTTACATACCCACCAAGATCGAAATGAGCTTCATTTGAAAATATGATTATTTTTTTCAAATTTTGATTTCCCATACCCATACTTGTCAAACGCTGATTTTTAGTGCGTCTAGAGTTCAGAGACTGTTCGCGTAAGCATATGGTCTTCTGCGTAGCTCGATAAAAATATCTAACGGTATAAAACTACGCAACCAGGAAGTTTCTCACGGAATAAAGCCATAATCGGTCGAGTTATGTGGCTTGTTGTCCCGTCTTGTCTTAACCGCATATCATCCAGGGCTAGGCCGTGATCTTCAATCCCCGGCTAAAAAAAAAGTCTGCTTTCATTCGACAATATCGCTCCGAATTGACAGCAACAGCAAATTCGGATCATCAGCAACACTTGCAGGTTGCAGCAGCAATATTTTAAACTGAGCGTACGTTAAGATTATGTAGAGGTCTTACGACAACACTATAGCTTCAAATTTCATTACAATTTCACCAATTGCTTGCGGTCGATTATGACCGCTATATCATCGCTTAATGCATATAAAGTGTCTATGATTGCATCAGCACTTTTGTAGTAAGTTTCAATTTTTTTTAGAGCGTTGTTCAATTATTAACCGATTCACTATCGTGAATGGCAAACATTCTACTAGCATTATGAAATTTCAAATGACAGCTGAGTTTGACAGTTGTCAAATACTAACGCTACCAATTTGGAACCACGAAATGAATGACACTTATTTTTTTATTTTCTAGATAACAAGGTAGACTAAAGTAAAACTGTCTACTGCATATAACAAGAAAAGAGTACATTTTTTATAACACCCACTTTTTGTAGGTGTGGAATCTTGTTTCCTCTTTTCCGAGCAGGGTATAGCGTATTTTGCAATCCATCGCAAACTGAATGGTCACATAATGGTCACATTTGTCTAGTCATTGGTAAGTAGATTTTTACTCTCTCTTTAGAAAACATAATTTCGCATAGAGTCAGATAGCGGCAACCCTAGGACCACTGTCATTAATGTTTTCTTCATCATTTCACCGCCTTCGTGTAGGCAAAGCTGCTTAATGAAAATGTTTCTGTGCTTGGGCCAGAATAAATTAAACCCCGTGTGACTTGATTGCAATTAAAGATCTAATCTATATTTTACAATTAAAAAAGGACATAATAGCATTCAGAAATATTATTTGCACATTGCAGAATTGGATGTGGAGACAGCCTTAAACTTTATCATCCAATCTGTTGCTGAGTGCTTTAAAAAGTTTGTACCCAAAAATTTTCAAAAGTATCCGAATTGTGAAAAAATGTTCGTCTCATATCCTTGGCAAGAAAGTAACACTTTGGGAGCTGTATAATAATTACGTTTTCAACAAGGAATACAATAATTTGTTTGCCTAAGCATGTTTATTTCGAAAAGCCTTCATATAATGGAGTCTAAGGGTAGGGTAGGTAACTGATGTGTTTTTACGAATACCTGCTCTGCCCAAGGGATTAATTGGGGAAAATTATAACATTGTTTCTAGTTAAGCCGAAAACCCACTTAAAGTCTCAAAAAAAAGTGCTGGATACCGAAGCTTTTACCTAAGAAACACTGGAAAAGAGTTCCACTAAATTGAAACGAAAATTATCGTTAATTTATTATGTAATTCGGGGTGAAATCGATTAAAAGGAGAACAACAGAAGGAAACGAGAACTTCCGCTAAAAGTGCACTTTGTCAGATGATGCATAAGGTGTGAAATATCCTTCAGGATACAAGTGGGGTGAAGGGAAAGTTTTATTCGAAAACGTGCATAATGATGCCGCATAAAGTACTACAACAAAAACTTTTAGTATCCCATTTGACGAATTGTCGGAAGGTAAAGTTTTTCGAGGGTATTCGGAAGTTTTATCTGAAAACATTGTTATGATGGATGACGGTAGCCTGGTGGGAGGTAGCCTGGAGATATTATGTGGGGAATTAAGGAAACATTTTGACAGCGCAAGTGAAAATTAATGATACAATGTGGGTCTTGAGTCTTAATTTGGCGTTTAATTTAATAAAGAGGTGGTAATGAGGATTCAGTTTTGCGCTGGTAATGATGCGCCAACTATGTGCACACTCATCAAAAGTTGGTGCAAATGCATTTTGAAATATTAATTACGGATGGAATTTTGGGGAACGCGCCTGGGAGGGTTGTCATTTAGAAAAGCACAACGTTCGTTAAGAAATTTAAATTTAATCAACTGTAATTGCTTTGTATCTTGAACTTCGCAGCACGCTGCATCTGCATGATTTTGGGCGATTTTACTATCAAAAAGTTGAGAGAATTTTGAAATTTGCGAAATTTTGGGTTCACAAATCAATTAAGGATGCAATTGGTGTAACTGTGTAATGTACCTGTTTCAAAAACAACAATTTAAAAGTTACATTTTTAAGTTTAAGTAACTTTGAGTTTAGTTGATAATTCTCCAATTTTATTGCAGTTTTCCTCAGGGCCGTCGAGAAGGGGGGGAACAGGGAGGGGCAACAGGTAAATTACTGCCGGAGTCATAGCTTTCCAAGGGGCCGTTCTTCTCCTAAGAGTCAAGTAAATTACTTAAATAGGCACTTTGAATATAGATTCAAGCAATTAAAGCCGCAATAAGCACTGACTTATTATTGGTTAAGCATTCGGCTCAACATGAATTTGATTCGTTGATTTGATGATTGAATTTTGAAAATGCAAAAAAAAATTTTTACGGTCTTGAACTAAAAACCGACCACTAAAATATTTGGAAAACCTTCATAAATGGTATTTCAGCTGGATGATGGTGATTTCAAACTAGCGCTGTGATGAGTGGATGTGTTTCTAAGCTCGCTCCCAAACTTATGGATCTATTTTAAACTATTAATAAAAAGAAAACAGGGGCCAGAACCTGGATTTACTCTCGGCGGTCCTGATTTTCCTTACCTCTTCAACAATTAAGCTCTGTCGAAGAACAATTCTCGCACAATTTCTTCAACATTCCAATGCACGTGGTAGCAAAAGCCTCATTTCCTTGGCAAAAGTGAATTTCAGCGTACAAGGGGCGGATTAGGGTAAAGTGCCGCCACGGGCTAAACTTTTTTTGCCGCCCCCATATACCACCACTATCAACGGTGGGATTTTTTTTTCGTTACTCTAAAAAAAGGCTGGCAAAAAGCTTTACCGTTACAAAAATTGAGGGATGGACATACTCTTTCTTGGACTTTTTTAAGATTTTTATGATTTAAGACCCATAAAACAGCAATTTCGATTATTTTTAATTACCGTTAGACTTTTTGATCAATTTTACAACCACCTGTGCTAGCATTTGCCATTTTTCTCATATTCTGTGGACATGGATTTCTGAGAAAACGGTAAAAATATGCTGCTTTATATTTCACTTGTTTGAATGGGCTTAAGAACTTAATGTCGAAAACGGAAATTTTGAAACGTTTTTGATGCACTTCGCTTGCCTTTTAAACATTACATGCTTCAGCCAAATTTAAACAAGGTCGTCATAACCGTTAAGGATCTCGAAATCTTTAAAAAAATAGTTTTCGAAAATGTTTTCACGTTTTTCAGTTAAATCTTCGAAGTTTTTATACTGCTATAGTTTTGTATAAAATTTAAGAAGTTGGACTATGCCCGGTGTTAATTTAAAAATTATACTTTATACCGCTTGGGGCATAGAGGGGGAGACATGCGTTCTTTTGACCATTTTTTTTTAATTTTTTGAATTTCAAACCTATAAAACAAATATTTTGAATTTTTTTTCAGTTCCCGTTAGACTTTTTTCCAATAGCACTAGCCTTGGATGTTTTTTTTTTTTAATTCTATGGCCACCGGTTTATGCGTAAACGGTAAAACAAGCTCCTTTTTTATTCCTTTTTTTTAAATAGGCTTCTTAAAACTAAGGTTAAAAACGGCAATTTAAAAAAACTTTAACGCAGCCTTCCTTCGTTTTGCAAGCTTTGTACTTTAACCGAATCTGAAAAGGATCGCCTATACCATTAAGCTACTAGAAGACTTTTCTCATGCATTTTTGCGATTTTTTTTTTCGAAAATGCGTCAAAACTGCAGTACTCAAACTGTTTTTGAAAAATATGACCTAAGCACTTGGTTAACTTTGAGTTGCTTTATACGTGTGTTCAATATTGATTTTGAGCAATAAGCCGTTCAAAGTTATGGCCTCCAACACTTTGAAAAACGTCATGCATTTTCGACTCTTCATTTCTCACAGACGTTTTGATATTTTCGAAAAGTTTTATTTTTTAATTAAAGCTTAGTATTTCTTAGACCTAAGTTTCGTTTTTCTAGTTCTTGCCTACTAAACCTCTTGAAAAAAAAAACACAAAAAAACATTAAGTCCATTTTCACATGAAATTTCAAACGGTAATTAAACCGGTATTTGTGCTTGAAAAAAATTTCCCTCTTTGGATTTTCTGACTATTTCCGCAGTTTATGCTTACATCAAATTTTGTCTTCCTACGACTTAACGTTCAGAAGTTATAAAGCGATTGGACGGACAACGTAACGATACCATAAGAGGTCTTTTTCCATTTTCGGGCGGATCGCTAAAAATAAATTAAACAAAAACTTATAAGGAGAAAATGTTTTATTTTTCTATTTGAAACGATTCATGAATGGTAACGCGGGACTGGAGTGGAAAACAAGAAAATATACGAATGAAAAGGAGATAGGATTGGAAAAGAGAATAGGACTAACCGTGGTTCGTTATAGACACACCGAAGCTATTATATACGCTCTGTTGCACTTACTCACTTATTTTAATTAAAAAGCAGGGTTCTTCGTTAAAAATCTACATATGTAACTTCATTGCACAGAGCAAAAGCTATATTTCTTATCCCGCCTACTTTCTGGAGGCGTGGATTTCTTTATTTTTTTAAATTGGGTAGATTAGGGTATTTGCACACATTTGTACATTTGCACTTTCCCGTTTCTTATTTTTTTTTATTTGCAAGTACGTGAGCTAGCAATAGCATTTTTTAAAATCACTTCAGGACAAAATGTTAAAACAACAGCGAAAATTACTTTTATGTTAACTTACTTTTTACGTGAGCTTAATATCCAGTTTATAAACAAAGGGGCTTACATGTTATGGCTTTATGCTGTGTTTTGTCATTCTGGCTCTCAAAACAAAATGGAATGACGTTTCCTAGGACTGAAATAAATTGTCAATTTTAAAGTCCCAATAGAAAATAAATTTGTGACAGATCTGTCATACGTGGACTGTTTCAGTTTCCTTTTCCGAGTTTTCTCGTTTTTAAAAAAGTGTTTTAAAAAGGGTCCTGAGAATCTAGCAAGATTTTTTAATCTTTTGCTAATAGGAGCTAAGGTAGGGGATTTGTTAAAGATTTATGTTAATCTTTATAAGCCAATCCCTATTTACCAAAAACTTTTCAATATTTTTCAAAAATTAAATTTTGTAGCAGTTTTTTGACAAACAAAATTTTTCTGACTTTTTCTATTCTGTGTCTAGAAAAATTTGTCCTTGTATGCGTTCGAGCTTTTTGACACAGAAAGAAACTAGAAAGCCGATGTTGAGAAAGCTGGAGCTTTCTTGTTGTTATTAGCTTCAATCCCGTTTGATTTTAATTTTTATAAACTTCTTGAAAAAAACACTGAAAAATACTAAGTCCATTTTCACATGAAATTTCAAGCTGTAATTAAATCAAAAAACGGTGCCTAAAAAAATGCCCTCTTTGGATTCTCTGACTATTTCCGCAGTTTGTGTATACACCAAATTTTGTCTTTCTACGACTTACCGTTCAGAAGTTAATCGGTATTTTTTTTTTTTGTCTTATAAATTTGCTGCCCCAAAATTTGCCAAATGGACCCGGCAGGACTAATCTGTCCCTACGTACACACCATGCTAAATGAATCAATAAGTGGAGGAAGGGTCATAAGTGGACCTAGAGCAGAGCCCGCTGTGCTAGGGAAGGGCCCTGTCTTACACCCAAACAATTCATGCGTATGAGAGAAGCGGTGTTACCGTGGACGAATAGATTTAGGGAACCCTTTCGGAGATAAGGCACATGCGCGTCAGACTGTGAGATGAACACAGCTTTTTCCGGATTTGGATTTAACATCCTTTGCCCAAAGAAGTTTTGTTTTAAGCTGCAGTCCTTCTGGAGACCTTCAAAATTGATTTTGAAATGTGAAACTTGCAAGTTTACTAATGCAGCTTAATACCGGAACAGCTCCATTCGTTTTTCAACTGCATGTTTCATTTATCGCAATAGGAACTTTTCTTGCGATCTTGTTTAAAGTGATCCAATTTGTATGCAAAGGAGAAGACGGATCGTCGCTGTCGATGGTTGATGAAGACCTTTTCAACTAGCTGGGACTTGAGAGCGTTAGGATCCTATAGTGGAAAAAAAGAGTGTCCCGACACGAGGACTCTTTACGCGCATCCCTAATTGTGCCTGGCGTAGAGAAACGGAAACAGCACCCCTCCAGAAGGCCATGTTTACACAGTCAAGGACTTGGGGTAGTCGATTTATGCTGCTTTTCATCGTCAGCAGCAGGGAAAAAACCGAGAACCTTGTGCCTTGAAAACACTTTTAGTCGGGATTATTTGCGGAAGTTTAGCTATATACCATATTAGCACATGCCCAGTGTGCAGCAAGATTTGAAACCATCTGTTTTACTTGTGTTTCACGACGCCACTAAGGCGGGTGAATACCTCCATGAGTTGGAGTTATCTCCCTTAATCAAGCTTCATTTCACGACGGAGTTGTTATGCCGCCAAAGGGTGATTTGATTAGTCGAGAGGTCGCCGTTTTAGGGAATATCATGCAAAGTTTTATAAAGCTGGTTGGCAGATGGTGAATGAAATTTACCTGTTATGGAAACGAGATAATGTGAAGCTTCCTGAGAGTTTTTCCACGGCATTGAAAAACCTTATGGCAGGGCAATAAAAGTTGTTGAAAAATAAACCTAATCTTCTTGAATGGAAAAACAACTACATGCTTGATTTGGTTTCAAAAGGCTATAGCCAGACCGCCTTCCAAGCTGATCTGAAAAACAGAGTCGAGTATGGTATCCCTCCCACGTTAAATACCAAAAGCGCAAACAAGGCGCAACCTCAACACCGATGTGCTGCGGACGAAACTGTGGAAATTAAAGGCATTTCCTTCAACACTGTCTTAATAAAGGAGCCAGACAACTTGATTCGTTTGCAATCCGCTCCGGTTTCTTTAAATTGTAATATTTTTTCCTGGAGTTCGTCGAATAAAACTCAATTTCACTTTTTATAATTACACTATGAAACACTTTATTTATGAAATAAAATTTATTCAAATTCAAACCACACTTAACTCAACTTCGCGACTTAGAATTAAACACTTTATTTAAAATCCCTTTTTACTCTACTCTCGATTTTCACAAGTCAACGTCTAAAATATAACTGTCCGTCAGAGCCTGTCATCTGTGTATTTATACAAACCAGTACTTTCTAGCACTTTCTATATTCCCCCTTTGGTAATTTTCCATTGGAGGAGAATTCGATATCGAAATTAGTATACTGTCAGCTGGCTGGGATGACAGTTAGGTGTGTTCGTAAAGAGAACGGATGCGCGCATTCAGCAACTCCTGCATGTCTTTTTACGTCTTGTCGCCATATTACAATATTTCGGGTTGAGATGTGACAGATCGACGTGAAAGATGTGTTTCATAGAATCCAAGTGATGACCAGCAGTGTCAACCTGCATATATTATGGAGGGATGAAGGCACCTCTCGCCCTCCAATAATCTACATTATGGAAATCACGATGCTTGGACATGTTCACCTTCTTATTAAGCTAAAAAAAATCCTCCTGCTAACCTTTTTCTGGAGGAGTCACCTGAGACGGTGGATGGATTAACCAAGCAAATGAACGTAGAAAACTAACAGCCACAACACATTTAAAAAAGCTCCAGCTGTCACGAAAGACGCTATTCGCAATGCCAATCAATGAATTTCGATCTTGTAGGAGGGCAATCGAATAGCCGTGAGTGTTTGCAGCGAATACCGAAAAATACGCTAGCACTAGGCTGGTTAATGAGAGTCCTAACGAGTGCGAAAGTTTTGTCGCTAAGATATTAAGAATGTACTAAAATCCTCTGGCATCTTCTGATAATATTTTGTATATCTTTAGGAGGAAGATGTCTTGGATGCGATGTTGGTTGGCGATACCCCTCTTACGCAACAAAATTAAGATTACTACAAACGATTATGAAATTTTTTTATCCTTTATCCTTATCCTGCTCGCTTCGTGATTAAATTTTATCCGAGATCTAAGGGACGTTGAAACATTACGCATTGTCGTTGCGTGTCCTGGATGGAGTGAGCCTTTTACTCTTTATTAACGCTTCGTAGAAGGCCTTTGCTTGCTGCAGTAGGTTATTTGCGCTTTGACCGAAACGACGAAGTGAAAGTTCCACTGGTCATGGAGGAGGCAAAATGAGCGCCAGAAAAGTCGTTATCGGTGCCGCGGTTGGAAATATAAGCAGCAGTGCTGGCAATGCAATAGGCCTTATCCATCAGGGAATTCAATGTACCAGTCCGATTAAAAAACGATCCTCGCATTGACAAACTCTACTAAATATAACTTCGAAGTTTCAATGAATAAGGATACAAGATTGTTTAAGGGTCCCGACTTCTTGGAAGTTCCTACCTGCGAATGGCCTGTGAAGCCAGGAGCTCTTCATAACACCATCCGAGTTTTTTCAGGCTGAAGATTGGATGTTCCGAAGCGAAGGGTTCAAATAGAAGCATTTCCCCGTGACATAAAATCTCTCAGAGCATTCGGAGAAGTAGACCCTTCAGCCTAAGAGCAGGGCGACCCCTGCTTGCCCACTTTGCTTTTCTGAGTAGGGAATAGTTTGGATGATTTCGAGAGCTCAGAAAGCTAACACTTCATACGCGTCACGATTTCAGCTATTTTTCCAAAGAATGACAGCTACTTAAAAACTTGATACTTAAGGTTCGGTACTAGTCCTGAAACTATTTTTTTGTACAACAGCTATATCAGTGAAGTGAAGAGTTGCCACCTTAAAGATAGCCACGATAAAATATCACAACTTTTACTGGGATGGTCCCCTGTCAACCTTTTCATATAAGTTTTAAAGTTATTGCCCAGCATTAAGTTTTGAATAACTTAACTTTTAACTTTTTTTTCATTGGAGAGTTTTGAAGTTTACCCAACTATCTCTTTTCCTTTACCCAAAACATTTATGTTCTTTTTTGCCTGCTGCAAGACTCATTTCCCAATAGGGCATCGGTCTCCTACCTTTCACCATTTTCTCCTCGCCAAAAATTGTGCATTCGAAAGCACAAAGTTTTCCTTGGTTCGGCAACAATCTTTATCAAAAGCATCCCAACTTTTTCATAGTGAATTTATAGGTAAAAAGATATTGAGCTATTTGACAAACAATTGAGTTAAATTTTCAAAACGAAGTCATTCCATAAAAAAACAAAGAAGTCCCCTGTTTGCTTGCGGCAAAAAGGAAATTCATTCGAACAACTTTGCCCTGGAATTGATTTGCATTCTCCGTGATAAAGGAGCGAAAACAATTTTTTGGTCCGCCAACCCCATCCTTCCTTGTCCTGCCAGCCATTTTGATTTATTCAAATCGCTTCCTATGCAAGACGTGTTGGTTTCATTAATTTTTATTCGCCTCTTCACTCGCATTTCATTCCAATTTAATGAATTGTGTTAAGCATTTCAATTTGAGCGTTTATAACATTTTTCATTGCGGCAGCCGACAACCGGCAGCAGTCGTAGGCGGCTGGATTTGACAAATAGCTCAGTGAAATTACACAAAAGCGACAAGAAATGCTGGAGCATTTGTCTTTTCGGGAAGCCATTGTCATGTAAAACCATGTCTCCAGTTAAACCTAATCGTAAATTCGGTTCATTAGTTTTTTTTTTTTTTTTTTTTGTTGCCTGAGATAGGGAAATTATCCTTGGTAGTTTCTGTGTCCTGAACGAGTACTGAGGCTATATGTGCATGTCTGTGTATATTGCGACCGGTCCTAATGCTAAGTGCGAGTTGGCATAGCTTTGTTTTTTTACGGTCGCTGAGTCCTATTGTAATTATAATGGCGACACTTAAGTTTGACCTTAATCACACTCTGACCCATTCTGTTCGATTGGCATTCAGAGAGCTATTTTTGGTCCTGCGTAAGGATACTTCTGTTAGGGAGATATGTGTACACTAGCATACAATTTGTAATCAAGGAAGGGAGACATGATTATTATGTATCATTTATGGGCAGTCAGAGTTCCTTATTCATAATGCGCCTCGATAGAATCAGCTCAATTTGCTATCAAGCATTTTGACATTTACCATTAGGGTAGAGTTATTGCTTTGTCTTAATTGCTTAAAGGTGATGTTTTGAGGTTGAGGTAGACATGTTTATAACCGACAAGATAACAATATTGCATATCCATTGAAACACTTTGGGACGTACATTATGAGTGCTTTTGAATTAGACTCAAGTTGAAGACTAATAATTGACATTGATGCATTTAATGGGAGTGTAAAGATCACAATATCAGCTTCGAGATGTATTGAAAACTTAATTAAGGGCTGCTATTCTGAAAATCCAGCAATGTTTCAGGTTACTGAGTGGTTCTATACGAGGCAAGTGCTGCAGTTTCGCATGAATCAAAGGAACGAACATGAGTCAAGTGTGGCAGTCTTGTAGTGAAAATTTTTTTTTTGCCCTTAGCCATAGAATAAAAGCTTTTTTTTTAAAACTCTTCAGTAGCTGTGACAAACAAGATAGACAATCTTGACAGACGTCCAAGATGAGTGGGCAACTCACCAATCGAATCACGTATCGATGACATATGGTGAGACCCCCAAGACACGTTTTGAGTCTTGGTCTTGGGGGTACACCACGATTATTTGTCTTATGTAATTTACTTATTACAATATCTAATAAGCCCCAAAATTATGGGGCTCGTTTTAGTTCAATAACTTCTCATAAGGTTATAATTAAGCTTAACAGTAATAGAAATAGGAAATTCTATAAGAACTCGCTGAACAGGAATCATGCAAGGCAGTTTTGAATTGGAAGACTAGACCGCTTATGAGCTCTCTGAGCAGAAGACGAGAAATGAACACAAGGCTTCTCAGAGTTAAAAATAGAGATTCCGAGAAAGAGGACATAGGCTTAGGAGGATTAAAGGGTCAAAAGAACCTTCACTAACAAGGAAGGAACTTGAACTGGTTGAGGAGGCCAAAAGGTATCAGCTCGATGCAACTGGCATCTCCTCAACTAAGTGGAAGGGTACTGGAACCAAAGACTTCGAGGATGGGTGGAAGCTCTTCTGGTCTGGCGTCCCAAATCACATGACTGCACAGGCGGGTGTGGGGATACTCACAAGCCCCCGGTTGTCAGAAAATGTATTCGATGTCATTCCGTTTGGGGGAAGGATTCTGATCTTAAGGCTTAAGCTTGAACGATCGACTCTGGCTCTGGTTCTCCAAATCGAGAGTCAGGGTATGAGTCCTTCTTGAACGAAGTTGATGCTGCTCTGGACAGAGTGGCAGAAATGGACTTCTTTCTCCTGATGGGTGACTTCAATGCACATGTGGGTACGGACGACAGTACTTGGAGGAGTGTGATTGGGAGGCACGGTGACCCGGATCAAAACAGGAACGGATGGAAGTTGTTGGACTTTTGCTGTGCATATGGCTTGTCCATCATGAACACCTTTTTCCCACACATAGACATTCACAAATACACATGGTACAAGCACAGTTTAAATCAGAAGGAACTGATTGATTTCTTTGTTGTACCATCGTGTGTTCAAAGAATGTTGAATGATGAGTTGTCAACTGATCACCACTTAGTGCTGTGTAAATTGTTTTTCAGTGACAGTATTCCTTTGCCACCCAGGCGAAAACCAAGACTGGTGACCCGCATACGGTGGGAAAGGTTGCAGGATGCTGACTCTGATTTCAGAGTGCGTTTTGCACAGCATGTTTCGGAGAAGTTTGAACAAATTCCAACTGAATGTAGAGGAGGAAAGGCAGCTGTTTTTATCGGCAGTCATTGCCTCTGCAGAAAGTGTTTGTGGAGTAAAGCGGCTTGGGATAGCGGCTGATGGTGAGAAAAAAACTGCTTGGTTTAAAACGCCTGGAGCTCAAGAAGCCATCAGAGAGAAGAAGAGAGCCTACATTGCGTGGATCCAATGTAGAAACTCAACTTCTCGAGCCCGGTACAATGAGGCGCGAAGGAGTTCCAATCTGGCAGTCAGAACAGCCAAGGAACAGTCATGGAAAAAGTTCGTCAAGAAGGTGGAGCACGATTACAGATCTGCAAACAAAATATTTTGGCAGACCATTCGCCGGCTCAGAGGAAGGAAGTTAAATATCATTCAAGGGGTTAAATCCAAGGATGGTACACTTCTTTCAAATGAGAGCGATTTCTTACGGTGATGGAGAGAGCACTTTTCGGAGTTGCTCAACCCCCAACAGGGCACTGAAGATGGCATTCCCACTGCTGACGAGATAAGGGCGGAGAATAGTCCCACAGTAGACGAAGTCACTGAAGCGATTAAATCGCTAAAAGTTGGCAAGTCTACTGAAGTTGATGAAATCCGGCCAAAAATGCTCAAGGCAATGGGTGAAGAGGGTGTTAAATGGCTAACACGTGTCATTAAGGTGGCCTGGGATAGCGGGAAGGCACCTAGCGATTGGCAAACGGGAGTTATAGTGCCCATTTTCAAAAAGGGAACAGGAGAGATTGCGCCAATTATAGGGCATATCTCTCTTGAGTCTTCCGGGAAAAGTATTTACGAAGGTGTTGGAAACGCGTTCCAGAGCTGTAATCGAGCCTTTGTTACGGGAAGAACAGTGCGGCTTTCGGCCTGGCAGAGGCACAACCGACCAGCTTTTTACTCTGAAGGTTATTCTTGAGAAGGCCTGGGAATATGCCAAACCGGGCTATGCGTGTTTTGTAGATCTGGAAAAGGCGTATGACCGAGTCCCTCGGGATACACTGTGAAGAGTTTTGCAGGACTATGCACTGAGTGGGCCTCTTCTGACAGCCATTCAATCTTTGTATGGGAACTGCAGAAGCTGTGTTCTGAGAAATGGCCTCAAATCCTAACCTTTTGAAATGCGCGTTGGACTTCGCCAGGGCTGTGTTCTGTCGCCGCTCCTTTTCATAGCATATATGGACTGGATGGTGAAGCGCAGTCTTGGCGAGCAATGTTTCGAATTGGCTGGAATCAGGATGAGACATCTGCTTTTCGCAGATGATTTGGCCATCCATGCGTCATCCAAAGAGGAACTTCAACGAGCACTGGATAGGTTTGCAGCCGTCTGTGGTGACGCTGGGATGAAAGTAAACGTGAACAAATCGGAAGTGATGGTTGTTTCCCGAACTCCTGTGCAGTGTACCCTGCACTTAAATGGAGTTCCATTAAAACAGGTGGATAAGTTTAAGTATCTCGGAGTCTTTTTCACGAAAGATGGGAGGAGTGATACTGAGTTGTCCTGTAGAATTGGCCAAGCTGGAGCAATAGTAAGGGAACTGCGCCGGCCGGTCATCAGGAAAGCTGAGCTTGGAGTGAAAGCAAAGATCTCAATTTTTAATTCTGTTTTCGTTCCGACCCTCATCTATGGTCATGAAATTTGCGTAATAACCGAAAGAATTAGATCGCGGGTACAAGCTGCCGAAATGAGACTCCTGAGGTGTGTTGCTGGTGTTACTCTAAGGGACAGAGTGAGAAACGTCAGTATTCGTAGGAATCTTACTGTTGAGCAGCTACTTCTCCGAGTTGACCGATCGATTCTCCGATGGTTTGGACACGTTGTTCGCATGCCCCCTGACAGACTTCCTAGACAGGTCATGCTAGCCGAGATGCGAGCGCGTCGCCCCCCTGGTAGATCAGGTAAAGAACATCAGGTAACATGAGTCCCGCCTGGGGCTTGCGCCGGAGTCCTTTGAGTTGGTGGCGGAGGATCGAGAAAGATGGAAGAACCATTTAGCCACCCTCGCTCCGCAACCCTTTTAAAGGATAAGCGGCATTCGAAAATGATGATGATGATGATGAAAAGAACCTCTCAAGTGTACAAAGTTTTAGACGAAGCCTGTAAAGATAGCCAAGTAACATCGTAGTGGAATGACAGTCGATGCTGGCTGAAGCTTTTGAAAAAAACCTATTCTGGAGACTACTAACGAAGACGAAGACAGTACCGCTCTAAGGCAGAATGAATCATCTGGGTGGATAAGACCAACGAAACTATCCACCAGACCTGCTAGGTGATTTAAAAGTAGCTGTGTCTAAGCTTGAGCGTAAGAAAGGTGCCGGAGCTGACAGACTCTTCAAAGCGGCTGAGGATTATTTGGGTAGGAGCATGCACCTGATCATTCTGCCCAATGCATGGAGAATTAGCATTGTTTGCCCAATCCTCAAGAAAGGAGGCTGTCTGAATCGAATTGAAGATGTATAAATCTTAATTGAATTGAATTGACGCCCCAATCAGGCTTTATACAAGCAGTTACTTAAACTAAGTCTTAGACCATCTAAACTTAACACTAAACTTAAAGGAATTGAAAGAGCTTGGAAAAGAATGAAGAGGAAAAGGAGGGTATTTATAAGGTAAGCGCACGCTTCATGGAGAACTTACTCTTGCTTACATTAAAGGAATAAAAGCTTTGCGAAGCATTCTGTTGATGGGCTCATTCTTGCCATAATCAGTACGATGGAACAGCAGATGGAAAAAAGGGACATGTCTCAAACGTCGGGGGTAAGGTTAGGTTAGGTAAGGTTGGAAGGGTTGTTTGCATTATTGCAAGTTCACTCGGTGGCCAGATTGGCGCATTGTGATTTGATTACCCTTGTAAGGTAGGCAAACATGGTTGGACATATGTCTTGTTAACTGAACCAGCCAGATCTTTTAATAAATCTTTTTAGGTCTAGTAGTGACATTCCTGACTCCTTAAAAGGTAAGTCGTCGTTCTTGGAGAGCTGGACAGTGTCAGAAAAATTGTGTTCTATAGCGTCAGGGGTTTGCGTTAAGATTAATCTGTTGAAGAAGGTATGCCCTATCAATGTATCCAGTTAGCAACTACATAAAGTATGTCAGCAACATCACGACGTGATTTTAAGGTTTGGAAATTAAGTGATTCTAGGCGGCACTCATAAGGTAGTAGGTTGAAAGAATCATCCCAAATTATAACGCGCTCCGCCATACGGCTTCAATTTTTTGGATGTGGATCGGGCAGTAGAGTGACCAATCTTGACTGCCATATTCAAAAAGAGGTCTAACAAAGGTAATGTAAGAGGGCTTTGGTAACATATGTACCAAAGTTTGGTAAAGCCAAGAGAAGAGTTGACTCTTTTAATTATGTTGTCAAAATGCTTATACAAATTGAGTTTACCCAGATTGCGAATCGAAGTAGAACTAGGGTCGTTTTTAAAGGATTAGGATCTGCTAGGAAGAGAGCAACGCTTACGAGAGTAAGTAATCGTCTAACGTTTTTTTACATTTAATTCGAGGAATTTATGCTGGTACCAGAAGAAAAATTTATTAAGGTTGACCTGAAGTATATGGCAGGCCTCAGGCTTCGAGATAAGTTAAAAGAACCTAATGTCGTCAGCGTAAATCTCCAAGTTAGATTCAGTGAAAAGAAAATCAACATCGTTTATGTTAAGTACAAAAATTAGGGGACCTAAGTGACTACCCTGTGGCACACCTGAAGTTGCAATTAATGGGTTAGAAGCTTTGATCCTAACCAGAACGCTGTAGGATCCATCTTCAAAATAAGACCTACAAATATTGGAGGAAAGCGCCTTAAGTTTGAAAAGTATAATTTTGAAAGAAATTTTATCAAAAGCTTTGCTGAAATAATTTGTTACAATATCAACATCATTACCACGTTCCATAGCACACAAAGTTCTAGAGACAAGATTCGTCGTCGTGGACCTGCCTTCAAAAAACCGTGTGGTTTGGTGGAGAAAATTTACTTACAGTAAAAAAACACAATGCCATAGATAATGCTCGCAAAGAGTTTATGTATGCACGAAAGCTTGGCAATTGGTCTGTAGTAAGAGATTTTACTTTTGCATCCCTTTTTGTGCAAAGGAAGGATAAAAGGAGCACCTCCGAGCTTTGAAGAAAACTCCACACTTTGAGGATTTCTGGAAAAGATCAGTTAAGGGCTGAGCTAAGTAGGCTAGTACATTGACGAATTTCTTTAAGACTATTGCTGGCAATTCACCGGGGCTATCGTCTTTTAGAAGTCTAATCTTTTCAATCACCGATAATAGGCTAATATATATTAATGTTTGCTAAACTTATTTGACAGTAGTTTTGCAAGTAATTAAAAAAAAGAACAATCAGGCTTGGAGTAATCGACAGAATATGCTTGGCTAAAAAATCTTAGCAAAAAGATTACTTATTGTATTGCGGTCTGCAGAGGATCGGTCAGTCAATTTTAAGGAGAAAGGCAAACCGTTAACAACGCATGAAAAATATATATCAGTACGTCCAAAACTATAGCCCCCACCGCATGCGTCTTCTTTATTTTTATACTTAAAAGAATTACACAGATCTACCATGCACATAGTTAGCTTTAAACCTCAGGATAGATTAAACTTATAATGCATTAAACTCATTATCAAATTCAAAGGATGTGTGAATCACTACATCTACGACCCATATACTTGTCGCAGAATGTGACTCAATATAAGATCTTATCCAGCTTAAAATTTGGCGAAGTTTTTCCGCCAGCACGTTTTTTAGGCCATTCTCTTCTTTTTTCTTTTTAGGATCATAAACCCTCCCACTCTACTGCATTCCTTATGGTCCGCTTGTGGGGTACGCCGATTTGACCTCAGAATATACCGGCAGGCCACCCGGTTTTTGATCTCTTCGGCACTGAGACCAAATAAATTCTGTTATCGTTGCATTTGTGTGATCCATGAATGTTTAGGCCTTCCTTTCTTTTGCGATTGCAGTGGAATTTTGATTGACATTGCCCCTCAGACAGGGTTCGTAGGATCTCTTCTTTGAACATGGCAAAACCAACTGAGCTGGTCGTGCTCCATTTTCCTGTTCTTTCCTCAGATCGTAGGATCTCTTCTTTGAACATGCCAAAACCAACTGAGCTGGTCGTGCTCCATTTTCCTGTTCTTTCCTCAGATCTTCGTACTTCTTATTCTATCTCGCTTTGTTACTCCTGCGAAGCATCTTTATCTCAGCTGCCGTTAATTGGCTCTTATATTTTTTGAAAATGGTCGTGCTCCATTTTCCTGTTCTTTCCTCAGATCGTAGGATCTCTTCTTTGAACATGCCAAAACCAACTGAGCTGGTCGTGCTCCATTTTCCTGTTCTTTCCTCAGATCTTCGTACTTCTTATTCTATCTCGCTTTGTTACTCCTGCTGTCATGCGAAGCATCTTTATCTCAGCTGCCGTTAATTGGCTCTTATATTTTTTATACGCTGTCCAACATTGTGAACCATATGTGAGCGGCGGATGCACAACTGCGGTGTAGAGCCTTCCTTTCAGCTTAGGGCGCATTTTTCGTCCACAGAAGATGGCGGAGTTTAAAGAGAAGACCCTACGCTTACGCGATTATTGATGTCGTCATCACACTTTGCTTTGCTATTGATCATAGATCCCCGGTACGTAAACTTTTCACATTTGCAAAGCACATTTCCATTCAATTTAATGTCTGGAATTGGCTCGGGTGGGTCAAAGAATGGACAGTACAGGTACTCTGCCTCCTTTTGGCAAAAACGATACCATTCTCCTCCAAAACATCCACCCATATATCAACTGCTCGCTGCAGGGATATATGATCTTCACTTAAGATGGCCTCATCATCAGCGAAGAACAACTGATGTACTTTCGGGTCCGTCAGTTTTCCTCAAGCAGACAATCAAAGACTACAATTAAAAGAGCAAAGGACTTAGGAAACTTCCCTGGCGCACATAGACTTTAATTGGGAATTCATCAGTCACTCCGGAAGGACATCGTTCTCTTGTCTTTACTCCCTTATGCATGTCCACGATTATCCCCACGTAGGGTTCTAAAACTCTTCATTTTCTTAGCACCACCCATATCAGATCCCTTGGTCGATAGCTTTTTCAAAATAAACCAGCACCATGCAGAGCTTAAAGGGCACCACGATGTTTTTCCATTATGGTTCTTATACTTTTGATTGCATCAGTGGTTGACATGCCCATGAAAAACCCGCACTGGTCATCAGATAGCCTTATTATTTGATAGAACGGTAATTGTCACAGCCTCGTGTATCAACTTTTCCTTATTGTACAAAAGAAGTAGATAACTTTTCCTCCACTGCACTGATTTGGTCACCTCTTATTATAGTTTGGAGAGGAAGGTCATGAGCCAACCCGCTGTCTCCCATTTTTTCCCAGAACTCTAAAGGTACTCGATCCGGCCCAACCGCTTTTCGCTTTTGCAGCCTCTTCGACTGTGATGACTGGTACAGTTGAGTCAGTTGAGAGTGGTTAATTTTGGAAAGTGTTGCCTGGGAAACTGTTCGTTCAAAAGTCCCTCACAATACTGAAGCCAGCCGTAAAGAATTTTTTCGCTATCAACAAGAAGCTGACCCTGATCATTTGACGAATCGTCTGGGCATTTGTCCTCTACTAAACGGTAATCTTGAAGATTGTGGCCCCCGTATTCAAGGTGCTTTTTTGAATGTCCTGTATGCCCTTGTCTGTATCAGCAGCCGCGACAGAAACTTCTTCCAACTTCCGATACAGGCCCTCCATTCTCTTGAGAAGAAGAAACCTGGGAGCACTTCTTGCTGCGGTGTCTTTATTTCAATTCCAGGCGAGGCCTTGCATCTCTATCGTCCAAAAGGCACTTCTTCCATGCCTTGAACGCGGTTTTTTTCATAATGGTAATACATTAACCTTACCTAACCTAATATAATAAGGGTTAAATTTGTTTTTAAGCCTGTCAAAACATTGTGCGAATCAATCAAAAAAAGCAATAGAAAATAAAAGAAGATCGAACTGAGCAGGATAGCTTGCCAATGAAATCTTAGGTCCAATTGGTGTCATATATCAATAAGGAATCGGTAGTTAAATTGGTCGTCAAGGTTGAATATAACTTTTATCTGTACGCTTTTATTTGCTCGGCCACCTTTTCATTCAAACGATTTAATTAATTGCTCTGCATTTTTCTCTAGTCCTAGGAACAAGCTTCCACACAGAAGCCGTATAAATATAATGGATGAACTCAATTTTATTCCAGAGCGACTGGCGCCAAACCACTAACCAGACAAAAAAAAATTAAAACAACAAAATAAATCGATTAATTTTAAAACGTTTTTTTTTTTTCTCTTGTTTTTATTACCTCCATCTGTCGGGTAATGTTGCTGCTTCCTCATCTGCAATTTCCACTATCGTTATAAGTAGATGAACAATTGAAGTGAAAGCTTTTCACCACCCTCTCGGTCATTGGAAAAGTCAAATGATGAATACAACAAACACATGTCCAGTCCACGACTAATGCTCATAGATTTATCGCCTTCTTGAACTTGCACGATGTGAGGTATTTTACTATCTGGATTCTAGACATATTGGCAAGCAATACAAAATGAACGTTGAAATATTTACGACCCCAGCCAGCGGTGGCTATAAACTCAAATACAAAATTCTTAAATATTTTTCAATTTTATTCCGAGGCATGGTGTGAACAATTATCGAATCCATCACATTCAGTTCACATGGACATGACACCCATCCATGCGAACGTTTAGTCGATGTGTTCTTCTCAGTCTAAAATCAAACAAATCTGCTGGAGATTTTGGCAACGTTCTGCTCGTAAATAAATAACTAATGGGATCTTCGGAGGCTGATGCAAGGGAATACGTTTACTTTTTCTTATAGAAATAGTTTCTGAGAGAAATTTGTATAGTTCAATTACGGCATTCAAGGACAGTCACAGTCAGTCTAAACACTTGTGCCTCATTCGGTGCTATTCAAGTTCAAGAGATAGACGAAGTATATAGATAAACGTATATTTAATTATTTAATTTTTACAAAACAAAATGGCAAATTTTTTAAATTGCATGGCATAAATTAACTAGTTGATACGAGAAAAAATTTCATGGCAAATTGAAAGGCTTTTCGTTAATTTTTTAAGGAGTGCGCCTTGGACGCCTTTTGCTTTTTGCGACGCCTGTCAAATTCAATTAAAGAAAATGACTTTTTCCTTTTGCGATTTTTTGAATTTTCTTATGAAATTTTTCTAAGGAGAAAGGTCTTATAGTGCGTAGATAAAAGCGTATCGGGAGCGGTACACTATCAGCTCTTATTTTATACAGAAAACAGCAAAAGAGGTTTAAGTTGATTCCTAGGCTCTGCTCAAAAATTGAATTTTACACGGAAACATGTAAAATGCATGCTTTTACGGAAGCAACTGCGCTTTCTCATTGAGAGGAATCTAAAAATGAGTTTTGAATATTGTAAAATTCGAATCAAGGAACTCATTAATGTGGCTAACTATGATATCAAAAAACCAGTGAGTAAATGCTACAGCGTGTACGCAGAAGTTACACCGTTGACGTTAGGACCGCAGAAGTAAGGACCGTTGAATACCCTATCCTATCCCACATTGTAAAATGCTGATGTTATTGTTTTTTGACATTTCATAAAAAGTGAAAACTTCGAAAAGGGGCGTGGTCCAACCACCCCTAATTACAAACTATTTACTATAAGATATTTCCAAGTTACGCTTAAATGTATGTAAAAATGCAATTTTTTGGTTAAAATTCAATTTTTTTTAAAAATCGGCCCCTAAATCGGCCCACAAAAGTGGGCACGGCTAAAAACTTTGTATGAACGAAGTCTAATATTAAGTCTCATTTACCTAACCTGCTAACTTTTTTGTTTCATGCTTTCCTAAATTTGGCTTAAGGCCAGTCAAAATTACGTTTTTCTGGTAAATTTTAGGTATCTCTTCAATTCTGACTCCAAATGTGGGCGTGGCCAAAAGTCTGGCATGAAAAAAATTTAGAACTAAGCGTTTTCTACATAAAATATTAAGCAAATTTTTTTTTTAATTTTGGGCAAAAATATTTAGTAAACTGCATTTGAAAATGTACCCTTAAAATAGATGCCACGCCCACTGGAGGAGGTTTAACAATTTAATTTTTCTTTTTTGTGTCTTACATTTATCAGGAAATGCTAAATGCCAAATATCAGCCTTTTAGAACGTCTTTCAGTTTTGAAAGTTCTAGAGGTAGTTGCAGATTTACACCGATTGTGGGCGTGTCTGTAGGCGGATTTGAAAAAACTTTAACACTTGTACTGCTTCGAACAACAAGGAGCTTATGCACCAAATTCAGATCTGTAGCTCAAAATGTAGGCCCTAAAAACGTATGACACACAGACAGACGGACGGACGGACATGGTTCATTCGATTAAGAATTTGGTCTCGATCGTATGGCCTTAAGGTCTTGGGGGTCCACCATAATTATTTCACCGTGTTGCAAACTATTTGACAAACTTAATATAACTCCTATCCTATGGGATGGGGTATAAAAAACGAACTGGAAAACTGACTACCTTTGTAAACTACCTTTGCAAACTGACTCTTATGGAGTAGACCAAAATATAGAAAACTATTGGTCGATTAACCTTTTGAGCACCCTTATTATATTGGATTTTATCTTCCTACGATGTCGCTGTACAACCTTTAAAGCTAAATGTGAAAAATGTCCCAAAGATAGCAAACATTTCCAGTCAGTTGTCAAAAAACCAGTGAGTAAGTGCTACAGTGCGTATGTTATAGCTTCGATGCGTCTCTTAAGGACTTCGGTATACCCTATTCCTATTCCCATTCCCATTCTCCTTTCTATTCTATTCCTATTCTATTCCTATTCTACTTTTCATTCCTTTTTTTTCCGTTCCTATCTCCTTTCCATTCGTTTATTTTCTTGTTTTCTATCCCCGTCCCGTTCCCATTTATTCATCTTTTATATAAAAAAAATTTACTCGTTATAAGTTTTTGTTTACTTTTTTTTCAAAAGGGACATGCCATGTCCAACCGCTTTAACCGATATTAGCATAGAAATATCCAAGTTTGCGGCTAAAATGTACGCAAAACTGTAATTTTTTGGTTCAAATTCAATAATTTTGTGAAATTGACCTCTAAAGATGGGCGTGGCCAAAACTTTGTATGAACGAAATCTCAGAAAATAAATTTTATTTCTTATTCTATCTCTAGTAAACCTAAAAAGCAGTCGAAATCCATGTTTTTCTGAAAATTTATAGGTTTTAATGGAATTCTGCCTCTAAATGTGGGCGTGGCCCAAAACTTTGCATGAAATTAATGTAAAAACAAGTATTTTCTATATAATATATTAAGTAAAAATTTTTCGATTTGAAAAAAAATTTTGAATAAATTGTATTTGAAGGTTTACTCTTTAAGTCGATGCCACGCCCACCAGGGGCGGTCGGCCGATTTTGTTTTTAGTTTTTGTGTCTTATATTTATTAGGAGATTCTAAATGTCAAATTTCAGCTTTTCAAGACGCCTTACAGTTTTGAAAGCACTGGAGGTAGTTGCACATATAGACCGATTGTGGGCGGATTCAAAAAGTTTTAACACTTGTATTGCTTCGGATGACAGAGAGCCTACGTATAAAATTTCAGCTTTCTCAATATTTAAGGGGTAAAAATTGGAGACATACGGACGGACGAAAATGACTAAGAATTCGGGCTCGTCATATGCCCTTAAGGTCTTGGGGGTCTATTGTTATTATTTCTCCATGTTACATTTTCGCCTGTATCAAACTTAATATACTCCAGTCCTGTGGAATAGGGTATAACAAGTGAGTAAGTGCAAGAGTTTATCTGTGACAAACTTCTATATACTTGACCCTATATAGTATATACCATGTAACACCAAATCTTTAAGTTTCTTGACCCGATTTCATATATTATTCGTATAGGCCATGCCCCCAAAAGCGGGCATGGGCTTAAAATTTAATTCAATTAATTGTCATTTCGTTAGAATCATAAGAAAATCCGGCAAAAGCGTAAATTATTCCAGAAAAAAACAGTTTTTTCGTAAAAACGCCACTTAAAAGTGGGCGGAGCTTAAAACTTTTTATGAAAAAAACTTAGCAAATACTAATATCTTTAATATTTGCCATAGAATTTTTGTCGATTTTTGACTCATTTTTCCAAGAAATCGGGTTTTTAAAGATCTAACATGTTAAAAGTGGGCATGGTCGATATTGTGGGCGGTGCAATATTTATTAAAATTTATATACCCTCGGTCGAGTATATTATCTCTGGAATCCCAACACTTGTTTACAATGGCATCCCCGGTCCGGATGGCATTCTTCCATAATCCATATTTCAGAAGAGGCGTTCTTCCATGCTGGCAAAGCCATTCCGTAGGTGTTTTGCATCGTTCTACTCTTATTTTTTCTTTTTATATCGAACAGTAACAATGGCCGACTACGTACAGGCCGTACAGGCCTTATGGAAGAGCTTAAATCTGAGTTACCCTGCCAGCTATATTGCTTAAAACGGTATACTTTTGTTTGGATTTTGTAAGGAAGCTTTATCGGAGTTTTTTGCAATTTCATAACAATGTAGTACGTGAACCCTTGACATTTATTTCTGTCACAAGACTAAAAGATTTTCCTTTGCAGTTAGAGTGAGATACATAGCCTATCTTCCCTGTACTGACAATTTCAAATGGACAAAGTATAGTCAGTGTTACAGCCAGGTTGGAGAACAACGATGAAGGTGGTCCAAATAAACCTCCATCACAGTAGGGTTGCCACAGCCAACCTGAGGCTGTTCCTCGAGAGCGAGCAGCTGGACCTAGCCCTAATCCAAGAACCCTGGATTGACAAAAAGAACAGGTTTTTAGGATTATGGTTGAAAAATTTCTCACTTTACAATGTAAAAAATAAAGGTAAGGCGAGAACCTGTATCGTAGCAAACAAAAACCTTCATATGTTATCTCATTTCTGCACAGGTGACCTAACAATGGTGGAGGTTAGAGGGACGGACGAGAACTGCACGCTAGGGTCAGTTCACATGCCATTTGACGACGGTACCTCGGTCCTCCGGAATCTTTGAAGAACGCTAGTGACAGCGTCCGAAGAAGGTAAGAAGAACTTAGGCTTAAGCTGTGATGTCAATGCCCATCATACGATCTGGGGAAGCTCAAACATTAACGCCAGAGACAAGGTTCTGTTTGATTTTGTCCTTAGCTCCAACCTTTTATTTATGTAACAGGGGAAATGATCCCACCTTCATAACAGCGAATAGGAGGGAAGTTTTGGACGTAACTTTCGTGTCTCAGAACAGCTCTGTTCAAGTAACAAACTGGAGAGTATCTTAGCAGGCATCGCTTTCAGATCACTGCCGGATACTCTTTGATATACAGGTAGGCTCTCAGGCTAGGAAAGTTTTCAAAAACCCAAAAAGAGCAAGCTGGGTGAAGTTCAATAAGGAACTGAAGAGGACTATCACTGCCCAGACAGAGATCTCATTACCGAGCATGTGATCGACGATACAGTCGAATACATTACCGGGGTGCTCTCCAGTTTTTTCGAAAAATCCTGCCCAAACAGCAGAACAGGAGGGAAGCAACGCCCTCCCTGGTGGAACTCCAAGATCGCGGAGTTCATCAAGAGCTCAAGGTCTAGATTGAACCTTGCAAAAGAGGGGCTCATCGAATGGACGACCTGTAAGGAGAGCGTAAGAATTCTGAAAAGGATATGTCCCGACTCACGAAAGTCTTATCCAAAGCGCCAATACCGCTATCTTCACTCAGGAAGACAGATGGCGATTTGACCTCGACCCATAAGGAAACGCTGGATTTGCTGACCGAAACTAAACTAATAGGATGCACTGATACCCATGAGGATTTCGTTACAGTAACGCAGGGCTCTCGGAGAAAGATAAAGGAAGAAAAGATCAGGGCTATAACCGATGTAAAAAGGCTGGCCTGGGCGATCAACTGCTTTGATCCTTTTAAAACACCAGGGATGGATAACATCCGACCAGTAATGCTCTAAAAAGCAGGGAAATCTATCATTCCATGGTTGACTATTTATCAAAATCACTGCATGCGTACATGAGAAACAGATCGGTTGACACTGCACTACATAGATGTAATAGCCTCTATAAGGCCTGCAACAGGAAGCCTTATACAAGTACCAGCTTCTATAAGGCCTGCAGCAGGAAGTAAAAGCCTCTATAAGGCCTGTAACAAGAAGCCTTACACAGTAACAAAGTAACAGCCTCTATAAAGCTTGCAACAGGAAGTCTTATACAACTAATAGCCTCTATAAGGCCTGCAACAGGAAGCCCTATAGAGGTAATAGCCTCTATTATGCCTGCAATAGGAAGCCTTATACAAGTAACAGTAACGGTTGTGACTACAAGAGGAGGAACTTTTACCATATACAAGTAAAAGTTTCTGTTATACTTGAAACAGAAATATTACGAAAGAAAACAACATTCAATCTACAGTTTCGGTAAAACATTCAACAGGGATCTTTAAACAAGCAACAGTTTTGGTTATGACTGCAACTGGAGGGCTTATACAGTTTCGATAAGGCTTGCAACAGAAAGCTTTTTACAAGTAACAGCCTCTGTGAAGCAATACACAAGCAATACACAAGTAACATTTTCTGTTACGTTTGCAACAGAACTCTACATTAGAGTTACAGTCTCGATAAGTCATGCAAGGCTTGCAGCAGGAAAGTCTATTCAAGCAACAGTTTCGGTGAAGCCTGCAATAGGAAACCACATACAAGTAACTTCTTTTGCAAAGCTTGTCACAGGAAGCCGTATGCAAGCAACAGTTTTGGTAAGGCTTGCAACAGAAAGCTGGTTGCAACAGTTTCGGTAGGGCTTGCAATGGGAAACTTTATACAAGCACCAGTTTCGGTTAAGCTTTGCAGAAAGAAACCTTATAGAAGTATCAGCTTCAGTTTAGCTTGCAACATAATGCTTGCTACAGGTATAGTGATACCGAAACTTCTATACGGCCTTATAGAGGTAGTCCACATAGCTGCTATAAGGTCTTATAGAAGTAGTAAACTTCTTACAAATTACAGAGGAGATTAACAGAATTTCATCCCTCTGTAAGACCTCGTTGTAGCTTCTTTAAGGTCTTATACAAATTGTGTCAGAAATTGTTGCCTCGGAAATAATTGGCAAGTGTTATAGAGGTCTTATAGAAACAAAAACTTCCCAAAATCGAAAATTTCAGCCTTACCGAGGTAAAATTGTTACTTTTGAGAGTTACAGGAGTAACAGTGGTAGAAAAATCCTTGGAACAAAAGGAGTACTATACTATACGCCCACCTAGACCGCATGTTAAGCACGCGAAAGATAAACTGCTACCTAGGCGAAGTTTGCAGTAGACGGGACGTCAGCAGAGGAACACCGCAGGGAGGTGTCCTATATCCGCTCATATTGGACCCTGGTCATGGACGAATTGCTAAAAGCCCTAAAGAGGGAAGGCTTCATTGTGAGCGCATACGCACACGATGTAGCAATCCTGATCCCAGGTAAACTCCCATCAATCCTCAGTAACCGACTCAGCTACGCACTCCGCATTGTTGGAAAATGGGTTGAGGGTCGAGGACTGGGAATAAACCCCTCTAAGACGTAAGTTGTGTTATTTACCAGGAAAAGGGTAATTCCACCCTTCAGCAACCCAAGAATGGGGGGAATGAAGTTACCGTTATCCAAATCGGTAAGATACCTGGGCATTATATTAAACTCCAAACTCAGCTGGAGGGATAATATAGAAGATCGTGTCAAGCGGGCATACGTGGCATTATATTATGCCGCAGAACGTTCGGAAACATGTGGGGACTGCAACAAAACATGGTACCCTGGATGTATATAGCGGTTGTAAGACCCATCTTAACTTACTGTGCAGTTTTATGGTGGAAGGCTACAGAAAGAAAGTGTCATCTCTCTTACCTCACCAAAGTTCAAGGGCAGCCTTTTGAACTTTGGTGAGGTAAGCAGGGTCCCTAACGACCACACCCACCGCGGCACGGGAGGTACTACTCAACCTCACCCCCTTGGACATATACTGCAGCAGCAAGGTAGCTAAAGGAATCGCCTAAGGGAATCCGGGCTGTGGTCCTCAACCTTATGGACATGCCTCTGTGGAAACTCAATGGGCTGCCTCCATAGATACCCCAGTCACGGATTACCTCCCTATGACATTCGCTTTCAACAGGAGATTCGCTACCAGAATACCTGAAAGAGGTGAATGGGAAGAAAAGACCATTACAGGAGATGACGAGACCGCCGTATATACTGACGGCTCTAAGATGGACGTCAGAAAAGGCGCGGGCATCTTCTATGAAGCTCTGGGAATCTTTTCGGATCAATGACGACTGCAGCATTTTTCAGGCGGAGCTGGCAGCCATAATCCAAGCTGCCTCTGAGCCGAAGAAACACAGTCCCGTAAACAAGACCATCACCATTATACTCTGACAGCCAAGCGGCAATTAAAGCCATGGAATCAGACGTAGTGCAGTCAAGGGCTGTGGAAATTCTGTACGAGTTATCACTTGGCAACACTGTAACTGTGTGTTGGGTGCGAGAAGCGGACAAGCTTGCGAGATATGGGTCTGGGATGAATGCATCTCCAGCCCTTAAATCTATTAGAAACCCGCTGAGTTCTGAATCCTTGAGTAGAACCAACCTACGTTGGACAGAACTTGATACGTGCAGACACACATAATAGGTATGGCCAGCGGTAAGCAAAAAGAGATCACTATTTTTGATCGAACTAGCCCGCAGGAATATTCGAGTTCTCACAAGAATCCTCACGGGGCACTGCGCTGTGGTTGTGCGGTATACAACGATTACTGCAGAAGCTGCAGGGACGTTGAAGAAATGGAATCTGTTCGTCACCTGCTTTGCGAATGCCCAGCCCTAGGCGTACATCAGGCGTAGAACCCTCGGCAGTTACTTCTTCAACGAGCTCGAAGATCTAAATAATGTGAATCTAAAGGACTTCCTAAGATTTGTATACAAATCAGGGCCCAAGAGGGTAGAACTCTGAGCTTCTAACAGCGGTTTATTTCTGTTTTCGTTCCAGGTGTTAATAAGGTTCCCAATATGGACACAATGGACCCAACTGCTGGTCTAAGGGAGCCGTGACTATTGTCAAAAGGGCATCCATCAGCCTAACCTTACCTAACCTACATCCAGGTTGTGTACGGCAAAACCTTACTTGGACTACGACGCACGCACGCCGACCAATAAACATTTTTTTAAGTGTTCCATAAAAAATATCGACCGATTTTCAGTCCAAAAAGTGACATTTTTGGAATAAATTGGACGCTTTTGAATCTTATGTGGATTAGTTTCGTCCAATTTTGTTTGCTGACATATTAATTCATCCACAAATGAGTCCCATCGCTGAAGCCGATTTTATTTCACTTTGCACGTATAGTTCAAAGTGGAACACGTGCATACCTGTATTTAGATGTATGTGACTTTGTTTAATTCAATTGCGACCCTTTGTTAAAAACAAGGAGTTTTTTCAAACAATTTGAATATGCAACTGACTTTTTTAAAGCGACTTTTAAAAAAATCCCAGAGATAACGCGACAACGATATTCTTGAGTCACCTTCCCTATACAGATTCAAGTTCATCCCTGTGATTGTACCAGTCGCTCTGCATCGGATCCCTGATATGGTCGCAGTATCCTTTTGTAGATTAAGAATAACTGGACAGTTCTAAGCTATTTTTGAACCTTAGCACATTATTTTGGAGATTAAAGATTGTAACTTTTTCGATGTAGAAGCGGAGAATGAAAAGAGAGGGGATGTTTTATCTTTTAGTTTTGTATAGGTTGAGACTATTCTTTTTTGTTTTTTAGTCCCACACGTAAGACAGACCTGTCATACCGCCGGGATAGATACACGATGTTAGCGATGCACTGTACTACGTATTTGCATCCTTTAGTTCTTGGCATGTACCTTGACTTTGAAAGCAGGACAGCATGCAGGAAAGCATGGAGTACCGCATACTTCCTAATTTCAGATTTTCCTCTTACTTAATCCCAGCATAAGACCGACATTCTACTGTCCTTACCCATCGGAGTAAGGGTTTTCCAAAAAAAATACAGAAATTGAGGGAGGATTAAAAGCATTCAAACGATTTTTTAATGGCACTTAAAAAGTAAAACGTGCTCTTTTTATTTCCAACTAATGCTCAAACGATTATCTATATTTCAACACAAGTCTGTGAAAACCTCTTATTTCTCATATTTCTCTCATTTCTCAGTATTTACGGACTGAACGTCAATGAGAAAGAGAATGACTTGCAACTTGAAACGGACTGCGACACAATTTAAAATAAAAAATTCTGAAACTTTAGAAACAAAAATTATTGTCCTTCCTGCAGAGCATATATGAAACCCGTCATCCGTTGTCTTGCTGAAAATTGAACATTTTCGAATCTGATATGATGAATTCCGAACATGTAGCTACTTATCACTGCAAACTTTTCTCGTCTTGAGGCGGGAATGTTAACAGAAAAAGTAAAGTGCCCTTAGTATCATTAGAATCATTATTTAACTTTGAGTGCTCCGGTGTAGACTAATAGCCTTCATAAAAAACCATTTAAAAGTCAAGGTTTACTTAAAGATTGAAGTATGTCTAATATCTAAATTTTTCGATCCTTTTTGACCATTTGAAGAAGGTATACGTCAAAAGGTCAACCATGTCCGACAACAATGAAAAATTTCAAAAACAGCCGCAAAATAAAAATATTCTCTCATTCTTTCATGGCAAGAAATCGATATCCACATACCATTATGCGAAATTGAAATATCAAAGAATATTAGCATACCAGAAATAAATTCGTTATTAATGCCAATCTGAACATGAAATCCTGTCACATAAAAATCTTTTGAACTTCTCAGAATTCATGTGACAAATTTCCAGCCATATTAACATGACGCTAACATAAATCTGCCAACTTGTTACGCCTTTCTGGGATTATATAAAAATAAAGAATTTTTTTAGGGAAATCTATAACTACGCACTCCCGCTACCGTTTCGAATCATCACGTTCTCAAAGATTGTATACGACATCGATTTAAACAAAATTGTAACTTACAACCGCCAGAGACGATGACACCTTTTGATCTGCACAGAAGACACAAAACCCATGAATTACCCAGCCCGCAGAGTCTCGTTGAAATATATTTCCAATAAACTCTAAATAGTCTACAATGTCGTCTACGTCTTTAGGATAAATGTTTACATTCGCTCATGTGTATGAGTATCCATTGAAGAAAGAAAAAAAAAAAAGAATCCCAATGGCACCCACCTTTCCATTATGCACTAAAAGTGTTCGCTTATGCAAATAAACAAATTTCCCGATAGCATAAACAGAGGATTTATCTAATAAATTCTCCGACGATTTTGGTGAGAGTATAAATATAAGCCGAGAGGTGTTCTGTTTACATACGATGGGTAAAAGGCAAAATTCTCACAAGCAAACTACACTTAGGAAAATAAAATCGCATGAGATACGCGTAAAGTGTATCAAACAAGAAAAAACACCTTCTACACCGCATAAGAAAACAAATACGAGCTTTGAAGGTGTGTTTTTTCAAAACTATTTCATCCTCAAAAATGAAGAATTTTGATGCGTGTTTGTTGCTCGGGCAAACTTCAATCAAATTCGTCTGCATTTAATTGACAGCTGAATGTAAAATACGATCGAGCTTCTGCTTTGTGTTAACTACTTCAATAAGCATTGCCATTTGCTTTTGATGCGATACAGCAATTATTCACTTAATGTTGATCTTGAAAAGGTAGGATATCGAGATTCAGATATAGATGATTCGTTCCATCAACATATCGTTTTCAATTAAGTATAAGCCGACCGATATGCTTAGAAATAGAAAAGGGCCTTGCAAATTCCAATAGCATCTCCCAAACTTTTACACTACTTTATTGCGGCTATACCGTTGAAGCTTTGAAAAATCAGCATGGATGGATTAGTTTTTTTTTTATTAAATTTAAAATCATTTTTTTCTTTTTACGTATTTTTGAAATTTTTTAACGATTCTTTATGTCATTCATAAAACAACATGGAATTAATAAGAGTTCGTCTCTAACGAATTTCTAAATTTCCAATCCTATTTAACTCTGTAGATCCAAATATTAAAATTGTTTGCCCTGATTCCAGGTACTAGCTCTAAAATGCCCCCAAAAATAAGCGAGGGATACAAATAAAAATAAAGTTATTCCAATTTCGTTAGAATCATGGGAAAATGCGTTGAGAGCGAAAGGTTTAAAAAAAATTATTTTCCGAAAAACGCCCCGTAAAAGTAAGGGGATCTCAATGCTTTGCATGAAACAAACTTAGGAAATGGTAATATCTTAAATATTTGCCATATAATTTTGTTTCGAAGAAGAATATAATGAAAATAATGAAGAATAAAATGAATTTTTCGAGATGTCAGGAGTGAAATCGGCTAAGGTGATCTGTGATTCTCACATTTTGTGACCAATGTGATCAAATAAAATAATCTGCCTGCGTAGGGTGATCCCAAAAATATTGTTCCGAACTGTTGCTTTATTTAGGCTTGTAGTGTAAGAACATGCATTTTTATTCATGCATGCAGAAAGTCAGCCTAAGAGTAGGCAAAAGCGTTAACTAAACAGAAAGTTTGAAAACTAGGGACCAGATTTTGACGGTGATTGATCGAGAGTTGTCACAAGAAAATTGTGATGATCACAGTTTACGCAGACGAATCTTTGTGATTTGTGACACCGCACTTATTATAGATCACCTTAGCCGATTCCGCTCTAGGTTTTTAAAGATCTAACATGCTAAAAGTGGGCATGGTCGATAGTTGTGGCCGGTTCAGCTTTTTCTAATTAAAGGCCTCTGGCCACTTTTCATCTGCACTAAAATTTGTGCTTGTATGCCTTTTGAAATAAAAAAGAAATTTGAGGTTGCTTGACATCCAAGTAAATTTTGGACGTTAGGTTAAGTTAGGTTAGGTTAGGTTGATGGATGCCTTTATGGATGGATGCCACATTGGGAACCTTCTTAGCACCTGGAACGAAAACAGAAATAAACCGCTTTTAGAAGCTCAGAGTTCCGCCCTCTTAGACCCATCCGGATTTGTATACAAATCTTACAAGGTCCTTTAGATCTACATTATTTAGATCTTCGAGCTCGTTGAAGAAGTAACTGCCGGGGGTACTACGCCTGATGCTGTTTAGGGCTGGGCATTTGCAAAGCAGGTGACGAACAGATTCAATTTCTTCAATGTCCCTACAGCTTCTGCTGTAATCGTTAAGCGGTATGCCTAGCCGCTCATGTGTAGACCCACAGCGCAGTGCCCCGTGGGGATTCGCATGAGTACTTTGTGAAAAGTTTGCAAAGGAATTTAATTTTTGATTCGTTCGCTAACTTTATTTTTTGGTTCGTTTAGAAATAAAATTCGTTTTCACGAACGAATCAAATCTGTTGTCATCATCATCATTTTCGGATGCCGCTTATCCTTTAAAAGGGTCAAGGAGCAAGGGTGGCTAAATGGTCCTTCCATCTTTCTGGATCCTCCGCCGACACTCCGGCGCAATCCCCAGGCGGGACTCAGAGAGGTTCTTTACCTGATCCCACCGTCTGTTCCTTGGCCTACCAGGGGAGCGACGCGCTCGCATCTCGGCTAGCATGACCTGTCTAGGAAGTCTGTCAGGGGGCATGCGAACAACGTCTCCAAACAATCGAAGAATCGATCGCTCCACTCGGAGAAGTAGCTGCTTAACATTAAGATTCCCACGAATACTGACGTTTCTCACTCTATCCCTTAGAGTAACACCAGCAACGCACGTCAGGAATCTCATTTCGGCAGCTTGTACCCGCGATCTAATTCTTTCGGTCATTACCCGAATTTCATGACCGTAGATGAGGGTCGGAACGAACACTGAATTAAAAACTGAGATCTTTGCTTACACTCCAAGCTCAGCTTTCCTGATGACCGGCCGGCGCAGTTCCTTTACTATTGCCTGTGTGATCTGTTGTGATCTATAAAATTTGGTATCTGTAAAGAACGATAAAGATCCGTATTTTATGGTTCGCAAACGATATTTGACGAACCCTGATAGCTGTTATACCCATGCAGGCTGCCCTTTGAACTTTGGTGAGGTTAGAGAGATAACAGTTTCTTTCTGTAGGCTTCCACCAAACAACTGCAGCGTAAGTTAAGATGGGTCTTACAACCGCTATATACATCCAGTGTACCATGCTTGCTTGCAGTCCCCACATGCTTCCGAAAGTTCTGAGCAGGCGTATAATGCATACGTATGCCCGCTTGACACGATCTTACCTACTTACTTACTTAAGGTGGCGCTACAGTCCGGGGTGGACCTGGGCCTCAGCCAACAAGCTTCGCCAGCCAGCTCTGTCTCTAGCTAGCCGTCTCCAGTTTCGCACGCGAAGTTGGCTGAGGTCCCCTTCCACTTGCGTCCGCCACCTGAGTCTCGGTGCACCTCTACCGCGCCGTCCCTGCGGTGTGGATTCGAAGATTTTCCGGGCCGGGGCGTTGGTGTCCATCCGCTCTAGATGACCAAGCCATCGTAGACGTTGTGTTTTGACTCTTTTGGCTAGGTCGGTATCGCTGTACAGCCCGTACAGTTCGATGTTATATCTCCTCCTCCACTCTCCGTCTATGCAGACGGGACCGTAAATCGTCCGAAGAATTTTCCTCTCGAAGCAGGCTAAATTGTTTTCATCCACCTTTGACAGGGTCCATGCTTCTGCACCGTAAAGCAGGACTGGGATGATGAGGGTCTTATACATGGACTCTTACATAGTTGCATTGGTCTTATACATAGTTGCTCGAGAGAGGGCTTTGCTACTCAATTGCCTTCTTAGCCCAAAGAAACAGCGATTGGCAAGAGTTATCCTTCGTTTGATTTCAGCGCTGGTGTCATTGTCTGAATTGATAGCGGAACCCAGGTAGACAAAGTCCCTAACTACCTCAAAGTTATAGCTGTCGATGGTGATGTTTTGTCCAAGACGTCGGTGTTGGGTGTCTTTTCTTGATGACAGCATATACTTGGTTTTGCCCTCATTGACTGCTAAACCCATATTCGCCCTTCCGTCCCAATACTCACGAAGGCTTCACTGACATCACGCTTTGTTCTACCAATTATGTCAATGTCGTCTGCGTATGCGAGTAGTTGAACGGACTTTTGAAAGATTGTACCTCTGGTGTTGGCGCGAGAGTTCTGCACAATTCTCTCAAGTTTGATGTTAAAGAAGTCGCATGACAGCGCGTCGCCTTGTCTAAATCCTTTTTTGACATCAAAGGGGTCGGTGAGGTCTTTGCCGACCTTGACGGAACAGCGTGAGTTTTCCATCGTCATCCTGCACAGACTGACGAGTTTGGCAGGGATGCCAAAACTAGACATTGCGCTATATAACTCGTCTCTATAGATGCTGTCATACGCGGCCTTGAAATCGATGAAGAGGTGGTGTGTATCGATTTGGAATTCCTGGGTTTTCTCCAAGATCTGCCGCAGTGTGAATATTTGATCGATGGTGGACTTTCCTGGCCTAAAGCCACACTGATATGTGCCTATCAGATTGTTGACAAACGGCTTCAGGCGTTCACACAGTACAGCAGAAAAGATCTTGTATGCGATGTTAAGAAGACTGATTCCTCTGTAGTTGGCACAACTCAGATGGTCTCCTTTCTTCAGGATCGGGCAAACAATGCTGAGGTTCCATTCGTCGGGCATGCTTTCTTCCGACCATATCTTGCAGATGAGCTGGTGCATGCTCCTAACCAGCTCATCGCCAGCGGATTTAAAAAGTTCGGCAGCTAGGCCGTCTGCTCCGGCTTTGTTGCACTTGAGCTTAGACACAGCTACTTTCACCTCCTCCAGGTCGGGTGGGCGGTATCGTTCGTATGCTTCGTCGGTAACGTCTTCGCCCAGGTTGAATGGTTCGTTCTGCCTGACAGCGGTATTTGGTTCGTCCTCATCGTTATACAGTCTGCAGAAGTGGTCTTTCCAAATCCTCAGCACCGACTGCGATTCTACAACGATGTTCCCTTGATGGTCCTTACAGGCTTCAGTTCGAAGTTTATACCCTTGGCAGGACCACCTTTTGATCCTTTGGTAAAACTTTCTAACCTCATTCCTGTTGTAACATCTTTCTATCTCTTCAACCGCGCGCTTCTCGTACTCTCTCTTTTTCCTTCGTAGAAGCCGGTGTTCCTCTCTCCTCCTCTGCTCGTAGAGCTCGTGAGCAGCTTTAGTCCTTCTGTGCAGCGCCGCTTTGTATGCTTCCTGTTTAGCTGCATGTGCCTGCCGGCATTCATCGTCAAACCAGGATTTTCGTTGTGGTGGCCGTGTGAAACCCAGCACTTCAGAGGCGGCGTCTCTGATGGCATTTTGGCAATGTTGCCACTGGCTATCAATACTTGATGCTGGCTGCATAAGACTTCGTAGAAGGTATTGAGAGACTCGGTTGGAGAAGGACCTGGCGATCTCTTGCGATTGTAGTCGGCCGACGTCAAACTTCCTCACAGTATTTCCATTACTTGGCGCTGGTCGGGATATCCGCAGCCGTACCTTGGCTACAACAAGGTAGTGATCCGAGTCAATGTTGGCCCCTCGGAAAGTTCGGACATCCATGATACTGGAGGAGTGCCTTGCGTCGATCGCAATATGGTCTCCATGTCCCTTTGTGGATATTGAGATGCGGGAACTGTGTACTAGCTACCACAACGTGTCGCCCCGCAGCAAAGTCGATCAGCCTGAATCCGTTATCGGAGGTCGTGTCGTGCAGGCTATTCTTTCCGACAGTACGACCAAAGATGCCCTCCCTTCCTAGCTTGGCATTAAAATAGCCTAGGACAATATTAATGTCGTAGCTAGGGCATTGCTCATAAGTTTGTGTTGGAGCTCCTTTGTTTGTCCAGGAGCTCGTAGAACATATCTTTGGTCTCGTCATCTTTCTCCTCTGTGGGGGCATGTGCGCATATCAGGCTAATGTTGGCCAATTTAGCCTTGATGCGGATCGTCGCGAGGCGCTCGCTTACAGGGTTGAAGCTCAAGACTTTTTGCCTAAGTCTGCCTCCAACAACGAAACCACATCCAAATAGGCGCTGTCTTTGATGCCGATAGCAGTCGCCGTAGTAGATGTCGCAGTTTTTCATCCTTCTTTTGCCCGGCCCGTCCCACCGCATTTCTTGGATGGCAGTAATGTCTGCAGTAGTCTTGGATGGCAGTAATGTCTGCAGTAATGTCTGCCTTGCAGTCGTTAAGGGCGTCCGCTAGTTGCTCGGCTGCACGTGGTCTGTTAAGGGACCTAACATTCCACGTGCAGATCCGGAGCTCGTTGTCCTTTTCTCGTTTGCATTGGTCGTCAACAGTAAATCCGTCCGAATCCGAGGCTTGTTTCCGCTTCGTGACTGGTGTTTCTTTACGTGGCCGGGAAGTCACCCCGACGGCACGACCCCCAACCTGGAGGACCAGATCCTTTGCTTAGCTCTAAGGACGGAGAGCCGGATAGCCCGCTCCTTATAGGCCTGAGCTCGGAATACGTCGTAGTAGCCCATATAAGCGCTTGACACGATCTTCTATATCTATATTATCCCTCCAGCTGAGTTTGGAGTCTAATATGACGCAAATGTATTTTACTGATTTCGATAACGGTAGCTCCATTCCCCGATATTATCAATTTTCATATTTTGTCTTCAAAAAACAAGAAGCAAGTTACACTTAAAGTTTTGGGTTCCTAGTTCAATTTTAGAGACATAAAAACCTTTATACGGACAGACGGAGAGGCAGACAAACGGACAGGCAGACAGACGGACATGGCTTAGCCAATTGACCTGTCGTCAATTGATAAAGCCATGTCCAATCATATCCCTAACCAGTCTAAGGAGCCTACGGTGAATATTTCACTGTGTTACAAACTGTGCATTAAAATTAATGTACCCTGGGTCGGGTATAAAAAAAGACTGTTAAGGAGATGAGGCCATGCATGGAGCGGTACGTCGGCCTTTGTTGAGCGTTATGCTCATCCTTATTGCACAGCTTGTGTAAAATACACAGTTTGTGAAAAAGGAACTCTCATGATATTAATGCGTTGTTCATGCGTCAAAAACCCGTTGTGACTTCTGAACGGCATTTCGTGGAAAGACAATATTCCTTGTGCTTTTAAACTGCGGAAACTAAAAGAGAGTCCATGCAGGGGCGGACTAAGGTAAAGCGCCGCACATTTCTGCCGTGCATGTACCATAAAATACACTCAAAAATGTGGTGTGAAAGGGACCGGTGAATTAATTCTTTGATTTTCTAAGGCCACGTCCACTGGGGGCGTGTTTTGGTTCCATTGTTTGTTTTTTTATGTAATATTTTTGGCTTTGCACGCCTTTGAAATAGTTTGAATTTTTTGCGACTATTTTCCAACAATTTTTCTAGAGAATTAATTTTACCCTTATGAATGAAGGAATCAGTGGGCGGATCTCTAAGACTTAACGCTTCGGGACCTAAAAAATCTAGATATGTAGTTTCTGCCATTAACGCTATAGTTTTACAAACTTTTGAACCCCTGAGATACCATCGCAAGGTCTTTCGAGAGTTAAAACAAAACTCCTGTTTAACATGACAGATAGGACGGTCAAGACCATGCGAAAACTTTCGTCAATTCGATAATCCAGAAAAATCGAAAGGCTTCTCGGAGCTAAAAAAATATTGAAAATATTTGTAAAATAATATTTTTATGTGTAAATTAGCAATTGATTTTTTTGCTTTTTCATCTGTCTTCTTAGTTTTCCGCCCCTAAAAATTTGCCGCTCTGGGCTCGGGCCGGACTGGACCCTAGGGCTAATATGTCTAGGAAAATATTTTTTCTGTGCCCAACTCACGGTTGTATTAAGGTTTAAAATTTTATGTGAAAATGGTTGAAATAATTTTTGTTACTTTTTTCCATAAATTTTGTAGACAAGATTTCAAAATTGTAGATTTTTTATAAAAAATTTCTTGAAAATATGAAAAGGTTTTAGGGAAATGAAGATAAATGAAAATAGATGCCGTTTTCAATCAATAACTTTAGAACCACTTTCGCCATAAATCTAATATTCTACATTTAAACTTAATCTCGTTTGAGTTTTAACCACATGCCAAAAACTATTACTTAGCCTTTTAAGGGTGCAATTTTTACATATCAAGAAGGAGGAAATATTTGTGGTGACGTTTATGAGGTATTTACCCAGAGCAGTCTTCACCGTAGAAAGCAAAATGCTGTGGTTTAGATGATATCAATAACCAGAACAAAACTTTTATTTCTTCAACCTAAGAAAAACAAGTGGGAAAGTGCAACAGTGGGTATGCAAAAGCTTCAATCCATCTACGACGGATTGCAAAATACCCGACCATACCAAAAAGAAAACTGCTGCGCCTCCAAAAAGTGGGCGGGGTATAAAAATATAACTGTTGAATGCGTTATACTAGGTGGTTGCATACATTTCGGTCTAAGACTCCGCCTTTTCAACTAAAAAAATCACTTTTTTAACGCCACGCCCACAAAAGTGGGCGGAGGCACATACAATAAATACATAAAAGATAGAAAATGCTAGTATCTACAACTTTTTTCATATAATTTTTTGTCAAATTTCATATGTATTTATTGAAAAAACAGTCATTTTAAGCTAAAATGCCTTAAAAAGTGGGCGTGGTCAATAAAAAAGCTAAAATTTTTTGGCTACCTTAAAGATAATTATAAAGCAATGTTACGTACCAAAAATGAATGCGCTAGCGCCATTGTAACATAGCTAAAATTTGCAAAATGTATTTTTTTAAATTAGAGATGGTCGCACATACAGGCCTGTAGTGGGCGTGTCTGTGGGCGGATTCAGCTTATTTTCAAACTAGATCTGAAGGACCAGGTTTCCAACCAACCCACAAAATTTCAGCTCTCTGCCTTAAAATTTAAGGCCTAAAAGTTGTTTACATACGGACGGACGGACTTGGCTTAATCGATTCTCCTGTCGGTCCCATTCATATCTCTAAAAGGTCTTAGGGGTCTACGGTAATTATTTCACTGCGTTACAAACTATACATCAAACTTAATATACCCTGGGAAGGGTATAAAAAACCTAGTCTACTGCTTTGTAGTTTTTTTTACTTCCTATGCAAATGACTACATTTTTGGAAACATCGCAATCCTCGTGTTAAGATAATATAGATTGATATACTTTTGGTGCAATTAAAAATATTGACAAAAAAAACTAATGAAAACTTATCCACTTCAATTTAATGCTTTTATTATTTTTTCTGGATAAATAATATTAGCTGCCTTACTAAAATTTCCCGGCCGGGAGTTTGGAGTTAGACATTAAAGCCATAATTTTATATTTTAAACTGTTGTTTTCGCGGTTATTCGACATAGTAAACTAATTATTCTAAACGGACTTACCGCGACGTTTTTTAAATTTCACAATTTAATAAAACGTCGCGGCAATTCCGTTTAGAATAATAAAGTTACAATTGAAGCCATATGATCACAATTGCAATATTTTTACGATCTATGTCTTTTAAGGCACAAAAAACTTGCGAAAAGGCATTTCCTTGATTTTTTTCACACCCTTTTGATGAGACAAAACTAGTTAAGGGTATAAATAACGACACACTCCAGCATTTGAAGCTCGTTTACGCTATGACACAATATTACTCTGTATCATTTGGTCGAAACAATGGCCGCAGATTGCATGTTGCAAAATATGTTAATTGAATTTGGTTTCTTTTTGTATACAATTCATTAAATTATATTTTTTGCTTGATGGTAACGGGAGATTGAGGGGCCAATACTCCAAGGCACAAAAATCTATTAAAATATAATTCTAGCTATGTGCTATGTGCTGTAATTGCTTTTATTAATGTGCCTAATTAGTTTCGTGACTATTCTATTAATTTCCATACAATTTAAATTCGCTTGTTCAAGAATTAAACAATTGAAACTGGGCGGTTGTACCAATTGAATTTAAATTACAATGCAATTAAAAATTGTTTCTTTCTTATCACAAAATTATGATTATCTGAATTCTAGAAATTACTTTAAATAAACGAATGCTATCGATTACTTTTTCATTATACTTATTTTCACTACACTCTTTCTAATAATTGAAGCAAAAATTTAAGTGTACAACAGCAAAGTACTTTACAAAATAAAAAAACACAATTAGATTTTGCCACCAAACGATAGCGGTTTTTGTAAGACCCAAAGAATAGCCATGGTCCTTTTTTTATTTCAAATTTTTACCTGTTACCGTTTCTAACCATTAAGGAATTGGCTTACTTTTTATCATATTTTAAATTTTATAAAACAGCACTTTCGATTTTTTTGCAAATGTCATTAGACTTTTCTTAAATTCTGCGGACAAAGATTTTAGAGAAAACGAGAAGACATGCTTTTTACTTCGTTTGTTTAAAGACTTAAAAAAATCTGCTAGAAGCAGTTTTGAAATTTTTTAACGCAATTAGCCTTGTAAACGTTTCAAAGATACTTCAACCTAATTGCAACAAGATTGTCATAACCGTAAAGATACTAGAAATCTTTAAAAAATCGTTTCTGAAAACCGATTAACGTTTTTGAGTCAAATTTTCGACGAAGTTTTTGAATACCCAAAAAGTTTGTAAAAATTTCTTTAAAATTTCAAAAGATGGACTTTACCCGAAATTGATTTGAAAGTTATACTTCTAACCGTGTGGGAGATAGAGAGGGGCACAAGTTCTTTTGACTAATTTTAGCATTTTTAGCGATCCGCCCGAAAATGGAAAGGGACCTCTTATGGTATTACTTCGTTGTCCGTCCGTCCGTCCGAACCTGTAACTTCTGAATAGTGAGTCGTAGAAAGATGAAATTTATAAATAAGTAAACTTATAAGGTCCGTGAAAAAAACGAGTACGAATACAGGAGCAACTTCTTATGTGCACACATAACGGTTTAATTATGGTTTAAATTTTGATGGTAAAAATGGCAAAAAGTGTTCTGGCTTTACGGACAAAAAAAGAGTTTTACAGACAAAAGAAGAAACCTATTTTAAAAGTATTAAATTTATATAAGAACAATAATCAATATTTTGCAAAAATTCGAGAATTTGCAAAATATTGATAAGTTTTTGAGAAATAAGGAATGGAAAATATGTGAAAAACATTTTGGTGCTCCGCCGTCGAGCTCTCCTTTTAAAAGTGCTCTGCGACCGAAAAAAATTGGGAACCGCTGATCTAAACAACGCACACTGTGACACATTTGTCACATTGAAAAATGATCGTGTACGTATAGGTAGCTACTTTTCTTTCTTGCATGACCAGTTTTTTTCTATTCAACTGAAATCAGCAAAAACAAATAAGTAAGTGCAAGAGTTCGTTTGTAACCAACTTCTAAATACCCGACCCACGACAATAACACCAAATTTAAAATTTTTTGGTCTGTTTCATATACTGAGTATCAATAATTTTTATTAGCCACGCCCCCAAAAAAGGGCGTAGGATGAAAATTAAAATCAATTAACTCTTATTTCGTTGGAATCACGAGAAAATGCGTTAAAAGCGAATATTAATACTTAAAAAACTTTTGTCAAATACTTTTTTTTTCCAAAAACGCCCCTTAAAAGTGGGCGGAGCTCAATGCTTTGTATGCAACAAACAACTTAGCAAATGGCAATATCATTAATATTTGGCATATATATTTTTTTTTTTCAATTTAGAATGAATTTCCCGAGAAATCAGGTTTTCAAAGATTTCAGATGTTAAAAGTGGGCATGGTCAATAGAACGGGCGGTCGAATTTTTGTCTAATTAAAGGCTTCTGGTCGGTATTGCTCTCCACCAAAAATGGGGTTCATATGTTTGTGTCTATCTTGACCAAAAGGCATTTTGAAATAAAATGTAGATTTGAGGTTGTAGGACATTCAAGCCAATTGTGGGCGTGTCTGTGGGCGGATCTTTTCAATTTTCATACTTTGTAAAAAATGAGAACCAAGCAACGCTGCAAGTTTCAGTTTCCTAGCTCAATTTTAAAGACCTTAAAGCTGCATACATACGGACAGACAGACGGACGGACATGGCTTAATCGACTAACCTGTCGTTCTCGATCATATCTCTAAAAGGTCTTAGGGGTCTACGGTGATTATTTCACTGTGTTACAAACTATACATTAAAATTAATATACCCTCGGTCGGGTATAAAAACATCAGAGCAGTGAAGTGTGCCTCAGTCATCACGCAAGAGGCAAGCAAACGAGCAAAAAGAAAAACATATAGTCGCAACACACTAATCAAGCAATAATTGACGGGTTTTTAAGACTTTTTTTTAAGTTTATTTATTTTACAAATTTATTTAAAATTTATTTTAAAAAGGTAAACGAAAACAACATTTAAATAAAAAATGAAAAAGAAGAGCAAGAGAAGATACCTTTCACCTTGTCGCAGTCTGTCCAACTCAAAAGAGAAGAGTTGGACAGACTGCGACAAGGTGAAGAAAAAGAATTCAGACTTATATATTTTGGAAAGCCAATACTTAGCATCAGTGAGACCAAAAATATTCTAAATGGCGGATCCTGGCTCACACTAGTTAATTATTTAGAAACTGTATTCAGAACAGATGCCAGATTATCTCCGAATATTTCTTGCCTGTCATGTTTCTATCCTTGAACAACCAATAGGTATAATTTTAGATTAATTTATACCTATTTAAACCCTACGATTTAAACCCTACCCAGGGTATATTAAGTTTGGTGTATAGTTTGTAGCATAGTGAAATCACCAAAGACCGATAAGACCTTTTAGAGATATTAATGGGACCGACTGGAAAATCGATTTAGCCATGTCCGTCCGTCGGTATATAAACAACTTTTAGCCCTTAAATTTTAAGTTAGAAAGCTGAAAAATGGTGAATAGGCAGTAAATCTAGCCTTTCAGATCATATTTGAAAATTAGTGAAATCCGCCCACAGACACGCCCACTACATGGCTTGTATGTGCTGTGCGACCATCTCTAATTTTTAGCTAGTGACAAAGTGCAACAGTGCGAATGTTATAACTTAAGTCCGCCTGTGACGGATTGCGAATAACGCTAACCTACCCTACGGTTGCAAATAACGCCTTCAAAAAATGGGCGGTATATATAAAAATAAAACTGTTGGATGCTTTTTAGGTGGTTGCATACATTTCAGCCTAAAACTTTTCCCTTTTTACTCAAAAAATACTTTTTTTAACGCCACGCCCACAAAAATGGGAGGAGGCATACTCTCCATATACAAAAAAGTTAGATATAAGCATTTTTTAACTTTTTTGTATAAACAGTGCCTTAGTTGAAAACGCGGAATTTTAGTCCGCAATTTATGTAACCACCTAGCATAAGGCATTTAGCAGTTATATTTTTATATCCTGCCCACTTTTTGGAGGCCTGGCAGTTTCTTTTTTTGGTAGAGATATTTTGCAATCCGTCGGAGACGGACGGAAGTTTTTACATACGCACTGTTGCACTTTCCCACTTGCTTTTTTTCAAAAGTACAGCCACCCGCGCCAGCACTGTATGTTCTTCTTAAATTCTATGGGCATCGATTTTTTCGGACACAGTAAAACAATCTCTTTGTATACCCTAACCCAGGAAATATTAAGTTTATAGTTAAAGTACTTTATAACGTGGTATTAGAAATATGATTAAGACCAGCCGGAGAATCGATTAAGCCATTCCGTCCATCCGACCGTCCGTATGTTAACAACTTTTGGGCCTAAAATGCTAAAGTGCTGAAAATTGGAAAGTTGGCAGGAAGTCCTTTAGATCAAGGACTGGTTTGAAAATAAGTTGAATCCGCTCACAGACTCGCCCTTTTGTTATGTTATAATGGTGGTAGAACACTGGCTTTTAGCACGCAATACTGCCTTGTAATTGTCTTTGAGGCAACAGAAAAAATTTTTCCCTTACGTTTTCTTCACCCTCTTTTGAAGGAGTCTTAACTTAAAGTGACGGTTATTGAATACATATATTTGAAATTAGACAACATATCATATTACAAAAATGTTTTAATTCTTACTACGCCGCTCACTTTTTTTGGGCGTGGCTTAGCAAAAATAGTGATTTCTATAGTTCAAAGGGCAGAGTTTTAGTCCAAAATGTAGCAAAGCACCTAAAATCCAGCATTTAGTAGCATTCAAAAGTTATATTTTTACGACCCGCTCACTTTCTGGGGGCGTCACAGTTTCTTTTTATACCCGACTCAGAATATATAAAGTTTGATGTATAGTTTGTAACGCAGTGAAATAATCACCGTAGACTCCTAAGACCTTTTAGAGACATGAATGGGACCGACAGGAGAATCGATTAAGCCATGTCCGTCCGTCCGTATGTAAACAACTTTTAGGCCTCAAATTTCAGGGTAGAGAGCTGAAATTTGGTGGGTTGGCTAGAAGTCCATTGGACCAGATCAGGTTTGAAAATTAGCTGAATCCGCCCACAGACACGCCCACTACAGGTCTGTATGTGCGACCATCTCTACTTTTAAAAAATGCTTTTTCGAAATTTTGTTAGAAATGTTAGAAATGCTGTAATTGTCTTTGAAGAAGCCAAAAAAGTTGGACCTTTTCATTGCCCAAGCCCACTTTTTTTAGGGATTTTAGCTTAAAACGACTGTTTTTCAATAAATATATGTGAAATTTGACTAAAATTTATATGACAAAAGTTTTAGACACTAGCATTTTCTAACTTTTATGTTTATGTTGTATGTTCCTCCGCCCACTTTTGTTTGTGTGGTGTTAAAAAAAGATTCTTTTAGCTTAAAAGCGGTGTTTTAGGCCGAAATATATGCAACCACCTAGTATCCCACTTTTGGAGGCGTGGCAGTTTTTTTCTTGGTATGGCTGGGTGTCTTGCAATTCGTCGGAGATGGTCTGAAGCTTTTGCATACGCACTGCTACACTTTCCCACTTATTTTACTTCGTTTATTTAATAGGCAGTGTTTAAGTTTTGCAACGCTACTAGATTTCTTTCTAAACGCTTTGTACTTTAACCAAATGTGTACAAATTTGCTGTTACCGTAAAGATACAAGAAGAACGGAAAAGCTTTTCCGTTTTCGAGTTAAATCTCAGAATTTTTTGAAACTTAAAATCGCGTTTTCCTTTAATTTTGGATAATTCATTACACGTCTATTTCTTTCCTATGATTTTTCCAAACAAATCCGGAGATAAGGGGTCATGCTACATACGCTTTTTTATGTTCTTCATTTTTGCAATTTACAAAATGCGAGAATGCGTCAAAATGGTAGCATTACAACTCTTTTGGAAAAATAAGATTTGAGCACTTTATACCTGTGTCCAATATTGACTGTGTATACAAGTGGTTCAAAAGTTATGGCCTCAGACACAGGGTAGTTATTTTCAACCCTTCTTTTCTCAAAAACATTTAAATATTTTCAAAAAACTTAATTTGTTCATTTAAGTTCAGTGTTAACTACACCTAAGTTTCGATTTACTAATAGTAAAATAGCCTGCCAAAAAAATTAGTAAGTATTGAAAAAATCTTAATCCATTTTCTCATGAAGCTTAAAATTGAAATTAAACTATAAGTGTACATAAAAAAGCCCTAGTGTGCGTTCTCTAAATAGTTTCCGCAGTGAGTACTCCAAATTTTGTCTTTCTACGAAGTTACATCGCAGTGATACCATAAGAGTGATAACAGTGATACCAACCCTTATTCGATTTTTGGACGGATCAATTACAAAAACAAATATTTCATAAACCATTTCTAACAAATTAAAATTCTAGGTCAGCTAGATCTTTTACTATAGACAAAATAAACTTCCAATTTCAAAATCCACTTATTTTTGCTAAACACACTTTTATGTACGGCACTCAAAGCTTCCATTGCCGCAAAGAACATTATTGTAATGCAAGGATTCGTTTTGACCAAAAACCATTTTGGAATTTACGTACTTTAATACGTGAGCGCTATTGCGGATTTTCATGCCCAGGGAAAATAGCCGGCATGCTTTAATACCCTACCGCAGTAGGTCTAGGTATTCATGCCATCTCTCCCTTAGAAAATGCATCCGTACGTGGTTATTTGTGCGTCGATAACCAGCATCATTCGCATTTCACACCCGAACAAGCATGGACAATATGTTTGGATTGGACCGCACCGAGGCCGGATTGAATTACAATCATTCTGCCGGATATGGCGCATCGTAATCTGTGTGTTCAACGCCATAATTGCATTTGAACAGTATTGATTTTATTGGGAAGCGATATAACAAAGCACACCGAACAGGCAAACAACACTAAATTTAACTAGAACTGCACCGAAGCATTTTTTGGTAAACTAATTTCTAATAATGCGTGGGGTCAAGCGTGGTATGTGCTGCTAGTTTTACTAATTAAAGACTTTATCTCTGAAAACAGATTAATGGGATAGAGTTTATTAGAAGGAATTAATAACAAGTAAATCCTCAAATTGCAAGGCGCATATATTAATATTATGTTAATAACAACTCAGTTTTCCTAAAGGCCAGGTCGTACCTCGGGGCAAGTTAATTTCGACAACTATAATTTCAAAGAGTTTTTTCGAAGCCGAATTAAGGCTCAATCCACACCTGCTGAATAAACATTAAAGTCTGTGGGTTGGTTTATGGTAATACGGTAATACAGCTGAATTTTTAAGAAGGGCTATTACAATAAGGACTATAAGTCGCAGAAGAATTCATTCGTAGTTTTTCATCTTCCTTTTGCCCGGCCCATCCCACCGCATTTCTTGGATGGCAGTGATATCTGCCTTGCAGTTGTTAAGGTCCTCCGCTAATTGCTCGGCCAAACGCGGTCTATTAAGGGACCTAACATTCCACGTATGCAGATCCGAGGCTCGTTATCCTTGCTTCGTTTGCATAAGTGGTCAACAATAAGTCCGTCCGGTTCCGAGGCTTGTCGCTGGAGCTTTCTTTACGTGGCCGGGAAGTCACCCCGACGGCATGACCTCCAACCTGGAGGACCAGATCCTTTTGATGACTGCAAGGACGGAGAGCCGGATAACTCACTCCTTATAGGCCTGAGCTCCGAATTCATCATAATAGCCTATTTTAGATGTTCACTAAGTAGTTCGGCCTGACTGGAACTGTGAACGCCGCCTTTGATTCTATCTGGGAAATTCCTCTGCTTCCGTCCACATGCAACGAGAAGTGCCTTAGTGGAAACACTCCTTTTATGAAGCACCACTGACCACTGCAAAAATTTAATCTGATCTGATGTCAAAAAGGACTATTCACAACCTCTGCGCTTTTAAAAAATTGAAGTATGCTGTGGAGGACCCCTAATGGCTGAAAAGTCACTATTTGGGGCTTTACGATGTTCTCTGTTGCAAATTCCTCACTGATACGCTAGGTATTTGTGTATATCGTATTTGTGTATATGCAACTACTTTCGCTATTTTTAGCTGTCCGTCCAAAAATGGAAAAAGGACCTCTTATGGTATCGCTACGTTGTCCGTCCGTCCGTCCGTCCAATCGCTTTATAACTTCTGAACGGTAAGTCGTAGAAAGACAAAATTTGGTGTGCGTTTAAACTGAGGGCAATTTTTTTTAAGCACAAATAACGGTTAATTAGAACAGTTTGAAATTTCATGTGAAAATGGACTCAATGTTTTTCAGTGTTTTTTTCAAAAAGTTTAGTAGGAAAGAACTAGAAATACACAACTTAGATTTAAGAAATACTAAGCTTTAATTAAAAAATTAACCTTTTTGAAAATATCAAAACATTTTTGAGAAATGAAGAGTCGAAAATGCATGACGTTTTTCAAAGTGTTGGAGGCCATAACTTTTGAACGACTTATCGCTCAAAATCAATATTGAACACTCGTATAAAGCAACTCAAAGTAAACCAAGTGCTTAGGTCATATTTTTGAAAAACAGTTTGAGTACTGCAGTTTTGACGCATTTTCGAAAAAAAAATCGCAAAAATACATGAGAAAAGTATTCTAGTAGCTTAACGGTATAGGCGATCTTTTTCAGATTCGGTTAAAGTACAAAACTTACAAAAAGAAGGAAGGCTGCTTTCAAATTTCTTTAAATTGCCATTTTTAACCGAAGTTTTTAGAAGCCTATTTAAAAAACGAAATAAAAAAGCAGCTTGTTTTACCGTTTACGCATAAGCCGGTGGCCATAGAATTGAAAAACATATATAAAAGGCTAGTGCTGGTGGTTATGCTATTGGAAAAAAGTCTAATGGGAACTGGAAAAATACTTCAAAATATTTGTTGTGTATGAAATTTAAAAAATTATAAAAGATGTCAAAAGAACGCGTGTCTCCCCCTCTATCTCCCAAACGGTATAAAGTATAATTTTTAAATTAACAGCGGGTATAGTCCATCTTCTTAAATTTTATACAGAACTATAGCAGACTTCGAATATTCAAAAGCTTCGAAGATTTAACTGAAAAACGTGAAAACATTTTCGAAAACTATTTTTTAAAGATTTCGAGATCCTTAACGGTGCTGACGACCTTGTTAAAATTTGGCTGAAGTATGTAATGTTTAAAAGACAAGCGAACTGCATCAAAAACGTTTCAAAATTGCCGTTTTCGACCCTAAGTTTTTAAGCCCATTCAAACAAGCGAAATAAAAAACAGCATATTTTTACCGTTTTCTCAGAAATCCATGTCGGCAGAATTTGAAAAAAGTGGCAAATGCTAGCACAGGTGGTTGTAAAATTGATCAAAAAGTCTAACGGTTATTAAAAATAACCGAAATTACTGTTTTATGGGTTTTAAATTATAAAAATCCTAAAAAAGGCCAAGAACAAGTATGTCCTTCCCTCTATTTTCGTAACGTTAAAGCTTTTTGACGGCCTTTTTTAGAGTAACGAAGCCCAATATAAGAACAGTATGCAGTACTACGAAAAAAGTATATTACAGATTGTAAAATGTATCCAGAAATAATTTTAATAAAATTAATAGAATGTTACACAAACTGCGCAATATGGATGACTATAACCTTCAACAAAAGCCGACGGACCGCTCCGCGTATGTCTTCATACTTGACGGTCTTTTTTTTAAATATGTACACAATGTGCTCAGATAGAGACGCGAACTCTAACCAGAAAAATCACTTTGAATGCCAACATATTCATTACTTTTAGGTAAAAATGCTTATAAAGCCTTAATGTCCCCACAGCGCATTGTTAGCGGGAGTGGCATGTCCAACTCCTATGAATAAAAATGAAATATCTAAATATTTATTAAAACCTGTAAAAAGTTTGCGGCTAAAATGTGTGCAAAAATTTATTTTTTTGGTTCAAATTCAATAATTTAAAAAAAAAAAATAAATTAAACTCTAAATTTAATTTTTTGGTTCAAATTCAATTATTTAAAAAAAAAATAACCTCTAAAGATGGACGTGGTCCAAAGCTTTGCTTAAATAAAATCTATAATAGAGTCTGCTTCATCCTATGTGCTGATTTTCATTTCTTAATTTTACCTGAATTTAATTAAAAGCCAGTCCTGATCCACGTATTCTGGAAAATTTATTTTATGGGGTTTTGAGCCTCCAGTTATTATGGGTGTGGCTCAAAACCTTGTATGAATAAAATGTAAAACTGGAACGTGAACTTAGGTGCTTCGTTTTTCTTTCATAAAAAGCAGTCGAATCCATGTTTTTTTTCGAAAATTTTAGGTTTTTCTTGAATTCTGACTCTAAATTTGAGCGTGGCGCACTATGTATTAACAAAATGTAGAACCAAAGGTTTTCTACATAACATATAATAAGTAAAAATTTTTTGATTTGGAACAAAAATATTGAATAAATTGCAATAAAATGATTACTCTTTTAATTGATGCCACACCCACTGCGGTCGGTCTGCCGCCTTTATTTTGGTGTTTTGTAACAATCAATTTTGTGACAATCGTAGGGAGATGTTAAATTCAGCTTTTCACGACATCTTACCCGTTTCGATAGCACTGGAGGTAGTTGCGCATTTAGCCCAATTGTGGGCGTGTCTGTGGGCGGACTTGAAAAATTTTAAAACTAGTAATCCAGTTTACGTTCGAAATTTAAGGTTTTAGGCTCATAAATTAAGGCCTAAAAATTGGTTCAAGTTATTGGCTAAAAACATGTAAATATTAAGTTTAAAAAAAATTTAATATTTCATTTATTAAAACAGTTGTTTACACATGTTAAATGAAACCAAGATGGAGGGTGTCCATCACTAAAATTACAAAAGTGTCGGTAACTAAAAAAATGTTGTCTATTACTAAAATACGGCTAAGGTTTGACAATTTATTGATTATCTTAACTTTCCTTATTGTCAAAATAACCATGGACAGAGTCAAAAAATACAATTGAACACAGAGCCAGGGGTAGGCAAGTGCCCCCCTCGCCTTCCTTGTCACCCGCCTTGCCAGCCTCCGGGCACTGGGATTATCCCACGTTTTTATTGAAAAATTTATACTTAAATGTTAGCTGTTATTTCTAGCTAGTCATAGGTACAAATTTTACACGTAGGTAGTTAGACGTACATCATTAGCACTTATTCTTATGTTCTCATTTCATAGATTCTTTCTGTATTTATATTTTAAATTATGCATTTAAGTTATGCATTGCAAACTTTAATGAATTTTTCATACTAGAATTACCCTTCCTGATTCATTTGATTTTCAACATTTAATCGATATGCGAAAATAATTTAAAATTTTCATAATACATGCACTCGTGAACCTCAACTAAATTAATTGGTTGATCACTACGTGGCAAAAATGTGGCATGCTTAATCAGTTGTAAAAACGAGCTCAGGAACAGCTTTTTATACCCACCCAGGGTACATTAAGTTTAATGTATAGTTTGTAGCGCAGTGAAATATTCACCGTAGACCCCTAAGACCTTTTAGAGATATGAATGGGACCGACACGAGTTGGGATGTCCCTGGGATAGTTTTTACCTCGAGTTGATGGTTTTTACCTCGAGGATGGTTTTCCCTTTTTTTTCCCTCCGTACCTTCCCGAAATTTTCTTTTTTCTCCCTCAAGCATTTTTCGCAAGAAATATTTTTTTAATATGCCTAAAACTTTTTTATATGTATAAAAAAGACTCAAAAAAAACAAATAAAATTCTTTATTCAATTAAAAAAAACATAAATTTATCAATGAAAAGTAACAAAATAAATTATTTTTATTAAAGTGAAAAGCTAACATAACGTATCGTTGCTTATATTAGAGAGCGGTCCCTATGGCAAAGCCATACAAAATTAAATTGAAAAGTGAAAAACTACAACAATTTACAGTACAAACAATTTAGAATTGTAAATTGTTGTAAAATTCCCCTTTTCAATTATATTTCTCAATTTGCTAAACTTAAGAAAAAAGTTAAAAACAAGCTCAACATTAGATAAAAATATTCTGGTCAAGTATCTGATGACGCTAATCGTTTTTTTTTTTTTTTTTTTTTATTGATGGAATTTCCCCTAAAATTGCAAGTTCTCCCCTTTTCCCTTTATACATTTTCTTTTCATGCTTTTTCCCTCGAAAAGGTAAATTTCCCTCGATATCCCAACACTGGGTGGACCTGGGCCTCAGCCAACAAGCTTCGCTAGCCAGCTCTGTCTCTAGCTAGCCGTCTCCAGTTTCGCGCGCGAAGTTGGCTGAGGTCCCACCTGAGTCTCGGTGCTCCTCTACCGCGCCGTCCCTGCGGTGTGGATTCGAAGAATTTCCGGGCCGTGGCGTTGGTGGTCCATCCGCTTTGAACATGGACGTTGTGTTTTGACTCTTTTGGCTAGATCGGCATCGCTGTACAGCCCGTACAGTTCGATGTTATATCTCCTCCTCCACTCTCCGTACATGCAGACGAGACCGTAAATCATCCGAAGAATTTTCCACTCGAAGCAGCCTAAAGTGCTTCTGCACCGTAAAGCACGACTGGGATGTTGAGGGTCTTATACATGGACACCTTAGTTGCTCGAGAGAGGGCTTTGCTACTCAATTGCCTTCTTAGCCCAATAAAACCCAAGAGTTATCCTCGTTTGATTTCAGCGCTGGTGTAATTGTCTGAATTGATAGCGGAACCCAGGTAGACAAAGTCCCTAACTACCTCAAAGTTATAGCTGTCGATGGTGATGTTTTGTCCAAGACGTCGGTATTGGGTGTCTTTTCTTGATGACAGCATATACTTGGTTTTGCCCTCATTGACTGCCAAACCCATATTCGCCGCTTTCGTCCCAACACTCACGAAGGCTTCACTGACATCACGCCTTTTTCTACCGATTATGTCAATGTCGTCTGCGAATGCGAGTATTTGAACGGACTTTTGAAAGATTGTACCTCTGGTGTTGGCGCGAGAGTTCTGCACAATTCCCTCAAGTATGATGTTAAAAAGTCGCATGACAGCGAGTCGCCTTGTCTAAATCCTTTTTTGACATCAAAGGGGTCGGTGAGGTCTTTGCCGACCTTGACGGAACAGCGTGAATTTTCCATCGTCATCCTGCACAGACTGACGATTTTGGCAGGGATGCCAAAAGTAGACATTGCGCTATATAGCTCGTCTCTATAGATGCTGTCATATGCGGCCTTGAAACCTATGAAGAGGTGGTGTGTATCGATTTGGAATTCCTGGGTTTCCCAAATCGATGCACACCAAGATCTGCCGCAGTGTGAATATTTGATCGATGGTGGACTTTCCTGGTGCCTATCAGATTGTTGACAAACGGCTGTATGACATAAGTATTCCTAACGGCTTTCGTATGCCATAAGTATGCCTAAATACGTCAGAAATAGTATTCTTAGCAACCAGCCACTGAAAACCTAACGAAACTTCAAAAACTGTGAAAGGTGACCATAACTAAAAAGGTTTCGGTCACTAGGCTATTTACCCTATGCTTGGAAATTCTTGTCTCGACGGCTAACAATATTTTTTGGATGCTCCATTAGTAAAGAGGTCTTTTAAGTTACAATAGTGCTTAATAGGACACTGGTTGTTAATTGTAAAGTCCGGGCTTCTTTGACCTTTTCGCAAGCCTCTGAGAAAGTGGCTCTTTAGCTTATTAGTTCAATTATATTTTATAAAAAACTAGAAAAAGAAGCACTTTTATCAATAAGCCCTCACTTTGTTTATTTGAATAACTTTTAATCACGGTTCGTAACCTTTTGAGAAGTTCCTTCATTAAATACTTAAAACAAATTTGTATGGGAGACAAAATTTCAGCTAAGCAATTCCGTAAATCATTTACCAGACTTCGATTTTGCGTCACTAATTTATGCGAAAAGTTGTTCCGTCTGATTGAAATGGGAAGGCGTTGTCGGCTGTGGGATTAAGTTTCAATAATTAAACACTCACAAAACTAACTAAACGATCATTCTAGTGAAATGCCGTTGAAAATACGGTTGACCACCTACAATTGGTACTCCAAATGGGAATTGGAACAACTTTTGTCGTTTTCTTCACTCTATGCAATCTATGAGTATGACGCACCCACCCACATGCTTAAAATTTCTTTAACTTTACACATGCAAATCTTATACAAGCCAAACAGAGTCCGTCAATCTAAGATATTCATATTGGACTGACCTTTTTTGTTGGAGCATAGGACTATTCTTCTTACAACTTTGAATAGAATTTACATAAAATTTATTTATGGTCCTCATATTGACCAACAATTTCAATTTTCTGTCTTGGCATCCATTATTGCTTAACGGTGTTTTTTTTTAACAGAAACGCTTCGCATTTTGCTTGCCTTATATGTAAATTCCAGGCCACAAGATGTTGTCAGAGAAACATTTTTCCTTTGTAAAAAAAAATTCAAAAAAAGATAGACTTGTGACCTAATATTGAGTTAAGGGTACAAGACAACGATGTTAAAGGGACACTATAATGTTCTCAAGGTAGGTACACAAAAATGTACGTAATCCGTGTATTAAAATTGATAAAAGTCCTGCATTTAAGATGCTTGGACTAAATTTTTTTTAAAAACGATTTATGCAATTTAAATAATTTAACTTACATTAACATTTCGCTTAGCGATAGTTTGTATTCCCAAAGAAATTTTACGAAATCTTTCACTTTAACTTATCCTTTTGGTGCACTTGAATTGCGTGCAAACTTTTTTACTAGGGGTTTTTGAAATTATTAATTTTTCACTAGATATGAATTTGTAATTAATATCTACACATTTTCAGAAACACCACAAATTCTCAATTGAGCACTGATTAAACACTAGTGGCAACACATTTCTAATCCTTTTTATTTGTGCAAAAATTTATTTTCCAAATATGTATTTCACTATGTTTTACTTAACCCCGGAAAAAAGCCCGCGGAAAACGCTCGTTTTTTAAATTGCACAATTCGCCGGTACCGCGATGCTTTACCGATTGATGCAAAAGTCCAACTGAAACAACAACCGGAATCCGTTAACCAAAATAAAGTTGTCCTTTGAACAAAATAAGTTTCCCGCAATTTTGCTGCCATGCATTTATTTACTTGTGGATGTGTGGAAAAGGCATTTTCGAATCGGCATGCGCGAAAATTCCATGAAAACAGTTTTCATTCATAAATTTGAAAAATGTTGCAGCAGCTTGTTGTGTTTATATACTTGTTGCGCTTGCAGCACATTAGAGCTTCTCCAACTGTGGCGTGTGTGATAAATTGGTTGGTTTGTGTCTATGGGCTTGGTTTTAACGAATGGGGTTATGTATTGGATAGGTTTTGGTTCATTGCCTTGATTAATTTTTTTTCTCAATATTACTTTCATTCGATGAAACTTGCCCCAGTGCGCCCTGAAATCGCACTCGCACTTTTCAGTGCGATCAGCTGATTGTCAAAAATTCAATACAACCCTGAAAAGTGCGCTGTTCATCGAACGCCAAATTGCACATCGGATTCTGTCATTCTCATTTGACAGGCAAAAAACATATGGAGCTAAAAAATATCTAAACAAAACATTTTTACGCGATTTTCAAACTGCATTTTTTTCGACTCTGCTTCTTTTTCAAAACTTCTGTAAAATAGTTGCAAAAAGGACACAGATTTGCACAGCTTTGACTGAAATCCTTCTTTCGGACCAACATCCAATAGACGAAGCTGAAGAACTATTTAGCTCTGACTCCAACAATGGGGAATACTTCCCCCAAAGGAAAAAAAGGATAAGTATCCCCAATTATTTTGAGGAAATAGTTCCACAGTACTCGGACATGAAGCGCGTGCGTACACGGATTTGTCTGACCGCTTTAACGTTTCCATTGTGAAAATACCTGTAATTATAGAATTGTAAACAAAATCAAAATAAAAGCAAAGAAAATTTGTTTTTACCTTCGCAGAAATTTTTCATTTGCACTGGACAGCTGACTGACAAATAACTGAAATGTCAAATTTAAAAAGCACTGAACTTTCTGCCCCGACAAAATCTTCAGAGCACTTTAGTGCTGCAATAGTGCGCCACAGTGCTTTCATCGAATAAAGTGCAAAGTGGACTGGGTTGTTGTCTTAGCTTCATCGAAAACAGAACTGATAAAAAAGTTCGCACTGTGGCGCCATATGGCGCGCTAGGGCTTTCATCGAATGAACCTATTGTTATATTTTGGGCTGAGGTTCGTCGAATAAAACTCGATTTCGCTTTTAAATTGTATGTTATTATATTACACAACTCAACACTTTATTTATAAACAAAATATATTAAAATTCAAATCACACTTAAGGTTCTTTCACCGCCGGCGAACATGCGACCTGCGAACTGGCGCTAACTATGTCTCCACAGACAATTAATAGAAGATTAGCGGGAGACGATTAAAAATAAACCCTTAAGTGGCTCTATCGGACAAATATAGGATTTATTTGACACGAAAACTCTGTTTCTGTCGTTTTGGCTCTCAAAGAGAGTATCGATGTCATTTCCCAGGAGTGAATAGAAATAGGAGTCACAATAGAAAACGTACTTGTGACAGATCTGTCGCACAGAGATAGTTTCAGTTTCCTTTTTTGATTCACAAACTATTACAAAGGTGCAGAAAATAGGTTTGTGAAAAGGGTAAATGGGATTTATGAGAGGATTTATTTTTAATCGCTTGCCGAGAGGACTTAAATTTGTATGGTAAACCGCGCGATTTGTAGAGGATTCAATACAGATTTATGTTAATCGAGGACTAGTGCTCGGTGGAGACATGGTATAAGGAATTGCTTAAAACTGAAATTTGTCAAATAGAAAACTAACAAGAACCCTCATATTTATAATTTGAGAACTTCAAATCCATCATTTTCAAAAGCTTTGTGAAAATATTTACAATTCTCTAGTAATTCGCACAAGTCGCTGCGTTTTGAAATCAGCGAAAGCAAACTGCAAATATCTTGATTAAACTAGTGTAAATTATTTATGTAGCAACGTCAAGATATAGATTATTATTTGATCGCCACATCACAGTATTTCAATTTAAACAAAATTCTGTACATCAGGCATGTCCAACTCGCGGCTTGCAGGCCGCATGCGGCCCATATTGATTAACATTGCGGCTAACTTCGATTCAACTTCGCTATATTATTAGAGCACTTTCAATTCAATTCAACACTTTTTACTTTACTCTCGATTTTCCAAGTCAACGTTGCAAACACAACTGCCTCGTCCGAGCCTATCATCAGTGTGATTCTACAAATTCAGGACTTTCTAGCACTTTCTATATTTTCCCTTTGGCAATTTTCCTTTGGAGGGGAAATCGATATCGGAATTCGAACTTCAAATGGCAGCTTGCTGTCAGCTGATTGAAATGACATTAAGGTGTGTTCGTTTAGCTATGTTCATGGAGCAAATCGATGGGTGTATTCAGCGACTCCTGCATGTCTTTTAACGTCTTGTCGCCACATCACAGTATTTCAATTTAAAAAAAAAATTCTGTACATCAGGCATGTCCAACTCGCGGCTTGCAGGCCGCATGCGGCCCACATTGATTAACATTGCGGCTAACTTCTTGAGTAAAACTTTCCTACTGTAATATTTTTGCCTGGGGTTCGTTGATTAAAACTCAATTTCACTTTTATAATTACACAATGAAATGCATTATTCATCAAACAAATTTTTTTAAATTCAAATCACACTCAATTCACTTAATTGCCTTTGTTGATTCCCAAGTGCCCACCAGGCACTCCAACGTGCACTTTCCGTAGAATCTCCTGGACCTCCAGCCGTGGAAATACAACTGCATCTTAAGGGACTTTCCATATGGCATTTCCCATTTTCTCCGCACAACACCATCTCGTATATGGAGGGAGTCCCACTGCGCCCAGTACGCTCGATCGGCTCGATCTCAGGATCCTCTTGTTGCGCATTACGAGGTTCCTCCTGCCCATCGTGTAATTGCGACAATACTGCGCCAACAATCAGAGGTGCCATGTCGTAGTAGTAAGTATTGTGTGCCTACTACGCCGGGAGGTCTGGGTTCGAATCCTACCACCGTCGCCTGAAAAGCAAAAGCTCGCTCTTTTTTTTTTTCTTTTTTACAGCCCCCACCTCCGCGAGGGTCTGACAAACCCTCCGCGAGTAACAATTGTCTTGAAAAACTTCTCAAAGTGCCGTTCGTAATTCGAATTCGGTAAAAAATTGTAGGTCTTCACACACATTTTTCGACTTATGTCGTACATTTGCTTATAAAACTAACTGCCAAAAAGGCAGTGTGAATTATAAGATAAGTGTCTGGTTGGACGATCTTGACTACACCCACTGATAGCAAATATCTTTTAAAAAATCTTTCAACAGAAATTGAATGTGATTGAGCCGATAATTTCCAATTTCCTTCCCCAAAACGCAAAGCAGCATTTCGTTTTGCAATTTTGTTAGGTGCGTACTTTGACGTGAAGTATCGTAAAGTTTTGGAAAAGGATAGCAACGCACATTAATGTACGCACGCAGCAACACAGCATTGCGATTCAAGCTTAAATTCTTGGTTATGACGTTTATTAAATGAGCACGACAGATGACAATAATCGACTAACTGGAACTCTCTCTGACAGGGTTTGTTACCAGAGATGGCAGAGTAGAAAACGCCAGGTAATCTACTCGATTAACTACGCGTAGTTAATTAGGTAAACTACGCCTCTGATTTGTTTTTATAACTACCTTCATTTTTTACACGTCAACATGTTTAATTTCAAAAAGAACTAAAGAATAATAACCGGGTGAAAACACTAAAGGTCGTGAAAAGAACCGAATGTGTAGTGTATGACCAAAATAAATCATTTCGAAGTTTAATAAAAAAAAATTGCGATGCGTCTACGGCCTCGCAATTTGAAAAAGCAATTTGAATTGACGATCCGGTGCATTGACATTCCAAAGGCAATTTTGGCCTCTAAAGCCGCGATGTCACAAGCAACGTAAAACAGGAACAGAAACAGAATCTCATACATTAGCAACTAAAACCCAAATTCGCTGAATGCTTTTTGCGTTGCTAATGTATGAAATTCTGCTTCTGTTTCTGTTCCTGTTCCTTATGACACCGCGGCTTAACTACCTACATTTGTTACACGTCAAAATGTTAAATTTCCAAAAGAATTTAATAATAATAATTGGGTGAAAAGACTGAAGGTCTTGAAAATAGCCGAATATGTAGCGGTTGAGCAAAATCAATCAGCTCGAAAATTAATAAAAGACAAATGGCGATGATTCTACAGCTTCGCAATTTGAAAAAGCCATTTGAATTGACAATTCGGTGGTTGCGTTGACATTGCACGTCATTTTGACAATTAATTGCTATGTCTGCTACGTTTAACTACTATAACTACATTTAACTACATTAATTACTTCATTTATATAGCAGACGTAAAAAACGTAGGAAATCAAAAAAGTCACATTTCCGCCATCTCTGTTTGTTACACATGCTTGTTACGCATAGATAGATAATTAATGTTTAGGTACTAAGTATTAGTACTGATCTTATTAACTTAACATTGTGCTAACCAACATGCAATAATATACCACAAGATCAAGGGTGGAAACCCATTTTGCTCCAGAGAGTGTGTCCAATGTGTCATCTATTCGAGGTAAAGGGTAGTAGTCCTTCCTTTTGACACCATTAAGCCTACGGTAATCCACGCAGAATCGAGTGCTACCATCCTTCTTTTCGTCGAGGGCTTTCGTTGGAAAATTAAACTTGCATGCGCAGTTTCTTCCAACCTATCTATTTTCTTTTCCATTGTTTGAAATTGTTCATGCAAGGTCATATGTTGGGCATCTAGTTTGCCTTTCATATGATCACTTAGTTGCTCTTGCAAATAGTTCTTCTGTTCATCGAACTTGTTTTCGAGAACATTCTTTTGTTCTTTCTGGCCGCTGTCCAGCTTCTAGATTTTTTCCAAAAGCAAGTTAATGGAAGTCTGCATTTTATCGGCGGTACTAACTATTTCTATACTCTTCTCGAACATCGAACAGCATGGTTACGGGGTCCTCGCCTTCATCGGTAATAGCGTCCTGGAGTCAGAGCAATCATTCCCTTTTAAGCCCCGAACACTGGAGGATTCTTTTACCCAATTCTGCTTTCAACTGTTGCTGTTGTCAATTTTTCAATTTCGCGACCCATTTTGAATTTTTTCAACACAATTTTCACAAAACAATCAGTTAATGTTAGTTCCAGAAAATTCATTAGCATTATAGCTTAATCGCTCAATTTTGTATGAGTGACGGACACTGTTTACACCCGATATCTCTGCGAAATTCGACCACAAAAATAAACCGTTTTAGTCGCCAACGCTATTTACGCGCAAAATCTCTTGAAAATTTCACATTAAAAAACTGTTTTATACACTAACATTACCGGCACAATTATGAGTTTTATCACCAATTTCTGACACCGATGTAATGTTCTTGGCCTAGGGTTCGTCAAATAAAACTCAATTTCCCTTTTATAATTTCACAATGAAACACGTAATAATTAATTAAAAAAAAAGAGGCAATAAAAAGAGGATTAGCGGGAGACAATTGAAATCAAATTCCAATGTGGCTCCACTTGTTTTTGACATTTTGGCTCACAAAAGAGAGCGATGAATCAGTAGTACAGGGACAATTTCAGTTTCCTTTTCTGATTCTCAAACTGTTACAAAGTTGCAGAAAATAGGTTTGTGAATGGGGTGAATAAGATTTATGAGAGGATTTATTTTTAATCGCTCGCCAGAGGATTTAAATTTATATGGTAAATCGCGTAATTTGTAGAGGATTTAATGAAGATTTATATTGATCGCGGATTAGTGCCCGGTGAAGACATGATATTAAATTAGCTGAAATGAATTCATGTCACAAAGGCTTTGATGTAATGAACAAAGTCAAGGAAAATATTAGCGTTTAACATTTATAATGAAAACAATTAACTGAGTTTTTTTTTTAACAAAAATTTGTCGCCTCAAGCGCTCATCAGTACGAGCACTTAAGAAAGCTTACAAAGAAGCTTCGGTTTTGGCCATAAATTACTAGATATAATAATATAACAGCTTCAACCTCCGATGCTCTTAAGTTTACATTTCGAAATGCAAGAGGGACGAAAGTTGAATATATAGTTAGCTATTCCGTAATAATTTATGGCAATGTTGCCACAAATAAAAACTACCGCACTGAACTGTTTCATTCCCATTTTCCATGCGCACCTTGAGCCCAATACATCACATATAGGTGGCGCTGGACAGTCTGCCAAAATTCTGACATTTGACAGACTTCCGCTCGTCTGTCTTTTTCGCTTGAATTCGGTGTACATTGAAGGCAAAATGGTACGATCTCGTAAAAATCTTTTAATATTCTAAACATCACTGCACAATTTCATGAAAATATAGTGTTAAAATGTTTTGTGCTATATTTTCCATAGATTGCAAGTACTCTTCCTTCAAATTTTTTATCGAAAAGTGCAATAAAATTAATCTGCATATTTGGCTCGGTGATCTAATTGTTTTGTTTATATATTATTTTCATTGCAGTCTCTCGTTATCCCAGAGAAGTTCCAGCACATCCTTCGTATCATGAATACGAATATCGATGGTAAACGCAAGGTGACCATCGCTATGACCGCAATCAAGGGTGTTGGTCGGCGCTACGCCAACATTGTCCTGAAGAAGGCCGATGTCGATTTGACCAAGCGCGCCGGTGAGTGCACCGACGAAGAGGTTGACAAAATTGTCACTATCATCCAGAACCCAAGGCAATACAAGATTCCCAACTGGTTCTTGAACAGACAAAAGGACATCATTGACGGCAAATACACCCAGAATACGTCGTCGAATTTGGACTCAAAACTGCGTGACGATTTGGAGCGCTTGAAGAAGATTCGTGCCCATCGCGGTATGCGTCATTATTGGGGTCTCCGTGTCCGTGGTCAACACACCAAGACGACTGGTCGCCGTGGTCGCACCGTTGGTGTGTCCAAGAAGAAGTAAGCCCAGAAGGGAGAGCTTTGTGTTTACGATTTCGATTGTAAAGGAGGGCACAGAGTGGTGCGTGGAGCAGATTCCGTGTGTTTTTTTAAGCCAATAAACGAAAAGAAAAACTTAACAAGATGTGCAGTTCTACTTGAAGATTTCGGTGATTTTTTTTGTGAAAATGTGGTCATTTCTTGTGTGAATTGCAGGCATAGTTAAGGGTATGCTGCTGCAAGAATAAGACGTCAACGTTGATGTGTTGTTGGTGCATTTCAAAAATAAAGTCAAGATATATGGACAGGACACCTCTAGGACATGGGCACCAAGCGTCTAAGGGGTCTCATCAAGAGTTTCCAACTATTGAAAGCGAAATGTGTCATAAAGAAAATGGATAATGCTGTTATTAATACGACAACCAGTTGGGGCTACCAACTTGCACCTTCTCAATTTTGTACTAGAGTGGGTGAGTCTTTACTTCTAAACCCACATATTTTGTGCTCCTTTTTTATCCTTGATTAAATGGAGAGGTCCTAAAACCATAACTTGAACGGCAGGTAAAACTTATTATTTGGCGTCCTACGTTCTATATCTGCAGAGGCAGGATAGGGTATATAAGCAAAGCACTTTAATGTTCTTCTCACTGATTGGAAAAAACTCCCACGTGAGTTTCGAAGAGAAGGAAATGGATCAAAGATCGAAAATTGCAGCAGTATTTTAATTTTTCGTAAAATGCTTTCGTCATTGTCTTCCTTGTTTCTTAAGTTTGCAGTCGGTAGCTCGCAGTATTGGTATGGTAGCCACACTTGTGTGTTTTGATACCGTTGGTTTGTTTTATTTGTTTTAAAATACTTGATCTCATATGGAAAACCGTAGCAAGAGTTGTCCCTTAATGTTAGCATCTTTATAATAAAAAGGTTCCTGACGATCTCTGCCTGGCAGCGTCCTATTATCAGGAACTTGCAATAGTAAGTATGATCAGTTTTGGTGCGGTATCAGTCATGGTGCCAGAGCTTGCGCCAAACCTAGAGTGCAGTCATAAGGGTTAACACATCACAAATTAGAAAAATGTTTGAATTGGAAGGAATGATTATGAATGATGAACGAAGAAAAAATTATGGACTTTTGTTGTGAGAAACGTCAGTGATCGTGGGAATCGTTATGTTTAACAGCTACTTCTCCGAGGGGAACTATCAATTCGTCGATGGTGATTCGACACGTTGTACGCATGCCTCCCGACAAACTTTCTAGTTACTACACAGGCCATTTTACCTGAGATTTGAGCTCGTCGTCCCCTGATAGGATCACTGAAAATGATGTCATTGGAGAAACAAAAAATAATTATTAGGAGGTGTTGGTAATTTAAAGTTCTGTGCTGACAATCTTAAAACCATTTCGTTTCACACTCAACGCGAGAGCCTCAAACCAAGTGGCAGCGACAACGAGAGACTGGAAAAATTGGTTGTTAATACACAATGCAAGCGAGACATCGCGACGATTGTTTTGACTGTACAGTGCAAAACTAAACAAATTTCTAAAATTCATCGACTTTATTACTTTATTGCAAATGATTGTTTTATATATCACAACAAGTTTTAACGTCGAGAAGAAAAAACGTCCGTTCAACAGCGTGTTAAAACTCACAACAGCGATTGACAGATCTAGTTCATCCCACTTTTCAGAAGTTAACAAGTTGAGCGAATTGCCATGGCAAACTATACCTTGCAGAACTGCGGAGTCCCTCAGTGCAAAACGTACAGAAAGCCGGGTATTTCTATGCACTAGATTTTACACAGGATCTCAAGAAATCGCAAGGAGCTGTTGAAATGAAAGATATTACTTAAGATGAGAAAACCATTCCCCAAAAATTTTGCTATTTACATTAAGCACTTTAGGAAGGAGGAGATTCTTGTTCCACTGGCAAGGGGAAAGAGGGTTAAGTGCCTGCTCCTAAACTCAGCTGTGCCATCACAGCATTTACCAAAGTCAAGCACTTGCAAAAGAAAATGTATTCAGCAAATCAAAAAGAGATACACGCGACTCAGAAATAGAAATAGTCGCAAAGACTGGTGAGCGTAAACTTTTCGCTTCAGCGTAAATATCTCCTTAATTAATAGCATAACTTATTATTATTTTGTTTCCAGTTTTGAGAAAACGAAAACATAACCAACCCACTCGACGAACCACGGCATTCAACTGTATCCGTTGGGGTTCAACACAGCGTAATGCAAAAAAACAAATCTGCTCAAGTTGGTGCGGAAATGTATTTCCACTCTTTGCCCTTCATTGTTGACTCGGACGACTAAATCAACCTTGCTTCAGGGATACGATCCAGACGGCTGTTACCTACAATTGTAGAATGCTGCTTAGAAGTACGCCTATCAGAAAACCAACAACAAAGTATGCCGCTGGAACAGAGAATAATTCTGACAATGTTCAGAATAAAACATAATTGTTCGAATGCCATCACTGCGTTGCTGTTTAACATACCGAGAAAAACGGCCAAGACGTGTTTTACCGAATGCGTACAACTGCTTTCGAAGGCACTTGAGTGCAGCATTTACTGGCAAACAAGGGAGGAAAACCGCAGAAATTTGCCTGCCTGCTTTGCAATATTCTCAAACACCATGACGGTTCTTCCCTGTACAGAAGAGGAAATAGTACAGTTGCAGTGCAATTCTTGCAGGTCGTGTACGTGCTCACATTGTAAAGGGGGTCGTACAGTCAAACTTTTGATTGGTGTTTCTCCATCGGGTTTGGTTAACTACCTGAGCACTGCAGTGGCCTAAACAACATCCGACAAAGCCGTTTTCAATCTATCAAGGTAGGCAAGGACTGTACGGTTGGAAATGAACTTATGGGCGCAGGAATAGAGGTGACAAAATTGGACATTGACCGAGATAATCTAATCGTAGCAGCTCGAGCACATATAGAGTGAAGAATATCGCGATTGAAAATATTTAAAATGTTGTCGGAAAAAATATCTTCGTCAATCCTTCCTTATATGCATGATGTTGTGACTGTTGCTTGCACTATTTCAAACTTAAGCTCACCTATTACCAAGTGAGCATAAATTCATGTAGTACCTATTTGTTTTTGTAAGATGTTCACGCGTTCTTATTGAAAATAAAAAACAAGTTAAGATAAGTATAAAAATAAGAGTTTATTTTCTGGTTCTCTTCTACAAATCGCATTTTGTTTGACTTCCTATTGTTTCAGGTTAACGGGTTAATAAAAAATACAGCTAATAGAGCCTACAATCCGATTGCGTTTAAAACTTCAAGTTTTTTTTTTTAAAAATACTCTTAAGTTTCTGCTCGTTTTGAGCCATCAGGTAAGTAAAAAACAAAACACATTTCAGTCATCCTCAAGACAACAATACTCATAGAGCGAGAATCCACAGCAAATTTTGCGAGTGGTTATATGACCTACCCAAATGTTATATAATTTTGTAGGTCTGCATACTTCAAACGACGTCAAATTACAAGGCATGGCGACTTTTTCTTCTAGCCTTGGCAAGAAGTGTTAACTTAAGAATGGATCCATAGTTATTGATGGTGTTACCCGTCAAAGTAGACTTTAAAACAAACAACGCATGGATGCGATTGCAAATGTAAAGGCTTTAGACAATTAAAGTTTAGCCTTCCCTCTGCTGTGTACCACGTTATCTTTTTTGGTTTTCTTCAGAGCCGTTTGGTAGATGGAAGCATGCAATGGTTAAAATCTTTATATCCTTATGCAATCAGGACACTGCGTGCCTTAAGTCTTCAGCCCAATGAACACGTTGCGTCCATCACGTCGAAGTGTCGCTTGTGGGTACGCCGATTTGATCTTAGAATATACCGGCAGGCCACTCGATTACTGATATTAGATACTGAGGCCAAATAAATGCTGTTGTAGTTGCATTTATGTGAACCATAAATGTTTAGGCCTTCCTTTCTTTCGCCATACGGTACCCATTTTCCTTCAAAACATCCACCAAAGAACTAAGAACGCTTAAATGATCTACACCGACTTTAAAATGGAGCTCATTAGTGACTCCAGAAGGACATCTGACTCTTGTCTTTGCTCCATTATACATGTCCGATCATCCGTACGCAGGCTTCGGGAACTCCTCGATTTCTTAGCGCCACCCATATCAGATCTCGTGGTAATCTATCGAAAGCTTTTCCAAATTCAACCAGCACCATATGCAGATCTTTAAGCATCCCAATGTTTTTCCATTGTGATCCTTATGCTTTGAATTACATAAGTGGTTGATTTGCCCGCCACAAACCCACACTGGTCCTCAGATAGCCATATTATTTTCCGTAGTCGATTATCTAGTACCCGCTTGACGATCTTAATTGTGTGAGACATCAGCTTGATAGAAAGGTAATCGTCACAGATTCGTGTATCTCCTTTTTCTTTAAACAAAGGAAGGAGATAACTTTCCCTCCACTGATTAGGCATTGGATCTTCTCTTATAAAGATACCCACCTCTCTGGAGGGTATCTGATCTGGCCCAACCACTTTTTAATTTTTGGAGTACTTAACCGCCTTCCCAACCTCGTCGACTGTGATGCCTGGTACTTCTTCCCGGTTAGGAGTAGTTTCCTCTAGAAAGTGTTTATTCAAAAGTCAATCACAATACTGCCGCCACCTGTGAAGAATTTGGTCGTCATCCACAAGAAGCTGTCCTTGAGCTTTGTTGATGAACTTTGGCGAACGAATCTTCTGGGCGTTTCTCCTCTTCTGAGTGGCAATTTTGAAGATTTTTTTTTTCTTGAGCTTTGCCGAAGGTCCTGTGTGGCCTGATGTCCAATTCCTGTAACAGACCCTCCATTATCTTTCTCTGTTGTTCGAGAAGCACTTGTTCCATGCCTTGAATGCCGCAATCTTTTCAAGTCTGATCACTAGTTTCACCATTCAATCCTATCAGGAATGAAAGGTGAAACTGTGTTTCACTATGTTTCTTTGACCTGTTTGCAGTGGCCTTTTGAAGTCCCTATTAGTGATTTGGCCTTCTCTATGCAAGTTTGCACATAGGCCATCACACAGAGCACAAGATTTGGACTCAGCATCTTCATTTTCGTCAATGATGTGAGAGAGGTAGTTATTCATCGCGTTTAAAAATGCTTCGCCTTTTTCCAATCGAAATTGTACTATTTGATTCTCCCAGAAACCTTTGCTTGCCTAATTTTGTTCTTTGACCGCTCCATAAAAATGACGGTCAGCAGCATACGGTGTTGTATTACGATCGCCTCACCCAAAATCACTTTGTAATTTTTGACCCGCGATTTTAGAAAACCGTGAACCAAATAATAGTCAACTTGAGTCGCATTCTTAATACTGCTGTAAGTAATCATAGGTGCCTGCTTTCCTTGACGAACATGGTTTAAAGCACGATAAGACTGTATGACTTGCAAACGTTTAGGATATCATCACCGGAGAGTTCCTAGTTCCATACATCAGTCCACCATGGTCCACCATGGCAGTTCTCGTTAGATTTCCCGACATGTCCGTTCAAATCTTCGCCCACAAATAATAAATGTGGGTTTTTGATTTTATTTTTAAAACCATTACAGTAAAATTTAAGTTAGAAACGGCATTTCTGAAAAATCTTAAAAGTTTTAGAACTATCTTTACACGTTTTAAAGTTGATCCATACCATTATCGTATTATGACATAACTCCACTAAATACGTTCCACGGCAATGGAAAGTCGCAGAGGTAATAATGGTTCCGAAACCAGGGAAATGCCCGAACGACAAAAAATCATATAGACCGATTTCGCTTCTGCCGATTATATCTAAAGTCTTCGAGAAACTTGTGCTCAAACGACTGCAACCAATAATTGAAGAAAGACGATTGATTCCGGATCACCAATTCGGCTTTAGGGTCAAACATTCAACACTTGACCAGGTCTATCGAATAACTAATGAAATTGAGAAAGCCTTAGAAGCGAAAATGATATGTTCTACCGCTTTTCTTGACGTATCCCAAGCCTTTGATAAAGTTTGGCACGAAGGCCTAAAATATAAGCTACGGAAAGTTTTGCCGGAAAAAATGTATGAACTCTTAGAGTCTTATCTTGACAACAGACTATTTCGAGTGAGATACGGGAGCGAATACTCAGAATTCAAAGAAATACAAGCCGGCGTTCCACAAGGTAGCGTCCTCGGTCCAACACTGTTTTTACTTTTTACAAGAGATGTACCTCAAGTAGAGAGAACGACTATAGCCACGTTCGCTGACGACACGGCTATCCTCGCTACGGATAAGACAGTCGAACTATCAACGGGAAAACTCCAACGCGCTTTGAATAAAATATGCGAATGGACAAAGGCCTGGCGAATCCTCCTAAATGAGACAAAATCAACGCATGTACATTTTACTTACAAGAGGGTAATCAACTTACCTCTATTTATAAAATCGGTACAAATTCCGTACGCAAACGAGGCGAAATATTTAGGCATGACCCTAGACGCAAAACTTAAGTGGAAGCCACACGTTAAAAAGAAACGCGATGAACTTGAAATCAAGCTACGAGAACTGAATTGGCTTATCGGACGTTATTCGAAACTAAGCGTATATAACAAACTGCTATTGTATAAGCAAGTGCTAAAACCATCTTGGACGTACGGTATACAACTTTGGGGTTGTACCAAACCAAGCAACATATCTATTTTAGAAACTTTTCAGAATAAGACACTAAGAGCAATCGTAAATGCTCCATGGTATATAAGAAATAGCGATTTACATCGAGATCTAGGCATCGCAACCGTGACCGACGAAGTAAGAAACTTTGCTCGCAAACTTCACACTCGCCTTCACGGCCATTGCAACCACGAAATAATCCGAACTCTGGATCAGACAAATCTTGCACGCCGACTACAACGAACAAGACCGTTGGATCTAGCGTCGTAAGAGGAAACCGCACATAATGACGGTATTGCAGGTGCTTTCGTTGGAAGGTAGCCTGCCAAACGCGATTACTATACAGAAGCATGAACTACTTGTTAAGGAAACTTAGTCGTAGTCTTACAAAGATTGGGAGGTTTTTTAGTGAGTAAGAATCTCACACTACTATGAGCACGCGCGTTCGATTCTCATAGTGCCTATGAAGGTTTTTACCTCCCACGGAAAAAAAAAAAACATAACTCCACTACAGGAACAGTTCTGGTTGCTCATTAACAACTCTAAATGCACTTAGAATAAAGTGTAGTTGTATGCAGGTACTTGAAAAAGCACTTGTGTGTGGTTTTTTATTTTTGAGCATCAAGTACCTACATTGTATCTGCTTATTTTTTCAAGTAGGTATGTAAGGAACTAGCACCGAGTTGTTGGTTCTTGACGGGTACTGATACCTAAAAGTTTGCGGGTTGTACAAGGACATGTACGATTCATATATCCGACCCCGATAGTTTAAGCTAACTAAGCAAGCTGAGCCTAAGCTTCCATCTGTCGTTAGGTAAACATCACTCGCAGGGTAGGTTAGCAATCAAGATTGTGTGATCTGAGATGCGCTACTTTTCAAATCGCAAAAATGGATGAAAACAATGAAAATTGTAGGGTATGCAAAATTTTGTTCTCATACCCGTTCCCACAGGAATGGAGTCTGTGAGGTTTGATACAAGCGAAAATTTAGCAGTCAGACAGAAATAATAACGATAGACCCCAAGACCTTAAGAAGGGCCTTAACTCTAGGTCGATTTAGCCATGTCCGTCCATCTGTAAGTCACCAATTTTAAGGCCTTGAACTGTGAGCTAGAGAGTTGAATTTTGTGCGTAAGGTCCTTGACATCCGAAGCAATAAAAGTGCTAAAAAATATTTCAAATTCGCTCACAGACACGCCACCACCGGTCTAAATGAGCAAGTACCTCCAGTGCTATAGAAAACTGTAAGACGGCGTGAAGTTCTGAAATTAGAAATTAAACATCTTATGATTGTAAGCCATAGAAGTTTAGTGGGAGGGTTACAATCCGCTTTGTCGAATCGTTCGATACCCCTTCCCAATTAAGCACCGTCAAGCTCGAATTGCGTCATAAATCTTGGTTATTAAATTTAGTTCCTATTAACTTTAATTGTGTTTAGAATTTATCAGTTAAGGGTTTGAAGGAAGGAGCTTCCTTAAAAAAGGGGCGTGGCATCAACCCATTTTCAATAACATCGCTTTTTGTGTTCATACTCTTAATGAGATGTGGCATACACGTGTTGATTGCATTGTTGTATAAAAAATTTGGTTTATACTTTAAAACGCCCCCAAAATTGGGCGTGGCAAAAATTTATTTATTTCAGTTGATAGCATACGCACATTATCTGAACATTTTATAGTGCAAGTTTTTTGGATTTAAAACAAATATATCGAATAAAAACCGCTTATTAGAAAGCAAATAAAATATGACTCAAACGAAGGATAACTCTTGCCAATCGCTGTTTCTTTGGGCTAAGAAATCAATTGAGTAGCAAAGCCCTCTCTCGAGCAACTCAAGTGTCCATGTATAAGACCCTCATCATCCCAGTCCTGCTTTACGGTGCAGAAGCATGGGCCCTGTCAAAGGCGGATGAAAACACTTTAGGCTCCTTCGAGAGGAAAATTCTTCGGACGATTTACGGTCCCGTCTGCATAGACGGAGAGTGGAGGAGGAGATATAACATCGAACTGTACGGGCTGTACAGCGATACCGACCTAGCCAAAAAAGTCAAAACACAACGTTTACGATTGCTGGGTCATCTAGAGCGGATGGACGCCAACGCCCCGGCCCGGAAAATCTTCGAATCCACACCCCAGGGACGGCGCGGTAGAGGAGCACCGAGACTCAGGTGGCGCACGCAAGTGAAAGGGGACCTCAGCCAACTTCGCGTGCGAAACTGGAGACGGCTAGAGGACAGAGACAGAGCTGGCTGGCGAAGCTTGTTGGCTGAGGCCCAGGTCCACCCCGGACTGCAGCGCCACCTTAAGTAAGTAAGTAAGTAAATAAAATATGACTACGCCCACATAGGGGCGGTTTTCGCTTTTTTGTGAAATGCCAATCATAATACACTTAAGCGAGGATTTCGCACACCGAATTTAAGTTTCCTACGAAAACTTTGATTATTCATTCTAATAAGTGGGCGGATTCTAGTCAGCGGGCGGATTTTAAAAATGTTTACACTTCTACTGCTTCAGGACCTGGAAAGAACAGATATCAAGTGTTAACTTTCTAGCTCAAAATTTAAGGCCTAAAAACTACCGACAGACAGACGGACGGAAATGGCTCGTTCCACTTACAATCCGGTCTCGATCATATGTCCTTAAGGTCTTGCGGGTCGTCTAGGGTGATTATTTCTCTATGTTACAAACTATGAATCAAACTTAATATACCTCTTATATCCTATGTGATGGGGTATAAAAACCGTTATATATCCCCTAGTGGGCGTTGCATCGATTTAAGGAGTTGTTTTTCAAATGCATTAAATTCATTTTATTTTTGATCCAATTGAAAAAGTTTTAATTAATACAATGATGTAGAAAACACTTAGCTCCACATTTTGTGTGAGTGCTTGTTTTCGGGATCAATAAAACTTTTATTTGCGCCCTAACTGATCCTACTAAAACTGCTGAATTTTTTCAAACAAAACGTTTCTAAGAATAGCACTATGAACTTTGATCTATTTCATTCTAACGTCATTCTCTGTATCAACAAAACAACTTTTCCCATTCCTAACCTGACTCAATCAACCTACTTCTACGCACGCATCCCCACATAAAGTACTTATCATGGGGAACTGATAAATTGGTGCTTGTGAAATTTTGAAAAGTCATGTGCCGATCATTTTGTGAGTAGCATCAGTTCAGTTTTCAAATTTCACTCATTTGAATCGTCGATATAATGATGGGTACAGCCATATCAATTAATATGAACACATTTAAATTAGTAAATTGATTAGATTGCTTTTGATGACTCATCAGAAACGCTTGGTATTATTTAACAACTGTATAGGTCAATGGTCCTGAACTCGAAACGCTTGTGCGAGCTCGTTTGTATCCGTATTTCCAAAAATATTTATGCAACAGCAACGTAATGTATCCACGTGTTCTTATCAAGCATTTCCTCAAAATGAATAGATTTGAATGGAATGAAGTATTTTTGATAAGGGTGTGCATAACTAGACCTTTGAACTGACATTGAAACGCTTTTAGGAACGGTGCAAAAACGATGAACTTCCTTAATCTTATAGGTTTGTGCTTAAAATCTTTTTCTATTGTGAGTTGTGACAAATACCTAAAAAAATGATTGTCGAGGCTCGTCATTTGGTTATCAAAATTATCCTCTGGCAGTATGATCTTCCGTATGCACATAGGAAGAATATATTTATTTTCCTAGAAAGTATTTGGGTTCTTCCGTATGTAGGTATATCTTATCAGTAAAATCCGAGTTCCTAGGTAAAAAATTGATTAATGCTGAATTCTGTCAATTGATATCGAAATCAATACCTGGGTACTAAATTAAAGTAATTTGATAAAGGGCGATATAATAAGATAGAAGATTTCATATAGGGATGAAGTCAGTCAACTTTACTCTGGTTCCTGGTTCCAGAAAAAGACAGATTACACAGGCTGATTTCATGTTTCACACATCAGGCAACACCTAAAAATTTACCACGATTTTGGGATAGCGCTTTTTCCTCCCTGATAATTGTCATATATTTTTTGCCAAGTCTTGAAAAAATCATCCAAAAAATGCATCCTAGGCTTGAGAAAAACGACAAAAAAGACTGTCAAGCATGTACATACATGCGGAGCGGTTCGTCTGCTTTTGCTGAAGGTTAAACTCATCCTTATTGCGCAGTTTGTGTAAAATTCTATTTGCTCATAAAATCACTGGATATCTTTTAAATTCTCTCACAACCTGCATTCTACTGCTCTTATATTGTGTGATTTCTTAATTTCGTTGCTCAAAAAAAGGGCGACAAAGAACTTTTGGTTTTTGAAATTCGCTGCTTACTATGTATTTTTAATTTCGTATTTTGCGATTTTTTAGTTTCAACACTTCAAAAAACAAGTATAAAGACATACGCGGAGCGTTCCGTCGGCTTTTGTTTAAGGTTATGGTCATCTAAATTGCGCAGTTTGTGTAACATTCTATTTATTTATTAAAATTATTTCTGGATATATTTTACAGTCTGTAATATACTTTTTTCATAGTGCTGTCTACTGTTCTTAAATTGGGTGATTTTATATTGGGTTTCGTTATTCTAAAAAAGGGCTGACAAAAAGCTTTACCGTTACGAAAATAGAGGGAAGGACATACTCTTTCTTGGCCTTTTTTAGGATTTTTATAATTTAAGACCCATAAAACAGAAATTTCGATTATTTTTAATTACCGTTAGACTTTTCGATCAATTTTACAACCAACTGTGCTAGCATTTGCCACTTTTCTCAAATTCTGTGGACATGGATTTCTGAAAAAACGGTAAAATTATGCTGTTTTTTATTTCGCTTGTTTGAATGGGAAGAACTTAGGGTCGAAAACGGAAATTTTGAAATGTTTTTGATGCAGTTCGCTTGCCTTTTAAACATTACATACTTCAGCCAAATTTAAACAAGGTGATCATAATCGTTAAGGAACTAGAAATCTTTAAAAAATAGTTTCCGAAAATGTTTTTACGTTTTTCAGTTAAGTCTTTGAAGTTTTTGAATATTCGAAGTCTACTATAGTTTTGTATAAAATTTAAGAAAATATTGTATTTTATACCGTTTGGAAGATAGAAAGGGAGACATGCGTTCTTTTGACACGTTTTTTCATGCATTTTTGCGATTTTGCGAAAACGCGTCAAAACTGCAGTACTCAAACTGTTTTTGAAAAATATGACCTAAACACTTGGTTTACTTTGACTTGCTTTATACGTGTGTTCAAAATTGATTTCGAGTAATAAGACGTTCAAAAGTTATGGCCTCCAACACTTTGAAAAACGTCATGCATTTTCGACTCTTCATTTCTCAAAAACGTTTTGATATTTTGGAGAAGTTTTATTTTTTAATTAAAGCTTAGTATTTCTTAAACCTAAATTTCGTTTGTCTAGTTCAGTGTTTTTCAATCTGTGGGTCGCGACCCCCTGGGGGGTCGCCAAGAAAAACAAGGGGGGTCGTGAGCTCGAAACACCTTAAGAATACGTGTGCTCAAAAAGGTAAGAAGCGGCGAATCCCACCAGCAATTTTAGGGCTTCTTTTTGAGCTCAGACTATGCTCGTCACTTCTTCTGTTTATGGGGTTTTTATGGAAGGTTTGCGGATTTTTAATCTTTTTTATCTTTATCGATGGTCGATTGATCAGTTGGAATGACGTTAACTTCGCACCCATCTCTGTCCTAGCGGTATAAGAATTAAATTCTAAAAGGTGTCTCTTGACGCAAAGAATGTCATGGTTTACTCGCAATGATTCATCTAAAGAAATTTCTTCGAAAACTCTGACTACAAAGAAATTTTAAGAGGAATCATTTGTCGTATCTTCTCAATAAGACTGTCCCTCATCCTTCCCTTGAAGCTTTTAACAGAGCTTAAATATCAAAAATAAATAAGCGTTAAATTAAAAGCAAAAATTATTCAGAAAATGGCTCTTTTTCAGCTTCTAGAGCTCAAGAATTTTAAAAACTTTTCATAATCTCAATAAATTGTCCTTCCGTACTCAACTGACATTGCTGAACAATTTAAATTTTGATGAAACTTACCCAAATGATTACATATCAACGCAACTGCTGAACTTTTGAATACATACTTATTATTGGTATCCGCCTTCTTTTGTGAACGTATCAGAAAGTTTTTTTTAGTGGTCTTTAAGTTTTGTAATAGATCGGGGGTTGCCACAGATTTTTTATGTTTAAGGGGTCCCGCATTCAAAAGGTTTGAAAGGCACTGGCCTAGTTCTTGCCTACTAAACTTCTTAAAAAAAAACACTAAAAAACATTAAGTCCATTTTCGCATGAAATTTCAAACTGTAATTAAACCGTTGTTTGGGCTTAAAAAAAATTGCCCTCTTTGGATTCTCCGACTATTTCCGCAGTTTATACGCACACCAAATTTTGCCTTTCTACGACTTACCGTTCAGAACTTATAAAGCGATTGGACGGACGGACGTACGGATAACGTAGCGATAACATAAGAGGTCCTTTTTCTGCGTCAAATTTGGTTGAAGTAAAATAAGTGGTCTAGACGTTACGATATTCACATTCGCTAGCAAATTATTTTAGGCAGTCAACTAAAGTGTTTTCAAGCACATCTAGGAAACCATTTACTATTTCAAAACTGCTATGGTTTTTTTTTTAATTTCTAAGATGGGCCTCCTCTAAAAATACCTCCGTTTTTTTTTATTTCAAAATTTTTGCCATAGCAGTTTCGAAAATAAAATGAAGAACATACATATTCTTGATCTAATTTACTATTTTAAAATTTAAAAATATGACTTTTATTGCTAGTGCTTAGTTATTCTTCATAATTGTTCTTCAATTGTATTGTACTACTTTGCATAATTTCTCGATAAATAAATAAATAAAATTTAAAATCCATAAAACATCAATTTCGAATTTTCGTTAGACTTTTTTTCTATTTTACACAGCCTCCGCGGGAATTGGCCACTAACCTTTGGACATGGATTTCTGGCGAAACGGTAAAAAATGCTGTTTTCTACCCTTACCCAAGTTATATTAATATATATACCATACATATAATACATATACAGTGAACTCTCTCCTAACGGACACCCCTTATAAGCGGACACCTCTCATAACCGGACAAATTTTCAAGAACGGAATTATGAGCATGATTTTTCATGCCAATCACATCCTCATAAACGGACTCTCTTATAACCGGACGCGGACACCAATTTTCTTAACCACGATAGAGTTTCACTCTCTCTTAAACGGACAAAAAACATATCAGACACACATTGTTATATTTTATTTTGTTTCCCTTTTTCTTGCGCCCTTCCGAGACACAAAAAAGGTTCCTGAAGTTATTGGTGTTACCCAGGAAAAATAGCGGTATCTCATCTCGTGTCTACCCACTCGTAAACATAGCAGGCTGTGGCGGCGCTGTCGCGTCGTCCGTGGTCCGTGCCCCGTGGATGTAAGCTGTATGTGAGTGTATGAATCTGTGCTTTTTTATCTTTTCTCTTCCTATGTGTTTTTCAAAGGAAGAACAAAATAAGTCAAGGAGAGTTGCTTTTTACACACCAGCAAAATTAAAAAAAAAGCATTGTATGGAGTGATATGCGGCGCTCACGTGTCTATTTCTTGAAAAAGTAGGTTTTTTGCAAGTGTGAAGCATATATAAGTTATAGGAATGGAAAGAAGAATAGGAATAGGGTATATGTATCTACCACGTTTCGTTGCAGACGGACCGAAGCTAATACATACCCACTCTCGCACTTACTGTTTTTTTCTTATAAACGGACACCCCTCATAAGCGGACAAATTTCTTGGTACCGTCAGTGTCCGCTTATGAGAGAGTCAACTGTACCAAGTTTGATGTATAGTTTGTAACGCAGTGAAATAATCACCGTAGACTCCTAAGACCTTTTAAAGATATGAATGAGAACGACAGGAGATTAAGCCATGTCCATCCATCCGTCGTCCGTATGTAAACAACTGTTAGGCCTTAAATTTTAAGCTAGAGAACTGAAAGCTGGTGAGTAATCTGGAAGTCTTGTCCTGCAGATCAATTTAAAAATTAGTTGAGTCGGCCCACTACAGGCCTGCATGTGCGACAATCTCCAATTCTTTAAAATGCTTTTTTCAAATTTTAGCTACGTTAAAACGATGCTGGCGCACTTATTTTTGGGTATGTGACATTGCCTTGTAGTTGTCTTTGAGGTAGCAGAAAATGTTTTGCCTCTACTTTGACTACACCAGTGTTTTTCAAACTTTTTGAATGCGCGACCCCTTAAACAATAAAAAATCTGTGGCGACCACCGATCTATTACAAAACTTAAGGACAAGCCACTAAAAAATCTTTCATATCGACGTACACAAAAGAAGGCGGAGACCAATAATAAGTATGGATTCAAAAGTTCAGCGGTGGCGTTGATATGTAATCATTTGGGTGAGTTTCATCAAAATTCAAATTGTTCAGCAATGTCAGTTAAGTACGGAAGGACAATTTATTAAGATTATGAAAAGTTTTTAAAATTCTTGCGCTCTAGAAGCTGAAAAAGAGCCATTTTCTGAATCAGTTTTGCTTTTAGTCTCCCGCTTATTTATTTTTGATATTTCAGATGTCTAAAAAGCTTCAAGTGATGAGGGACTATCTTATTGAGAAGATACGGCAAATGATTCCTCTTAAAATTTCGTTTGTAGTCAGAGTTTTCGAAGAAATTTCTTCAGATGGATCATTGGGAGTAAACCATGACATTTTTCCCGTCAAGAGACATCTTTTAGAACTTAATTCTTATACCGCAAGGACAGAGATGGGTACGAAGTGAATGTCACTCCAACTGATCGATCGACCATCGATAAAGACATCGACCATCGATAAAGATCGACCATCGATTAAAGTTAAGAAAAGAATAAAAATCCGAAAATTACTCCAAGAAGAGAAGAAGAGACGACCGTATTCTGAGCTCAAAAAGAAGAAGAAGACTCGCCACTTCTTACCTTTTTGAGCACATATATCCTTCTGGTGTTATGAGCTCAAGACCCCCCCTAGTTTTTCTTGGCGACCCTCCAGGGGGTCGCGACCCACAGATTAAAAAACCCTGGACTACACCACCTCTTTTTTTAGGGAATTTAACATAAAATGACTGTTTTTCAATCATGTTTATGAAATTTGACAAAAAATTACACAAGTTGTAGATTTATTTAGTATATGCCTCCGCTCACTTTTGTGGGCGTGGCTTTAAAAAAAGCATTTTTTTAAGTTAGTCCGAAATGCATGCATCCACCTAGCATAAGACATTCAACAGTTTTGGAGGCGGTTTGACTGAAGTTTTTACAAACGCACTTACAAAAAACTGAAGTTTTTGCGCTTTCCCACTTCTAGATGTTTATGTTTGTTCAAATGTGCTTTAAAACTAGATGTTGGAAACTGTGGTGTTAAAACCTTTTAATGCACTTAGCTTGACTTGCAAACGTTACATAATTCAGACAAATTTAATCAAGACAGTCATAACCCTCAAGGGACTAGAAACCTTTAAAAAATTGTTTTCGTCCGAAGACATTTATTTCGTTTTTGAGTTAAATCTTCGAAGTTTTTCGAATATTCGCAGTTTGCTATAGTTTTGCATTAAATTTCAGAACATGTACTATTCCCGTTATTTATTTAAAAATTATACTTTATACCGTTTGGAAGAGAGAGGAGAAGACACACGTTCTTTTGCCCTTTCTTCAAATTTGTTAAGTTTAAAACTTATAAAACAACTCTTTTTCCATTTAAAGTTTAAGTACCTCTCCTCTTTCTCCTCTTCACTCGTTAACTCATCATAAGCCCTTGAGTGGGAGTAAATTTCCTGATAAAGACGGTAAGTGGGACTCACTTTAAAAAAATCTCTTAATGTAACAACAATATTAGAACCTTTCTATACAAGCACTGACAAAGTATACCCAAAATAAAACTTTATAAATTTGCATATCCATAAACAAAATGCTGGCAGTGCACACACTTTACTGAGTTGATTCTAGTTTATGGGAGTTGATCAAAACAAACTACATTTTATGGAGTCAGCTAAATTGCTCAAATAGATAAGAACCAAATGAAACGCGGTTGCGGTTGTTTTCTTTTTTTTTTAGTATGGTTTGTAAATATTCGACTTAACATTATAGTTTGGCTAATTATGAGAAAAATTCCGAGCTCACGCGTGAATTCCTCCACCATAGCCTGCGGTTTAGGTCTTAAGTCAAAGTTCTCCAAATAAATTTATTTATTCAGTCGTGACTGCAAACAAAATACTGAATAAGAAAGACGATGTCGTTAGCAGTTCGATGACATGGAATGACCCCACATAATGTACGCACTTAATCCACTTGTATTCAAAATTTCGACGCTATCCACATTAAGCCTAGGGCTAGGCTTTCAATTTGTCAGTGAAATAATACCCAATGATTCATACTCGTTAAATACTTTTCTTGTTGGTTCATTTTGTATTAGACGCTAAGAAATCAAGGTTTTTCTGAAATTTTCCAGTTTTCCAATAATTAAACGGAGAAAATTAAAATCATTAACAACAATAGCAATATATTTTATTTGTTGCAATTTTAAAAATATTACAAACCCGTTCTTATTTCTGTAAAACTAAAACAATACTAAAGCTATACATTTTGTACGCAATTTTTAAGATACGTCTGTATACATTCTATGTTACATTATATTTAAAATAAATTATTGTGTCATAAATATGTGTTTTCAATATTTATTCACTACTTTTGGAAGACATTTATCTTGGTCTTTAATATCATGCATTTGTGTAAATAGTACATAGTATATTCTTAAGATTTTTATTCAACCCTATTTATTAATAACAACTAAGAAAGAAATTAATGCCTTGTAAAGTTTTTATGCATTCAGGTTTTTAAAAACATCAATACCAATAAAAATATTAGATTAATTATTGTAAAATATGAATGTTTATTCTTGTGAATGATTGAATTTCGCAATAATTGTAATTTTAGATTTATTTTTTATGTTCTGGAAACTTAGTTTTAGAAAAAAGGTTATGAATTCGAAGGTTATGATTTCGCTCTGATTGTTACCCTTATTGAAATTAAGTAATTTGGCTAAAAAAGATGTTAAAGAGTGAGATGGAGGTAGAAAACTTTGTTTTCATAAGCAGCTTTATCGAGACTCTTAAATAGATATGTCACAAGAACAATCCATATAAATGGGAAAAGAGAAATCAATTTGTGGGACTTATTTCAATAAGACGGCGCTACGTGCCATACATTGCACACAACAATGAATCTGCACAAAAAAGGTAATTGAACAGTTATTGAGCCTTTAAAATACTCTAAGATTATTTAAGACACGGTTTATATTCTCGAGTTATATGAACGTCTACAAGGTAATTACTTAGCCAGTCAGTTAGACTGGCATCGATTCTTCACGCATTCAGCTTTGATCGAAGCGCTTAATGTCAATGTCTCCGCTCCATAGTCTGGTGCTGGATCTTAAGTAGTGAGCAGAACTTATAAGACCCACATACAAGTTCTTAGCAACCCAGGGTTTCCTGTCCGTCTCCTGTCCTAACGTCTGTCTGCTAGTATACATTACCGTCCAAAACACAAACGTCTGGTAGTCTGTCTTGATGGTCGTTAACTATTTTCTTTAGCTCATCGTAGAGCGCGGTTGTACCTACCCAGTCACTTGATACTGTAAAGCCAATCAAAATTGAAGGTGTCGGGGAGGAACCTTATAATATTTCCCCCGTTACTAGTTGCCGCGAAGGCAATTTTGACAGGTTTAGACAGGTAGTAATAGGGAGTATTACGTATTATATACGTATAAGATTGCGTATTAAATATGACCACGCCTACAAGGGGGCGGTTTTCGCTTTTTTCTTAAATGCCAATCACAAGCGAGGATAACGCGTATCAAATTTCTGCTTCCTACGACAACTTTGAATTTTCATGCTAATAAGTAAAGTGGGCGTGTCAGTGGGCGGATTTTGAAGATTTTTACACCTAGAAAGAACAGATATTAAGTTTCAAGATCCTAGCTCAAAATTTAAGGCCTAAAAACTACCAACAGACGGACGGACGGACAGACGGACGGACATGGCTCATTCGACTAACAATTCGGTCTCGATCATATGCCCTTAAGGTCTTGGGGGTCTACGGTGATTATTTCTCTATGTTACAAACTATGAATCAAACTTAATATACCTCCTATCCTATGGGATGGGGTATAAACATAGTTTTGCACCTCAACGCTGGAACGAGTGTGAGCAGCATACATGTCCAACACGGTTTTTATACGAGAAATTTACCATTCGTGAGAAGCGGTTTCTATTTATGAGCACCGTAGTGAATTAAAATGTTAACCTTATTCATATTACATATATGCTAATCTTTAATGCATGTATGTATATCTCTTAAGAAAAATTATGTTTCATGTTAAATGTATAATTCTTCGCGTTCACAGAGACAAAATGTCATCTAGAAAACCCTAAGAAAAGCTTGAAACATTTGCGTTTTCGTTTATTTCTAATGTAGTATGGCTTCAGCATTGTAAAAAGGAACATAGAAATTTTAAATTTATACTTAATAATTAGACGTCATGCGCTCAGCATATAAAAATTAGTTGTATAATAGCACGTAGGTTTAGTGGCACAAGTCAAAAGTGACAGTATATAGCTCCATGAGCAAGAGCGATTTTCAAACAAGCTACTTTGGACACGTGAGTCCCTTTTAAATATAACGAAACGGAGAGAGGCAGCCATACAGTTGTGAATTATTAAGCAAAACTAGAGTATAAACAATATATTGTAAACGACTGTAACCTAAACAAAAAACTCAATTAAGCGTTCAATTCAATTCGGATTTCGGCTGCCCCCACTCGGTGCCAAGCTTTTTAAAGGCGCGTTGTCACAAGGAACAGAAACAGAATTTCATACATTAGCAACGCAAAAAGCATTCAGCGAATTAAGGTTCCAGTTGCTAGCGTATGGGATTCTGTTTCTGTTTTACATTGCTTGTGACAACGCGGCTCAACAGACAGAACGGCCGCAGAGAATAGAAGCTCTGTGATGCTGTAATTCCGTTGGGCAGAATTCGGCTTCTGGCGAAACGGCATCGGCCGATCGTTGTTTTCCTCGTACGTCTGCTACAAGACACTTCCTACTTCGGTACTTGAAGCTTCGATTTCGCATTGTAGGTATATTAGAAGCCTTTTACGTAGTCGGGGTCGGGCTTTTTAAACAAGGGCGCACTAGCTTAACTCTTTTTGAGTTCTTGAAGCTTCGTCCGTGATCTTAAAACCCGCCACTGTTCGCGCCGACTTTGAAGTACTGCTATTTTCGAAGGCAGTCAGTCGTGGGCACTGCTTTAGACGAAAAAAAAAATGGATTGTGTCTTTACCGTCTATCCCTAAAACTCTGCGGAGTTGCTTGGAACTTTTTGACTCTTTCAAGCCCATTTTAAGCCTTTTTGGCTCCCAGCATGTTAACAACTATCCCCAAAGATTTACCTCAAATACTTGATCCCCTTAAAACATTATTTGCTTTTCTACTTCACACTTGCCACAAGCATTGGCGACTTCTTTCAACAACCGAAGATACGCCTGGAAGCAGAGTTCTAAAAGAATGCAATGAATGCAATTTTGAATTGCATGATTGAAGTCATTGTGAAACTTCTTTGAATTGACTTCAATCACATGAATTCAATGCCGTATACTTCAGCTTAAAAACTTTATGGCCTTTTCGGTTGGTGATCCCGGATCAGGGCGTTCTTCTCCCGGCGTTCTTCTCTCCGAACAGCCAAACGCGTTTTTGTTGATTTTAAAGCTTTTTCAGCGTTGTATTTGTGAAACAAAAGCTATTCTAGAGGGGACAAATGACATTTATCCAACTTGACATTGACACATGTATGATTGTGTGCGTGCTTCTGGTTTTGATTCTGGATTCAAAACCAGAAGCAGTCAAACGAGTCCAAGAAAACAGTTTCAGGAGAGTCCAGAAGTCTCCCGGACGCTCCCGGAGGACCAACCGAAAAGCCCATTAATCACCATTCATTTGTAGTCATTGATTGGTAATTTAATTCAGTGAAGTCATTGATTGCATTCATATGAACGCGATCTTCTGTGATTTCCATGAATTCATTAAAGCCTTTTTAAGTCATAAAATTATTGAATACATTTTGAAGTCATAAAATTATTGAAGTTCAAAATGGTGAATTTAAAGTTTGAAGTTAAAATCTTTAAGTTAAATATTTGCGGAGATAAATCAAATGAGTTGAATTCTGTAATAATTTAATTCCTTTAGAACAGTGCTTTTAAGTCTTGAGAGCAGGTCATCGAGGCAGACAAAGTTCTTTGCAATAAACGGTTTTGATGACGAGTTGACAATAACAAATTGCAATAAATTGTGTTGGTGGCGAATCAGTGAAAAACTTTTAAATTGAAGAGAAATAAAAACTAAGAGAAAAATATGATGTGAAGAAGTTTACGAAACGGAATCTGTAATGCATTCCAACGAACTTGACTGAAAACAAAGTTGAAAGACTTGAAAAATTGTGAAAAACAAATAGAAAAGGAAATTTCAGAATAATATATTCGCAGAAACCGTAGGCGTGTAATAAATTTAAAAGCAAAAAAAGGAAATGTGCTAAATGCGATTAAAGGACTAGAAGAGACACTTTCAAGCACTTATGGAAAATCGAAAAATGGATATCGAATGGAAAAATGTTGCGTGTTTAAATACTTTAATTTGAATAGATATAAAGGGTATCGTGTCTCTTCAATTGTCCTTCAGAAGTATCTGCCAGAACACATCTTTGAGGTTATTAAGTATACTCTTAAAATAACGCCAGTGTTCTAAAGTGTATGCGCACTAACTTTGCGCGAATATTAGCAAAGTCCGCTCTTCTGCTTAATTCGTCAAACATGAACTTTTGTATTGCGGCGACGATCGAGTAATGTCTTTCTTTTAGGGGAATATTTTCGTCGTTTGCTTACTAATAACATGCGCCTTCAGATTCAAATGCATTTTAATTAAGCCCCTGTCGCAAATTAGAGAAATAGCAACTTAGTTTTCTCCAGCTGCCACCAGTCCACTCGGGGCGTGATCCAGTGTCTGAGAGTACTATTCGTCAGTCGGTGATGGTACTTCTAGTTTGTCGAAGATGCTTGTAGCGACCCTTAACACACTTCAAAAGTCTACTCACTAAGTAGAGTTTTTATGTAGTTGCACACAGTTGCAATAAAATTCTTCAGCACCATTTCCTAGTGATCTCACCAAGGTCCAGCTGATAAGCAGATCCAAGACTCATACCTATTACCCGCACTTTATGTCACTCTAGCCTGCGTTATATTTTTCCTAAGGCTTAGTATTTTCATGTATTGTAGGGATTGAAATGTTGCGTGAATGACGAGTGTTCCTAAAATCTTCCTTCGAGCTTCTTATTGTCTTCAGCTCCCTGATGTTATCTCTTCTGCAGTAGCTGCTTTTTATTTGACTTTTTCCCTACAATTTCTCTAATCGAACAAAGAACTGCCAGCCTAATTGAATGAAGAACTGTAAGAAAAAGTGCGCACTATATTTAAATCTCGCAATATTTATAGCTCTGATCGAGTGAACCTTTCAACTCTTTTCGTGTTTGGATTTCAACATCTCAAAGTACCGGCCATTGCATCATCTTTAAGAAAATGCTTAAATCTACTGCATCATGTAAGTTTTATGTAAAAACGGTTGGGGGATGTGAATTTGTACAGGAGCATCTGTAAGTGTAGGCCCAGATTTAGAATAGAGCAATGTCTTCGCGGTAAGTGGAGTAATTTAAATACTCGAAATAGAATAAATTTCGAGACTGTTAAATGATCTTTAATGCCGCCTATTTAAATAAACGATCCAATAATTTTCACTTCCTTATTTCTTGTGAAATTTTTGTATACTCATGATGTTTTTAAGAACCTGAGAGTTAATTAAAAGATAATATATAGCTTCATTTCTAAGATGACACAAATGTCTTAAAATTACTTAACCCAATATCTTAAACATTTCAATTAACGATGGTTTAATCTATTTGCTTTCTTGCTTAAATAAGGAAACTTTTAAATTAAACTATTTAGTTCACAGTTCTTTTGGAATTACTTGTGCTGCTTATAATACCTTAATATGCTTACATCAATGTCGTTGCCTCTTTATAGGTATCCCGTTTATCCTTGCATAACAATAAAATAAGAAACTCTTAAACTAAAAAACAAATTAAAAATATGTACCTGGCATGAAAAGGCTCTTAAATAAATTAGATTTCAGTATTCTTGTGGCAAAACCCGTTTCCGTTCATAACAACCATTTGTGCTAGAGACTTTCGTTTCAGGTGATTCGACAGCGGTGGCACAAAGAGATCATAGTCGATTTGAGTCCTCGCATCGTCTAGGTAAATTGTGTCGTTGTCCGCCAAGTTCAGCTTCTCCAGCAGAACACTAAGTAAATAGCCCATGATGGCGGTGATTAGGAATCCAAGGACGGCAAACCAAAGGTAAGAGAGTCTGAAGAGGTAGAAGTAATGAATGTCACTTTCGGGCGCAAGCATCGCCGTAGCGACTGTTGAGTTGTAGTTGGCGCAGCCGGTTGTTGATAGCGGCAGGACCGGTATAGGTGGCTTAGGCTGTCCAAAACCAATCCAGAAGGAGAAAACAAGGCCGAGCAACAGTCCCAGTAGTGAGCCACGCTGATTGGCCTTTGTAGTGAACATTCCAACTGTGAAGAGGCCAAGAAGTGGTCCACCGACGACTCCAAAAATGGTGAGGGACGCTTGCAACACACCACCTAGTGCTCCTGCACAGAATGCTAACGCGACGCATATCATCCCGTATAAGAACGCCATGATTTTGGATGGAAGGGTTGTGCTGGACTCCAAGAGTGGCTTATGAAGAACCTTTTCGTAAAACGGCTTGATGTAGTCCTCTAGTGTGCAAGCCGACAACGAGCTAACGGCTGAACTTACCGACGACAAGCTGGCCGAGAAGATGCCCGACACAAATAACCCAGCCAGGCCAGGATAAGCGCCCATAGTGTCGACAACAAACAAAGGCATCAGTTGGTCCCTAACGTGGATTCTTCCCTCCAGAATCGGGTCACAGTCTTTGTAGTAGTAGAATATCGCCAGTCCGCTGAACAACGTTGAAAAGCTGATGGCACTTAGAATGGGCAAATTCAACCACAAGGCTCGCTGGGCACTTCGCAGGCTTTTGACGGACATCAGTCGTTGAACCTGAGCTTGGTTGATTGCGTAAATACTGAGGTAGGTTGCCGATCCTCCAATCAGTAGCGACCAGAAGCTATGACGAATCGTGGGATCGGGGGAGAATACTGAAAAGTTTATGCGTCCATTCTCGGCAGCTGTGTTCCAAATCGCGGCCAATCCATCACCCTTAAACGCCGAGCACAGAATTACGCTATAAATGGCTGCAAACATAAGAAGCGACTGAAAGACATCAGTGAGCAGCACCGCCTTCATGCCTCCCACCGTTGAGTAGAAAGTGCACACCAAACCAATCGACAAGATCGCCGTTCCCTTGCTTATCCCCGTGACAGCCTCCAAAGCCAGCGCCGGAGCATACAGCACGATTCCCATATACAAGATCATTTGCATGGAAAACGCAATAGAAGCCACTAACCGGGTGGTATAGCCGAATCTCTTCTCCAGATACTCGTACACGCTCGTCGTTCTCATCTTGTAGAAAACCGGCAGAAACAAATAAGCAGCGATTGGCGTACTGATCACGTACGAAAGGTTTATCCACGCGAATGTGGTCCCAAACTGATAGCTTTCTTGGGAAACCCCCAGCAGAGTTATGGCTGACATAAAACTGGCCATGAGGCTGAACGACACCGGCCAAGCCGGCATCTTACCATCGGCCAGTAGATACTCTTTCGTGGTTTTTTGCCGTCCACCGGTCAGGCGATAGTATACACCAATCGCAGCCGAGACAATAAGAACCAGCGCGAGCACCAAATAATCCCATAGTGTGAAAAACGACATCGCACGCCCGGTGAATCTTCAACTTGACACACAAACACCTGTTGCCCTGCCGATGACTTTCTAAATTTGCCGTGACAAATAAATTACAGCTGAATCAGCACTTTTCATTCAAAAATCGATTCACGAATCGCGCGATATCGAGAACTTTGACATCGATTTTTACACCCGTTGCTTGCAACCGTTGTTTGCCCCACAAATTAAAGTCTCAATCAGTGGCAATCGGCGCAATGATCATTTTTCAAGGTTTCCTACGTAATCAGCCGCGATTAAATGTGCTCAACCACTTGCCGAACTTTATTCGAGTACAGTTTATGTTATCTCATTAAAAATGAACAAAATACAAAGTGAAAAAAATACTTTACACGGCGCCAATCAAAGCTACACCGAAACCGCCAGACCCAACCGAACCAATTTTTATAAAGTTCTACAGCTGACTGGATGACATTTGCGTAATAATTTCTTGAAATACATCATTTTCCAATTCAATTCCAATTGGATAGACGAACTTGAAAAAGCTCAACATATCGTGCTTTAAAGCTTGAAAAGCTTTCTTGTTCCACTGGAAAGGAAGAGCTTTCGTTCACTTGCTTGCGGTGATGTGTCACTGCAACAAATTGTACTAGATGTTTATTGTATTGTGATTGTAAAGATGCGGGAGACAATTGCAACGGGCATGGGATTGTGAATGACAAAAGAAGTGCGTTTTACTTTTCTCTTAATACTTTTGTTAAATTCAGAAATATTTTTATTACATAATTTTTGCTATGGGCATCATTGTGGAAAAACATAGTGATGCCTTCAAAGATCTGCATATGGTGCTGTGTGACTTTGAAAAAGCTTTCACCTGGTATGATTGGCGCGAAGAAAACGAGGAGTTCCAGAAGCCTTCGTACGGATGATTATTGGCAATGACAAGAGTAGGATGTCCTTCCGGAGTCACTGATGAGTTCCCAATTAAAGTCGGTGTACACCAGGGAAGCGTCGTCGTAGGTCTTTTGCTCGTTATTTTAGTCCTTGATTATCTGCTTGAAGGAAAACTGACGAACCCCTAAGCACATCGGTTTTTTTCGCGGACGATTGGGCCACTATAAGGGAAGTTCATAAATCCCTGCGAGCACCTAGGGTGGATGTTTTGGAGGGGAAGGGTATCGTCTAAGCCAAAAGAAGATAGAGTAGATACCAACCCGTGCTGCTTATTCTCTTATCCACCCGAGACTATTTCAGACACTGAATTGAATGGAAATGCGCTTCCGAAATCCAATTCCGAAACATTTAAGTACCTGGGATCTATGATCAAACTTTGATGACGACATCAATCATCGCGTAAGCGTAGGGTAAATGAAGTGGTGAGAAAACTCCGCTATCTTCTGCGACCGAAAAATGCCCCTTAGCTACAACGAAGTCCCTACATCGCTGTTGTGCCTCTGGGGCTCACATATGGTTCACAAAGTTTGACAGCGTTTAAGAAATATGAGAGCAAATTAACGGCACCTGCGATGAAGATGCTTCGCATGACAGCAGGAGTTACAAAACGAGATAGAATAAGAAGTAGTAATATCCGAGAAAGCCTCCACGTAAAAGAACATATCTTCAGAAAAGTGGAGCACGACGAAAAATGGGGCGAGATCCTACGAGCTACGGCGCTTGACAAAAAGGCAATTTCAATTAACGAAAAAGAGAAAGGCCTAAACATTAATGGATCACACAAAACCCAAAGAAAACAACATTTAATTGGACTCAGTGATAAAGAGATCCAAACCGGGTGGCTTGCCTGTTTAATCTGAGGTGCAATCGGCGTACCTCGCAACCATCTCCTTGTCTCCTCCGTAGAAATTCGTACATAGGCTCTTTAACATCCAAATTAATACAGGTGCTAACATACTTTAAATATGCCCACGGAAACGCCTTCCAGAGGTATGCAGTGTTAAAGAAAAATCTTGAATTTTCCAGAAACTCTTGGATTTCTTGAGTTGGCCTTAAGCCTAATTTAGCAATAAAACAATTATAAAGATTACCATTACAAGATTAGGCAGACTCGATTCTTTTTTTTGATGTACTGTAATATACTTGCCTGGGGCTCGTCGAATAAAATTCAATTTCACTTATATAGTCACACAATGAAACACTTTATTTATCAAACAAAAATTCTGGGGCTTAAGACCTTATGATCTTGATGAAAACTTATTTAAATTCAAATTACATTTAATTCAACTTCGCTATTTAGAAATCAACACTTTATTTCAACACGATCACTTTTTACTTTACTACCGATTTTCACAAGTCAACGTTTAAAATATAACTGTCCCGTACGAGCCGGTCACCCGTGTATTTATACAAAATGAAGCACATTCTAGTACGTTCCATACTTCTCCTTTGGTAATTTTCCATTGGAGGGGAAATCGAAATTCGAACTTCGAATATCATTTTGCTGTCAGCTGACTGGAATTACAGTTGGGTGTGTTCGTAAAGTGAATCGAGCGGGTGTGTTCGTAAAGTGAATCGAGCGGGTGCATTCAGCGATTCCTGCATGTCGTTTTATTTCTTGTCGCCACATTACAATACAATGTAAGCCACTGGCTTATTTACATTTTAAGGGGTCAACTTAAAAAAAAAAAAAAAATTACCAACAAATTTAATTTTTGTGTGGATTTAATCCTAGATCCTTGGATACATTTGTGATAATATTAATAATAAATAGTTGCAGCAGCTGGTGGCGCTGGACATGCCACGACCCCTTTAAAAAAGAAATAAAAAAAATTATAAGGGACGAGTTTCGTAAGTATTTTACAAAAGATAATGGCCCATATTCATAGTCAAACATCAGCTTCAGCCTATCAAACATCTATGTATGAACACGTTGAAGTACACAAATCTAGAAGTTGTGTACTTCAACGTAACGAATGTAATGGATTCATTGGGCTGAAGGCATAAGATCGATATCTGCTTAAGATTGTTCCACACGTCAACAACGACAAATTTCAGAGAAAATTCAAATTATTTTCAATTACTTTCTCGGGCAACTGAATGCGCCTTCTTGGTCTTATGGAAGGCGTTCTCCGTTGCCCCTTTCTTTAAGGCGCTCTGATAAGACCAAATCTAGGTTCCATGACAGAAAGACTATGTCACGTGAAAAAAGACCCTAGAGTTTAAGTATATCGACTTTAGAGACACTCTTGAGGTATGTCTAATATTTTTGGAAATATGCATGACCGCTTTATGGAAAAACCAAGTAAAAGTTATTTCGATTTGATAGAGACCTATCTCGTCTTTATTAGGAGCTTTCAAAGAATTGCTTAATAGGTATGTATGTTTCATTCAAGGTCATGTGCTTTACAGACTTAATTATTAATAAACTCTTATCATTAAAAACGTGAGTAATTCAATTTGATACTCATCAGTACTTACCTTATGAACTTTGGTGGTCCATTCAATTCGTTATCTTAGGCCGGTGGATTACCATACCGATAGGGAAGAACTAGAAAAGTACATTTGGTGATCTCGGGGGGAAACACCGTTTCGAGTGTATCTACAATGGAAAAGTGTCCATATAAATAAGCGGACTGACCTCAAATGGTATCATTAACTGAATTCTCCCTCAACTGTCTTGTGATTCTTTGTTCTTAGAGCAGTGCTTCTGTTAGCTATAATCTTGCAAAATGAAACTACAACTGTTTGCAATTGTTGTTGTGTGCTCAATAGCCTCCATCGCAGCTCAGCTGTCGGGCTCTATAGCGACGAATGCAGCTGGAGGAAACGATGTAAATATTGCAGCTTCAAAGCATATCGGAACTCCCGATGCTAACATTGGAGGAGGTGTCTTTGCTAGCGGAAATACACTGAAAGGTCCCGTAACAACTGGCGCGTTCCTCGATGCCAGCAAGTAAGAGAAGTTTAAACTCAGCTCTTAATCAGTGATATTTATTGAATACCTTTTTTCTCTAGAAATGGACACGGTATTGGGCTCCAACATTCTAACACTCCTGGGTTTGGATCAACATTTTCTCAAAACGCACGGGCTAACCTTTTCAATGATAACGTAAACAAGGTCGATGCCACGGCTTTTCACAGTAGGACGAACATGGATAATGGATTTAAATTCGATCGAGTTGGGGGTGGACTTAATTACAACCATGCGGCCGGACATGCTGCCTCTCTATCAGCGAGTCGGATACCGCAGATAGACAGGAACACTATAGATTTGACTGGAAAGGCTAATCTTTGGAGCTCGCCAAACAGACAAACAAGTTTGGATTTAACCGGAACTGCTTCAAGAAGTTTTGGAGGCCACCAGCGTCCAGCAAATAACTTTGGAGCTGGACTAGGCTTGACACATTGGTTTGGTTAATAACATACAAGGCACATCTGTATATTCGATAAGAGATCATTTAAGTAAAATATTTATTTAGCTAACTTGTTGTCTTTGTGTGATCTGCATAATGATATTACAAGATTATGTGCTGAGTTGTCATTTAACATTTTTGAGTAATTGAAGGCGGGGAATTAATATATACCCACATGCTTTCTTTTTTAAAACTCTCTATTCTATTCACATTAGTCGAATTTGTGTGACTCAGTTAGTTAAAGCGAAGGTTTTGAACTCTCTCAAAGCTTCTTTTTGAACCATAACAAATTTTAGCAAACTGGGTGAACAGGCTTGTCGACTCACGTTACTTATTTAGTTGCTGTTATTAAAATTATGTTAAGACAATTCTCTAATTTCTTCCTAGTGCCTTAACCGATTTCTGTTAGCTAGAAAGGAAATGTTTTGCTAGTATCAGACCATGACACAAAAAAAACGCAAGATAAGTACGTTCAATCGAGATGTAAAGAAGCAGTGTGTTATCTATTTTTATGTTTTTTTTTTATTATTTATTTTAAATATTTTGTAATATTTATTTATTTTTAATATTATAATATATTATACTATTCTGTATATATTATATTTTCATTATTTTTTATGATTTCGTGTTTGTAAAGATCTTTTTTCCTTAATTAAGCCTATAATTAAATAAGCACTTTCTTGTGCCACTTACATTAACATCACTGCTCTCTTTCAATTTTTTGGGATTTCGAATCCATCTTTTGAAGAGCTTGATTTATAGCACTAAACCCGTTCTAAATTTTATGAACTTTTGCTTAGACCTTATGAATGGTACACCTTTTAAGTCTTACATACCTCCACCAATTTTGTTCAAGAGAGTGTGGAATCGGATTATGTACGTACTTTCACTTATTGCTGAAATGGCTGTATGTAATGAATACGTATTAAAGCAGTCAGACTTCCGTGTCGGTGCACTTAATTATTAGCACTAACTGTACCGTTTCGTTCTGTTGTTTTGCATACACTTTTTGCACTATGAAGTTTGGAAACCCTTTTTATTACCTGGTTCCATGAGGAAGAATTGGTGGTTTTCAATATCAACCTCTAGAGCGTCGAAGGAACTGCCTATAAAGATGGCTGTAGGACTTCATAACTGCTTAATCACCCTAAAATTTACAGTTACAAACAACGTTCTCGTTTCCGAAAATGCCAGAGGAATCTCGACAGTTTGATACAGTAATACCTTACCAAAGTCTAGGAATCTTCCATGTGACTTTATGGCCACTTCTATGACTACTAAGAAGCTACTAGCTACTAAGAATAATTGTGAGAAAATATTATCTTTTGCATGGGTTCTAGAAAATAAATTCAATTTCGAATGAATCAGCAACACCAAAAAACCTTTATAAATTTTTATATTCAAAGACTAAAAATAAGCTACGACACCCCTGGTGGAAGTTGGAGGTACCTCCTGGATTCGGATTGGACTGGTTGGGAGTAGGCCTGGAGTACTTCCTGGAGCTCTTCCAGAACATTCCTTATGAGAACTGGAGGGGAAATTCCAAAAATATAATGACATCTGCTGTCAGTGCTTGACAGGCATTATATTCGGCTCCGGTGGGAAAGGTTGCAGGAGGCTCACTCTGATTTCAAAGAGCGCTTTGCAAAGCATGTTTCGGAGAAGTTTGAAAAAATTCCAACTGACCTTTTGAATGTAGAGGAGGAATGGCAACTGTTTTTATCGGCATTCATTGCCTCTGCAGGAAATGTTTGTGGAGTGAAGCGGCTTGGGGTAGCGGCTAGTGGTGAGAAAAGAACTGCTTGGTGTAAAACGCCTGGAGTTCAAGAAGCCATTAGAGAGAAGAAGAGAGCCTATATTGCGTGGATACAATGTAGAAACTTAACTTCTCGAGCCCGGTACAATGAGGCGCGAAGGACTTCCAATATGGCAGTCAGAACAGCCAAGGAACAGTCATGGAAAAAGTTCGGCGAGAAGTTGGAGCACGATTAGAGATCTGCAAATAAGATATTTTGGCAGACCATTCACCGGCTCAGAGGAAGGAAGTTGAATATCGTTCAAGGGGTTAAATCCAAGCACGGTACACTTCTTTCAAATGAGGGCGATGTCTTGCGCAGATGGAGAGAGCACTTTTCGGAGTTGCGCAACCCCCAACAGGGCACTGAAGATGGCATTTCCCACTGCTGACGAAATAAGGGCGGAGAATAGTCCCATAGTAGACGAAGTCACTGAAGCGATTAAATCGCTAAAATTTGGCGTTGAAATCCGGCCAGAAATGCTCAAGGCAATGTGTGAAGAGGGTGTCAAATGGCTAACACGTGTCATTAAGGTAGCCTGGGATAGCGGGAAGGCTTTGAGCGATTGGCAAACAGGAGTTTAAGTGCCCATTTTCAAAAAAGGCAGCAGAAGAGATTGCGCCAAATATAGGCGCATATCTCTCTTAAGTCTTACGGAAAAAGTATTCGCGAAGGAAACGCGTTCCAGAGCTGTGATCGAGCCTTTGTTACGGGAAGAACAGTGCGGCTTTCGGCCTTGCAGAGGCACAACCGACCAGCTTTTTACTCTGAAAGTTATTCTTGGGAAGGCCTGGGAATATGCCAAAACGGTCTATGCGTGTTTTGTAGATCTGGAAAAGGTGTATAACCGAGTCCCTCGGGATACACTGTGGAGAGTTTTGCGGGACTATGCGCTGAGTGGACCTCTTCTGAGAGCCATCCAGTCTTTGTATGGAAACTGCAGCAGCTGTGTACGGATTAATGGCGTCAAATCCCGTCCCTTTGATGTGAGCGTTGGACTTCACCAGGGCTGTGTTCTGTCATGCATCATCCAAAGAAGAACTTCAACGAGCACTGGATAGGTTTGCAGCCGTCTGTGGTGATGCTGGGATGAAAGTAAACGTGAACAAATCGGAAGTGATGGTTGTTCCCAGAACTCCTGTGGAATGTACCCTGCACATAAATGGAGTTCCATTAAAACAGGTGGAGACGTTTAAGTATCTCGGGGTCTTTTTCGCGAAAGATAGGAGGAGTGATACTGAGTTGTCCTGTAGAATTGGCCAAGCTGGAACAATAGTAAAGGAACTGCGCCAGCCGGTTATCAGAAAAGCTGAGCTTGGAGTGAAAGCAAAGATCTCAGTTTTTAATTCAGTGTTCCTTCCGACCCTCATCTATGGTCATGAAATTTGGGTAATGACCGAAAGAATTAGATCGCGGGTACAAGCTGCCGAAATGATATTCCTGAGGTGCGTTGCTGGTGTTACTCTAAGGGATAGAGTGAGAAACGTCAGTACTCGTAGGAATCTTAATGTTGAGCAGCTACTTCTCCAAGTGGAGCGATCGATTCATCGATGGTTTGGACACGTTGTTCGCATGCCACATGACAGACTTCCTAGACAGGTCATGCTAGCCGAAATGCGAGCGCGTCGCCCCCCTGGTAGGCAAAGAAACAGGTGGTGGGATCAAGTAAAGAACCTCTCTGAGTCCCGCCTGGGAATTGCGCCGGAGTCTCTTGAGTTGGTGGCGGAGGACCGAGAACGATGGAAAGACCATTTAGCCACCCTTGCTCCGCGACCCTTTTTAAGGATAAGCGGCATTCGAAAATGATGATGATGATGATGATTTCGGTAACGCAGTTTTTTGCGCTGAGCTCTTCCTCTCGTATCTACATACATACATTGGTTTCTTGTGTCGTTTAAATACTTCTTTTTATCCTGAACTAAAGTTAATCGGAGGTTAACCCAGCGAACAATTTTTCAGTGCTGGGTTAAATTCGTCGAAAGTTCTCGACTATGCTTATGCACTCTCAAGGTAGACTATGCAGCCACCTAAGAAAAATAGAAAAGAAGAAGAATTTCGAGTTGTTCAAATTGTTCTCCAGTCCAGATTTATGAGCACCAAATTTCGTCAATAAAAACGAGATAAATCCCGTATTGAAATCGACTAAAGAACTTATTTCTGAGGTTAAAAAAGATTACACCAATTGTTTGCACTGGCCGCACCCTATAAATAGGCGTGGTCTAAAAATTAAAATCAATAAATGGGCGTGGTCTAAAAATTAAAATCAATTATTTTTATCTCGTTAGAATTATGACAGAATGTGTTAAATGTAAAAACGAATTCTAAAAATCACTTTTTTTTGCTAAAAAAAAAACGCCCCCTAAAAGTGGACTAAACTCAATCCGTAACAAACTTAGTAAATGGTTATTAATAACTATAAAAATAAATAAATAAATAGATGTGTGTGTTAATTTCTTCACATACAAGGGCCCTTGAAAAGTTTTCAAGACAAATATTACTCGCGGAGGCGGCGGCCGTGATAAATTACGAGTCCTTTTTTTAGGTGGCAGAGCGCAGACTTTCCGCATAGTAAGAACACACACTGACCACTATACGCCACGGCACCCCCAAAATAAAAAAATAAATACCGCGTCCACAATAAAAACTAGTTGTTTGTAGAAAAAATAAAAGATAGTTACTTGTTAATCAATCAATGTTTGTCAAGTACTGAAAAAACTGCAAAAGTTAAAAAATTTAATTTTTTTGGTCAACGGCGACATTTATGGCCATATTCGAATTATAATAAATTTAAGCCTTTTACAACCGACAGGCGCACACATAACGCTTTGAAAAACCAACTACAGAACGTTGTGTGGCACGTGAAAAAAGCCACTACAAGTCACCTCAGGTACCCACATCGACTTTAGACTAGAGATGCTTACTAAGGTAGATACATATAATATTTGGAGAAACATGCATGACCGATTTTTGGAAAAACCAAACATAATAAAAGTATTTTGATTTGATAGAAAGTTATCTCGTCTTAATTAAGAGCTTTCAAGGAATTCCTAAAATGTATGTTTCTGTTTCATTCAAGGTCATGTGATTTACATACGAAACTATAAACAAACCCTTATCATTAAAAAAGTGAGTAATTCAGGTTGATACTCATCAGTACTTACCTCATGAACTTTGGTGGTCCATTCAGTTCGTTATCTTAGGCCGGTGGATTACCATACAGATAGGGAAGAACTAGAAAAGTACATTTGGTGATCTCTGGGGGAAACACCGCTTCGAGTGTATCTACAATGGAAAAGTGTCCATATAAATAAGCGGACTGACCTCAAATGGTATCATTAACTGAATTATCCCTCAACTGTCTTGTGATTCTTAGTTCTTAGAGCAGTGCTTCTGTTTGCTATAATTTTTCAAAATGAAACTACATCTGTTTGCAATTGTTGTTGTGTGCTCAATAGCCTCCATCGCAGCTCAGCTGTCGGGTTCTATAGCGACGAATGCAGCTGGAGGAAACGATGTAAACATTGCAGCTTCAAAGCATATTGGAACTCCCGATGCTAACATTGGAGGAGGTGTCTTTGCTAGCGGAAATACACTGAAAGGTCCCGTAACAACTGGCGCGTTCCTCGATGCCAGCAAGTAAGAGAAGTTTAAACTCAGCTCTTAATCAGTGATATTTATTGAATACCTTTTTTTCTCTAGAAATGGACACGGTATTGGGCTCCAACATTCTAACACTCCTGGATTTGGATCGACATTTTCGCAAAACGCACACGCTAATCTCTTCAATGATAACGTAAACAAGGTCGATGCCACCGCTTTTCACAGTAGGACGAACATGGATAATGGATTTAAATTCGATCGAGTTGGGGGTGGACTTAATTACAACCATGCTGCTGGACATGCTGCCTCCCTATCGGCGAGTCGGATACCGCAGATAGACAGGAACACTATAGATTTAACTGGAAAGGCTAATGTTTGGAGCTCGCCAAACAGACAAACAAGTTTGGACTTAACCGGAACTGCTTCAAGAAGTTTTGGAGGCCACCAGCGTCCAGCAAATAACTTTGGAGCTGGACTAGGCTTGACACATTGGTTTGGTTAATAACATAGGAAGAAATCTGTATATTCGATAAGAGATCATTAAATATAAATATTTATTAAGCAACTTCTTGTCCTATTTTGTAAGTGGTCTGAGATTATCAGTACATTAGTATCTAATGATTCTGCTTGCTATCCATCCGACTTGGTATGAAAAGGGGAATGAGATTTCCCTAAACAAACCATTTGCTTTTTAAAAACAGCATTAGTAAAAGCATTCTTTATAACCAAAGCCTCAATTCACGATGATATTCTACTCACTTTTACTTAAAAAAGGCTTGCATCTAAGAAATTGCTTTACAACTTTATAAGGGCTGTACGAATTGGGCGTTCATTCATCCTCTTGTTTTATCCTTCTTTAATGACATGAACGTATAGTTAAGGAAGAACTAACGTTGTTACAGTTTTTATTTAAATCATACTATAAAAATTCTGACTGACTATCTGTCCCTGCATTTTCACAATCAAAGTTTTGTTACTTATAGTTTGTTTCTGACAGCCACTAAACTGCAATTAGCGGGAGATGATTAAAAATAAATTTTGCAGTGTTTCCACCTGACGACGATGATTGATTTGCCACTAATAACTGTCTGTTGTCATTTTGGCTCTCAAAAGAGAGTGACGATAATATTTCCGAGGAGCGATATAACAATTATGTTAAACTAATCCTAAGACAAAACGTATTTGTGACGTATTGAGTAGTTTCCATTTTCGAGTCTCAAATTGTTTAAAATGTGTGCGAAAAAGGTTTAAAGTGGCGGAAAAGATGCTTGCACAAAAGAGAGGATCGGTTTCAGAGGAGATTAATTTTTCTTACTTTAAATTTATATAGTGAATCTAGGAATTTGTAGGAGATTTGTTGAAGATTTATGTGCATTTGTGGTTGGTGGAGACATATTAATAGATAATGTAATAAAAGAAATTTTTACGTCAAGAATGAATAAGGACTCTAGAATAAATGAAACCTAGGATTAAAAACATCTTAATTTTGTACAAAAGGTATTGAAGCCACATAATGAGCAGGAACTTGGCATTTCAAAAGCAGCTAGATTGCGCCGCAAAAAGGAATTAAATCTTTTGAGTGATGCTTATACCCGACCCAGGGTATATTAAGTTTGATGTATAGTTTGTAACGCAGTGAAATAATCACCGTAGACCCCAAAGACCTTTTACAGATATGAATGGGACCGACAGGAGAATCGATTAAGCCATGTCCGTCCGTCCGTCCGTATGTAAAGAACTTTTAGGCCTGATTGGCTGGAAGTCCAGTCCTTTAGATCAGGTTTGAAAATTAGCTGAATCCACCCACATACACGCCCACTACAGACCTGTATGTGCGACCATCTCAAATTTTAAAAAATACATTTCCAAATTTTAGCTATGTTACAATGGCGCTAGCGCATTCATTTTTGGTATGTAACATTGCCTTGTTATTGTCTTTGAAGTAGCCAAAAAATTTCATTAGCTTTTCATTAACCACGCCCACTTTTGAAGGCATTTTAGCTTAAAATAACTGTTTTTCAATAAATATATATGAAATTTCACAAAAAATCATAAGACGAAAGTTGTAGATATTAGCGTTTTCTAACTTAAATGTATATATTGTATGTGCCCCCGTCCACTTTTGTGCGCGTGGAGTTAAAAAAAGTGATTTTTTAAGTTAAAAAGGCGGAGGGACTTTGTCTACCTGGGTTCCGCTATCAATTCAGACAGTGACACCAGCGCTGAAATCAAACGAAGGATAACTCTTGCCAATCGCTGTTTCTTTGGGCTAAGAAGGCAACTGAGTAGCAAAGCCCTCTCTCTCGAGCAACTAAAGTGTCCATGTATAAGACCCTCATCATCCCAGTCCTGCTTTACGATGCAGAAGCATGGACCCTGTCAAAGGCGGATGAAAACACTTTAGGCAGCTTCGAGAGGAAAATTCTTCGGACGATTTACGGTCCCGTCTGCATAGACGGAGAGTGGAGGAGGAGATATAACATCGAACTGTACAGCGAAACCGACCTAGCCAAAAGAGTCGAAACACAACGTCTACGATGTCATCTAGAGCGGATGGACTGGACACCAACGCCCTGGCCCGAAAAATCTTCGAATCCACACCGCAGATCCGGCGCGGTGGAGAAGCACCGAGACTCAGGTGGCGCACGCAAGTAGAAGGGGACCTCAGCCAACTTCGCGTGCGAAACTGGAGACGGCTAGCTAGAGACAGAGCTGGCTGGCGAAGCTTGTTGGCTGAGGCTAACTTAAGTAAGTAAGTAAAGTTTTAGGCCGAAATGTATGCAACCACCTAGTACAAAGCATTCAACAGTTATATTTTTCTGTTGAATGCTTTATACTAGGTGGTTCAGTCAAATCAAACCTTCAATCAAACCTTAAGACTCTTAAGATTTCATAACCCCAAGTACAAATCATTGTTACAAAGTAAAACATCGATTACATATATTTATTTGTAGATGCTTTACTTTATTTACACGAATAAGATAGGATTTCATTTATCTTATATGGAAAGTATGAAATTTTTTTAGTTAATTTAAAAAATTAAGATCTTTGGGTGATTGAGAACAATTATTATAATGACATACTTATACATATATGGCTTAAGGAGCCATAAATATGAATGCCAACTCCATGATTACAATCACCCATTCTTGACCAGAGGTAAGATACACGAGCTGTCATAAGGAATGTTGCAGAACTTATTATAAGCTGTAACTGGATAAGTTTTAGCACATGTCTCTACCAAGAATCGGCCATTGACGCATGGCGCCCAAGGTTTATGACACCCACAACAGGAACCTTAAAAGTGTCTGGACATCATTTCCATAACAGTTATAATAACTTATTATGCCTCTTGTGATCAAAGAAGTTTAAAAGTTTTAGGCTGTATTAGACCATCCAACTCAGAAGATATTACGGTTAGTAAGTAGTAGTAAAAAAAAATATATTAAAAATTACAAATGAAATTTTAAGGAATTAATAACATTAGCAAAAAGTTTTTTTTCAATAAATAGTTTATTTTAATGATCTTTTATCGAATAGACTGATGTGCCTTGTATGTTATTAACCAAACCAATGTGTCAAGCCTAATCCAGCTCCAAAGTTGTTTGCTGGAGGCTGGTGTCCACCAAAACTTCTTGAAGCAGTTCCGGTTAAGTCCAAACTTGTTTGCCTGTTTGGCGAACTCCAAAGATTAGCCTTTCCAGTCAAATCTATAGTGTTCCTGTCTATCTGCGGTATCCGACTCGCCGATAGAGAAGCAGCATGCCCGGCAGCATGGTTGTAGTTGAGTCCACCCCCAACTCGATCGAATTTAAATCCATTATCCATGTTCGTCCTACTGTGAAAAGCCGTGGCATCGACCTTGTTTACGTTATCATTGAAGAGATTAGCGTGTGCGTTTTGCGAAAATGTCGATCCAAATCCAGGAGTGTTAGAATGTTGGAGCCCAATACCGTGTCCATTTCTAGAGAAAAAAAGGTATTCAATAAATATCACTGATTAAGAGCAGAGTTTAAACTTCTCTTACTTGCTGGCATCGAGGAACGCGCCAGTTGTTACGGGACCTTTCAGTGTATTTCCGCTAGCAAAGACACCTCCTCCAATGTTAGCATCGGGAGTTCCAATATGCTTTGAAGCTGCAACATTTACATCGCTTCCTCCAGCTGCATTCGTGGCTATAGAGCCCGATAGCTGAGCTGCGATGGAGGCTATTGAGCACACAACAACAATTGCAAACAGTTGTAGTTTCATTTTGCAAAATTATAGCAAACAGAAGCACTGCTCTAAGAACTAAGAATCACAAGACAGTTGAGGGAGAACTCGGTTAATGATGCTATTTGAGGGCAGATGGCTTATTTATACTGACACTCTGTTTATATTGTGGGTACACTCTTGTGGTGTTTCCCCAAAAGTTAAAAAAGTGTGCTTTCCTATCTGTATGGTAGGTAATTCACCGTCCTTTAATGATAACGCATTCAATAGAATAGTCATCAAAACCGGTGCTTTAAGGTCTGGCGAATATCTTTATATAACTTTCTTAAGTTATATAAAGATATTCACCCTTTCTTTCTTATTGATAAAGTTTTATTTATATATATAGCTACTAAGTATGTAAATCATACGAATTGCAGTCAAACATATGTATGGCGATAAATTTATGAAATATTGAAGTAAATTTAAGAGAAACCAAAAATTAAAGCGTTTATGTATATGTTGCAACAAATAGGAGATAATAAATACCAAATTTCAGGCTTTTAAGAAGTCTTACAGATTTGAAAGCTAGGGAGGTAGTTGCACAATTGCACCGGTTGTGGGCGTGTCTGTGAGCGGATTTTAAAAAGTTTTACACTTATACTGCTTCGGATAACAATGAACCTATGTACCAAATTCCAGCTTCCTAGCTTAAAATTTAAGGCCTAAAAACGTGTGACATACGGACAGACGGACGGACATGGCTTATTCGATTCAGAATTCGGTCTCGATCATACACCCTTAAGGTCTTGGGGGTCTACCATTATTATTTCACCGTGTTACAAACTTTGTGACAAACTTAATATACCTCCTGTCCTATGGGATGGGGTATAAAAATAGAAATTTGCGCACAGACAAGCCTGTAGTGGGCGTGTCTGTGGGCCGATTCAGCTTATTCCTTAAGTTGATCTTAAATATTAGATTCAAAACTACAAGTCTCAAAAATTACGACCTGTAGCTTGTTATCATATTAACGGACGGACGGACATGGCTTAATCAATTCTTTTAACCGCTTCATCCATATCTCTATAAAAAAAATCGTAGGAGTTTATTTCACTGCGTTTCAAACTATACATTAAACTTAAAACACCCTAGGTAGGGTATAATAAGAAATTATGCTTCAACACTATTAGGAAGGGTGCAGAAGACTGAGGCTGCGTTAGCTGTGGTTAAAGTCGAAGAAGGTATACGGTTTAAGTTAACCTTGCGCAACATACGGGAGATAGGTTCGTTGGTTCCATATGATGTAGGTACGGTGGGTAGATATAAAAAAGGCGGGATTCGGAAGCTACCAGGTTTAGTGTCAATGGAAAAAAAGCTCTGGAGAGATGCGAAATCGGTAGAGTCTGAGAGCAAACGATGAACGAAAAGAATGTCTGCAACATTTGTAAGCTTTTCAAAAGAATTCGGGTTGATGTTGATGAGTTTAAGACGGTCGCGATAAGGAGGTAAGATGAGATGGTCATTCCAAGCGGGACCACGAAGGCCAAAACGAAGCGGCATTGAATGTTTTTATACCCCATCCCATAAGATAGGAGGTATATTAAGTTTGATTCTTAGTTTGTAACATAGAGAAATAATCACCGTAGACTCCCAATACCTTAAGGGCATATGATCGAGACGAAATTGTTAGTCGAATGAGCCATGTCCGTCCGTCCGTCCGTGTGTCTGTAGCTTTTAGGCCTTAAATTTTGAGCTAAGAACTTGAAACTTAATATCTGTTCTTTCTAGGCCCCGAAGCAGTACAAGTGTAAAAATTTTCAAAATCCGTCCACTGACACGCCCACTTTACTTATTAGCGTCAAAATTCAAAGTTGTCGTAAGAAGCTGAAATTTGGTACGCGTTATCCTCGCTTAAGTATATTGTGATTGGCATTTAAGAAAAAAGCGAAAACCGCCCCTTTGTAGGCGTGGTCATATTTAATATGAATTCTAATAAACGGTTTTTAGTTGATATATTATGCTTTAAATCCAAAAAACTTGGACCACAAAATCTTCAGATATGTACGTTAGCTATCAACTCAAATGAATAAATTTTTGCCACGCCCACTTTTGGGGGCGTTTTTAAGTATAAACCAAATTTTTATTGTAAAAATGCAATCAAGACGTGTATATCACTTCTGATAAAAAATGTAAACAAAAAAAAAAGATGTAATTGAAAAGGGGTGAATGCCACGCCCGTTTTTAAGGGAGAAGATTCTTTAACTGACAAATTCTAAATAAAGTTTAAGTTAATAGAAACTAAAATTTAACAATCAAGATTTATGACACAATTCGGAGCTTGAAAGTGGTCAATTGGGATGGGGTATCCAACGATTCGCCTAAGCGGATTGTGACCCTTCATGCGTTGTTCTGTAGACTTGATCTATTGTGGAGTGGTTAGGTCTGAAACCGAATTGATGATCCGGGATCAATCGTCTTTCTGCAATTATTGGTTGTAATCGCTTCAGCAGAAGTTTCTCGAATACTTTCGATATTATCGGCAGAAGCGATATGGGCCTATAAGATTTTTTATCATTTGCGCATTTCCCCGGTTTTGGAACCATAATGACTTCAGCAACTTTCCGTTGTCTTGGAACGTATAAAAATCTAAGAGATGCGATCCTTCAGCAACCCAAGAATGGGGGGAGTGGAGTTACCGTTATCCAGATCGGTAAGATATCTGGGCGTCATATTAGACTCCAAACTCAACTGGAGGGATAATATAGAAGATCGTGTCAAGCGGGCATACGTGGCACTATACGCCTGCCGCAGAACGTTCGGAAGCATGTGGGGACTGCAACCAAACATGGTACACTGGATGTATATAGCGGTTGTAAGACCCATCTTAACTTACGGTGCAGTTGTATGGTGGAAGGCTACGGAAAGAAAGTGTCATCTCTCTAGCCTCACCAAAGTTCAAAGGGCAGCCTGCATGGGTATAACAGGGTCCCTAAGGACCACACCCACCGCGGCACTGGAGGTACTACTCAACCTCACCCCCTTGGACATATACTGCAGCAGCAAGGCAGCTAAAACAGCTGTTCGCCTAAGGGAATCCGGACTGTGGTCCTCAAGATCTTATGGACACGCCTCTGTGGAAACTCAGTGGGCTGCCTGCACAAACAACCCAGTCACAGATTACCTACCTATGACATTCGCCTTCAACAGGAGATTCGCTACCAGAATACCTGAAAGAGGTGAATGGGAAGATAAGACCATTACAGGAGATGACGAGATCGCCGTATATACCGACGGCTCTAAGATGGACGTCGGAACCGGTGCGGGCATTTTCTGTGGAGATTTGGGTCTAGGTAAATCTTTCCGAATTAATGACGACTGCAGCATTTTTCAGGCGGAGCTGGCAGCCATAATCGAAGCTGCCTCCGAGCTGAAGAAATACGGCCCCGCAAACAAGACCATCACCATATACTCTGATAGCCAAGCGGCAATTAAAGCCTTGGAATCAGACGTGGTAAAGTCAAGGGCTGTGAAACTATGCAGGGAAATTCTGGACGAGTTATCACTTGGCAACACTGTAACTGTGTGTTGGGTGCCAGGTCACACCGATATATCGGGAAACGAAGAAGCGGACAAGCTTGCGAGATTTGGGTCTGGAATGAATGCATCTCTAGCCCTCAAATCCATAAGAGTCCCGCTGAGTTCGATAGCACGTAGGATAGAAACGGAATCCTTGAGTAGAACCAATATACGTTGGACAGAACTTGATACGTGCAGACACACAAGGGAGCTATGGCCAGCAGTAAACAAAAAGAGATCACTATTTTTGATCGGACTAGCCCGCAGGAACATCCGAGTACTCACGGGAATCCTCACGGGGCACTGCGCTGTGGGTCTACACGCTGAGCGGCTAGGCATACCGCATAACGATTACTGCAGAAGCTGCAGGGACGTTGAAGAAATTGAATCTGTTCGTCACCTGCTCTGCGAATGCCCAGCCCTAAACAGCATCAGGCGTAGTATCATCGGCAGCTACTTCTTCAACGAGCTCGAAGATCTAAATAATGTAGATCTAAAGGACCTCCTAAGATTTGTATACAAATCCGGATGGGTCCAAGAGGGCGGAACTCCGAGCTTCTAACAGCGGTCTATTTCTGTTTCGTTCCAGGTATTAAGAAGGTTTCCAATGGACACAATGGACCCAACTGCTGGTCTAAGTGAAGCCGTGACTATTGTCAAAAGGGCATCCATCAACCTAACCTAACCTAACCTAAGAGATGCGTTTATCATATAAAGATAAAGTAGCTTGACTAGTGCCTTTTTTGGTAGTTCTTTCAATATCTCGCCAGTGATCAGGTCGTAACCCGGGGCCTTATTATTTTTAAATTTGCTTATTGTCTGTCGGAGTTCAACTAACGAAACTTTTTTCATTCTAAAGCTATCAGGTTCCGCGTTGTTGTTTAGAACGTCAGCCAACGGCGGACCGTCGAAAGGCTTGAATGTTTCTTCTAAATGTTCAGCAAACAAATTCGCTTTCTCTTTGTCTTCTCTTGCCCATTCGCCGTTAGCTTTTTTTATTGGTGCCGAGTGGATTATAGGTTTCTTGATAGACTTAACTGCTTTCCGAGCGAGCAGTTTGAGCTCCTATCCGCTGATCTCCTATCTAGCCTTCAAGGTATTCAGTGGTGTGACGGTTTTTAAAATCTTGCAACATTTCTTTTAGTTTGTTTGAGAGGTGGTTCAAGAGAGTCTTGTCTGGGGGAGCACTCGTGCCTTGCCATCTTCTACGCGCTCTTCTCTTTTCACGAATCAATTCTTCGATTTGGAGCGAAAATGTTGTGCGTACATGCCCGTCGCGTCGGTGCTAACTGCGTTCTTTTGGGTCAAAGTGTTGTTCGAAGCAGCGCTCTAAATTGCTTCAATGAATTTGTCAACTGCGGCTTCTAACTTGAAAGGAGTTCTCAATGGCACATTCAAGCCGACACCCTCCTTACAGTTCTAACTGAAGGCGTCCCAGTTCATGTTTTTGCTAGCTAATCTGGGAGCTCTTTTCATTTTCGCCAGTCTTCCACCCATCTTCAAGATTACTCCTGAGTGGTCTGAGCAAAGATCATAGCACGCGTAAGGTATTTGGGGTACCCCTTAGCGATGAAGAAGTCGACAAGGTCAGGCTTTTTATTCCTTTCGGTTGGCCAATATGTTGGCTCCACCCCACGTTTCATACTGTTTTTGTACAGTAATCTGCCTCTTGTTGAATTGCATCATGAGCCCCAAAAAGTATGCTTCGCGTTAAAGTCACCCCCAATGATAAAATTGGACCCAATGAAGTCATACATACGATCAAGATCGTCTTCCACCAGTCTATATCCTGGCGGGAAATAACAAGATGCAATATTGTAATCTAAGCAATTAATTTTTACAGAAACTGAACTGATCTGCATAGAGTCTAGCTTAACTTCTGTGTTAATGTAGAGGGAGGATCCTCCTCTCGAATTTTGCGAAGGGTGATGTGCTTGATAGTCATTGTAACCTTTAAGTTTGGGTCTAGACCCGTTTTTGAGGTGAGTTTCCGTAATCAGGCAAATGTCAATATTATTTTTCCGTAGAAATATTTCTAGTTCGTCTATTTTATTCAGAGGGCCATTTGCATTCCATGTTAGTATTTTAAGTAACTAACTTTTTTTTTTAACAAACTTGCTCAGTTTGTCAAATATAACTTTGTTAATTTTAGTCTGATCCTCAAGTTTCTCCAAGATTACAGCGAGGATCTGAGACACTGCATCTGTTGTGGGCGATCTTGCCTTGTTATCGTTACACGCAACCTGTGCGTATGATTTAGGTCCGACCAGTGGCGGTTTCTCCACTGCATTTTAACTGGCGCCGATCTTTTGTGGAGTATTTACGCCTTTTGTCATCACCTTCTTTGCCAATCTCGCACTTTTGATCGGCTTTGGCGTCTGTGGAGTCTTTGGCTTAGGAGTTTCAGCGGTTTTTGGACGTCCAAGGCTTGGATTCTGACCTCGAATATTTTCCTTAATTACTATTAAAGTTTAGTAAAAGGTTGTTCCACCCACCAAGTTTGTTTAGTTAACTCAGAATAGTATTCTAGGATTCAAATTTGCTGTAAATCATTTTAAAGGTACTGTTTTACTCAGAATTTCGAATAGAGGAAGGTCTATCATTCAGGCCACAATAGAAAACTATAAGTTTTATCACATCTTTATGAAATGGTAACTTTTTTACCGATAAAGGATTGCGTTCGCATAATATTTTTTAAGGTTAAAGATAATTTTGTCCCGAATTTTTAAAGTCATTTACTAAAGATATAAGACGTTTTGGGAGTCTTTAAGATTATTTGCAAGAAAAAGGTCAGAACTTTTTTAACTAACTGCAATTTACACAAGTTTTATTTATAAGAGGTTAGTTATGTTTTCTGAAATTTAAAATTCTATAAAACTGTACATTATATAATATTATGTCGTTAACATATTCTCTCCTTTTTAGAGATAAATTTAAAAGTTAATAAAAATTTTACAAGTAGTATCCTTGTAAAGTTCTTAAAATCTTCGATTGATTCCAAGACCTATCGAAGTATTGCGCTGGCCATCGAAAACTCCACCGAACGTACGAGATGAAGCTGCATTCAAATCAAGGCGCGTCATTTGGTCGGGTGATTTCCAAAGATTAGCCGTTCCACCTACTCCAACTGTGGTTCCACCTATTTGGGGTATCTTGCTTGCAGTAACAGATGCTGCATGACCGTTAACATGATTGTAGTTGAGGCCTGCACCCATGTTATTGTATTTGAAGCCATTGTCAATTTTTGTTGTGCTATGGAAAGCATTTGCATCGACTCGGTGCATTGCATCCTTGTGCAAATTCAAAGATCCCGCTCCTGTGAGGGTGCTTCCCATTCCTGGAGTGTTTGTATGTTGGAGTGACAGACTATGATTGTTTCTGGGAAGGAGGAGAATTTTTAATTAAAAAGTATTAATTTCAAGCTAGTGTGAAGCACTTACTTGGAATAATCAGCAAAAGCTCCTGTTGTTACTGGCCCTCCAGATGTGCTTCCAGAAGCAAAGACTCCTGCGCCTGCATTGTGGTTGGCATCCCCTATACGTTTAGCAGCAACGGCTGTTGCATTACATCCACTGCCATTGCACGACACTGATCCTGTTGACAAATGCACACACCACATATATTAAAGGATAAACTGTTCAATTTTGTCGAAAACTCAATTAAACCAACCTTCCATCTTAAATGCTTGATTTCTAATGTTTCCTTGTTGAAATAAGAATTTGTATTGGGAAATAAATTGCTTCTTCCGCTTTTTATAAGAGTCCGCAGTCTCCTACGCATAATGGCATTGTTCTCGCAGTGGCTATAGGGGGTTCCCTGAGGTTATTAATATCATTGCTACTCTATGAGTAATTTGTGGATATACAGTGCTAATTTTGTCGCAAAGATACTTGAGGGGGTTTTTAGCTTGCGAAATGGTATTGAAAAAAATTTGACTATCCATCAAATAGTGTAATTAAATTTTTTATTAAATGTTTCGTCTAAGGAAAACGCTCATTATAAGACGTGTTGGGCAAGAATGCGTAAGCATATGGATACAATAATTATGGTTTACATTAATTTTTTTTTAATAATTTTTATACGAGAACTGGCTTCAAAGTAACCACTTTCGCAATTTTTTGCGGAGAGCATTCCATATAGGCCTGTTTGAAATTGACCTGTGGACTTTATAAGACAAGGAGTTTAGCAAGAAGGCAATAATTGTAACGTTATTTAGATCTTTCAGTCATCCATCTAATAAGAAGCTAACTGATCGATTTAGAGTGCGTATGAGGAGTAAGTAAAGTACAAGTAGGTTCATATCAGACATGAAGAAGGTTGGTTTACACTTAAGCTTAATTTTGGTCCTTTAATTTCGTGAGAGATTTTAGGTATAAACCTTAATTGGACTGAAATGAGCCCAGTTGGCTTTCATAAATGTCCTACTACCAACTTGTATTCTGGATTCTAGCTTATCTGCATGATAAGCCCAATACATTCTGTGTCGATGGTATCACAAAAACGAATATATTAGTTTCAATTCAGCCGGAAGGCCTTCCGATTAAACCAGATGAATTAATGCAGATATTTGTTCGATACCACGAAAGCTTCGACATCCCCCCTGATCAAGTTAAAACTGACCTATCCACCTTCTCTTCCTACGTTTCTTTCAAGCGTCTCTCACACCTTCAGCGAATCCGTAATAACCACAAAAACTATTATCGGTCCTTACCAAAATGCCAAATGCTGGTCACTCTATTATCAAAATATAAGAGAGGACTCCGCTCTAAGCTTCCCAATATTTACTTAAATTCCCAAAAGCTTCCCTACGATATTTTTGCCCTAACCGAAACCAATCTAATTTCAAAAATTAATAATTCTGAAATTTTCACTACCGATTTAAATTTATTCCTTAAAGATGGACTCAAAAGTTTGGAAAACCCCGACGGCAGAGGTGTTCTTTTAGCAGTTCACAAGCGCCTTGATTCCGATGAGTTTAAGATTCCTAACATAAACTCTCTAGAATTGGTTTGTGCCGAAATTACATTCCCCAAGTGCCACCTGTACATAATATTATGTTGCTATATTCATCCATCCCAACCAATTGAGTCACATCGCCCCATTATTGATGCACTTGACTTTTTAACCGGAGTGTTTAATCCTGATGATAGAATTATTTTCATGGGTGACTTTAATCTTTCTGCACTAAAATGGGCTATATCAGAGGATGAGTCTCACTTCGTGACAACAAATGTGACATCCCAAAAAGAAATTCATTGATTGTGTTTCGAATTCCGGTTTATACCAAATGAATGGTATCCTCAACTCAATGAAAAGACACCTTGACCTTGTCTTTACATCTGATACGGATAACTTTATCGTCTTCAAAAGTCCTCATATTCTAACTACAGTTGACCCCCTACACCCGCCTTTATCTCTAAACTTTTCTTTTGATAATGTCAATGTTCAAATTAGCTCGGAAAATTCCTTTGCTTTCAATTTCCGTAAAGCCAGTTTTACCAAACTTAATAACCTAATTAGTAACATAAACTTCGATTTTATTACTGAAATTACAAATATAGACTTAGCCCTCGCAACATTCTCCTCAGCAATTTTTTCCTGTTTTGAGAAATCGGTTCCGTTCTCAGTTCGTAAAGACTGCACATCAGCGCCGCCCTGGTAAACCAACGAGTTACGGTCACTTCGAAATAACAGGAAAAAATTATGGCAAACATTCTTAAGAACTCGATTCGAATCAGATTTCACGAATTACCAACATTTATATAGCCGCTTCTCCGATCTCTGCAAGCATTTATGCCTCGAATATATTCAACGCATGCAATTTAAGCTTATTTCTGATCCAAAAAGTTTCTACCAATTTGTTAATATTAAAAATAAAACTGACGGCTTTCCCCCAACTTTCAAATACCTATCTCCATAATACGTCAGCAGACCCAAAGATAATTGCTCACTTCTTTGCGCAATTCTTCTGCCAATCGTTCTCCGAATCCACCATAGAACCTGATCTCAATTACTTCGGCTATATGAGCAACTGTCCCCAGACATCTCTTGTCTCTGCAAATATAACCCAAGCCTTGGTAAGAGACAATATAATAAAGCTAAAAGATGATTATTCTCCCCGGCTATAGTCCTCAAAAAATGCATGAACAGTTTGGTGGCCCCTCTTACTGCCTTGTTCTGTTTGTTTAACACAACTGGAGTGTTCCCATTTCTATGGAAAGACTCTTAGATTATAAGGGGCATTAGAATGATGTTTGCAACTGCAGGCCAATCGCAAAACTGTCTTGTACACCCAAACTCTTTGAAAGCATCGTTTACCAAGAAATCCTTCCTCCCTGTAAGCCACTTATCTCCATCGACCAACACGGGTTCTTAAAAGGTAAATCCACCACTACAAACCTTACTGAATTTATCTCTAAGTCCTTGTGTGCACTAGAAGATGGAAAGGAAGTCGACGCCATTGCCACCGATTTCAGCAAGGCCTTTGACAAACTCGCGCACCAGGTTATAGTTTTTAAGTTTAAAGCGCTCGGTTTTCACCCCTGTTTTGTCAAATGGATCAAATCATACTTGGAGGGTAGGCAATACAGTCCTTTTCAGATCCTCGGTCTCAGACTCAATTAATGCAACCTCTGGGACCAATCCTCTTCATACTTTCAATCAATGATGTTAATATGATCATGATAAGTTCTGATTTATCTGTCTTTGCAGATGACATGAGAATCTCTAAGGTAATCTCCTTGCCTTTGGATGCCTTCTATCTATACAGAACGACCTTAACCGATTTTCAGAGTGGTGTAAAAGGAACCTTTTGGAACTTAACGTAAAAAAATGCCAGGCAATTACTTTCTCCCGCAAACGTACCGTTCGACCCTCAAGAACTTACTCTATCAATGACATACCGGTGCCGACAACTACTGAAATTCGCGATCTAGATCTAAGAGTTATTTGTGATAGCGAGCTTAACTTCCGTAGCCATGTCAGCAACATCATAAGCCGCGCCAACTCCGCACTTGGTTTTGTGAAGCGATGGTCAAAAGAATTTTTGGACCCCTACGTTACCAAAGCCCTTTACGTGACTTATGTTAGACCTCTCCTTGAATATGCCAGTCAAGTTTGGTCTCCCTACCAACAAATTCATATACAGAGAATAGAAGCAGTCCAAAGAAGATTTCTTCGCTTGGCTCTGCGTGGCCTTGGTTGGATAGATCCCATAATTGTGCCATTTTATAAAGATCGATTAAAACTTATCGATATGCAGTCCTTAAAAAGGCGACGCGAGATTGCTGATATTCTCTTCATCCACCAACTTCTTACTGGCAACATTGAGAGCCCACAACTCCTAATGCTAAAGCTAATCACCTTCAATCCTAAAACCCGGAACCTTCGATCAGTACCTTTGTTCCGACTGAAATCCCATCGCACTAACTATGGTCACTATGAACCTATTTCTAGAATGTTACGTATCTGTAACAAGCACGCACAATCATTCAACCTTAATGCGGGAACCACAAAGCAGCCTGGGCTTGGCCTCGGCTAGACGTTTACAAGTTCAGCCATACGATTTCAGTGTTTCCTAACACAATGAAGCTAGGCTTCAACATGTTGTTTTCAAAGAGAAAGAGTGCGCAAAGAGAAAACGTAATGCTACGTCACGATGCTCAGAAGCCCAGCACGAGTTCAGATGTGCTGAACTCTTGCTTCGTGTGAAGCAAATGGGGGTTGATTTCGATTGCACACACAAAGGCAATCAGTCTGTCTTATCGCTATATTTGCATAAGTGTGTTGGTCATGCACGGATATGACGCAGAATATATGAGTGTCTACATTTTGGGCCAAACTGCGTATTATTTATTTATTAGTTGAACATGCATGTTCCACATAATTATATTCACAGCACTAGCTACCGGGGCTTTCGGCTGAGTGTGTGTATTTTATAATTTATCGTGGCATGCTTGGAGAACGTAGTGACTGCATAATAAAAGCTCTCTCTCAATGAGCGAAATGTCATTGAAAAGCCAGATCAAAGCCCACGTATCGTAACGAGGCGAAGCCGAAGCCTGAGGCTGCTTTGTTGTCCCCGCTTAATAGTACCAAGAGCACACTTAAAAAGAGTCTTTTAAATCTACCCAATCCCGAAAACCCTTAATATCCTAAAGTTCTAATCTCCCCTTTTTTTCTTAGCCTTAATTTACAGTAAGTTTAGGTTGTTTATATTCTTAGCTTTAAGTTAAGCTTGCAATAAGCTAATAAAGTGCCCTCGAGGGTGCCCCCCACCCAAATTCAAATTTAGATTCTACGACAGTAAAAGCATTTTTTCGATTTCGTTAGGCTTTCGTTAATTTAATGGACTTAGTCAAATGAGAGGCTCGCACGGAAATTTGACAGCTGGTGAGAAGCATAGAAATTTCATTCTATTTCTCAATTGTTCACTTAAGTATATTATATCTACTGACATTTTCGTTGTATTTGACATATAAGGTAAATCAAACTTACCTTATGTCAAATACAGTCAAAAAAGGTTAAGTCAAAAATGGCATAATGGGCATATTAGCACTTACACTTATAAAAGCCGACGTAAGGTCATTTAGTTCTAATATGATAAGGACGCATATATTTAAACGCATCCTTTCCTTTTCATTTTAGCATTCATAACTTTCGAAGCGTACATCAATAGCGAAATTTTTGTGGCGGAAGTTGGTATGAAAACTATGAAACAGGAAACAAAAAGTCTAACGGGGGCAAATCGCATGCCCTCGGTAGTCAGTTCACATCCCCCTCTCCATACCATCGAAACGCTCGTGCAGAGATTCCAATGTGGCTTAGCTTAACCTAGCTATGTGCCATTTTGCCGGAGCTACTTTTTGTTGGTGTCTTAACGGTGATGGCCTGTCCAGGTCGTTTTCATTTTGACGCCGCCAGCCCAAAATCCAAAAAGTGACTATTTTGAGATGCTTTGGATTTTCTTAGATCTCATGAAAATTCGAAAATTTGAATTGAAATGTGAATTTGAATGTGAAAAAAATGTATGTATTTAGATCGCTTACATAATTTATTAATTTTACTCGTAGAATCAAGCTCCCAAATAAAGAGAGAGAAAGTTTTTGAGAGAGAGTAAGAGTGAGGCATGTTGCATGTACAGAGAAAGTCTACAGAGGTCTGTTCTCAATTCTTTATTCCCGATACTTCTATAAGAGTTATAAGTAAAGCTACCAAACTTCTTTGCATTCTTGCCTATAACACCGAATAAAATTGAACTGGGGATTATTCTGAGGCTAACCCAGGGTTTGCGGCTAACCCACTAAGGCTAACCCACTTTGCAAGTTGTTTCGAAGAACTGAAAACCGATATCGAAAAATATCACATTCTCTACTCAAACCTCTCTACTCTACGAAAACCTGTTTATATTCTGACTATAAACAGAACAAACCCTTTTATGTCGCCTCAAACTACTGACGACAAGAGAACTATACTCACCCACCACACAATGAATGAAAATGAGGTGGTTCAGCAAGTAGAATGAGATCTAGTTTTGCGCTGTAGATGCGTCTACCTACGATATTTACGGTTAAACGCGGGGTGAAGTTTGGAAGTAACATTTCGTTCTGGCCCATACGCGCCCGTTGTATGGGTATAGGAACTTTATTCGTTTATTTCCTGTTAGCAACGATACTGTTATGCGTAGAATGTAATAGTTTTTATTACATTCTTCTTCCGTTATGAATTACACATGTACCATTACAAGTGTAATTTGTAATGGATTTGGTAACTCTATTACACTGTTTGATAAGTTCAAATCAAAAATCGATACCGATTATAAATAAAATCTTAAAACACGTTGCCAATACACTTTTCACATCAAATCAGAATCTAGATTCAGAGTAAAAAGTCCCAAATCTAGTTAAAATCTATTGTATTTCCCACACATTTGTAGGATTCAGAATCTAGATTACCACAAAATCAAATACAAAAATGTAATAGATTTTAGTCGATTTTGCGGGAATCATACGACAATAAAAGCAAACATTCTTTTTTAATTCAATCAAAAGAAGAAAAGACAGCTGATGAAGTTTGTTTATAAAATAAAAAGGCGAAATATTTTCTTTTTTTGATACTTTTTAATTGTGCGATGATTTTTATGAATTTTCCGGTGCTTCGTTAGTTATATACATTTATTTTTTTGTGAAAAATTGGACGGTGGGTGATCAACTGATAAAATAAAATCTTGATTATTTTCGCAGTGTAAAAGGGTCAATTCGATTTTGAAATCGAATTGCTCTCAATCTAGATTCTGGCTTAAACCGCGTTGTCACAAGCAACGTAAAACAGGAACATAAACAGAATTTCATACATTAGCAACTAAAACCTAAATTCGTTTAATGCTTTTTGCGTTCCTAATGTATGAAATTATGTTTCTGTTCCTTGTGACAACGCGGCTTTAGGTGTGAAATCGATATAACAGACAACTAAAGTAGGCCTTTAGGCAGTCTTTACCCTAATACTTTGGGCCACAATGAGTGGACGTTTATCTGTCTTGCAATGCAGCATACGGGAACTCGTATATAGTGTAATATTCTTGCCTGGGGTTCGTCGAATAAAACTCAATTTCACTTTTATAATAACACAATGAAACCCTTTATTTATTAGTTAGTTATTCCTTAGTTATTCCACTTTACTACTTAGAATTCAACACTTTATTTCAATTCAATCACTTTTTTCTTTATAACCGATTTTCACAAGTCAACGTTTAAATTATAATTGTCCCGCCCGAGCCCGCCATCCATGTATTTATACAAATTCACCATGTTCTCGACGGTTCGACGCTGGTACTTTTCTATTGAATTCCATGGTGGGGAAGTTCGATATCAAATTCGATCTTCGAACGGCAGTCTGCTGTCAGATGACTGGAATGACAGTTGAGTATGTTCGTTCAGTGAATCGAGCGCGTGTGTTCGTAGAGTGAATCAATGGGTGCATTCAGTCACTCCTGAATATTGTTTATTTCTTGTCGCCACATAACAATATGAACACTTAGCGTATCTCGCTGTGTCTCCAATTTTAGGTGAAAAATGAGGAGAGACACAGCCACAGAGAAAAACACAGTCACACATTGTGCCCGGCCTTTATATATTCAAAAAATGCAGCTGTACATCTTTAGGAATCGTGCAACTCGTCTGTTTATTCAATCCATTTTTCTTACGTTTAAGTTGTAACCTAAGCACGACAATATAAAAATATAAAAATATTGTCGTGCTTAGGTTTTTCACAACTCTTGTGATATAAATTGCAAACACTCTATGGTATAGCTGAGTTTGACTGCATGTCATCTTGGCATATTTGAGGTAGAAAAAAAATTCAAATGCTTCTTGTTTGCCAATTGACTTCTCGTACGTCAAATATTTTAAACAACATTCCTCACTTACAGGCATTCGTCACATAATACACGCGGGCAAAATCTTTCAATTTTGAAGTCGCACTCAATTATTAAACGCAAAGCACAGTACTTTCCATCGCGGCGTAAACCAAACGTAAACTCAAATAAACGTAAGGCATTTTTATCAAAATGCACAGGAGCACTTTTTCGCAAAATGAAAAAAGAAAAAAAACTTTGTACTAAGTTTGGTCTTACCTTAAACAATTCTGCCTAGGTACCGTTGAGACTTTGGTTTATGAACATAAATTACTGAATAAATAGAATTTAGTGTATTATGGTCATGTCATTATAACGGTCAATAAAAAAATGTAGTAGAGCCGCAAGCTTTGAAAAGCTTTTCGTACAATTTGCCCATCTCTAGATAATCAAAATTTTCGATCATATAATGCCAACTCTTGCCCCGATTCCGCTCATTCCGATGCATACTGGAAGCAATTTTCCAATTGTCAAAAGCAGCTGGGCTCTTAATCACAAAGGACAAAAAAGTAAAAATTTTGCGAAGACGGAAATTTCTCAATTTGCAATATTAAATTTTACGTTTTATTTTTTGGTTCTTCGTGTATTTTATAAAGTTGACAAAAATCTACAAATCACTAACTAATCTTATATTCGGCCTGTTGAAAACTTAAACCAAGTCCAGTGAAACTAAAATAGGAATAAAAAAGCAAAAAATACATACATATATATTATTAAAGACCTCCAAATGGAACCAACAATTATTAACTATTATGGTAAACAGACAGGCAAGTGCGGCTACTGCAAAAACACTGAATGCAGCAACTCGCATGGTAAGGAAACTATTGTACTAAGAGCTAATTAATATTTTTATAATCGTGGTGTCATAGTGACTCACTATAGTTGTGTTTACGTTGAACTTCGAGCGTTCGCTACTGGAACGGCCTTGTTGGCGGCGGCGTCAGATTGCAGCAGTTGTCAGCTATCCATGGGGTAGTCGCCCGATTTCGATTTAAGATAATTCGCGATTAATATTCGTTTATATACGTAGGTGTGGGCTGTTCTTTTAAGAGTGTCTCACTAAGATTAGATTTGGCGAATCGGTGGTCGGGGTTTTTATTTCTTATATTTTTGTTGTTTTAGCAAATGAGTTGCGAAATTCGTGAAGAGCAAATGTCAGGGCGATGTTCTAGTTTTCACCAAGCTGTATACGTACAATAATTTCACTGTATTATAAGCCAAGCAACTAAAAATTTTGCCTTTCTTTGCTCCGTGAGGGCATAAATTCAATATGTTGATTAAAAAGTTAATCGAACCTCCTCAAATACGAGGGGATATGGAAGATAGTAAAAGTTGCTTGTCATGATTTCCACCAGTGGATATTATGCAGGATCCTAGTTTTCTGTTTCCCTAGAAAATTATTTTGATATAAACAAAGGAGGAGTAGATAAAAAAGATTGAATTGGATACTATTGGAAGCAATAAGATCATTACCACCTTTTTTGTTAGAAAGCGTAAAGACATGCATTGTCCGTCTAGAAAACCAATAAAACTCTAATTTTTTTTACATATCTTTAATAAGTAATTCGAGGTCGGACTGCCATTCTGGAATAGAGAAAGGACTAATACCCAGTTAAAGAAAGCCAAATATCATGACTATTGTTAAAAGAAGCTAGCCACCCCTGATGACTTCCAACTACTAGTGGGTCATCAACATGATTTTTACACAAAAAAGCTACTGCTTTTAAAAACTGAACTCAGAGGAGACTCCACTTGACGATGACCACATTCGGGATCCCAGCCAAATAAATCCAATTATTGCACAAATTGGATAACAATCTGCCTTTTTTACAAAATAACTTGCTAAACTAACTAAAAATGCCTGATTCGTTTCTGGGCATCGACAAGACCAGCTGTATTGTGGGGGACTTTTTATTGCGTCGGGTTGTTTTCCTTCTTAGTATGGACTGGCGCTGGCAGACGAGAAACTTATCCGCCTCTTAGGGCCGGTTTTTCAGTGGGAGATCATCCCATTAAACTGAGATTAACCCCAGAAATGAGTTTTTCAGTGAACTCAGATCTGGGGTAAATCTCAGCTTAACTCGCCAAGTTTGGTGAGCTAATCTCGGATCAAGTCTTCAGAACAGTATGAACTTCTTTTCCTGTGTTTTTCTATGGGAAGTGACAGTGGAGAGTAAATAATTTTGAGAGTCGAAGATTTTGACAACTTTGTTGGCGGAGTTAACTCTGCACTGAAAAACTGCTCGCTGGGTTAACTCCAGATTCGTTTTGTAACGGCGTTAACAGATCTTGGTTTAAGCTGGGCTTAACTAAGGGAAAAACCGGCCCTTAAACGAATAAAGGGATTTTAATGCGAAGTGCACCCTTTGGGTCAACTCGTGATGCCATTCCACCACAGAAATATTTCTTTTCGAAGCTAGGATGAAACGTGGCATGTTTTTCTTTTCGACAGGAAAGGCATCGTGTTGTCCAACCGACAAATAAAATATATACTAGATCTCGGAAGCGAAAAGATATACAGAGCCGGGGTTACTATGGCCACGTGTGTATTTGAGATTGCAAAAAAAATTTGCTGACAACTGCTGAAAAATGCCTCAGTTTCTTTAAAGGGTGCCAGAAATACATTTGCCCGCCTGATCTGGCGGAAGGAACCTCCCATGTCTAGGCAGGTATAGGTCGTTCAAATTCAAGTGAAATAATGGGAATTTTTTTTCTCTTTGACAAAATATAAGAGAGTTTTCAATGAAATATGCACCTATCCCTACTTCTGTAAATTATCTTGCTCAAACGACGGGCAAGACACGACTGGCTTCCCACACAGCATCGGACGTGTACTTCTGCTCAATCATACCAATATTTCTGGAAATTGGTATGAGTGCTGTACACTCTCAAATGCATAAGAAAACACTTCCTCTGTGTAACTTTCTGTTTTTTTTTGATTGCACAGCAAATTGTATACAATATTCGTATATAATGTTCCCCGCTCTTCTCCTGAAAGGTACCCCTCACCAGGGACGGACTAAGAGGTAGTGGCACCCGGGGTGGGCAAAGTTAACGAACACCGCTTAAACAATTTTAAAGAAAACCAAAAAACACTAACAAGCTTTTTATTTAAAGGTACTTTCGAGCTTTTATTGCACTAAACGTTTCGATTATATCATCAAAATCTATATTTTTTGTGTGCTCGTTTTCTATTGAAAGTGTAGCCAAATTTGTCAACCTATTTTGGCTGATGATTGACCTTAAGTCATTTTTTAATTTGTTTTAATTTTGAAAATCTTCTTTCGCATCATGCAACTGAGACGCAAATAGTTAAATAAATTCTCATCGCCAATGAAAGGCTCGCTAATGAGTCTACAAAGTCCCACTTAACAATAACGCTTAAAAATTCAAAGGCTGTCCAAATTTCGGCATCCCTTAAATTTATTTTTGCAGCTACCATGTGACGTCGTATCCGTCCACTGTTTTCTGCTTGCTCTGTAAATGTCTAGGTGAGGATTGGAAATATTCATTCAGTAATATTTTGGTTGAAGAGCTGCGAAAACTGACACAATGTCTTCCATGGCCTGAGACCGGTGAATTTGTTCAGTGTAAAATATCTTGTCTTAGTGTTTCCTCTTCCAACGTCAAACCAGCATCTTGCGCATTTTCGCTTGCTATGGTATCGGTGTTTGGCTGCCCCGCTAGGCAGGGACACACTTAGACCAAAGAAGGCCCATTGTTATACAGGCAAAGCAGTTCAAGAGTTGAAGCTATCTTCACGAAATTTTCAGCTTTATTAATTGAGTTTTTTTCGAATAAAACTCAATTTCAGATTTCCGATTTGTTTATTTATGCATATGCTAACACAGTCAGATATTCTTATAAATTTGTGTAAGATTAACGACATTGAGTATATGAATGAGTATTTAAATTTAATACAATTACTTAAATCATACTTACTACCAGTAAAAATTTTTAGTAAATACTTTGACTTCTAGTAAAAGCTTAAATTTGTAGTATTTACTGCTTTTCGTATGCATAAAACAAAGTATTTACTTGTAAGCATAAGCTAGCAGAAAAAATGAATTTTCTCAAGTAAATGCTATGAATTCATTGAAAATCGGTAGTATTTACTATACAAATATGAATAATACTCAAATTAGGTTCAATAGAGCCCCTAGCGAGAAAGTTTTGGGGTTTTTCTAATTTGTTTCTATATTAATGGTTTTTGAGCTCCTGATTCCAAATCTGAAATTTCCCAACAAAATTTCGTGGTGCAACATTCAAAGCTATATGCAAAAAAGTTCATCTCTTTGCAGGCTTTCGCATATAACTCGTAAACCATCAACTTTTTGTGTGAAACAGTGGTACTAAAAATTAGAGCACATATGATTTGCAACAAAACTTCACCTATCACGTTTTTGGCCCCAACCATTATGTTGCGCTAAATGGCTGGAAGAATATTGATGTAATTTGTTCACAACTCCAATTCACAACAACATTATGTTAATTCTTGGTGAATTTCTTCTAGTTTTCTATGCACGTTGCACACCTTACTTAGTTTGTAGATATATGTGAAAATGCGAGTTTGTTTTTTTTCAGAATTGCTCAGAATAACTCAGAAATCTTCTTACTTTGTATTAAGTCGTACAAATTCAGTTTAAGAGAATAAATTTGCGTTAAAGCGCAAACGATTAGCTGGAAGCAAAATCTTTAAAGGTAAGGGTTAGCACAATTATTGTCTGCTATGATTCTTGGTAGCTATCATCACACAAAAAGTTGATAGCTTACGAGTTATATGCAAAAAACTGCATAAAAATGCATTTTCACCTATTTTTGAATATTATAATAATTTCATCATCATCATCATTTTCGAATGCCGCCTATCCTTTAAAAGGGTCGCGGAGCGAGGGTGGCTAAATGGTCCTTCCATCTTTCTCGATCCTCCGCCACCAACTCAAGAGACTCCGGCGCAATCCCCAGGCGGGACTCAGACAGGTTTATAATAATTTAAAAATTAAATTATAAATATAATTAAATATTATAATAATTTATCTTCAATTGTTTTATTATTACAAAACAATATAGACTAACGTGAATTATATATATCTTCTGTTAACTCATTTCTCCGAATCTGACCCAATCTTCGGATTTCAAGCTCACTAGCAGTGTTTACTGGTTCGTAAACAGTACTTTGATTTCCTTCGTCTATTGATAGCTCAAAGTCATCTAAATCATTTAAATGCTTGGCAATGTTATGCAAAACAACGCATGCTGAAACCAAGGTTGTTACGTTATTTTACTCAACCCGTACACAGTTTTGTAGAATTTGAAACCGGCTCTTCAGTTGACCAAAACAACGTTCAATTATCACCCTCTCCTTGGTATGCACTTTGTTATAAAACTTGAGTGCTACCAATTGGAGTTTTAAAAGGTGTCATCAACCATGGTGCAATTCCATATCCCTCGTCTCCAAGCAAAATGGTATTGGTTAACTCCTCATAATTGGTTCAAGAAAACTGTTTTCATGACTTTCAAACTTGCATTGCAGGTAGCTTGAATATTGATGGAGGCGTATCCCTTACGATTGATATATTGCTCAGAATGTATATGCGGTTTTCTTATTTTTACGTGGGTGCAATCCAAGGCTCCTATCCACGATGGAAAATTATATTTTAAAAGCCAACCCTCTTTGGCAGCCATTTGTTCTTCGTAGTTCGAAGGAAATTTTATCCATAGGAAAGCTTTGTTGGTAATGAGTCTGGCTAGATAGTGCACAGTTCTGGAAACAGTACTCTGATGAAAGCCTGGGTCTTCCCCAACGCCAACTTCCTCCTGGATGTCCAACATATCGCAAAAACATCCTCATTTTTTGCTCCGCAGAAGTTGCTGCAACTCTTTTTTCAGTTTGGATACCTTTATAATTTTTAAAGGCAATAAATTATTCTTTGTTTTTTCGTTGAACTAAAAAGTTATCTTACCGATTAAGTGCTCACATAACCAATCAACGTTTTCTCTTTCAAAGCGGTAAAGCTAAACGCTTCGATTATATCATCAAGGCCTGGGTCTTCCCCAACGCCAACTTCCTCCTGGATCTCCAACATATCGCAAAAACATCCTCATTTTTCGCTCCGCAGAAGTTGCTTCACCTCTTTTTTCAGTTTGGGTACCTTTATAATTTTCAAGGCAATAAATTATTCTTTGTTTTTTCGTTGAACTAAAAAGCTATCTTACCGATTAAGTGCTCACTTAACCAATCAACGTTTTCTCTTTCAAAGCGGTAAAGCACTTTGAAATTATTTTCTGCAGGCACTCTTCGCTCCTTGTAAACTTTTTCTGACCTGACAAAAATAGCCGTTGTCAATGTCAATAAGTGAAAACTAATCCCCTTAAAAGACTACCGACTTCTGAATTCTGGCAAGCAATATGAAAAAGTAAATACTAGCAAATGTTCAAGTTGCTCTATATCAACTTGGAAAATTCCCAGTACTACTAATAACTAATACTAGACAAAAAAAAGTACTTAATAGGTTTTTTTGCATATCATTATAAGTATTTACTAGCTAAATTCATCCGAACCCAGTAAATACTTTTTTTCACAGCAACTGCTATGATTTTATGCATACGAAAACAAGTAAATACTTGAAATTTTGCTAGTAAAAGTATTTACTACAGTTTATGCATACGCCCCATTATCAAAAGCAATTATGACAAAATTAAATTAAATTAACTAAATTAAATTTAATACAATTCAAGAAGATCATGATGACATGAATTATTTAGTTTGAGATTAAGATCTTAATTAAGTTGAATCTTAATAAATTGGAAGAATTTATTTGTTTTTAGTTAAAAGCTTAAAATAAATGGAAACTACAATCAGATTTAGTGCCCGATGTGGGGGTAGGGTGGGGAAAGGTTAGTTGCTCTGAAGGCAAAGCTGAAGCTCCTTAACCTGGAACAATCTGTTTAAGACAACTCCCAGATTCTTAGAGAAATCGACATAATCGATACTTGAGTCATTCAAAACAATAGTCGGAAAATACGAAACATCTAGTTTAATCTTTGAAATTACTATACGCATATATTTACTTAGGTTTAACTAACCAAACTCGTTTGAGGTCTTCATTTAGGACGGTAACGCAATCCTCTATAAGACCTAATGGACAGCTACGATAGATCTGAATATCATCAGCATAAATGTGCTTAGATGAACTCAATGCAGCGGAAGCAATATTATTAATGTAGAGCGAAAATAAAAGAGGTCCTAAAATTGATCCTTGGAGAACACAATTACTGACAGGAAGGAAGTTTGCCAATACACTATCTATAAATACTGCCTGCTTTCTTTCACTAAGATATGATGAAAGGAGTTTGATTGCTGGAGTGGAAATGGAGAAATTTTTAAGTTTTTTGAGAAGAATAGAGTGGTCTACCATGTCAAAGGCCTTAGAAAAGTCAAGCAATACTAAGAACGTAACAAAGTCGACATCCAATCTAACTCTTATATGTTCAACTACCTTTAGCAAGGCGGTAGTGCAGCTATGTTTGACACGAAATCCCGATTGAATTGATGCCAATAGATTATTTCGAGTAAGAAGAGAACTAAGCTGTTTATGCATGATTCGATTCGTTCATATATCTTTGAGAGAAATGGCAATATCGATATCGGTTTGAACTCATCGCTTAAAGAGCTTTTAGGGTTTAGGAAGAGTTTAGTAACTTTTGCTGACTTCCACTGCAACGGAAAAGTTCCAGTCATTAAAACAGTGTTTATAACGTGTGTTATGTGCGGTGGATGAATCCCGTCAACACCCTAGAATTCGATTTCACTGACAGAAAGCTTTCAACAGCATCTAAATCAGTCACCCTTTCGAACCCAAAGGATGAGGATGCTATCGGAGGGACAGATTCGGTAAACGAGAAATTAACATTAGTATTAGTATTTGCATGTACAGATAAAAACTTCCTATTTAACTCATTGCGATCGACATCGCTAAAGATGGTTAACTTCTGTTTGGCGATTCCAAGCTTACGAATAGTATCCCATGTTTTTCGACCACCTGAGGCGGAGTTGAAACGGTCAGAATACGATTGCAATTTCGCAGCTCTTATCTCTCGAACTCGTATTTCTTATGTTTTTATAAGCTCGATGATATTCAGTTATTCGAAAGCGTTTCCACTGTCGATAAGACAAATACGTTGTACCATAAGCAATTTCACTTTTAAATAACAAACACTTGGTTCAATCTAGTTCACCGTAACCGTTTTTATTACTTCCACACTCGACGTTCGCATTTCAAGTATTCGGATTCGAAACTGAAAACTAGGCAACGGGTATCGGCTATTTAGATGGAGGGCGGAGTTTGACGACTGGAATTCGTTGTATTCACTAAAGTCTCTAATTCTAATTCTAATCTAATTATAGCGGGTGTCCCATAATAAATTCAATCGAAAACATTTTTATCGCCACATTACAATATCCCTGAGCCCGGCAAAGGTAAATGTAAAGGCTATTTTTATTAAGTTGTTTTAGGATACCGTGTCAGTTAGTTCTTTGGCAGTCTTTCCAGTTGTGGGGAAAAACCCTATAATTTTTATGTTATGTTATGTGCAAAATATTTATTTTACCTTTACTGATGGCGCCCCTATTAGTATGCCAACCGAGGCGGAGCATCAAAACGAATGCCCCAAAATGAATCTATGGCTCTATACCGAAATAGCAAGACGTCTCATAACTTATGCAGTACGAAACCATAGCGCCGAAGAGCTGCTGCTAAACTGGACTGTGTCGCATTTACCGTTTCGCCGGATTCGAAATGCGGCCATCGACAAGAAGAGCCCTTGACGACGAATGCTATCATTATTCATTTCACATTTAAAAATGTGCAATTAAAAAATTATGCATCTAAAAAATTCTCCGCGCGGTCTTTTTAATACTGTTTTGTGAAATATAGATACGAAAGATTCGCTAAGATTAGTTATAAAGATTTTTGGAGAGAAATGCAATGAAGCATGATTTTAAATTGCCCCTCTACAAGGTAAAATTTCTAAAGAAACTTTGGGAAACTTTATGTTTGCCAATAACTCTTATGTACGGTTCACAGATGGGTCCAACTCCAGGCGCAGGAGTTGCAGCTTGAGTTTTTGGTGCAACCACAATGACCTTTTTCCACTTCCCTATTAATAAATGTGATTCGGTTTACCAAGCCCAAATATTTGCATTTCTATGGCAAATATTTCGGCTTGGTAAACCGAAATTGCTGCGTCAGTGCAAAATATTTAGAGTTCACTAACAAAAAAAAAACAACATAATAATATTCCATCAGGTAAAGCCGCTCTACTAGCTATCAAGGCATTTGAAATAACTTTAAAACAAGAATGGGACTGCATTCAATTACTCAACACTCTAATGAAAGAGCTGACCTGCTAGCCAAAACAGGAGCAGCATCAAACTTCATTATGCCAAAACCACGTTTGAGTACGGCAGAAAGCTGTATAAAAATATAGCTGCAAGAAAAAGCACTTCATCATTTTTTTTTTTCTTATAAATAACTCGAGTTTAAGGGGTTATGACTACCTTTAAGATGCGTAGCACATTGCGAGCAGGAAGAATTTGAGAATAGAAAAAAAAGAAAAGAAAAGTAATTATCGATCCAACACGCAAGGGCTGATGAGCCAGTACGGAACATGAAAACTCTACTTAGAAACACCAATGCATACCCCCGCAAGTGTTGTGCCTTTACGGAGAAAAGCAATAATATAACTAGCAGAATATTTTACAAATGAATCTGGCATGCATCTAATTGTTGTCTATTCTATTTGCATATTGGAGGGGAAAGAGGTGTTTAATATTTGGCCGACCCTAACCTGGATAACAGACGCCGACCAGGAAGCCGCTCATTTTGAGACAGACGCTCCTGAATTTTTCGTTTATTGCTGGTTTTGGTCCGCCCCGGATATTTTCCATACCGGTACTCACCATATCTGGTGAGCATCCCCCTATCCGCCACCTGGGGGGGGGGGGCGGCCGATTGGGGACCAGCAACCCCAGAGGGGAATCATTGGGAGGAAACAGAAGGCAACAGACAAGCCAAAAGCTTCCTGACAACTGCCTCGAACAAAAGAGCTAAACGATTTCTTCGTTTCCAACGCAGCCAACTTCGTCTCTATCTATCCGTCTCCAGTTTCGCACGCGAAGTTGGCTGAGGTCCCCTTCCACTTGCGTGCGCCACCTGAGTCTCGGTGCTCCTCTTCCGCGCCGTCCCTGCGGTGTGGATTCGAAGATTTATAGGTTTCGAGATTTATACTTATGGGCCACTGCAGAATGAAAAAATAACCTTTTTACCTGGGGATAGTGCACGATAACATGTGCAGAATGCGCAACGACGACGAAGAAACAGCAGAGTATATTCTATTTCACTGTAACTGTCTTATCAGAGCACGTCAACTTTACCTAAGTAAATTTTATCTAGAGGCGGAAGAAATAAGAGTCAGATCACTCAAGGAGTTAGTCGGGTTCATTTCCAACTTGGGTTTAACTCGTGAGCTCAATTTATTAGGTCGATTAAGTACTAGAGGTGATTTCGCACCTCACAATTCAACCTACAATCTTTCGTGTACAAAAGCCCAAACTTGTGAAGTGCATTAACTTGTAATTAGTTTGACACTCTGTCCGATTCCATCTTTCGAATTGTCTCCTTGAATCCAAATGGTGAAATCGTTTGCGATTTAGATCTTTCTTCTAACGCAACTTGTAAACGAGCCTTCCTTGGTGCCAGACATTAACAATCATACCGCCCACTAATTGGACTTTTTTGTAACATCTCAAAAAAAAAAAACGATGAGTAGGCTGCAAAACGATTGGCTACGCGGATGATGTAGCCATTGCCTTCTCGGGGAAATATGCCCAAGTGCTGAGAGACTTAATGCAACATGCCCTCTTTCTCCTCCACAAATCGACGACTGAGAATGGTCTGAGTGTTAATGCACAAAAGACCGAAATTGTCCTCTTCACTAAGAAATACAAAATCCCCCGCATTCTCCCTCCCACCTTAAATAGCACCAGTCTACCGCTTTCAAATAAGGCGAAGTATCTTGGCCTTATTTTGGACAGTAGACTAAGCTGGAAGCTCAATACAGCTGAAAGAGCAAGGAAAGCCATCACGGCCCTTTATATGAGCAAAAAAGCCATTGGGCACCTCACATGACGCATTGGCTCTTCACAGCTGTGATTAGACCAATCCTTCTATACGGCGTAGCAGTATGGTGGTCCATACTCAACGTTGGCACACATCTCAACGTTTTAAGAAAGGTACAAAAGCAAGCATGTATCTGTATAAGTGGTGCCCTGAGAACCACTCCTACTGATGCACTCGAAATCCTATTGAACAGCTTCCAACTGCGCAATTCGACTTAAAGCATGCTCCCAATGGTGTTATTGTGTTTACGGACATGCCAATATTCTAAACGAACAGCATCTCACCTCCACGAACCTGGATTATACTTCACCTTCATACTTCCCAAAGAAATACTTCGAAACCCGGATTCCGAACAGAGACCTGTGGTACGGCGGTAATATACCCTTTGGTAACGCCATACACTTTTACACAGATGGATCCAAGACGGAAGACGGTGTAGGAAGTGGTGTATTCTCTGACTGCCTTAACTTAAATAAATCCCTTCGCCTACCCAACCAATGCAGCGTCTTGCAAGCAGAAATAATGGCAATTAGTGAAGCCCTGTCCTGGTTAGTGATATCTGTATCTTTACGGATAGCCAGGCTGCCATCAAATCCCTGACATCGATCTCTACAAACTCTAAGTTAGTCATTAACTGTCGCACATCTCTTGATGATATGTCCGTTTGACATCCGCCTGTGCTGGGTGCCAGGTCATAGAGACATCATGGGAAACTGTGAGGCTGATAAACTCGCTAAGAACGCCACTAGACTGCCAGAAGATGAAATCTTATGTAATATAGGTACTCCCCTATCTACCTTCAAATTACAGCTCAAAAATCACAGCATACAAGAAACTTACGCCAGATTGAGGACAGGCACCACTTGTTTAACCTCCAAGCAAATCGCCTCGATCCAAAAAGATCAGATATCTTGATCTCCTTAAAGAGATCCAAAATTAGCACTGCAGTGGGAACTATCACCGGACACTGCCTATTAGGTCTTCACGCAAAAAGACTAGGTCTATTCTCAAACGACTTCTGTAGATGCTGCCTAGATGAGGAAGAGGAAAAAAGTGTACAACACTTTCTCTGTTGCTGCCCGGCACTCGCGTCGTACAGGAAATCCATAGGTACAAAAACATCGGTCAAAAAGCTACTAAAATTCATTGAAAAGACTGGCTGGCTGTCACAAAATTCACGCCAACCTACTCCCTTGGGCAAATACCCACGTGGCGGTACAATGGGCCTACTTTTTGGCCTTTGGCCTTTACCTACTTTTTGGCCTACCTACCTACCTACCTTATAATATCTCATCCTTAGAAGTACACGGTAGACCAGGCATTCTTTTCCCTCTAGGTTTGTCAGACCACTGTGCCATATTATCAAAATTCTTGTTGGAAAGTATACCGGATAAGGTCATAGCTCCTAAAAAAACAGTCGGCCGAACCAAAAAAGCTAACTGAGATGGCCTCAATAACTTCTTCTGCTTTAACTGGTCCTCTGCTTTCTCGATAGCAACTTAGATGCCGCTGCTAATATGATCACCAACACCATTCTCCTTGGCATGAGACACTTAATGGACCTTAAACCTCAGATACGAGACTTCAAGTTCGTAGATTTTGAGATTACACCTAAAAACTACCGACAGACAGACGGACGGATAGAAGTACATGTCTCATTCTACTCACAAATTGGTCTCGAACATAGCATTTAAGTTCGTCGGGGTCTACGATGATTGCTTCTCTGTGTTACAAACTATGAATCCTATGGGAAGGGGTATAAAAATGCGCTTAACACATGCAAACCATATCTGGACAACATATTTTTTGTATATATAATTTAAAGGGAATTCATACCACGCCCTTCTGTTATTCAAGTAGATTGTATTTTATGACATTTGGCGATTCGGAGCTTGGCAGGGGTCAACTGGGATGGGGTATGCAATGAGCGGATTGTAGAACGTCCGCTAGTTTGTATTAAACATGTTTTTTAAAAGGATACGAAACCTTACCCCTGAGCTTTTAAATTCTTCTTCATTTTTTAAATTCTTCATTTTCTGAATGTAATAAATGAATGAATAAAACACTTAAACTTAAAAAAAGGAAAGGAGAATCTTATGCGACTTTAAATCGCGAAACTCTTAAAACTTAAAAACACATAAATATATTTTTAATTGAACCAGCTCACCGAACTTATCGTTATAATGGGGAGTGGCCACTGTGGCACAGCCATACAAAATTAAATTTAATATTGAAAAGTGAAAAATTACAACAATTGACATTATAATAATTATTATAAAGTTAGTTATTATAAACATTATTATAATGTTTTCAGAATTGTAAATTGTTGTAATTTTTCACTCTTAAATATTAAATATATTTTTATTTAATATATTAAATATATTATTATTAAATATACTTATTAAATATACTATACTTAAAAATATTACTGTAAAAATATACACTCCCAACTGTAAAAATATACACCCAACTTCTAAATTTGAATGCGCAATATTTTCGTTAATTTTTTCATAGTAATAGAAAATAAAGAAACTACATTTTTTTATAGTAATAAAATAAAATAATAAAAAAAGTAATCGCTAAATGTTATCGTTCTTACTTAGTTCTAAATTTCATAATTACTGTTTTGGGTAATAACATAATGACAATTGTTCCTAGGAATGCACGCCTACAACTTGGCGCCACGAGATTATCAGGATCTAATCGATCGAGGCTGGAGACGTTCTGGACATTACTGCTACAAACCAACCAATAAAACCACATGCTGCCCTTGTTATGCTATTAGGTAAGTACTCGTTTACTTGACCTATTTCAATGAAACAGTGCCCCGAGATGTTAGAAAAAAAAACTTGAAGCTGATAAGTGTCATGAAAAAAGTTTTCTGGCAGTGAATTCCAAAGTATACTTTAAAATGTTGCTGTGATAATGGAAAATGTCGGGTAGAACAGCTTTTAAGTTCTCCAATGAGATTTTTTTAATGCCCGTGAATATTACGCACGTTTGGTGCTTGGAATGCTTGCCTGGAAGGTGTATAAATCAACAGGCAAGGCAGGCACTGTCTTCAACAGAAAACCATGGGTTTTGAATATCTTATTTTATATAGGCCTGGCATTCTAGCGATAGATTTGACAAACTATATCGCCGAGCTTTATCATCCACCTACCATTAATATTTTGGTTTTAATCATGTTTCTTTTCAGATGTGATACAAACGAATTCAAGCTCTCCAAGTCGCATAAAAAGATTCTTAAGCGAATGAACCTCTTCCTGCGTGATGGCAAAAAAAACAAATCCGAAGAACCAAACACGAACGACTCATCGTCGTCTAACATTCAGACAAGTGACGCCAATAGCGAACACAAGGACACAGAAGGAGGTCGGGGTGGTGGTGTGCGTGATGAACCACAAGCGCCTAATGTCCCCATAAGAAAAGTCGACATGGACGCTGTGGCCAAGGCTAATCCACAAAAGATGTTTACAATTCCCGAAAATAGCAAATCGGACATTATAACAATAGCAGGTGCTTCAGCTCATTCTAGTTCTTTGGATGGCTCAAAAAAATGTAAGTTAACCCCTTTTGCATCAGGTAATCATTTAAACTAGCATTTATCTTCCTTAGCTTTTGACGAATCGAAGCCACCGTGTAAGAAGGCAAAGCAGATGCGCAAGGAACGTAAAGAAGCAAAGCTAAAAGCTATGGAGGCTAACGCAAATGCACTCCCACAGCAAAAGTTGCAGCTAACAAAGTCCAACAACAGTTCTTTGCAAAACCGTGAAAAAACACTTAAAGACTTCGTAGAATCAACATCCCCAACTGACTGTCACAAACTTAAGGTATTTAACTGTTATACTAAGCTTGTAGTTGTTGCACAGTAGAATAGTTCACTCTACGGCCGTTATGGGCAGTGACCTCTTTATTTGAATTGTGCTCTTGTTGATCTACTTTTAGGTCGTCTTAGTCCCATGCAATAAAGGGGTCACAAACGAGGTCTTCGATATTTATCGTAGATATCAGTTGATCATCCATAACGATGACCCGGCGAGGCTTAAAAAGTCCAATGTCGAAAGATTCTACTATAAATCACCCATAAAGGTAGTGTGTTAATTTTTATTCTTATTTGTTGTTTTCTTTCCATTTTGAACGGTCACACTATCGCGCCTCGATAGTTAAAACTAGTCAATGTGGCGAGCAGGGAATTTTCCGCAACATTGCAACATTCGTACAAATTGTATGAACGATACCAAACGACAATACATGATGACCCACCCGAGAATTTAATGGAGTATTTGGGATTCTTACAGAGGTCACCGTTGAAGGTATTTGCCTCTCTACCAAAATGTGTGCAAGATTTAATCGCCATAAATTATACTTGTTTATTTCCACAAATATAAACTTTGCATTATTGCTCTGATCGACAAAATTAAATTTATATTTCTCTTGCTTGAACCTTTTTGCAGCACACAAAGACGCATGATGGACCTGCCTGTGGATATGGTTCATTTCATCAGCAATATTGGTTGGATGACAAACTGATTGCAGTCGGAGTCATCGATATTTTGCCATTCTGCGTCAGTTCAGTGTATTTCTTCTACGATCCTGACTACAGTTTTTTGTCATTGGGTACTTATGGGTCATTAAGGTAATTGAAGGAAAAAATCTCTTTAAGTATGTGTGTGTTCATTGATGTTTTGTTTTTTTTTTTTTGCTTTCTTCAACTATCGAGGCCGTAATTTTCTATTCATATTTATGAGTTCTAATAATACTGGCAATAATATTGTATTGAAAAATAATATTTAATAATTTAATGGGTTGTAAAGACTCAGACACCAGCTTTGAGTGGCTTGAGTGTCTTAGTCGTGTCGCGAAAAAAGCCAATCAACGAAATAAAGGATTGTATACTAAAGCAACAAAAAGTCTACACAAACCTCGATTCCAATAATTCACAATAAAGTAAAAATGTAAAAAATCAAAAGCTCGAGTAGAGCTCTCCTTAAATACTGCATATAACACACAAAAATAGATAAAAATAAAAGCAATCGTCGATTGGAGATAAAACACTAATGGGTGACAAAATCGTTTCTGGCCCACCACCAGGGCATGGTCCTTAGCTTCGCCTATCGCGATAACTGCCTTAACTAATTAAATTATCGCTGACGGGATATACCCTGTTGAAACACCACCACATGTTTAGTTTCACCAACTTGACTAAACCTTCAGGATAACTGAAGACCACGTCTTATATTTTTTGTGAAAGAATTAAACAAACCGAAATACCTCAATTTCTTCGTCATTTTCACGCACCATGAAAACAAAAGAAACAAAATAAAACCTAATTTTTCAGTATGGCCGTTCAAAGTTTTCGGTTTCCTTCGAATAGCTAAAAGAAAAAAAAATTAAAAATCTCATGTTCCTTCGCCATAATCGGCACTACATACACAACACTAGACACATTGCCCACCATATAATAAAAAGAATATTAACAAGTGGGAAAGTGCAACAGTAGGTATGCAAAAGCTTCAATCCATCTACGACGGATCGCAAAATACCCGACCATACCAAAAAGAAAACTGCCACGCCTCCAAAAAGTGGGCGGGATATAAAAATATAACTGTTGAATGCTTTATACTATGTGGTTGCATACATTTCGGCCTAAAACTCCGCCCTTTTTAACTAAAAAAAACTTTTTTTAACGCCACGCCCACAAAAGTGGGCGGAGGCACATACAATATATGCATAAAAGTTAGAAAATGCTAATATCTACAGCTTTTGTCATAAAATTTTTTGTCAAATTTCATATATATTTATTGAAAAACAGTCATTTTAAGCTAAAATCCCTTAAAAGTGGGCGCGGTCAATGAAAAAGCTAAAATTTTTTGGCTACCTTAAAGACAATTATGAGGCCATGTTACGTACCAAAAATAAATGCTAAATGCATAGCTAAAATTTGCAAAATGTATTTTTTTAAATTAGAGATAGTCGCACATACAGGCCTGTAGTGTGCGTGTCTGTGGGCGGATTCAGCTTATTTTCAAACTTGATCTGAAGGACTGGACTTCCAACCAACCCACAAATTTCAGCTCTCTGCCTTAAAACTTAAGGCCTAAAAGTTGTTTACATACGGACGGACGGACGGACGGACGGACGGACGGACATAGCTTAATCGATTCTCCTGTCGGTCCCATTCATATCTCTAAAAGGTCTTAGGGGTCTACGGTGATTATTTCACTGCGTTACAAACTATACATTAAACTTAATATACCCTGGGTCGGGTATAAAAACAATGTTTAGTTTCAAGGAGTCAAATCATTGCAAAATCTCAGTTTTGCGAGATGAAATCGTTTTTCCTGCAAAAAACATTTCCATAATTTTGGGAAAGTAGAATTATGTTAAAAACAAAATTTTGGAAAAACAGAATTTTGAATAAAAAAAAATATAGTTCCAGGATTTTGTTAGCACAGAGTTACGGAAAAGGGAAAAGGCTCCGCTCCCGTTTCTAGTATTTTAACTACAACCTTATTTAAAATTTGTTTAAATACAAAGCGAAAAATAACGCTTTTATATTTAAACTAACTGAGTTAATTGAAAAACGAAGCAAAAAAACAAAATGTGGTTACATACTTCATGAAAAACAAAACTTACGACGTTTGAAAAAAATTATATCAAAAAGCCTTTCCATAGATTTGAAATTCAAAAAATTGTGAAGAATGTTTAAGAAACTATGCTCTCCTTTTCTTCTAAACGGTAAAAGATTAATAAATAATAGGCAAAGTCCATCTTCTGCAATTTTAAGAAAAACTTAACCTAGTTTGAAATAGTAAATAGTTACAGAGATGTGCTTGAATATACTTTAGTTGGAAACGATGCTGCTAGTAAAGTTACTATCTTACTTCTCTGGCCAATTACATTCCATCAACCAAATTAGACACAAGATCAAATCACATGAACCTCAAGCCAATATATAAATTGTTGAAAAAAAGAATACTCGATAAGAGCATTTTTTTAAGTCAATAAGATTTTTTTTAATCCTGGGTTGGCGAGAATTATAATGACAATTAATCCGTAGGGTAGAGGTTGCGTCGTTGCGTCGTTGAGCTCGCATTATGGTCTTGGCATTTTTTCCATAGCGTTTTAAGCTTTTTATCTTCATTTTAAGCAGAAAATCTCAAAGCTTTGTTAATATTGAAAAATAGAAAATCTTGAAAAAAAAAATTTTAAATAACCGTTTCCATGTGATCCACTGATCCACTGTGTACCTTGGGTGTACACATTGAATCAGTGCATGGTACACAGTGAATCAGGGATCTAATATCTATTTTTTTAGTAAGAACATAAGTTTTTTTTTTCATAAAATTTATATATTTCATTTATCAATTATAATTTTTAGGGACTAACTAGAGAATAAAAACGAAAATAAATACTCTTTAAGTATATATAAAAAGATAAATAAAAAAAGTTCAAATGTTGTAGCTATTTATAACGTACAATATTACAAAACATTACTTTTTTGTACACTTATAAAAAAAATTAAGCTGGTAATTCAGTTGCTATTAATTATTGTTACAAGCTTCCAGCGAACATAAAAAATTTGAAAAATTAAAATTGAATGGAAAATCATTGATCCACTGTGAACCACTTTCAACTGATTCACTGTGTGCTTTGTTGTCATTTCACAAAAACATGTAAATAATTTATAAGAAATTTTACCAAACTTAACAAATCGATTAAAATTATTAAGTCTATATAAACAAAAATACAAATAATAAACTCAAATCAAGATTCAGTACACACTTTTTCAGTAAGAAAAAAATAAAACGAAAAAAAAAGACTTTCCTATGCAGAAAACGCAAACGTGCGACTATTTGTCATACAATGTATGAATTCCGGCCAAAAAAAACTTTATAATTTCGTGTTTTCTATTAATAATATTAATATACTATTCACAATGAATCATAAACTGAGTTGTTGGCAAAAACACAACAACATTTAACCATTCACACTTCTGAACGGGAACTGGGATTTGCTTTTATTTGTCATTAGTACATATGTAAGTTGTTGAATTCAAGCCTATATTTATTTTAAAGAGTGCTTTTAAAGATCCTTGAAAGATGGTATAATATCAAAAATTGTGTATTGACCGCAAAAATGCAAGCAGTTTTCAGGGTGGACATTTGGCTTTGTACATATTTGTATCCAAAATTAAGGCAAAAGAGACAATTTTAATTTTGTTTTCTCAACGTCATGGCAACGCGTTAATCGTGACGTTTTTAGTGGTTTTGAGCTAAACTATCAAAAACCAGGGGCTTACAAAAACAAAAAATTTATAAAAATATATGGAAAAATTTATTTTGATGAAGGTTATGCGAGTTTACGAAAGAACTTAGCTTATGATTGATTCAGTGTGACAAGGTTATAAGATATGGAATGTCAAACATATTTCTTTTTTATCAAGGTTAAACATATTAGTACATATTTTAGTTCACTTTTATTTCCTCAAAATAATGTATTGGAAATAAACTACGTAAACTAAGAATGACTAGAATTCTGGAACTCCTTTATTTGAAATTATGTGCTGCCTATTACACATACTTTTCTTCGTGGTTTCGTTTCCTTTGACATGAGTGATTTTACATTGCTCTTCTCTTATTTTAGGGAAATTGAATTTGTTCAACAATTAGTTAAAACCGTGCCATCACTCAAGTATTACTATATGGGATATTACATACACTCTTGCCCAAAAATGAGATACAAAGGCAAACTTGTACCATCATACTTGCTTTGTCCCGAAACTTACACATGGAATTTACTCACAAGTGGTACGTTACTGTGCCCCCTTTTAACAATCCGAAATTAATTAATTTTACTGCGTGCAGAAATGCGAGACCAATTAGATCTTCAAAAGTATCAACGACTGAACAATGATCCCGAAGCAAAGGACGTGGATGACTTCCTAGAAAATCATCTTGATCTCGTCTTGTTATTGGTTGAGAATAATACCTGCGTCACTTACCGTGAATACATACAGGTAATTCAATAATATTATAATTATTACATTTCGTTGGTTATTTTGTTCATACTAAAAAAAAAATTGCCTTTCCTCGCTAACTTTTGATTTTATAAATGTCTAAACCTTTTTTCTGGCTTCTTTCCTAACTTTCATCACTATCCGTACTACATGATAATATTTTGTTGTTTGTTTGTTGTTTATTGTTTGAATTAAAAACAAAAATATTTTGATTTTATACTTTTTTTGTTTCTTATGTTCACCATAAAACAAAAACAAAACAAAAAACACATTTTTTACAGTCTTTTAACATTGAGACGTTAGACAATATGTTGGATATGATAAGGAGTAGAATTTATAAAGAGGTAAATAAATTTTGTTTGTATTCTTACTTTTCTTAAATGTATATAATATTTCACTCAAATGCTTGAAACAATAAAAATGCCATCTGCAGAGCGTCTATCTTATATATTTGTTTAAATTATTTTCCTTGCGTTGGATATTCTATCCCATTGTTTATTATTTTTAATTTGTTTTATATATTTTCTCTCTCTCTCTGTTTCTCTCCATTAACCTGCCAATGCAATTATGTCAAAGCGATTGATTCTCCAAATCCTTTCCTATTTTCTGTTTGTCTTTCTTAATTCTAGATCACTGGCGAGGATGACGATCGTGAGTCGATTCTCGAATACGGAAAACTAGTTGGCAAGACCTGTGCCCATCGTATGCTCTATGTTAAGGTCTAATTCTGATTTGTTTTGTACTTCGCTATTATTTATGAAGATAGTGTTCAGTTGTGTTTAGTCGTCAAATTTATTATTTTAAACTTTAAGTTGTTCTATTGTAAAAGAAAGAAAAAAATGTAATTGTTATTAGCTAAAATTACGCCGTAGAGTTATATGAGCAAAAACAAGCTAAAATTAAGTCTATTTTTCTCTGAGATAATGTTTTAAACTTTAAACTAAAATAAATTTAATAATTACATACATAATAAAACAGGAATGGTAGCAAGCAGCATAAAAATATATTGATACTGGAGCTTGTACTAACATAAAGATTCCATCATCGCAAACGTAAATGCAATTATTTCAATGCAAAAATAAATTTAGGAGAAATGACAACATTCTAACGAAAGCTACTATCTCTGCGCCAGCGTTAAGTGATCGATAAATTTTATTTATTACAGTTAATGCATATTAATTAATTATTTTGCTCTCTCAGACTCTCGGACAGTATACATGTCTTATTCTTAATGTAATTTGAATATTTTTTTTATTAATATAACTGTTATTACATTATGATTGAAAATCAATTTTATGAATAAAAGAGACCCTTATTTACGTTAAGAAGTTTTTGGTTTGTCTTAACATTTATTTAAAAAAATCAGGATTTCGTTTTCTCTAGAATTTTTAGGGAATCATAATTAACAGCATGCAATGGAATTCTAATTCCTCTAATAAAATAGGCATTTCAAGGAGCTAGACGAAGCCCTCAACTCGAGCAATGTGTCTCAACTGAGGCCGGATTACAAAACAGAGCAACGCAAGAACACACTATCAAGAAAGAATTCACAAACGATGCCAACCTTAGTCAAGTCTGGCCATCTAGTCGAAGACAAAAACCGCAATCAAACTATGGTAAGAGAAAAGCGTCTAGCGTTATCGCATGGGGTACGTCAGTACTTCTTAATTTAATAAAAAAAAAACCTAACTATATCTTGGGACAAGGTGCAATTAACTTCACGTGAGACCAATGACGCCAGGGGTCTAAGCCTGTATTATCTTCCTCTTTCATCTATACTCAAAGTTCACTAACCACATTGACGCTCCGACATGCATAATTACTAGTAAAATAGATTGATAAAAATTACATTATTTTCAAAATCGATAATTCTTGACGTCATTTATGTATAGACTAGCGATATCAAATTTTAAATTATATGTCATTGATTTAATCAGCCCCAACTCGTTGCCAATTTATCAGTGGGAAACTATATGTAATCTTGATGTAGTAGATTCTAATCCAAGCTCCAGTGGCATTGAAAAATACGTCACAGAACACCTTATTTTAAAAACGTGGAAAAGTAACAACAAAAACCTCAATAAAAATGTTTTTCACTATGGCCGACCTTGATTATTACTGGCTAAAAGTTTCGATGAAACCACTTGGCGAAACATATTTTTCTGTCCTAAGCTAAGTTTGGCTTCACCTCAATCTATCAAAATTGGTCTGCTATCGGAAAAAACGTTATTAACTTTGTCAGACTTCACTTTGAAGGTATAACTTGCTGCAAATTAAAACAAAACAAGCGGAAAAGTGCAACAGTATGTATGCAAAAGCTTCAGTCCATCTACGACGGACCAAAAAAATACCCGACCATACTAAAAAAAACTGCCACGCCTCCAAAAAGTAAAAGTGGGCGGGATATAAAAATATAACTGTTGAATGCTTTATACTCGGTGGTTGCATACATTTCGGCCTATAACTCCGCCTTTTTAACTAAAAAAATCACTTTTTTTAACGCCACGCCCACAAAAGTGGGGGGAGGCACATACAATATGTACATAAAAGTTAGAAAATGCTAATACCTACAACCACAAAGTGAGCGTGGTCAATGAAAAGGCTAAAATTTTTTGGATACTTCAAAGACAATTACAAGGTAATGTTACATGCTAAAATTTAATGCGCTAGCGCCATTGTAACGTAGCTAAAAATTGGAAAAAGTATTTTTTGAAATTAGCGATGGTCGCACACACGGGACTGTAGTGGGCGTGTCTGCCGGCGGATTTTCAAACTTGATCTGAAGGACTCGACTTCCAGCCAACCAACCAAATTAAGCTCTCTACCTTAAAATCTAAGGTCTTAAAGTTGTTTACATACGGACGGACGGACGCGCGGACATGGCTTAATCGCCTCACCTGTCGGTTTCGATCATATCTCTAAAAGGTCCTAGGGGTCTACCGTCATTATTTCACTGCTTTACAAACTATACATCAATCTTAATATACCCTGGGTCGGGTATAAAAATAAAAAGCAAACGACCCAAAACATTTATCACAGCTAAAGCGCCTCCCTATCAAAAAAAGTAATTTGATAAAGAAAAATGTTTTATTTTTGAAGTTAAACTCAGTTTAATAGCGGCCGCACTATATTTTTCGTTATTCTTGGCCGAGACACAGCATCTTTGTTCCTTTTTACAGAATAAAGATCAACACCTTCTTCTAGGGCTACCGGACAGAATTTTAGTAAAACCGGTACACAAAGTCCTACAAATCGGGACAGATAGGGGCTTCAGAAATTATAAAGTTTCATAATTTTTTTTTTTCAGAAATGTTCACTGGCATGGACGGATGCTGAAATCCTCCAAAATCTTCAAAAGATACAAATATGCTCTATTATAGCAGTGAAAATAAGGGCCCGAGCCTAAAACCTCCTAAAGTAGATAAGCCAAAAACCCCTAAGTCGACAAGGGGTAAGGGTTTGATAAAAGGCAAAATTCAAAATGCGCAAGATAACGTCGCTGGTCGCGTCACGTGTAAGTAACCCACAATCGGCCGCATCAGATTCGGTCTCTCAACTTCTAGGCATGATTTTACAAAAGTTTGAGCAACAGGCGAAACTTAATCAAGTAATATTCAACAAATTGAGCGAGCTCGAGTTTAAACCTCGAAAAGCATTTAATAAAAAATCATGAATATGGGAAAGTCAATCAAAATAATTACATGGAATGCAAACGGCCTTTTGCAAAAAATTGACGAACTATAAGTATTCCTACGGAAGAATAATGTAGACATATGCCTGATTTCGGAAACCCACTTTAAAAGGGTTCAGCACGCAAAATAAAAGGTTACATTGACTATCACGCGCATTATCCTTCAGAAAATTCGAGAGGTGGATCCTCTCTCTGCATTAAAGACTGCATTAAGCACTCCAAAAACGAAGAAATAGGACTTGACTCTATGCAAATAACCTCAGTCTCAGTAAAATTAAGTCACATAAATTACAACATCGCGACGAGCTATTTTCCTCCGCAGTATCGGCTGGCAGATGAAGATCTTGCTCTGCTCTTTGATTCACTTGGGTCAAACTTTATCATCGGCGGGGACTTTAACGCGAAAAATACTTTTTGGGGCTCACGGTGCAATTCAACAAGAGTCAGAGCCCTCTTAAAAGCAAGTACAAAACGCGGCGTGATCTTCTTATCGACGGGAAAGCCAACATATTGGCCAACCGACAGAAATAAAATACCTGATCTCGTCGACTTCTTTATCGCCAAGGGGGTACCACGTTACCTTACGAACGTAGAAGAATGCTTTGATCTCTGTTCAGATAACTCGGCAGTTCTTTTGAAAATCGGCGGAAGCCTAGCAAAGCCCTCTCTCGAGCAACTAAAGTGTCCATGTATAAGACCCTCATCATCCCAGTCCTGCTTTACGGTGCAGAAGCATGGACCCTGTCGAAGGCGGATGAATACACTTTAGGCTGCTTCGAGAGGAAAATTCTTTGGACGATTTACGGTCCCGTCATAGACGGTCCCGTGCATAGACGGAGAGTGGAGGAGGAGATATAACATCGAACTGTACGGGCTGTACAGCGATACCGACCTAGCCAAAAGAGTCAAAACTCAACGTCTACTATGGCTGGGTCATCTAGAGCGGATGGACACCAACGCCCCGGCCCGGAAAATCTTCGAATCCACACCGCAGGGACGGCGCGGTAGAGGAGCACCAAGACTCAGGTGGGACCTCAGCCAACTTCGCGTGCGAAACTGGAGACGGCTAGCTAGAGACAGAGCTGGCTGGCGAAGCTTGTTGGCTGAGGCCCAGGTCCACCCCGGACTGTAGCGCCATCTTAAGTAAAGTAAGTAAGTTATACAAAAGCAGTTTGTTATATATGCTTAGTTTCGAAAACCTTCCGATAAGCCAATTCATTTCTCTTAACTTGATTTGGAGCTCGTCGCGTTTGCGTCTAGAGTCATTCCTAGATATTTCGCTTCATTTGAGTACGGGATTTGTACCGAGCTAATGAATAAAGGTTTGTTGTTTATTTTTTTATAAGTAAAGTTAACATGCGTTGACTTAGTCTCGTTAAGGACGACTCGCCAGCTCTTCGTCCAGTCGCATATTTTGTCTAAAGCGCCCTCATTGCTTTTGTATAAGCAAGTGCTAAAACCATCTTGGACGTACGGTTTACAACTCTGGGGTTGTACTAAACCAAACAATATATCTATTTTAGAAACTTTTCAAAATAAGACACTCAGAGCAATCGTTAATGCTCCATGGTACATAAGAAATAGCGATCTACACCGAGATCTAGGAATCGCAACCGTGTCTGACGAGGTAACAAACTTTGCTCGCAAACTTAGTACTCGTCTTCGCGGACATTGCAACAATGAAATTATCCGAACTTTGGATCAGACAAATCTTACGCGCCGACTACAACGAATGAGAACGTTAGATCTAGCAGCATAAGATGAAACCGCATAAATTGACGGTATTGTAGGTGCCTTCGTTGGAAGGCAGCCTGCCACACGCGATTACTACAGAAGCTTGAACTACTTGTTAAGGAAACTTAGTCGTAGTCTGACGGAAAATGGGAGTTTTTTTAGTGAGTAAAAATATCACACTACTATGAGCATGCGCGGGCGGTCCTCGTAGTGCTTATGAAGGTTTTTCCTACCCACGGAAAAAAAAATTATAGCAGTTAAATAATACCGAAGGAGTAGATATTGGATATGCCCGATTCTTACGTGCTAGAAAACCACCCTTTTATAAGAGATATTATTAAAACTGCCAGCACCTGTACAGTAATAATGCATGTCATAGTAGTAAAGCTTCGTTCTCTCATAATTTCTCTTATTGCAACTAAGTTCACTTAGGAAGTAGTTTACGCTTCTGTAGCGTTTATCACGATGGGTAGGCTGCTACCCAGTGATTGCACCTATTGAAGCCATCAGTTCGTGCGGCTTTGTCCTATGCCGCAAGGTCGTCGCTCGTGGTTTGTCTCGTTAGGAGTCTCTAAGTTTAAAGTTTTTTACTTCTTCCCTCTGAGTAGCTATTCCCTAATCCCTGTGAATATCACTATTTCTTTCCGAGCTCGCCACTCTTCTTCTTAACTTCCACCAAACCTTCCACCTAAAGTTAAGCGTCACAGTCATTCCTAGATATTTCGTTTCGTTCACAGAGCTTATGAACAGAGAAAACTGACATCCGTTGACTTGTTCTCGTTTAGAACGATTCGCCAATTCCAGCTCTTCGAAGGCTTCTCGTTTAAGATTCGACCGATTCCCCTGTTGCCAGGATAGCCGTATCTTCCTCGAACGTGGCCATAACTGTCTTATCGTCTTAAGGTATGTCTCTTGAATACAGCAAGAACAGGGTCGGACCGTAGGCGCCGTACAATCATAGTAATCCAATTACTTACTTTAATCAAGAGAACGCACTTTATGACTGTCATTTACATAAGGCAAGGCGTTATATATACATATAATTTTTAGCCAGGTGTGTGACACACATATGAGAAGGATAACCGTGGCATTTTTTTACCGTAGATCCAAGTGGAATTTTTTTATCCTTACACATGGATTTCCTGGTTTGGAATATGCTAACCAGAAGTTGTAGGTAAAAAGAGTTAAAAACCAGTGAATAAGTGTAACAGTATGTAATAACTTCGGTCCATCTGTAACGGACCGCGGTATACCCTATTATTATTTCTATTCTTCTTTCCATTCCTATATTTTTTTTTTTTCCATCCCCTTCTCGTTACCTTTCATGAAATATTGATTAATTAAAAAAATCTTTCATTCCTTATAAGTTTTTTTATTTAATTTTTTGCATGAACAGTGTTCCAGCGAACTTTTCCAGTGTTCGGATTCAATTGTACTCGTCAAAGATCCAATGCGCATCAGTTCACCTTCGAGTCCCACGGACAAACAGTAAAGTTTAGAGGTTCTTTCATAAGCCGCACAACGCGAATGTGGAATGTTCTACCACAATCAGTCTTTCCTACCCATTACAATTTACAACTGTTTAAAACAAGAGTGCATAGGTACCTCTCCTCCTTTTCCTCTGCTTCTATTCCTTTTCGCTCGTGAGATGTCTAACATTAAAAGGTAGCCTATTCCCTTATTCACGAGTGAATTATAAAAAAAGAGGTGCGTGGCATGTCCAGCTCCTAGAGCTAAAAATCGATATAAGCATAGAAATAACTAAATTTGCGCTAAAATGAGCGCAAAATTTAATTTTTGGTTCAAATTTAATAATTTTGTATAATCTTCCTCTAAAAATGAGCGTGGCCAAAACTTTGTATAAACAAAATCTAGAATATAGCCCGTTGTATCTTATGTGCTAAATTTTATTCCTAATTCTTCCCTAAGTAAGACTTAAAAGCAGTCGAAATTTACGTTATTCTGGAAAATTAGAGGCTATTCTTAAATTCTGCCTCTTAATGTGGGCTAGGACCATTATCTTTTTATGTTAACCCAATGTAGAACCAAGTGTTTTCTACATAGCATATTAAGTAAAATTTTTTCGATTTGGAACAAAAATTTAAAATAAATTGCATTTGAATGATTACTTTTTCAATTGATGCCACGCGCACCAGGTGCAGTTTACCGACTTTATTTTTATTGTTTTTGTCTGACAATCATTAGGAAATGCTTAATGTTAAACTTTAGCTCTCCGCGACACACGTCTTTACACAGATTTGAAAATTTTAACACTTATTAACACTTGCTTCGGATAACAAAAAGCTAACACGTACAAGATATCAGCTTTCTAGCTCAAAATTTAAGGCCTTAAACGTGGTGTCATACGGACGAGCGGGCGAACATGGCTCATTCGACTCAGAACTCGATGTGGATTATATGCCCTTAAAGTCTTGGGATTCTCTTTGTTACATTTTCGCCTGTACCAAACTTAATATAGGTACAGATTTTTCTAAGGCATTCGACTAAATTTCGCATGTAATCATAGTGTTTAAAACTACAGCTCTTGGCTTCTCCCGAAATTTTGTTCGTTGGGTTACTTCTTACCTTAGCCTCAGATCTTATCAAGTTAAATTTCGAGGAATTTTATCCACTGTCCTGACTTCACTGTCAGGTGTCCCCCAAGGTAGTCACTGAGGCCCCCTCCTCTTCATACTAGCTATATACGACGCTTTCACGAGGATCACCTTTAGTGAAGTACTTAATATGCCGACGATATGAAAATATTTAAAGTCATAAAATCATCAATTGACCATTGAGTTTCAATTGAGTTTCGCTACCTGGTATTGCAGGTTGTAGATTGTACGGAGGAGGTGGTGGTGATACCAGATCACTGCGGCCACCAGTGAGCCTATTGTGATGTCCTCCATTTAATGCTCTCATGATGCCGCAGCTAGTTATAAAGGCGGCTAGCTCTTTGGGTGTGCTGGCAGCTATGTCCGCTGCTTCGAGCTAGAACTTACCGAGAAAACATTGACGTGTTTTTATTAAGCAGTTACAGTCACATAATATGCCTTCTGCTGTTTCTGTGTCCTCGTTGCATAGGCTGCATAGTTTGTTGTCTTTCTTGCCATATCCCCATGGTCATCAAGTGTCTTCTAACTCGACAGTGCCCTGTGACGAAACCTGTGACCAATTGAATCTGACTTCTACTTGATTGCAGTAGCTGTTTCGTTCTTTGATAGGAGCTGTTTGGCATGAAGGCTTTGGCTTGCCTGTTTCCTTCGGTTACCCTCCAGAAATGAAGCATCTTTTCGATCAGCCAGGTTTTCAGACAACTTTTTATGGTGTTAATTCGTAGCCCGCAGAATGGTCTTGGCATCATGAATTGGGCTGCGGACCTGGTGTTGCACTTACACTAGGTTACATTGACGCACCTGATCTTCTTCCAACTGTGAAATTCAAGTTTCGAGGAGGATCGCATAATCTCCGCTGCTTCCCGCTTATGCATGTTCCTGGGCATAGGACTAATTACGGAAAGCATGAACCGATTAGTCGCATGTGTTCTTTTTATAATACTTACAGTAGTCTAGTCGACTTTAACATTGACAAAGCTAAACCTTAAGCGCTGCTTAAAGAATTGTTATAATTGTTTTTAGTAATGTTACTTTTTATACCCAATCCCATAGGATAGGAGGTATATTAAGTTTGTCACATAGTTTGTAACACGGTGAAATAATAATGGTAGACCCCCAAGACCTTAAGGGCATATGATCGAGACCTAATTCTGAATCGAATAAGCCATGTCCGTCCGTCCGTCCGTCTGTATGTCACATGTTTTTAGGCCTAAAATCTTCAGCTAGGGTGCTGAAACTTCGTACGTTAGGTCCGCGTCATGCGAAGCAGTACAAGTGTAAAAATTTTTTAAATCCGCCCAAAGACACGCCCACAATCGGTCTAAATGTGCAACTACCTCCAGAATTTTTAAAACTGTAAAACGTTCTTAAAGGCTGAAATTTAACATTTAGCATCTCCCAATAAATGTAAGACACAAAAAAAAAATTTAATCGGTAAACCTCCTCTAGTGGGCGTAGCATCTATTTTAATAGTAAATTTTCAAATGCAGTTTACTCAATATTTTTGCTCAAAATCAAAAAAAAATTGTTTCATATTTTATGTAGAAAATGCTTAGTTCTACATTTTGTTTATACAAGACTTTGGGCCACGCCCATATTTGAAGGCAGAATTGAAGAAAAACCTAAAATTTGCCTGAAAAACTTTATTTCGACTAGCCTTGGGCCTAATTTAGGAAAGCATGAAACAAAAAAAGCAGGTTAGGTAAACGAGACTTTAGTCCAGATTTCGTTTATATAAAGTTTTTAGCCGCGCCCCCTTTTAAGGGTCGATTTTTCAAAAATATTGAATTTGGACCAAAAAATTGCATTTTTACGTACATTTAAGTGTAACTTGGATATATATGTGGTTTCTCATTAGGAGCGGTTGGACCACGCCCCTTTTCGAAGTTTGCATTACTTATAAAATGTCAAAAAATAACCATTTCATCAGCATTTTACAATGTGTTATAGGATGGGGTATTCAACGGTCCGTTTTACGGACTGTAACTTCTGCGTACACACTGTAGCACTTACTCACTGGTTATACTTTAATGTTTTAACAATTGTCTTAATACATGCTTTCTGTTTTGTGTATGGTGCTAGCATGACTTAAGCACTAACACCTACACTAACTAATGAGCCTGTGTAAGCATTAAGCACGCTACATACAACACAGTTCTGATAGTGTAAATAAAAAAAAAAACAAAAAAAAAACAAATTTCGAAAAAAAGTCGCAAAAATTCATGAAAAGCGCGTTGAAGCCCCCTCCCTGGTGCTACTTGCACAAATCTTATGGAAAAAATCACGCTGCTATAGCAAGCTTTAAGGATTCAAAAGCTTCTGAGATTTGGCTTAAAAACTAAAAACATTTAAAAAACTTTTCATACATTTCTAGCATCTTAAGATGTTAACGGTAACGACGATCTTGTTCAAAATTAGTGCAATATTTAAATGAGCAAAATAATATAATTGCTCCAAAAATTTTTCCATATCGGCGTCTCCAACCAATTTTTTTAAAAGCGTATTTAAAATACCTAGCAAAAAACGGCATCTTTTACCGTTTTTTCAAAAATTGGTGGTCACAGAATTTATGAAAATCAAAACAACGTAAGTCCCCAGCTCTATCTCCCAAACCGTAACAGGTGTAATTTGAAGATAAATAATGACCATAGTTCATCTTCTAAAATTCGAAGAAACGCTGTTAGTCAAATTTCAATACTCCTAGCTTTAAATTATTTTAAGTATAAAGCGCTTAAAAGGAAAGATAACTGCGTCAAAAATTTCCGAAATTGTCGTTTTGAACCTATGTTTTTATAAGCCTATTAAAAAAACGAAGTAAATAAGAAAAGCAGTATGTTTTACCATTTTCTCAAAAATATTATCACAAAGTCAAAAAAGAAACAGCCAATGCTATCGCAGGTAGTTTAAAGAAAATAAAATTGTCATTTTATGGATTTAAGATTCAAAATATGTATTAAAAAAGATTTTAAAAAAACGTGTGTCGACTTCTCTGCCTCCCGAACACTTATACTGTAATGATAATTTTAAAATAAATTATGTTCGTACACAGTCCAGTTCCCAATATTTTAAGAAAAACTATAGCGAGATGATAATAGTAAATGGTTTTAGAGATGTATATGAAAACACTTTAGATGTCTTAGTGAAACGATACTGCTAGTTAAACTACTATAACTACTTGGAAATTGTGAAAATCACAAAACCACATGAACTTCAAGCCAACATTTTAAGACAAGTATACATACTCTTATCAACAACTCTTTTTTTTTAGAAAAAAATCGAAATTAAAAAAATTGGGAAAAGTTTTTTGGCACCCTGTATTTGGAAATAATTGAGAGTAACGAGATTTATTATGTTTCTTCCTACATAACAACAGCAGGTTTGTAATCAATAAAATGTGTACAGCATGTCATATGTAGCAAGCTATAATTTTAATAAAAGAGCAGTATTTTACACAACTTTTTAATAGTTGCCTTACCTTCTGTGAGCAGACGGCTCTGTGTATGGCTTTATAGGTTAGGTTAGGTTAGGCTGATGGATGCCCTAGTAACAATAGTCACGGGCTGACTTAGACCAGCAGTTGGGTCGATTGTGTCCATTTATGAAACTTCTTGACACCTGAAAAGAAAACAGAAATAAACTGCTGTTAGAAGCTCAGAGTGCCGGCCTCTGAACCCATCCGGATCAGAGGCCGGCACTCCCATTTTATACAAATCTTAGGAGGTCTTTTAGATCTACAAAACTTAGATCTTCGAGCTCGTTGAAGAAGTAACTGCCGAGGGAACTACGCCTAACGCTGGTAACGGCTGGGCATTCACACAGCAGGTGACGAACAGATTCAATTTCTTTAACGTCCCTGCAGTTTCTGCAGTAATCGTTATGCGGTATACCTAGCCGCCTTTATACTTCGGTCTTTCTTTATGAATTTTTTAAAACACAAAAAAAAACTGCGAACTTATTTCATAAGAACACCTTCGTTCAAGTTTTCAGCTATGAAAGCAATTTGAACCAAGCTGTTAAAAATACTGATAGATATTTCATAAAAATATGATTTTAACTGTAACCTTTCTGACGCTACTGACAAAAAAATTGTAATCGCAATCGAAAACCCGTTATTTACTTTGTCGGACTTCAACTTCATGGCATAACTCACCGAAAATGTTAAAAAAAATTATGAAGAACGAAAATGAAGTCTAGGAAATACTGAAATAGACCGAAAAAATGTAGTTTTTTGAAAACATTGAAAAGTTTTTGGGATATGAAAACGCATATCAAATTTTGTCTTTCTAGAACTTAAGCCCTCAGCGCCATGAATCCGTTGTATCCGTCACACCAAAGTACACAACTGACAACTCAGCGAAGTACACACGTTCTAATGGGAAGCGAAGTACGTCGCGCAATTCTTCTATGAGGCGCTTCCCATAAGCACGTATGCATTTAACTGACCTGTCAGTTGTGTACTTCGACGTAACGGACGCAACGGATTCATTGGGCTGAAGGCTTTACTGTTTAGAAGTTACGATTGGACGGACCTGGACTAGACGGACAACGTAGTTTTTTTCATCCATCAACTTAGGATGAAAAAAAAAAACAAAAAAAGTCTGCTCCTTTTATCTGGTAGATTAAAGGAGAAGACTAATAAAAACGCGTGTTAATCAATAAACCAGATGAATGTTATATAGCAAGAGGGGTCACTGATACTGCAGCCCTTAGCCGATCCCAATATTTTGCAGAATTTACTGTTTCCACAACCACTCCAAAATATAAGCTCCCTATAAGCTTCGACAGATTGGAAGTGATAAAGAGAGTCTTCTGCGAAGAAAAAGTATTATGCGCTATAAAGCAGGCGAACTTATTTGGGTGCCAGGACGCAGCGTATATGAAAGAAACGTTGCGTTGGCCGATCTGCCAGAACAGGGCATTCTGTAGATGCCTGTCAGTTTAAGCAAATGGTTAAAAAAAATGTTCTCAATTACTAGAGGGAAGCAGAAGGCAGCATATAAGTATATACTGTCCTTAGCAAAAGGACAAAACAACGCCTTGAGGTCCCAATGATCCGCTACAGGACTTCTAACGAGCCACTGCAAAGTAAGAAAACACCTTGCATACACCTTTGCATGCAATATTAGATACCAAGCCCTAGCTACCTGCCTGTTTGTAAGTTAAAATGTTTGCATGCCCCTAGGCTGAGTATTGTAGCCAGTTTAGTTAACTTTTTCGTTAAAAGACACACACTCTCTCCCTCTCTTTGGTCTTTGGCTAAGCTCAGTATTGTCAAAGCTTTGTTGAAAATTAGATCTGTAACAGATTTGATGACATCCCGTAGCAATGTAGATCGGCACTCGGCGGACGTTCGCCTGGTAAGCTATCATAAGGAACCACGAGCGATACTTATCTTTAAAATTATTAAAATCTTTACACTAAGATAAGTAAGCCCGAAACAATAAACTTTTTGCACCAATAAAACGTCGATATGACACCCCTAATGACTTTTATTCATGAAACCATTGTATAAAATTAACATCAGCCAAACTGAACAAACAAACTACTATCTCTTTTAGATACTTTGCGAGTTTTATATCTTTTGTTTGGTAAACAAGCATTTTTATTACAGGTAGATCTTGAAGAGAGCACTGAGTGCGACAGTAGTTCAATAATATCACTACGGATAAGGGAAGCTTGAGACTGGTATAGTAGGTGTACGCTACCGGCGCCCCCGGCCAACCGATCATGCGTCAAACAAAGCGATTTCGCTGTATTACCAACCGATTATGCGTTAATTGCTTGAAAACCCCCAAAACAAGATTAAACGCCACACAACCAATGTTGGTGGCGAAAATATTTCGCTAAATTTTTATACTCATCCGTCTGACTGGCAGATCGCATTCGTTTCTAGAGCTCGGTCGCGATCACTTCATTGTATACGAGCAAGAGAGTAGTGCGAGGTACTTAGTTCGCTTGGGCAAGAGTGTAATCGCAGTGAATGCGCCCACCCTTGAAGTGCTTGATCACGGTTCTGGTTTAAGCCAATTTGTTAAAATTGTTTATTTTGTTTAAATATTCATATGGATAGTGTCGGTCGTTGTGTATTGGCTTAAGTGCAAAGTTGTCGTCGACATTCAATTAGAGTTTAATCGTTAACAACTGGGTTGGAGAATTTGCATATAGAAATTCCCTAAGCAAAATTAATAACTCAAAGTAAGTGTGATTTTTAAGTTCGCTAACAAGTCTTTTCTCATTATCTGAGACTTTAAGACTTTAGGGGGGGTTAAAATTTAAACTTGAGTTGGTAATGAAATGTAATAAATGTAATGTAAATAAATGTGATCTTGCATCACACATTTTTGTTAATTATTTTTTTTTAAAGTGAATTATTATGAAAAAATCCAAGCAATTTAAAAAATGTGTTGCAGTTTTTTTTTAAGCGACATAAATTCGCATAGTGTAATATCTAATAAAATTAGTATTGAATGATCATGAGATCATTTAATACTAGATCTAATGAGTATTAAAATTAATATTTACACCGCATCCTTTATTAAAATCTGAACTTTTTAATAAAGAATGCGGTGTAAACATTATGCTCTCTAGTGTTTAAGTTTTGAGAAATTTCCATTCTCGCTTCTGTGCTAATGTGTGTAAGTACCTAAATTTAAGAGCTATCCTCAGCGTAGGAAAACTAATTGCTGTAGCTTCAACAAAACCGTTTGTTAATAACCAAAAATCCTAAGACCTTTTTTTTCATTGAAGATAACTACTACTTCATTTTATTACTAAAATGATTTCCCTTTAATTTTTTGACTTATCTATTATTAAATTCAACAATAATACCCTTATTAGGAGTTTAGTAAGAAAATTCTGTCATTTAAAAATAATCTATTAATGAAAATTACAATATAATGTCTTCGATAAAGGAATCGTTCTTATGAAATTAAAATAAGAAATACGAGTAAGAATATAAAAGTTGTTTTTTTTTTTATAAATTAGCAACTAAAATTCTAAGGTAAAGGTATGGAATTACATTAGTTCTCAGATTCTCTTTCATAATAGGGTTCTGGCATTAATCCTGAACCTAGCCTTTGTTTATTTACTTTGAGCTTTTTTTTATAATGTAAGGAAAATATTTGGTATTGGACCTACTAAGACTTTTTAAAGACCTCGCCGCACACGAGTCTAACAATCAATCTGTTTGTTAAATTTTTTAAGGACTTTAATTTTAAATTTGAGAGACTTTTGCAGTTGAGATCCATTACTTCAGAGTTTGATATTTAATTGATATTTGACATTTGATCTTCTTTTAAAAAGATGCTTACATTAAGTTAAGGACTTTTCCTTATTGTTTTACAACGTATTAAAAATTCTTATAATTATTCTTATAATTATGTAGAATAATAAACTACAATTCTTCTACAACATAAATTCTACACAAATATTAAATGTAAGGTTATATGGCTACTCTTAAGTTAAACACTCTTGCTTAACACAACGTGACTAGAGAAGATCAGGGAAGGAACATTCAAACAAATGGCGCACTTTTTAATAATTATTATAAATAATTATGCCACGAGCGATTGTAGAATCGTAAATTGCTGTAATTTTTAATTAATATTAAAGAGAATTTCGTTTAGCTCTTTCGTAGGGCCCACTCCCCAGTATAAGCAACGATACGTTCAGTTAAATTTTTAATTAAAAATCGAAATTCTGAAAACATTGTCAATTGCATTATTACATGCTGTAAATCAATATCACTTAATAGCTCCGATTATTTATTTCCTGTTTCACTTTTATCTCAATAATAGCTTAAATGTACCCTAAACCAACAAATCTTTTATCACGCATATTGAACACATAAACTAATAACCTACAGATTAGTTTTTGGCTTGATTGGACTTAGAACTATGAGCATAATCTTTTCGAATTACTGCCATGTCTGTGACGAGAGAATAACTTTAAGTGTAACTGAAAAATTTATATATGTATTTGATTTATGCTTGTAGTTTTTTTAAATAATTTTTAACCACGTCATATGAATTAGTCAATATTTTTCACATTAAGAATTTCCTGTTTCTTTTTTCTCTCAGTTTTGGGTAAAATTTAAGTTATTTTCGACCCTAACTTAAAAATGTGTACATAAATATCTGAGTAGATATTTATGTACACATCAGGTATCCACTGTAAGGCGGTGTGTTATATTTTTGGTAGGAAACTTCTGCGTTCCCTTAAGCTGGGCAGATCTTCTTTGTTTTGAGTTCTCTCAGCTATTTACCTTCACCAACTTCTACTGGTTGGTTGTTCTACTATTCTTTTACTACTGATTTACTATAACCAAGGGAGCTCCTATAACCCATGGATCTCTATCTGGTTTGCAGAAATCATTCATACCCGCCACCGTTGGCGCTCTGGCATCCACGATGGCTTAGTCGTTAAGATTAAGGTTCGGCCTTCCTATGGTCGGTAGAAATATGGTGGCTTGAATTTGAAAATCTTGTTAGCTGGGTCATTTTTGTTCATAGCACATAGTCTTCGTGTTTTTTTTTTCATAAATTCACATCTTGAAACACCGTATAAGGTCTGCGGGTGTATCTTCTTCTTCACTCACCCCTTCTCCACTTCGCCTCACCCAAAAAAACGAAGGGCTCTTTTTCAGAGGTCAACTTTTCAACTTCTTTCCTCTTGTGCCTTAAATTTTTCGTAGAATTTTTATTTTAAAAGAATGAAATCTGCTGATCCTCTAGAACTTGGTTGGTTCTATAAGGCAGAATTGGCAGAATAGGGGTGCTGAAGGGCCTGAATATTTTTGATAGAAATTTAAAAACCCATTTGTTATGTCAAACCGAGGACCGAGCCGGTTTCCTAGGCAAGGTAACTTTTTGACAAATCTCTTCTATGGTATCACTTGTGGAATTGATACGTTAACACCAAGGTAAAGGAACTCCTAAGCTAACTCGAAGGTGCTTCTTCTAACGATTAAGTTACTGTTCTAAGCGGTGGATGGATGCTTGCTTGTTTCTTGAGCACATGTATACTTAGGCGTATCCTTATTTACTTCAAGATCAACCAACTTCGCCTATAATTCTTCTTCGTTGGAAAATGCTCTTCATAGGACAATCTCATCTCCCTGCCGAAATGTGTCTGTTACTGTATATAAGCGTCATGTAGAGCTCAAGGCAAGGAATCCTGAGATATGTTGCGTGTCTCAACTTTAATTCACTGGTCTATTTCAGTAAAGATATGATCTTCAGTCGATTGTCTGGCCTGAAAGTCACTCTATTTATGTGCTTTTTTCACAGGCAGCTTTAGACTCTCGTATACTTCTTCAGAGAGGATCTTGCATAAAACAATTAGCAGGAATATTATAAAAACATTATTTTGATCTATGTCTTATATCAAAAGTTATAAGACATAGAATCGCCTTTATGGCATATGGGGGTTGTAAACCTGATTGATTAGATTAGATTGGATTAGATTAGATTCCATTCCATTTTCAATTCAATAATATAAAAAAACATTTTGAACAACAAAAATAAAAATTAAACAATACAAAATTTAAAAACATAAATAAAAAAATGAATTGTAAACCTGATTGTACAGCTCTTTATTGTGCAGTCACCCTTACTTTACTCTTTTTCTAGCAAGCTGTTTTTAATTAAGAGTAGGTACCTTGACGACACAGCCAAGTGAACTTTGAGGGCCAGGTCCATTTCCATCCCTATAGGACACAGCAAGTCTAGTGCACGGAATCTTTAACGACTGAAATGGGGATGGAATAGATGCAGTTGGCTAAAACGGGGCTATCATTTGTCAGCAGCTTTCTAATAGTATCTTGATAAGAACAGGGAACCATTAAAGTTCATAACCCCAAATAAGTGGGGAAAGCTCAAGTGGTTGTCGTCCTGAGTGTTGACAAAACCACTTGTTCTCACAGACTTCTTTCACTGTTTCTGATCAGCCAGTTAGCCAGTCATATCTTTTGGGAAAACATTTCATTTTATCACAAAAAGATGAGCAGCACTTCTTAATCGAAGGATAGATAACGCCATTACCCAGAGCTTACCACGTGGGGGTCTCATAAGCACTTGATCCGTAGTTACAGATACAACACTGGACCAGGTTCATGCCAATTAGTTCATACCCTATTCCTACAACTTTTAACCATTTTTAAATGTTTCCATACCTAGTTTTGGCTGGCGAGCTCTGAATGGTCTACTCCTGGGATAACTTATAAGTCTTCGATCCTTTTGGATAAATTTCTTTTTTTATTTAGCCTTTGCGAGGTAATATTACAATAAAGGATATCGTTGGAATCGTCTATGATCTAAGTGTATGTTACATTATACTCTAATGTATAATGTATAGGCGCTTAAAAGTTATTTATAACTTTATAGCTTTACATTGAAATGGTTATACTAACTTAAGGTGGCGCTACAGTCCGGGGTGGACCTGGGCCTCAGCCAACAAGCTTCGCCAGCCAGCTCTGTCTCTAGCTAGCCGTCTCCAGTTTCGCACGCGAAGTTGGCTGAGGTCCCCTTCCACTTGCGTGCGCCACCTGAGTCTCGGTGCTCCTCTACCGCGTCGTCCCTGCGGTGTGGATTCGAAGATTTTCCGGGCCGGGGCGTTGGTGTCCATCCGCTCTAGATGACCCAGCCATCGTAGACGTTGTGTTTTGACTCTTTTGGCTAGGTCGGTATCGCTGTACGGGCTGTACAGTTCGATGTTATATCTCCTCCTCCACTCTCCGTCTATGCAGACGGGACCGTAAATCGTCCGAAAAATTTTCCTCTCGAAGCAGCCTAAAGTGTTTTCATCCGCCTTTGACAGGGTCCATGCTTCTGCACCGTAAAGCAGGACTGGGATGATGAAGGTCTTATACATGGACACTTTAGTTGCTCGAGAGAGGGCTTTGCTACTCAATTGCCTTCTTAGCCCGAAGAAACAGCGATTGGCAAGAGTTATCCTTCGTTTGATTTCGGCGATGCTGTCATTGTCTGAATTGATAGCGGAACCCAGGTAGACAAAGTCCCTAATTACCTCAAAGTTATAGCTGTCGATGGTGATGTTTTGTCCAAGACGTCGGTGTTGGGTGTCTTTTCTTGATGACAGCATATTCTTGGTTTTGCCCTCATTGACTGCTATGAGGGCTGCATGCCACATTACACCACAAAAAAGAGCCATTATTTAATATGAACTCGATTTCAGTAAAAAAGCTGATTCTTTTTCTCCTACAAGCTACCGAACAACATTATTAGCATCGATTTTTTCCAAGGACATGGATAGCCTCGTAAATTGTGCTTATCTCTAATTCCACTACAAGAATTTCATGAAATACGGTATTCGTCGCAAAACGTCCAGTTTCTGGTGGTAAATTTAAACAATTTTGACTTAAACTATATGTCAACCTGGGAGATTTTAAAAAGAGTAGAATTTAGTTTTTCCAATATGGCTGCAATCTGCGGTCTACTATATCGTAACTACTAAAGCCATAAGACACTTTTGGTGCGAAATCCTAAGGTCCCTTATAGATATCAAAGAAATACTCTCATGTCTACGCAGGGCGTACCAAAGGTCATACGTTACACATACTCATAGCTCAATGAATGCAAAAACCCTCTTCATCTTCTGATCTAGTTTTCGCTGTTAAAGTATTTATTCGGCTTAAACTGATGTAAGGATATTAAACTGACTTAAACTGGTTGCTCCAAAGGCTTGGGAAAAAATGTTTTATTGAAACCAATGAGTGGAATAAAACATATTTTCATGAGCAGGCAATTTTAGGCAGTTTCCCGGTGACCACGCCTAATGTTACTTAAGCGTAACGTTCGGGGTGAGTACGGTTTGCATTCACAAGTTATTTCAAACGCGGTATATCCCAAAACCTTTAAAATTATATTTTCATGAGCCTACTGTTTTTCCTTGTTTCAACGCTTTTGATATTAAGAAGTTAAAAATTGTTTGGAAACCATCACTTTCTGGCTGGTGAATACCAGCTTATGTCAATAAAGACTACACTTTAATAGATACTAGCTACTTCATAACTATTGGTAGCTTGTCTGGCAAACATAACAGTATATTTTATTTTATTCAAATAAGATTTAAATTTTAATGCAAATTATTTGCTTACTTAACTTCTTATTCTAATGACGACGGTTCACCCTTTATGGGCAAGATTTGCCTGTCTGCGACCGGGGGTTCATTAAGTATTGGCATGAAATCAACATTTTGAAAGCAGCTGTCATTAAAGGCATAAATTATAAACAAGCTTTCAAAATACCAACTCCTAAGCCCTTTTCAGTAAAATGAGTTACGTTCGAATGCTTTTTCTGAATTATTCGTATTTAGTTAGTTGTGTTCGGAGATAACATTTTGCTGTTACTTAATAAATGCAATTAGAAATAAATTGTTGTGTTAAATGCATTTTTAACTGAATGTCAAATACGTAACATGTACACCAATCGCTTTAATAGAGGAGAATGATTTAATTCTTAGCCAGAAATGTTGATATTGTGGTTAATTTATGAAGACATTTCAACGGGGGTCTTTTTTAATATTTTCAGGGATTATTTGTATGCAAGTAGAGGGCTAAAATAAACACCTAGGTTAGGTTAGGTTGAAGTGGCTGTCGGATCCAAAGAAACCAACACACTTAGACCTATGTATGTCCATTGTGATACCACGCGGATCTGACTCTATTGCCTACTCGTTGAACCATTTCGAGCTATTAATGAAGCGTAAGAGACGTTTCGGGTCAGTCGTGCTGAGATCACTGAGATCATTATAGAAGAAAGCTCCAATGTGAAGATTTCGGTTCTTGGAAAGAGCGGGGCATGTACAGAGAAGGTGGAGAGTGGTCTCTTCCTCCTCCTCATCCATGCAGCTCCTGCAAAAGTCGTTGGAATAGACACCAAGCCTTGTCGCGAAATAAAAAAAAAACACCTAGTTTTGCCTAAAGTGGCATTGTAGACTTAATCTATTTAACGTAAGTAAAGTTAAGAGCCAAGGTTGTAGCCAATCGACTCTTAGTATAGACTACAATACCCATATTGACTCGATCTTACAATACTGATATTATAACGCTGTAGCACCTGAAAAATTACCGCTGATATCAAGAGAAAGTTCAAATATATTTTGAATAAGTGAAACTATTCCCTTCTCAAATTTATCCTTTTAAAACTTCTACGATCTTATGCCACCCCTTTTAAGGAATGAAACCAGATCGCTGCATCGCATGACTCAATTCTCTCTTTGCTGGATTCAAATGTTGATCAATGGCAAGATATGTTTATTGATCTCTTAGCTAAAATTGACGAAAAACTATACACGGGAAACCTGTCTAACGTTAGGACCACAATGCCCGTAGTGGTGGTGTGTAGCAGTAGTACGTAGTACAGCCGCGGAGCCATGTGGCGTAGTACGGCAAAAATTTGAACACAATGGTGTGGCGCGGCTATGTCGAACAAAAACCTCGTTTATAAACAATGGCCGATACTCTGAGTTGATTTGAGCTAAATTTAATATTTTTGTACAACGCATGACACAAATTCCATAAAATTTCTTAAGATTTAACCATCTCAATAAACTTTTCGACGTCCTTTTCCTCCATTGTTTACTTTACTTGTATTGAACTGTCTACCGTGTAGCGCTACGAAACTTAAAAGTTGGCCAACTCTTACTACCGCCACAGCTACGCGCTACCGCCACACACACATTGTGTGCGCAATACACTGAATACATGTGTTTTAACTTTTGACAGCTCTTACTACCGCTACAGCTACATCACTGTGGTTCTACGGTAAAGCAGCTTCTTCTTCATCAAGAAATGCACGAAAACTCTTAAAACACCAGCTATATTGATATGTGGTGACAAGAAATAAAAGACATGCAGGAATCGCTGAATGTACCCATCGATTCACTTTATGAACCCACGCACTCTATTCCCTAAACGAACACACCCAACTGTCATTCCAGTCAGCTTACATATTCCGAGTTTGAATTTCGATTTCCCCTCCATGGAATTCAGATTTGAATTTAAATAAGTTTGTTTGATAAATAAAGTGTTTCATTGTGAAATTATAAAAGTGAAATTGAGTTTTATTCGACGAACCGCAGGCGCAGGCCAAAACACTACAATATGATGCCAACAATTTTCGCAGAGAATTTTCAGCCGAAATAATAAGCACTGTTTTCAAAACCATGACTTGAAATTTTGAACCTCAACCTTATACCCCATCGAGGTGATCTTCCTAAAATATGTAGTTTATGTAACGGAAGAGATACCGAAGATATCTACCATCACTTCATTGCGGTTTGTCCTATTTTGCAGGAAATTCGTAGGTTATGATACGTGCCATGCCTTCTCTTATACCCGATCGAGGGTATATTAATTTAAATGCATAGTTTGTAACAGAGTGAAATAATCACCGTAGACCTTTTAGAGATATAATCGAGGACCGACATGTGAATCGATTAAGCTATGTCCGTCCGTCGGTCCGTATGTGTGAAGGTTTTAGGTCTTAAAAATCAAGCTAGAGAGCTGAAACTTGGTACACGGCTTGGTTTTTTTGTTGCACAGATAAAGTGTGAAAATTAACTTAATCTGTCAACGTCTACGCCCACTATTGGCGTCAATGTGAGACAACCTCTATTTCACTATTTATTTCAAAATTCCTTTTGGTCAAATCAGACAAATCCCAGGAACTAAAATTTTGGTACTGAGCAATATTGGCCTAAGACCTTTAACAAGGCAAAAATTTGGATCGCCCACAATATCGACCATGCCCACATGTTAAATCTTTCAAAACCCGATTTCTGGGAAAGTTGGCCCAAATCGAATAAAAATTTTATTACAAATTTTAAGGATATTACTATTTTCAAAGTTTGATCCATACAAAATTTTGAGCTCCGCCCCCTTTAAAGGGCGTTTTTAGGAGAAAAACAGTTTTTTTCCGATATAATTTTCGGTTTTAACGCATGAATCTAAAGAAATAACAATTAATTGATTTTAGTTTTTAGCCCAGACCACTTTTGGGAGCGTGGCCTATACAAATTATATATTAATTTGGGAGAAAAAATTTTAAGATTTGGTGTTACACGGTATGTTTGTTTCTTTTGTTTCTTATAAATACTGTGTTATTATTTAGAATTTATTAAAGAATGTATAACAATACTAATAAGAGTGAATCGACTATACTCAGAGTTCAGAGAGATACTCAAAGAGATACTGTCAAAAGCTTCTAAAATACGCATACATATATCCACAAAAAAAAATTGTTCTAAGAAGCTCTACGAGTTTAACTTTGTGTATGAAGTCTCAAAAGTTGCAATTGATACAGCAAAGAATAGCGGTTGCCCATGTCCTCAATATTATTCTGGCACGGGCTCAACCCGCAACTTGTTACCTCGGCCTCTGCCATCTTTAAGGTTAATTTTTATCAGGGACACTTTTTAGCGCTGTGAAAACCCGTTCATGGTCGATCTGCCTGGGCTTCATTTAGAGAAATTTGCTGTCTGGTCTCAATATACTGTTAGCACAAGTTCACACAAAAAGAGCAATTCCACCTTACAAATCCTCCTCTCATTTCCACGATTTAGAAAACGATCTAAATAACTTTGCAGTTTTGTGTTGAGCAGTTGGCCCTGGTTCACCTCGAGCTGTTGCGCCACTCTATAGTTTTGTGTAAAAAAAAACTATTTAAACCTTAACGTCAGCAAAGGCAAGGCAATAACCTACTCCTATAGACGTAAGCCCAACTTATAAGAACCTACCTCATAAATGATGAGCCTGTCCCAACAACGACTGAAATCCGTGATTTAGGTATTATTTGTGACAAGGAACTGAACTTCCGTCCTCACACTGATAACCCCATAAGCCGCGGAAACTCTGCTCAAGGTTTCGTAAAGAGATGGTCTAAGGAGTTCTATGATCCGTGTGTCACCAAAGCCATCTATATTAGTTTCGTTGGACCTCTTCTTGAATATGCTTGTCAAGTATGGTCTCCATATCAGCAAACCCGCATACAAAGAATTGAAACCATCCAGCGAAGGTTTCTTCGTTTCGGCCTTAGTGGTCTCGGCTGGAACGATCCCTTCGTGTTGCCGCCGTATGAGCATCGACTTAACCTAGTTGGCATGCATCAATTACTAAAAAAACGTCAAGAGGCAGCCGACATCCTCTTCATTCACCAGCTTTTAAACGGAAACATTGACAGCCCACAACTTCTCCAATTGATTTCCTTTTCACATAATCCCTGCAATCTCAGGTCTGTTCCCTTAATCCGCCTTGTTATCCACCACACTAATTATGGTCATTTCGAGCCAGTCACTAGAATGCTACGAATTACTAGTAACTACGCTGAAGTTTTTGACATTAACTGCCCCAAACCATTGTTTAAAAAAATTTTCCTAAATTCTTTCCATTCTTAAATTCAGCACCCTTTTCGGACCCAGCTCTTACTTTTCCTTCTAGTTTTTAGTTAAGTAAAAGATTTTTTATACCCCATCCCATACGACAGGAGGTATATTAAGTTTGCTTCATAGTTTGTAACATAGAGAAATAATTACCGTAGACCCGCAAGACCTTAAGGGCATATGATCGAGACCTAATTGTAAGTCGAATGAGCCATATCCGTCCATCTGTCCGTATTTTTAGGTCTTAAATTTAGAGCTAGAAACTTGAAACTTGGTATCTGTATTTTCTAGGTCCCGAAGCAATACAATTGTAAAATTTTTCGAAATCCGCCCACTGACACGCCCACTTTACTCAATAGCGTGAAAAATCAAAGTTGTTGCAGGAAGCTGAAATTTGTTATGTGATATCCTCGCTTAAGTGTATTGTAATTGGCATTTTAAAAAAAGCGAAAACCGCTCCCATGTAGGCGTGGTCATATTTAATATGCCTTCGAATAAACGGTTATTATTTGATATATTTGCTTTATATCCAAAAAATTTACTAAACAAAATGTGTAGATATGTGCGTAAGCTATCAACACAATTGAATAAATTTTTGCCACGCCCAAATTTTTTATATAAAACTGCAATCAACACGTGTGTACCACATCTGATAAAAAATATGATAAAAAAAATAATCTTATTGAATAGGGTCTGATGCCACACCCCTTTTTTAAGAAAGAAGTTTCTTAACTGACAAATTTTGAACACAATTAAAGTTAATAGAATCTGAAAATTAACAACCAAGAATTTTGACGCAATTTGGAGCTTGACAGTGGTCACTTGGGATGGTGTATCCAACGATTCGCCTAAGCAGATTGTTACCCTCCCACTAGTTGTACCTAATTTTAAGTTTGCTTGTATTAAGCTTAATAAAATTGCTCCTTGGAGAAGCTAAACTAAACAAACCCCTTTAGCGAAAGCTCTCCATCTAATATTCTTAACCGAGACTGGTTGGGACTCACCCTTTTCGCCCAAATCGGGAAGTCTTCATAAATGTTTCCCGCGAGGCGCTGGCATAGCTGAAAGTGAGACGCATATAATTTATGCAGCAAACGTTTTGAGTCCGAACTGGGCACTTAAAACCAATTCGACTCCATTACACATTTTCAAGAGGAAGTTGCCTGATAGATGCTCAACTGAGCCTACGACGACGGAAGTAACATCTTCTTTTAGGCTACTGCTGGGCTTATATGGCTCCTTTATTCAAGATGATACATTAGACAAACTATCCTGAAAATTTTGCTTCCAGAGGAGTTTTCCGTCATCTATTTGAGAGCAGTCTCCATAGAAGCATAATTTCTGTCGAGTCTTACCATCGATATACCTTATTTCAGATTAACAAAGCTAGCTTCGACCCACAAATGAAATTAATATACAGCTTGCTAAAATATAAACGTCATGCATACAATGTCGGAACATATGACATGTGTGTGTCATTTTCGACCTTGGCACGCATTCACTTTATCAATGCATTTAATTTGCTTCTACATATACAGTGCACCGGCTGTCTTCACTTTTCATTGAAAGGTCACGTTTTATCTGCGAGTCATTTATCTGGAGACAGAGTTCATTCTGTTCCAAAATTTTGTTTACCAAAATATTAAATGTAAACCGAAAATTAACACAAAATGATTATCGGTTAATTATTTTAGTAATTACTCGCACAATTGCTTCCATTAAGTGATTAATCATGGTTGGTTAAATAAGTTTATTTCCAATCTTGTCATATAATTGTGGATAAAGGTTTGAGTATGAAAATGCATAGAAGGTCGGTGTTGTTGTCTTGCAGCACATTGGTGTAATGCAATCCTCAAAATAAGCTATGGTGTAGGTTGGGTTAGCTTAGGGTTGTTGAGAGTCAAAGCCGGGCACCTCGTATAGATGATGTGACAGCATATTACTGAGACTACCTGTAAGCAAATAAGATAAACAGTGGCTGTCACTTGTTTTGATGATGGTTTGGAAGTGTGTTTATGGAGGTTTAAAATTATAGTGAACTAAGTTGAAATATATTATATATCGTAGAAGCGATGACCGACAACATTCGCAAACATTTTGTTGTGAATGATTTCATACCAAAGATATCCCAGAAATTTTTTCGTGCCCTTTTCATCCTTAGAGTTTGGTCTTTTAAATGTTCAAACGTTGCCCTTATTCGTTGCTCTCTCTAGGCATAAAAAAATACACAAGGTATCTGTATGTTTAGAGCTCTGAAGTTTAATTATCGGGTTTTTGGTTTCCCTATCAGCCAAAGCAGTGTGTAAAGGTTGCTCATTGCTCAACAAAGTGGCGCACAGAGAGCTCTAAAGCATTTCGGAATATATTGGCCAATACAAATATACAAATTGTTGTTAAGTTAGTAACATAAGTAAAACAATAAAGTGTAGTGGAATAAGAAAACTGGTGTATTAAGACTTCTCAAACACAGAGTTATCGTCTTCTCTGTGGACACCCTGGAACCGACCAGCAAAACCTCAGCTATAGACAGTAAAAAGACCCTTACATTTTGGCCCCTGAGCCTCAATCGAGGTCAAACAGTCCGTTCCCGATAAAAAAAAAAAAAAAAACAGCGTAGTCCAGCGAAACTCATGTCATCTTAGCCCGTGCGCCACCTGAGTCTCGGTGCTCCTTTACCGCGTCGTCCCTGCGGTGTGGATTCGAAGATTTTTCGGCTCTCACCGTTTACGACTCTCACCTTTTACGACTCTCACCGTACCTCCGAATACGCACCGACAAACCGAAGCTACCAGACACAACCACCCCGAATAGGTCCAAGCTATGAAGCCGAGACCATGAATACCGTCCGCAAGTGGGGTTAACGTTTCGAACTCAACGGAAACGCCCTCGAGTTCATACAAAGAATCGAATAACTAGCCCGATGCTATGATGTCCCATTCGATGCCTTAGTGGGGACCGTCCAGGCTCAGAGGAAGAGCGTTGGAGTGGCTCCGAATTAAAAGAGACAATCTTCGAACATGGGAACAGTTCCGAACCGAGTTCTTACGACATCTTTTACCCGCACGCTACCTGTCCAAACTAGAGAATGAGATATGGACAGGAAAGCAAGGCCCAAGAGAGAAGGCACAAGATTTTATAATGGCCGTACAATATCCCATTTACCAAGATCCACATATAACTGTCGTAGAAAGTCTGGAACACATTTACGACAGACTTCTGCCAGAGTATAGACTGTATATTCGACGACGTGACTTTCGAACCGTAGAGGAATTGATGCAGCTAGCGGAAGAATTCGAGTATATCAAGCAGTAAGACCATAGCCGAAATATGCCGTCCACATCCAATTACCAAGCCGCAGTAATACCACCCCCAGACACCGTACCGTATAATAGAGAAACCCACTGCTGGAGATGTAAGCAGAAGGGACACCGCAAGCAGGAATGCCGACGACCTTTTCGGCTATTCTGTTCGTTCTGTGGGGAGGATGGACGTCGTATATCATATACAAATCATATACAAATATGGCAATTTCGGCCATGACGAAGCTTCTTTTATCAATTAGAGTCGAAAAGAGCCTGGTATCTTGAGTCCGAGTTCTAGCGACTAAGCACCTTCTTAGCCATGAATCAATTGCGATGTGATGTCATACATTGAATATGAGCCTTTAACCCTTTATACGGTCTGTTAGCTCATCACTCTTGTTACCATACCTGATTGGAGCGCCGATTTAAGATGTATATATGAGGTTTTCTAAGCTTCCCTCTTGAAGACTTCCCGATTTTCTCACAGAACAATCCTAATTCTGAGGGTACTCTTCTTTCAATTTTATTATCATTCTTAATCATCATTCTTACATTGCTACCCAAAATTTGCAAGTGTTATTGTTCATTTTTACTCATTTTTACTAATATACTTAATTAACAAGTAAGAGCTATAAGCAATACCATAAAAACCCATTATTGAACTTTGTTAAGTCCTAAATACGTTCGTGCACTGAAATGCAATTACTTCTGTTCATAAAAATCGAAGTGCACACATAAAAAATTAGTTAAAATGGCATTGAGTAATTACGCAACCAGAAAATCTACGACATTAACTTCTATTGTTAGCGTCACGTATAAGCATTTCGTTATGACAAGTTTTGACAAGTATGACGAGTTTTGAATTGAAATGTAAATTGCAATATAATCTATAAATAGTTTACAGATTAGTTTAATATTAGGTTTTTAATTAGGTTTTTTATAAGAAAAAATAAATTAAAAATTTCTTTTAAAATAACTAATCCTCACACGATAAGTGCTCATCATATTGTAGACAGGAAATGAAAAAAATATTTGCTTTGCTCCTTTAAAAATTTGTATATTTTCATAAAGGCCGTGATGATTAGAGAAGCTTCATAATGACGGAAGCCTTTTAGTTGTTGTTGTCGAGGTAGATTGACGCCTGTATGTAAATATAGACAAAAACCTACACTGATATGCAAATAATGCCAACATACGTCAAATAATCTTGTTTTACTTAAAATTCAACTTTTGACGCAGTCAATTTTTAAACCTGTTACCATTAATAATGTCCCTGCCTGGCGGGGACAGCCACCGCATATACCGTCTTATACAATGCGCACTAAATTGTGACTTCTGTGGCAGCTAAAGCAAATCTTCTTGCTGGAACTATGAATTACCATGCTGCTTTGTATCTGGATATATATAAAATCCAATAACGACCTTACGTTGTTATATCTATATCAAATTATCTTTGAAAATTTGTGCCAAGATATGTATAAGGTACCTTTACGGAAGGTGAATTTGAAGAGCCATGGCACCGCGCTTTACCCAAAGACTGTGCTCAAAGGTGAACGGGATGTTTTTGAATACCTCTTGGTCCCTCAAGCAAAATCCAATTTTTTAACTATTTTCCGTGAATGGCACTGATACGGAAAAGCCCTTTTCCACTTTTTCTGTGTTAATGGCAACCATTGTTTTATAAATAAATAAATAAATAGACTGGCGCAACAGCTCGAGGTGAGCCAGGGCCAACTTCTCAACAATGTATGCTGGTGTGTTAGTTTCTTCACATACAAGGGGACCTACAATTTTTTGTTGAATCCGAACGGCACTTTGAGAAGTTTTTCAATACAATTAATACTCTCGAAGGGGTTGTGAAACCCTCGGGGAGGTGGGGACCGTGAAAAAGACAAGTCCTTTTTTTTCAGGTGACGATTGCAGGATTCGAACCCAGACCTCCGGCGTAGTAAGCACACACACTAACCACTACGCCACGGCACCCAACCATTGTCTTAGTGACCACCTATTTGAACAAGCCAAGAATGCTGATAAATTATTAGTTCATTTTTAACTACATATGCAGCAGATCTTATTAATGCACAGCTAGTAACATAGCGAACGAACTAGCGGGAAAGCACAACAGTGAATACGTAAAAACTTCAAGATTACAAAATACCTAACCGCACTAAAAAAATAAATAAAAATAAAACCGCACTAAATAATAAATAAAACAGCCACGCCCACCAAATTAACTTAAATGCCAGACCACCTCAAATTTACATATTATTCCGAAATGCTTTTTGGTCAAGTTATTCAAACTTGTTGTTTTTTAAATAAGCTTGCAATCAAGGGGTTATGACTGGCCCCGTAAATGCTTACCATAATGCATAGCAGAAAGAATTTAAGGATAGGGGAGAAAAGGCGTTCTCGATGGGCGTTTACCGCCACCTGGTACGATGAACGCGCAAGATTTTGGGACCAGAAGCTAGAGAAGGAAATGGTACTTAAAAGTAAAATGGTAAGAAATGTCAAGAAAATGTATGTCCCTCTATCTCTGAAACGATAATAGGTATATAAAGTTATAATAAATAACGTAACTGTATACCTTATTTACACGACAAAATTAATCGATATGAATTGGTGTAACCTCTTTGATTCACGTCGATTTCAATGTCATGTTTATGCGCAAAATAAAATTGTTAAACTCGAACAATTCTTGAAAAAAATTCAAAAGTCATTAGATTCAAACCGACTCAGGCATGGGACACACGGCGACAGAAAAACGCGCGACAAAAAGAAGCGCGATTTTCTGCAGCAAGCATACTCAACCCACGAACAATAATTTTCCGTGCGGTTCATGTTAGTTTTGTTAAAAAATTAATTTGCGTCGATAAAAAAAAAAGTGTTTGCAAAGTCTCCGTGGTAACAACACGGATCTTACAAAAAACACCAAAATTAAGATGAAAGTACAATAAAAGCCGACGGACCGCTACTTGAATAAATTCTTATGTAAGCGAGTATATGTTCTTCATATATGACGGTATTTTTCTTATTTTAAGTCTCTTGTGCTTATATTGGGTGAATGTAAGCTTTACTAATCAAAACCTTAAATTTTTGTATCAAAACTTGTAATAAACAAGTGAGTAAGTGCAAGAGTTCGTCTGTAACAAACTTCTATATACCCGATCCTATATACGGTGTAACTCCAAATATAAAAGTTTTTTTTGGCCCGAACCCATATACTATTCGTATTGGCCACGCCTCAAATATGGGCGTGGTCTAAAAATTAAAACAAATTAATTGTGATTTCGTGAGAATCATGAAAAAATGACTTAAATGCGAAAATTATTTCGGAAAATAACAATTTTTTTCTTAATACGCCCCCTAAAAGTGTGCGGAGCTTAAATTTTTGTATGGACGTAGGTAAGGTAAGGTCAAACAGGGTGTGGTGAAAAGGACTACACAGACACCTTTAGTTGTGTGGACATAACTTAGCAATTAGTAATATCTTTAATATTTTCTTTCGATTTGGAGTGAACTTTCCGAGAAATCGGGTTGTTAAAGATCTAAAGCAAGGGACACCGGTGACAGAAAAACGCGAGACTAATTGCAGTCCGACTAGAAGTACAAGCGTTCAAATACTGAACGAATTGCGACTCTTTCAAACCGCACGGCGAAAATATAATTTTGTTTTATTTAACGATAAAAAATTACTGTTTTTACCACAATTCACCGGAGCGCCCCGAAAATGAGTATTAGTTGCACTCTTGTAGCTCTGTACTGAGTTACTACAAAAATATTATCGTTCGTGTGTTGAGCATGCTGCAGAAAATCGCGCTTTTTTTGTCGCGCGTTTTTCTGTCGCGATGTGTCCCAAACTTGAAATGCCAAAAAGGGCATGGTTGATATTATGGTGAGTCCAATTTTTGCCTTGTTAAAGGTCTTAGGCTAGTATTGCTCAGTACCAAAATTTTAGTTCGTACGGCTTGTCTAACATGACCAAAGGGCATTTTGAAAGGAATTGTGAAATAGAGGTTGTCTCACATTGAAGCCAGTAGTGGGCGTGGCCGTTCACAGATCAAGCCAATTTTCACACTTTGTCTGTGCAACAAAAGAACCAAGCTGTGTACCAAGTTTCAACTCTCTAGCTTGATTTTTAAGACTTTGCTGTGTACCAAGTTTCAACTCTCTAGCTTGATTTTGAAGATCTAAAACCTTTACACATACAGACGGACGGACGAACGGGCATGGCTTAAGCGATTCACCTGTCGGTCTTGATATAACTAAAAGTTCTGAACGAATGATAAAATCATTATAACGATATTTTTATAACGAAACGATATTTTTTTTTTGAAAAGTATAAAAATTATATTGTCGATGTGGACTTTTTGGACCTTGTGTTTTCCTTTCTCGTAGACGGATGAATTGCTCGATCAGTTCTTTTATTTCATAACTATTCATTTTGTTGCATTATTTTAAACTGTATTTTGAATAGATGTGTAGTCTGTACTCATACTTATAAAGTCATTTAAATGTCTTACTAGTCTTATCCTTTTCACTTTGAACTATGATGAAGGAGGAGGATGGCCTACCCGTATAGTTTGACATTTTGTTCTATCCAAAACCGTAGACTGCCTGTACACTCTGGCGAATACGCAACATTTTTTTTACCGAGGACTTATTGCAGTAGACTTTTACTTTGGTGTTGGTTTGTAAAGTTTCTATGCTCTACCCGTAATATGCATTTTTAATTATACTTGTAATTTTGTATTGTAGGTCTTTACATATAAAAGACTTCGTAAAAAAAAAACATCGAAGAAATGTCACCACTCAATAAAATTGTTGTCAGTTCAGCGAATTTTTTAAAATTATATTCACAATTGCTACAAAAGCAATTAGACTTTAATTAGATTTCTAGATGCTTTATTATTCCACGCAAACCGTAATTGAGAACATAATTTAGTATAAATTGTTCTATTATATGTTTTAGAAAGTAGGTGTAGCTTTTAATTTCAATTTAAATAAATTAATATTTTTTTTACATTTTGCGAAACGTGCGCGTAAGCGGATACAGCCATCAAATCTATACCTTACTGATCCGTCGGATAGTTATCTAATTTAAGCTAATAACCTTTAAACAGACAGAGTATTCACAACAATTTTTCTTCAATGGAAAACTACTGAGGTGTGAAACCAAAAATAAAAATATAACTTGCATGTCCAAAAGACAAAAAAAAAGGAATAAAATTTTTTATACACTAAAGAGAGAATGATTTTATCACGTTTATGCGTTTAACGAGTAGCCATAACAGATGACATTAAACGTGATGGTTGATGGGTAGCTGAAATTCAAATATTTGATTTAGCATACCTATCGCTGACAGTTATATCATGATGCTTCTATATGAAGTAATAAAAAATTAACTATTTTAAGTCTGAGGCACATGCTTTGCATGAAATTCGCAGTTATGTATGGATTTTATGACATATTTGGCTTTTATCTGCATTTGAGCTGCTATTTTCCTACGTCAACTTAATTTTAAAAGTTGGACAAATAAATAGGCAAAAGCCGATGACCGGTTGATGAATGGACTAAAAACATCGCAAAGTGCTCATTATTACTCACTGGGATAAAAAATTGTTGAGCCCACGCGGGTAAAAATTAACCCAGCACGTTATTTGAAGATTAAAGTTTGGGTAGTGCCCTTATAGTGAATATTATATTAATTATTCACATTCATTTTCTTTATAAGCGGCTTAAATTTCCCCTGTCTTCATCACATTTCTTTAACATGTGTATGTCTTTTTTCTCTACGTTGCAAACCATACCAAACTAAACTTAATATAGCCTAAACGGTGTAAGAAGGTCGGAAAAATAGTTCCATTTTAATATTTAAAAGTTTTTCTTGCAATACGGGCTTATTGTGTAAAGTTTGTTGTCGAAACACCAAGAACCTTCGCCAAAATGTTGGCATTGGGCTGCTACTTTTCCGAGCAGAACGTTCGATGCAGCGATAATTTGGTAAGTAACCAGTAATTTCTCCGAGTAATTAGATCTCAGAAATCATGACCATAGATGAATTTTCGGCAAATATGTAGGGGGAAAGCGAAACTTGAGCCAATTTTTGTTAAATCGTGGATAAAATCTTTTCTGTTCATCTCACCTGCGTAGCATGTGCATCATCATAGAGCTATATTCATCGTCTTTCACACTAACGTTTCGTATTTTAAGAAAATTTAATGGTTTTCTGCCCAGAGCGAATTTTATGAAAATAGATTTTTGGCTCAAGTCTCCCGTTCTACTGGGAGACTTGAACACACACTTGGGGAGACTTGAACATATACGAATTCAACTATCAAAACAATGAAATAAGTAACTGAAACAGTTTGGTTATCTATAGAGTAATATTTGCTTATATTACCTTTGATATTATACCGTTATGTTGGCATTTTTTTTCAAAATTGAGGTTGTTATGTTCAGAACAAAGTTGGTTCTGTCAATAACAACTTAATCAGCTCTTACCCTGATAGATTAAGTCTCTAGGACTCTTTTAAGGGCATTTTCTGACAAAACTTTGTCTTTTGGAAAATATTCTTATTTATGCTACAACAAAGCTTTAATTTAAAGTAAATTAAAAAAAATAGTGTGGCCAGTGGTAGTCTTGCACCTCTGTTCAACTCTCCCTTCAGACAGTGGCTCAAGTCTCCCGTTAACACTTTTCAGCACAAAACAACCAAAGACTTTTTTATTGTGTATGCAACCAGAATTTTATGCTGGTATTTATTAAAAAGAATATTGGATGAAGAAAATAAACCTATTCACGTTTTTATTTATCGTGCAAAACAAAAGTTTTACGAAAAAAAAAACAAATTTTTTTTTTTCTTTTGTACCACAAAATCACTTTTCTCTGTCCTACTCCCAAACTTATCTGTCGATTTCCCATTTTTTTTTGCTCCCAGGTTGAAGGTGTTTGTGCTCATAGCTTGCCCTTTTACTTACAGGATTTGTATAAAAAATGAGTAAAATATTGCAAGTGGTTCAAGTTTCCCATATGTTCAAGTTTCCCGCTTTCCCCCTACTGAATTGAACATTTTAATCTTTGTTTTAAAAATCTCAATATTGCTTAAACTTAGATAACAAAAAGGTTTTTTGAAGTCCCATCCCATTCCCATGGCTCATCACGAACGGTACAAACACTGCGAAGTATTTTCACCCGCTTTACGGAAGATATAAATTCAAAAAGCCAAAAAAAATTGGGAAAACTTATGAAACAGCTGCAGCTCAAGCAAAAACTAAAATCAAGTTTTGGCTAAACTATTTTAAAACTACGGTTCGTGAAAAAAAATTTGTCCCAACTACTATCTCCGATCCGCTATAGGTTGGTTTAAAAAAATTGTTTTAAAAAAAATCACACATATCAAAAATTATTTGTAATTTTTGGGAAAACTATAGAAAACTTTTAATATTTAACAAATTCTGAATTTTAAAGCTCGAAAGCTTCAAAAATATTTCAAAAATTATTTTTCAAAATTTTCTGGTATCTTAACGGTAATACTGATTGTAATGTTTTTTGGTTTGTATATAAATTATATGAAGCCTGGGAAGAGAATTTTAAAACTTTTAAGATCTTTCAAAAGCGCTGTTTTCTGAAAGGGTTTAAAAAGCAAATTAAAACCTGTGCCCATAGTATTGGGAAGAAATAGTCATTGTTAGCGAAAAGTACTTGAGATTAAAAAAAATTATAACGGTATCCGAAAAAAGATGCTGAATAGTCGTTTTATGGATTTTAAATTCAAAAAATGCAACAAAAAAAAAAAAAACAAAGCAAGTGGGAAAGTGCAACAGAACGTATGTAATTTCAGTCCGTCTGCGACGAATTACAAAATATCCTACCCTATCAAAAAGCGAAACTGCCACGCCTCCAAAAAGTGAGCGGGATACAAAAATGTAGCTGTTGAACGAAAGCATAAAGAGCTTGGTGGTTGCGTATATTTCGGACTAAAATTCTCCGACTTTTTAACTAGAAAAATCACTTTTATTGAATCCACGCCCACAAAAGTGGGCGGAGATGTATACTTCACTTTTGCATAAGTATAATTTATGTATACTTATGCAAAAGAATTATAAAATGCTAATATATCTAAAACTTCTGGTATATAAGTTTTTGTCAAATTTCATATATTTTTATTAAAAACAGTTATTTAAAGTTAAAATCACTTAAACTATGTTAAGTTAAACTGCAATGTAAAGGCCAATGTAAAGGCAAAACTTTTTCTGCTTCCTCAAAAAAATTACAAGGTAATGTCACATACCAAAAATTAGTGCGCTAGCACCATTTAGCTAAAATTTGAAAAAAATATTTTTAAAAATTAGAGATGGTCGCACATACAGGCCTGTAGCGGGCGTGTCTGTGGGCGGATTCAACTTATTTTCAAACTTAATCTGAAGGACTGGGCTTCCAGCTCACTCATCAACTTTAAGCTCTATAGCTTAAAATTTAAGGCCTAAAAGTTGTTCACATACGGACGGACGGACGGACATGGCTTAATCGATTCTCCTGCTGGTCCCAATCATATCTCTAAAAGGTCTTAGGGTTTGAAGAAACGTTAATTTACCTCTTCAACTTTCCCCCACTATCTCGGACTCTCTTCTTGAAAGTGTAAAAGTGGCAACTTCACGACTTTTTGAGGTGGACGCAAACTTTGTGAGCATAGTTAAACCTTTTCAATAAACGTTTTGAAGTTGGACCGCCTGTATTTGGCATACATAACAGGTGTATGCTTGTTAAGAACTATGAAGGCTTAAGGCAAATTTAAGCCACACATTTTCCTTTTGAACTCTGTCAATTGAATGCCAATACTTTTTGAGAATAACAAAGCTGAACAGTAGTTTAAAAAATTTTAAAATATTAATGTAGAACTACAATTGACGAAAGTTTCTCTGCGGAAATTTGAAAAAATTATTTTTTCATAATACACCCTGAGAAAACTGCGAAGACCTATTCAAATGGTTATGATCATTTGTTCTCAGACATGTAGCTACGCTACTGCAAAGGTGAGCAAGTGTATTACATGAAGGTACAAAAATTTAATTGATAGTGGTGACTGATCGCAATCACCGCACGATAGTGCATTCCGCACAAGCATGCACTAGCAAAGCTGACTATATAAACATTTGAGTATAGGTATCTCGGAACATCTCAATTAAGCAAATACGGAATATACAAAAATTAAGTCGATTAGTGTGACTTAACTATCTACCTATAAAATCCACTGCCAACGTGTGTTCAGTCATTTGTATGTTAAGTTAGACACGCGACGTCACGCTTGAAGACATCGAACTCGCTTGGAGGCTTTTTTCGCAAACGATTGGATACTTATGCCTTGAGGTCGAACTGAGGAAACCACCGAACAAATTTCATGATCGACTTATGAATGCAGTATAGTGAGTCGTCGTAATTTTTTCGCGATCAGCTTTTGAACTTTTTCGAAATTAGTAGGCGCGTGCTTAAACTGGTAAAGTTTTGAATGTCACTGTCAAGTGCGTTAGCTTTGTGTAAAATTAGATGTGTAAATCTTTACGCCACCAAAAGCTATGCTGATATCGTAAACGAGTTGTGATTGAAAGATATAAAATATCTTATCTTTATCGTTTTGTATGAGAGAAATACATAGATTCGTGCTATGATTTTAGTCATATATTATTATGGTATCTGGGCATGTGTAACCATAGAAGGCGCTAGATTTGGAACTCTTGATTTGGTTTTTATTGCTACTGATAAATCGATTTGTTGTTATGGCAATTAATCGATAATAAATTAGGAACACCTTTAATAGGTACTTAATATGCTTATTATCGGATTTGAGTTGATTTACAATCATTGCGTCAAGACCTACGTTATGAGGTTATTGGGTTTTTTTTTCTGTAAATAAATACCTTCACAACATACGCCTCAGCTATTTGCTAAGTTAGTGATGCTTTGTTGGTGCCATATTCTTGGTTATGGCTTTCTTCATCATGGACTATAAGGCGCTGTTCAAATAAGTATAGCACAAGTCGCAGTACGTACTTGATACTTGTTAAATGAAAGAAGTAAAGGAATTGAAGGAAGCAACAGGAACTGCAACTGATTGTCACTCTTTTGTTCTTGTTCTTGAAAATATTCATCATCTAGCTCCTTAGACATTTCAATCTCTCGAGCTAATCTCAAGCTAAAAAAAGAGTGACGATCCATAAAGAATGCCAGCTGAAGAATTTTATCAGGGGAATCTTCACAAACAACTTTCAGTCAGAAAGTTGAATATAGTCAACAAAAACAAAAGTTTACTTGCATTTATAAAGAATGCATAAAACCAGCAAAGCTTGAAAGAATTTGTGTTAATATCCGCGATAAAATTTTTATACTATACGAGTTCATTAAAAATTATTTTTTTGGCTTGACAACGTCATTAATTAGCTTGTAAGAAACTTGATCAAGTTATTGAATGTCCGATACAAAAACCCTCTAAAGTATGTACATACTTAACAAAGGCGAAATATCGAAAAAGATTTGAACTTTAATTTAGAGACTTGAGTCCTTTGTCCTTACTTATTTATGTACAATATACAAACCTAAGTATTTCAAACTAACATAACTCTCTTTAGTTCAAACAAGTAAATTTCGAATTTAAATAAAACCGAATTAAAAAATGGCTCGTAAAAAGTCGAGTTCATTTATACATAAATGCAAAATGATAACAAATTGCAGCATTAATATTTTTTAAAACACTCAATAATAACTTAAGACTTAAAAAATGTGTGTGGATTTTCAACCTTGACTGCGATAGAGGCTGCCTTGTTCGCCTCTATGTTTTCCTTGGATCAAATTGTATTATCAACGGGGATTTTTATGCGGAACACACTTGCAGCCCCGAACACAATTTCACAAAAGGATGACACTGACAATTTACATAACTAGTATGTAATAAAGGGGGTTTTCTTTTCGACAGCAAAGATAACGAATTGGCCCACATGTACGGTTAAAGATGTACACATCACCTCGTTTGACACATAAGTCCGAAAAACTGCAGCAGTATTATAATTTTTCATAAAATGCTTTCGTCATTGTCATGCGTGTTTCTTAATTTTGACAATCACAATGGACCTACATAGGTCTAAGTGAGTTGGGTTCTTTGAACCCGATAGGCACTTCAACTTTCTTAAGTTTGCAGTCGGTAGCTCGCATTATTGCTAGCTACACTTGCGTGTTTTGATACTGTTTGTTGCTTTTATTTGTTTTTCAAATACTTGTTCTCTTATGGGAAACCCTAGGATGAGTTGTCACTAAATGTCATCATCATTATAATATAAAGGTTCCTGACGATGTTCGCCTGGCAGCGTTTGAAATGATCATAGGACTATAGCCATTATTATAATGTTTTTATTAGAATTGTAAATTTTGTTGTAATTTTTCACTTTTCACAAAGCTAGATAAATAAAAATAAACCTGTTACAGAGTATACGTTTCTTTCTTATGAAAGTATTCTTAAGTAAAATATAGCCATGTCCAGGTCTTTCTTATACACTGGGCACTCTAGGCACGTGCCCAGGACCTCGATATCAATCGGGCCCAACTGCCAGATAGTTAATCAGTTGGTAGATAACTTCAGTAAATAGATTTGTTTGACGGATAATTTCGATGTTCTGATGAACGCAATAGGGCTATCATCGGCAAATGCTTTTTATACCCCATCATATAGGATAGGAGGTATATAAAGTTTGATTCATAGTTTGTAAAATAGAAAAGTAATCACCGGGGTCTAACGCCTTAAAAGCATTATGATCGAGACCGAACTGCAAGTCGAATGAGACATGTCTGTCCGTCTGTCTGTTTGTCGCTATACATACATACATTTTCTGTGACCGCTTTTCCTTAGTAGGGTCGCAGAGTGCAAGGGTGGCTAAATGGTCTTTCCATCGTTCCCGATCCTCCGCCACCAATTCAAGAGTATAGGCGCGATCCCCAGACGGGTCTCGGAGAAGTTCTTTACCTGATCCCACCACGCCTGGGCCTACAAGGGGTGGTGACCCGTTCGGATTTCGGCTAACATGATCAGCCTAATGAATCCGTTAAATCCGTTGCGTCGAAGTACACAACTCAGTGAAATACACACGTTCTTATGGGAAGCGATGTGCTTCATAAAGTTCATCTATGGGTCCCTTCACATAAGAACGTGTGCATTTAACTCAGTTGTCAGTTGCGTACTTCTCCGTGACGGGCGCAATGGATTCATTGGGCTGAAGCCTTAAGAGTAACACCAGCAACGCAGAAAAATCTCATTTCGGCATTTCATTTCTTGTACCCGCGATCTAGTTTTTTCGGTCATTACCCAAATTTCATGACCATAGATGAGGGTTGCAACGAATACTGTATTAAAAACAGAGATCTTTGCTTTTTTTTCTTTGCTTTGGCGCAGTTCCTTTACTATTGCTCCAGCTTGGCCAATCCTCTGAGTATCATTCCTTCCATCTTTCGTGAAAAAGACACCGAGTTACTTGGACTTCTCTACCTGTTTAAATGGGACTTCATTTATGTGCAGGGAACACTTCACGGGAGTTCGGCAAACAATCATCACTTCGGACTTGCTCACGTTTACCTTTACCAGCCTCAACACAGATGGCCGCAAACACATCAAGTACGCGCTGAAGTTCCTCTTCGGACGATGCCATGATAGCTAAATCACCTGCGAAAAGCAGATGGCTTATCCTGATTCCAACCATTTCGAAAGATTCCTCATAAAGACTGCGCTTCACCATCGAGTCTAAATATGCTATGAGAAGAAGAGGCTATAGAACACAGCCCTGGTAAAGTCTAACGCACACATTGAAAGGATAGAATTTGACGCCATTAATCCGAACATAGCTTCTACATTACCGATACAAACACTGAGTGGGCCTCTTCTGAGAGCTCTCCGAAGAGGCCCACTCAGTGTGAGTGAACTGAGAAAACTCTCCGGAGTTAATCCCGAGGAACACGGTCATAAGCCTTATCCAATCCTACAAAATACGAGTGTATAAGTTTTGGCATATTCCCAGACCTTCTCAAGAATAACCTTCAGAGTAAAACGCTGGTCGGTTGTGTCTCTGCCAGGCCAAAAGCCGCGTTGCTCTTCCCGCAACAAAGAATCGATTACAACTCTGGAACGCAATTCCAACACCTTCGCGAATACTTTTCCCGGAAGACTTAAGAGAAATATACCCCTATAAATAGAGCAATCTCTCTTGTCTGCTTTCTTGAAAATGGACACTAAAGCTCCTGTTTGCCAATCGCTAGGTGCTTTCCCCTTTTTCCCAGGCCACACGTGTAAGACATTTAACACCTTCTTCACCCATTGCCTTGAGCATTTCTGGCCGGATTTCATCAACTCCAGCAGACTTACCCACTTTTAGCGATTTAATAGCGGCTTTGACTTCATCTACTGTAGGACTATTCTCCGCCCTTATCTCGCCAGCAATGACATTGCCAACTTCAGTGCCCTGTTGGGGATTGAGCAGCTCCGAAAAGTGCTCGCTCCATCTGCGAAAGACGTCGTTCTCATTTGAAAGAAGTGTACCGTGTTTGGATTTAACCCCTTGAACGATATTCAACTTTCTTTCTCTGACCCGGCGAATATTCTGTCAAAATATCTTGTTTGCAGATCTTTAATCGTGCTCCAACCTCTCATCGAACTTTTTCCAAGCCTGTTCTTTGGCTGTTGTGACCGCCATATTGGAAGTTCTTTGCGCCTTAATGTACCGGGCTCGAAACGTAAGGTTCATACATTGATTCCACACAATAAAAACTTCTTCTCTCTGATGGCTTCTTGAACTCCAGGAGTCTCCAGGAGGAGCATTATGCCATTAGAGACAGTTCTTCGTCCTAACTCCGAAAAAACTGAGATTACTACGTCATCGCTTAGTTAAACTTCGAAATAGTCAGACTGAAGTTCATGACAGACACTTCAAACAAGGAAGGGAGTCAGACAAAGCAGAGTCGTGGGTAGCAACAGCGTAAACTTTAAGAGCCGCAGACTTAAGGCAAACCAAAATCAGTGACTCAGTACAACAGTGCGTATGTAATAGCTTTGTTCCATCACCCTATTCCTGTTCTGATTATCATTTCTATTCTCCTTTGCATTTCTATCTTTCTGTTTTCCATACCCTTTTCCGTTCCCATTAAAAAATTATAAATTAACTAACAAAAATTTGCGTTTATTCCTTATAAGTTTTTTTAATTTGTTTTATAAAAGGGGCGTGGCAAACTAAAAATCAATGTTAGTATAAAAAAATACTATTAAATGTACCCACAGAAGTAATTTTTCGGCTCGAATTCAATAATTTTGTAAAGTCGACCCCCCGATCCCGGCGTGACACAAACTTTTGAGTTTAAAAAATTAAGAATAGTCTAATGTCTGATGTGTAAATTTTTTTTTCTCTTTGTTTCCTAAATAAAGAGCAGATGAAATCCATGTACTTCTGGCAAATTAGAGGATTTGTTAAACTTTGCCTCCAAATGTGGGCGTGTCCCAAAACCATTTTATTTTGGTAGAAATAAGATACTTCTTCATAAAATAGTAAGTAAAACTTTTTTGATTTGAATAAAATGCATTCTAAAAATTACGCTTTAAATCAAAGTCACACCCACTAGGGGAGGTTAAGTGAGTTTATATTTGTATATCACCAGGTACATGCCAGGTTTTTGCATTTTTGAAATCACTAGGTAATGCTTACAACACGCCTTACAATGTTCAAAGCGTTGGAGGTAATTGCACATTTAGACCGATTTTGAGCGCTTAGTTAGTAGTACAAGAGGCTTATGTACGAATTTCAGTAGCCTAGCTCAAGTTTTAAGCCCCTAAAATATGCGACAAGGCTTATTTAACTTGCAATTCGATCTCGACCATACGTCCTTAAGATGTTGAAGTCTATGTGGTACGAACTATGGAACAAACTCAATATATTTCCTATTCGGCCCATCCCACAGCTAACCTATGGGATGGGCCGATGAGGTATAGAAATGTATTGACTCTAAAATAGGTCCTGTAAGAGCTCAACGAAGAATTATGTTAGGCCTTAAAGATTTATAGCCGTTCTACATTATACTATATCTCCGCCGGCCATAAAACTGCAACTAGAGGGAGAGGATTGAAAATTAATCCCGAGGCCACTTCTACAGGACAAACATTTGATATATTTGATGCTATTCTTTTCTGTGGAGTCCCGTGGCGTAGTGTTTAGTGTGTGTGCTTACTACGCCGGTCTGGAAAACGTTTAGTTTACATAATGTGAGGTTGCTTGTATAAGGGGTCATTACGAGAGCTTCTGTATTATTTGGGAGAGCATACATGGTTGTGTAAAAGCAGGTTTTTACCCATCTAGAGCTGCCAAATCAGTTTCTTATTTTTTATTTCTTAAATACATCAAAAACTCTCAACATTGTAGCCATATTAAACCCTCAAGGCTTCTCACGGACATGCCTTTGGATTTAAGGATTTGTATATCCCCGTGACTAAACATTGTAAAGTAATATCCAAATCCGTGACACCTTTCTGGTGTTGCTCACACGCAGCAATATTGTAACTTTAGTCAGGAAATTAAAAAAATCCTCTTTATGGTCCACTCAGATCGCAACTTAACGTCAGACTTAGATATCAACCGTCATCCATTTTTTTGAATCTACAACGTGTAAGCATTCTAGTATACTTCATTCTCAAAGCAATCAAATTTGTCAACGCCTATAGCGATATCAACACTTGACTATAGCCAACCCAAAACATAGCCAAAACTAATCACTTTCCATCTTCATACGGTAATGTGAAATAGAGTATAGAGGGGGGCTTTTTCACGGATACATTCAAAAAGCTAAGCAGCCTTTAAGTGACCGCGCCGTGTGTGATCTTCAAATTGGCGAACGTGAAATAAATCCGCAAATAACCCAAGTACCATATCGAGTACTTGACTCTATACGCCAGTAAAGCCGTTGTACGTAGTACATTCCGGCTAACAAAGCTATTTGTGAGAACCAACAAGTATTTGAAATATTGTCCGCTGCAAAACGAGGTTTACGAGTCTTGTCGTGGTTATTTTCCATGGAAACAGGGCATTAAATTTCAATCAATGATAAATAGGGTTTACGATGAAAGAAGAAGTAAATTGGAGAAATGTCAGATATCCATTTGTGGAGGTATCATAAGCAGCGAAAAGGTTCTTGGCCTGACAAAGTAAAGAAAAAGTATCTGAAGATACAAGAAGGTAAATCTTCCGGGTCAAGCTAACTTTTTTTTTGCTGTTTACTGAAGATGGTGTGAAGAGTCGAAGAGTCGTTAATCGGCATTTAGGTGAAACTCATAAATTATTTTCATTTTAACAATTAAGCAGAGGCTGGTACATGAACGATAACACTTTATTCGATTAAAGCGAAATACAAATCTTAGATATATTGATTTTTGTGAAAACATTTTAATGATAACGTTTTGGAATTGACAAGTAAAGAACCAGTTTCGTGCTGTAAAAAGCTGTCTGATCAGATTAACTGCTTGGTTAAATTATTGTTGAGTTGATCTTTGCCCTCTCACCTAAGATTTGATTAAACTTGTTCTTAATGGCGTTTCAAAAAAGTAGCCAGTCAGTTGGTATTAATAGACTTAAGAGAACAGATAATGACGAGATATATGTCGCAAATAATGAAGTCCTGTACTCATAAGGATTAGAAGCTATACAATTATGTCTTCATAATTTAGTTATAGTTTTTGCTCAATGTTCTAGATTTTTAAGAGTTTTGATATTAATCTTTAATCAAGCCTTTAGTTTTAATTCAATATCTTTAAAGATAGTAAAGCTTCTCTTAATTGTTTTAAATGATTTTCTAATTCACTTATTGCCTATGGCAGTGGCACCCAACCTAAGGACATCTTGAACGTCAAAATAGCTAAGACTAGGAGGATATCTACCTTCCGTAGGAATTTGATCACTTTTTATGTTCCTTAAGACAAGGTCATCTTTCTCAAGAGTCTACAATTTCTATTTTTAAAGCTGCTTCTGTAGCACGTTGTGCCTTGTGACCTTGTGTCAAGCGGGCTCTGAGGTTCGCTTTACTATTAAGAGTGGTTAGGGGAAAATAAAGCGGCTGATCTAACAAGCATAGCTTCACGGGTTGAAGGTGGTCCGCTCTTGGCTCTTTGGCAGTTTCTATGATCACCTCCTCTTTTGCTGAACTGAAAAGCAAGAAGAAGCGACCCAAGCTCTTTACGAGATTCACGAGTACGCCCGGGAACGGCCTCATAGTGAAGTCGGTTCTACTCCCATCGAAGTTTGTTGTAGTGACGCGGACGGATGGAAACCGGAAGCGCACCAGTTGTTGGTTCTGGCGGCCGTGCGCGACGATGGGTGCTAGAGCTCTGACCAATGTAGGGAGCAGCATTATCGGACAGTACTTTGTCTATGTGGTTGGGTCTGTTGATCTGTGTACTTCTATTCGGCTTAGCCAATTCAATCTACAGTATTGTTAAGCTGCTTCTGCTCTTTTAAGTCCAAAAATGTTTTTGGCCGGTAGAATTGAAAGTGCATTGCTTCCATTCAGTGCATTTGCTCGTGAAAAGGTGATGTCTGTAGTCTTGGTGGATTAAAGGCTTCTAGCGACATTCCTTATGATAAGAAATGCGAAAGACTTGTCTCATTACGTAGAAGTCCTTCTAAGCAGTTTAGGCTAAAAAGTTTCTAACCCGGAACCAGATTAAGATTGCTGCCTCTACACTGAACCAAAAAGGTGCGTCATATTGACAGCAAAGTTAGTCATATTGAAGAAAAAAGTAACAATTTTGAGCCAATGATCGCGATTGTCAATATAAAAAAATTCTATTCATCAAACTTTATCGGTTGTCAAATACGACAATGTTAGTTTTCAAACAGTTGATTGGCAAATTAAATTGACTATCTCAATTGTTGATATGAAAATCGGAATTGTTAATGTGATGAATACTTTTTTCATATTGAAGATTTGGGTTTTCATATTGAAAATCGAAATTGTTAATATGAAGAACGCAGTTTTCACATTGAAAATATCGATTTTTCATATTGAAAACCGCTATCGTCAATACGATTATTGCTGTTTTTAAAATTGTCTACCTTTGCTTGCATTTGCTTACCTTGTACCGAAAATGTCACTGAAATCGAACAAAAACTAAAAACAACGTTTACTCATTTTTATTTATTATATTTATTTATGTTATTTTTTTATTTTAATAAAATAATATTGTATTCAATTTAAAAAAGAAAATAAAAATAAATTCTGAAAAAAAAAATAAAGTAAGGCTACGAAATTAAAATTTAGTTGCAACAAATGGTGTTAAAATAATAAACTGAAGATTTGTTTTAAATAAAGCTAAACCTACAATTTCAAAAAAAAGAAGAAAAAAGAAAAATAAAAAACTGAATTAAAAGAGGTGAGACTAAATGCAACTCTATTTACGTATTTACGATTTTAGAAGAAATAAAATGAAATTAAATGAAATAAAAAAAAATAAATTAGAAAAAAATGATCGCATTAGGGCAACTATAAAAAATATTATATTTTAAAATTTTTTATCTTCCGTGCATCATATAGCAAAAAAGAAACCAGTGAGAAAGTGCAACAGTGCGTATATAATAGCTTCGGTCCGTCTGAAAGGGACCGCGGTATACCTATTGCTATTCTCCTTTCCATTCCTTTTCTCTTTTCCATTCCTATTCTGCTTTCCATTCGTTTATTTTCTTGTTTTCCATCCCGTCCCGTTACCATTTATGCACCATTTACAAAAAAAAATCCTTCCTTTTCAGTTTTTGTTCCCTTTTTTAAAAAAGGGACGTGGTTTGCCCGACCCCTTTAACCGAAAATCAATATAAGCATAGAAATATCCAAGTTCCAACAAGCTCGTCGCGATGTTGTAATCTATGTGACTTAATTTTGTTGAGACTGTGGTTATTTGCATAGCGTCAAGTTCTTTTAATTCGTTTTTGGAGTTTTTAAAAAAAGTGTTTTCTACATCATATATAAAGGCAAATTGTTTCGATTTGGAACGAAAATATTGAATAAATTGCATGTGAAAGATTACACTTTCAATCGATGCCACGCCCACGGGGGGCGGTCTGCGGACTTTATTTTTATTTTTTATTACTTGTAATCATTAGAAGATGCCAAATAATAAATTTCAGCTTTTCACGACGTCTTACAGTCTTGAAAGCACGGGAGGTTGTTGCACATTTAGACCGATTGTGGGCGTGTCTGTGGGCGGATTTGTGAAATTTTAACACTTGTATTGCTTCGGATGACAGAGAGCTTACTTACAAAATTTCAGCTACCTAGCTCAAAACTTAAGGCCTAAAAATTGGTGACACATGGACAGACAGACGGACGGACGGTTGGACATGACTCACTCGACTCAGAATTCGGTCTCGATCATATGCCCATATGGTCTTGGGGCATATGATCGATCGTCATTATTTGTCTATGTTACATTTTCGCTTGTATCAAACTTAATATACTCCATTCCTGTGGAATAGGGTATAAACACTTACCTAAAGTAACAGTCTTACCTTATGCAATTGTTGATCACTGAGCTGCAGTAGTTCATTTCACAAACACCTTCTTTTGGAACGATGTGTACGCTTTCTTTAACAGACTAGAAATGAAATAGAACTATGCTCATTCAGGTTTAGCTTAAACAGAGCTACCTAATTCGAAAAATCTTCATATTGACAATTTCCATTTTCAATGTGATGAATAACTAAAGCAAGTTCTTCACATTGACAACTTCAATTGTCAATATAACAACCAGATTCATCAATGTGAAGATTGGAAATACTGCAGTTTTTAATTTTTGCAATTAACTGTTTCTTTTTATGAAAAGTTTAGACATTAGAAAAGTTTTACATTGAAAACTGAAGTTGTCAATATAACAACTGTTGTTGTCAATATGAAAACAAGGCTCATCAATGTAAGGATATTCAGACATTTTGCTCCGCAATATACCGCTTACTTTGATGACCCATTCGAGCGAGTTTTAATATTGACAATCGAGGTATTCAATTTGACGAACGCTGTCGTCACATTGACTATTGCGGTTGTCAATATTACTATTACGCTCTTCAATTGCAATTCAGCTCGCAATTTGAAAATTCGGTTGTCAATATGATGAAACTTTGTTGTCATATTGACAACCAAAAATTGACAATCGGATGTTGTATTGAAAATTTGATTTTTAATCGTTTTCGTTGCCACCGGAAATTTTGCGTCATATTGACAATTTTGTTCGTCAATATAACAATTTCTGGTTAACAACCGGCGGTTGTCAATATGACAGCTTAATGGCGAATGGAAAACCTTTCTTGCTGCATCGGCTTACTTTCCCTATAACTCTCTAACTCCTCTTCAACTATTCAAAAGGTTTCCTTTCATGTCGAACAGATTTTGGAAGACTGTGAGTTATTGGGAGGCACAGTTTAGAGAGGAGCTTGGTAGATTTGTTCAAGTTCCACTCAAACTAAGATCAAGACAAGGAGTAGAGATGTCTGCTTAAGATGGTCGGACTCTGAATCTAATACAATATGTTTCCCTCCAATTTGATCTCACACCCGAAGTTCTTGATCTTTAAGACAGCGCAGCTTCAACTGCATTTTGCTTTGCATCATGTTCCATTTTTGATGGCAACCTGACATCGGTGCCACTGGGCTTTAACATTTTGATGTCTGTGGAGTGAGGCTTTCAGTAGATTGTATGATACACAATCAGCAAATTTTCTGGCGATTTCTTGCGATTGCACTCTTCCAGTTTTAGGTAAAAGCCTTTGTATGGCATTTTTCAAAGTGAAAGTAGTAGTCAGAAGAATTGAACAAAGAGGTGTACATTTTCTATATAGTCTGAACAATACAAGTCGTGTTCTTGCCTCGAATAGAACTCTCAAAAGGATTCCGTTGTGAAAAAAGTAACCGTATTTAAAATAACACACATATTTTCTGACAATCAGGCGGCCTTCATGGGCCTGGAAACAGTCTCTATACACTCTTGAGTAGCCCTAGACTGCCGATCGTGTTCAAAAGAGATGTCGCAGCAGTTTAACATTAACCTGTGATGCGTTCCAGGCCATAGGGACATTGCATGTAAGTACAAGCTGACGCACTCGCCAAGCTTGGAAATATTCTCTCAATCTCGCCTGAAAAACGGCTTCTTAGGCGTTCCACTTTCTACTTCAAGCTAACTCTAAAATTATCTAGTGACGAAACAGATTTGGCCAAGGTTAAATTCTAAACGCTCTAAGTTAGCATTAGTGCTACAATCGGTGTCTAGGCTTGGTTTTTATTCTAACGACTTTTGCAGGAGCTGCATGGATGAGGAAGAAGAAGAGACCACTCTCCACTTTCTCTGCACTATCTACTATCTTCTAATACACATTTACACGTAGCGATAGACGGTCTTTCATATTCGGTATAGGGTCTCAATTAATGCCATAAGATCAATGTGCCAAAAAATTCATCAACCCAAGACAAAGATTTGCATATCACGGCGAAAGGCTCAATTATATGTTGCTGCTTAATGGTGGTTGCACTGACACTGGGCTTGATTTGCAAAACACTATTTTAAGCAAGTAACACAGGACGGTATAGTGGAGGATTGAGCTGTGCCCCTAAAAAGGATATAGTAGATATAGTTTTAAGTTAAAATTTATCTCAGGATCTCACTTGTGCCAAGTCACTTATGTTTCAGTTATGTCAAGACAAAATAGATAATATAAAATTTAGCGGCAGAACCAAACAGAATGGCACTCCAAGTTGGGAGATTCCTAGAGTCTAAATGCGCATAAATAGAAGGTTATTATAGGCAGTCATAAATACTGCAAATAGGTTTATTAGTTATCGTCTGCCCTTCTATATGTATAATGTACTATGTACCTACCCCAGTACTTGGGAACTACCTAAAGTCTTATGGAAACAAAAGGGTATGGTATTTCGAAAAACCATAGTTTCACGTAAACGACGGCTGTAATTCCCCACACCTGTGTTCAAACCGTTTAATTTATATGTTCAATTTGGACGGGAAGTTTGGACTTACTTCTTCTTGAGTGCATATTTTAAACCGATCAATGAGGGTAATCCCTTACTGAGAAGCTATAAAGTTAACTGGAGCACATTAAAACCTCGTCAATTAGCCATAATAACTCGATTGGCACGATTTATGGACTATATCAGAAAAAAATTCTTTTTAAAGTGGTCATACAGAAGGTGTAAAAAAATAACAATATTTCCATATAGTGATTAATACCACCAAACGATGTGTGAAACCATTGTTCATGTTCCAATATTGGCATAACGTGATACTTTTTTCACCTTATTTAGTCTATTTTTAAACGTCAGAGATCACGTCCTGTTTGGCTTTATCCAAAATCGTAGAAATTACGATCAGCGTATCTACTAATAAATGTTTATTGGCCAGTTCTGAAACTTGTATTTATTGATTAGAGACTGATTTATGATTGGTAAGTTTCGCGTAGTTATTAACACCAATGCAACAACACTATACCATACAACAAGTGTTTTACTATGGTGCTATTTCGTCAAAAGGAAATATGAATTTAAATGGGAATATGTGTTAGCGCTTATCACCTTGGGAGTTTTATTTGCACACAAAAACAGCTTTTGTTGACTTATAAACATAAAACAGAAAATTAGGTGATTTAAATTCAATCTAGATAAAGTTTACGATCGATTAAGTTTCCCTTATGAACGACCGTGTGGTGCGGTTGTTGCCTCAATTATTTTTATGGGTTGTGTCAAATTTACTTCAATGAGAAGCGTAAACAAAATATTAGATGTGTTGTCGCAAATAGTATGAAAACCGTTAATATTTTTCAATAATTTACATTTCTAACCGTGGATACAATATATTTGTTAGAAAATCTTCGTACTTATGTTTCCGTCAGAAGAGACAGTGTCATCAACAAGATCGTGAAAACTGCGGGTTGACATGAGGCCAACGGAAAAAATTTCCATTGGCATTCAATGGAAGCATCAGACTATGGCCTTGCAACGCTGTAGAGTGATCATTTAAACGTGCCTACATCCAAAGGTTGAACACGAACATTACTTGGGGCCCAACAAAATCCTGCATTGTAATAAACTGGAAAACCAACACCGATAGTGTGGAACTCCACCTAGACAAGTAAGCTTTACTTATTGGGCTAGAAGATGAAGAAGAAACTACGAAGCATCTTGTAGAGACAACGCTTACGTTACAAGCTCCGGAGCTACATCGGTCGGGCAACGCATAAGAACCAACCTTGCTGTGCTCAGGTTCATTGATGGGATCAAGGTGAAACTGGTAAACACCAAATCTATAACGTATATAATATAACACACTGTTTATATAACAGAGACTTCCCAAATGCAACTTGCTGTTCCGCGATCAAAAGAGCATGAGATTCTACGTGGAAGGCTTGATTCAGTGGGTTCCTCCTTGGGAATCAAAAAAACACTTGAAAAGATACGAGATCTTGTTTTTGAGTGAGGGAAAGAAACGATGTCAAAAGCTGGTGTCAAGAGTTCACCACGAGTGCAGCTAGAAGTCACTTACTTCCTAAATTTATAAAACAAGGTTAAACAAGTGGGAAAGTGCAACAGTGCGTATGCAAAAGTTTCAGTCCATCTACGACGGATTGCAAGATACCCGACCATACCAAAAAAAGCTGCCACGCCTCCAAAAAGTGGGCGGGATACAAATATATAACTAGTATATATGTTGAATGCTTAATACTAGTTGGTTGCATACATTTCGGTCTAAAACTCCGCCTTTTTAACTTAAAAAATCACTTTTTTTAACACCACGCCCACAAAAGTGGGCGGAGGCACATAGTACTTATACATGTAAGCTAGAAAATGCTAATATCTACAACTTTTGTCATATAATTTTTAGTCAAATTTCATATATATTTATTGAAAAACAGTTATTTTAAACTGTGTTTAAATCCTTTAAACACAGTTTAGGATTTAGGATAATTTTAGGATTTTAGGATTTTTAGGATAAACTGTGTTTAAATCCCTTAAAAAAGTGGGCGTGGTCAATGAAAAGGCTAACATTTTTTGGCCACTTCAAAAACAGTTACAAGGCAATGTTACATACCAAAAATGAATGCGCTAGCACTATTCTAACATAGCTAAAACTTAGAAAAAGTATTTTTTTAAATTAGGGATGGTCGCACATACAGGCCTGTAGCGGGCGTGTCTGTAAGCAGACTCGGCTAATTTTTAAACTTGATCTGGTCCAATGGACTTCCAGCCAACTCACAAAATTTCAACTATGTACCTTAAAATTTAAGGCCTAAAAATTGTTTACATACGGACGGATGGACGGACGAACATGGCTTAATCGATTCTCCTGTCGGTCCCATTCATATCTCTAAAAGGTCCTAGGGGTCTACGGTGATTATTTCACTGTGTTACAAACTATACATCGAACTTAATATACCATGGGTTGGGTATAAAAATAATTTCCTATTTGAGTGGTTGCTGTTCACCTCGTGTACCCGTTCCGGAAAACGGAACTAGTTAGATTCTCATTATTGTGGATTACTTCAGCAAGTGAACTGACGCTTTTGTGGTTACAAACCAAGATGCCAAAATCGTTGTCGAATAGATATTGGACCACTGAGTACGCTGCGCAGGTTTAGTGTACCGGTTTAGTGAGATAACTTCGAGTCGAAGATCAGGAAATATGTAATACAATCGGACTTTAGAAAACATGGACCACATTCCTTCATCCACTTTTGGACGGAAGGTGTAATGCATCAGGATACACTTCATATGAGAAACTATTTTGACGAATTGCCAGTCCATATATTGAAATAAAATTCGAGTACTTTACTGAAGACCCAAAATACCAAAGGACTTCGTGGAGGATCTAAAAGAAGGACCCAAAAAAAACAACAGAGGACCGGAAACAATTTAAAAATTATGAGTGGTCCCCATACAGATCAGATACAATGCAGCAGTAGCATCAGAGTTCATGTTCAACGAGGGCCATCTCCGTTGTGATTCCCGAAAGGGGAAAAACTCTGTTAGGAATATAATACCACCCAAGCTGCTGCATAGCTAGGAATGTGCCTACCGAGTTTTTCTTCATGTTAATGGTCTCTTATTGTCATGGCGAACACAACTAGGAGGGGGACAATGTGATGTGATGAAGTCATTTAGTTTAGGGGAACACGAATTGTAAGAATCTCTGCCATATGACATCCAATTTGCTTACGGAATGTAGGTTCTCAAACAATTGCCTAAAAGTTCAAGTACGTATTCCTAATATACACTTTTAACTCAGAATACAAAAAAACTTGACCACAAATTCGCTTTCGCATTGCTGCTGCTTTGTTATGTTAGTAAAATTATGTTAGGCTCTGGTAAAATCGAAATATACCTATAGAATTAGAAAAACACAAAAACTAATTTTGGGTCCAAAAATACAGTAGTCAACCTTCTTAGGTTTACCGGAACCTCAAAATTTACACAGATTTGCATCATTGTTTTTTTGTTTTCTAAAAGTTCGTTACCTAAAAAAGCGAATCGACATTGAGTTTTTTGAGGTTTTTGTACCTCTTTTTGAACTCTCCTTATTTGATTGTTGGTTGTCAAAGTCAAATTTGGCGTTTACATGATTAATTTTTCGACAAATTGGGTATTTAAAATTCTTACATGTTATGGGCATGGTCGATGGTGTGGACGTTAAAATTTTTGTCTAATTAAAGACTTCTGACCACTATTGGTCTGCACCAAACTTGAGTTCAAATGAAATAATTTTTGAATAATTAATAATCATTTGAGCTCATTTTGAAATAATATGTAATTGTGAGGTAGTGTGACATCCAAGTTAATTGTAGGCGTGCCGCGTGGCTATGGGCGGGTCTTATCAATTTTCATACTTTATCTGCACAAAATAAGAACCAAGCAATACTCCAAGTTTTGAAGCTCAATTTAAAAGATCTTAATACTTACGGACGGACGGACAGACGGTTAAATCAACTCACCTGACGGTCTCGATCATATCTCTAAAAAGTCTTAGGGGCCTACGGTAATTATTTCACTGTGTTACAAGCTATGCATGCAAATTTAGATACCCTGAGTAGGGTCTCAATAAAATGTTACTAAAAAGGAATTGATGCCACGCCCCTTATTTATTGAAGAAGACTTGCAATTGATAAATTTTAGTTGACTTTTTATTCAAAAAGACTAATTATTTAGCACTGACATTTGAGAATGCAGTTCGGAGCTGGATAAGGGCATAAATAAGTGAGTAACTTGGTATTCAAGTTGCGTGCCTCTTACCCTCCAAAACATATTTGTAAGCTTTTTTTATAAGGCTTAAAGAGAATTCTTTTAAGCTTTCTATGTCGATGAATACCTTCATAACCTTACGCTATCAACTGATGTTAAGCCACCAAAACAGAATTGTATTGATCGGACGAATTGACAAATTTACTCACACCTGTAAACAAATGTCAGAGTATGGGTAAATTCGTCAATTCCAACTAGATGCTATATTCAGAGGCTGAATATCTAGTAAGTTATTACAGCGGTCAATTGGGATTGGGTATCCAACGATTCGCCTAAGCCGATTGTAACCCGCCCACTAGTTTTTATGATCGTTGGGTTAGGTAAGGTTCTTAAAAAAGTTTATTATATAAACAACTCAGCATTCATAAAATTTTTAATTTAATTTTTGTTTAATGACACTTGAAAGCCTAAGCTTTTTGCGGTATCAATTACTTTTTTAAGACATAGAAAGATCTGCAGTTGTTTAGCCTCTATTAGAAATACTTATTGTTAAGCAGAAAAACGTGCTCTTAAAACCTTTAAGAAAGTAAATTACTTACTTGATTGAAACTTGCCTTCATGATGTTGCACGTTTGTTTCAATAGTTACCACTTTGAATTATTTCTGGTTTCTATTGTTACTTAATGTCAATGTTATTGCTATTGTTATTTTAAAAATACCTTGAAATAGAAAAAAAAGTAAATAAATTTTAAAACCAAACAAAGTTATCACCACTGCTACCCCTAGATTTAGATATTTGTAATTTATTTGTCTACACGAGTTAGAATTCTTCTTCCAAACTAAATTTAAATTTATGCCCGGCAATACAGGTATTTTATTTTTAAGTGTATTTTTTTAATACCTCTCTGTGTTCATTATAAATTCCACGAGTTTTAAGCTGGTTTTGATTAGTTTTATAAAAACAAACATTTTTTACTTCTAACATGAGAGTTACCAAAGAATTTAATGAGGGCAATAAACGGGATACTGATCCTTTATATGATTTTTTTTCATAATCTGAAACAACACAAACTAACACACATATTTAGAAGTGGCTCAATTATAGTTTGTTGCTTATTCCAAATAATTAGTACTGGCAAAAACTGAGCCTCACACAAATGCATAAGTCTAAAACTATCTTGTTAAACCAGCAAACACAATATCAGAAAATTTTGTTTTTGACTTACTTCCCGAAAACGAACTTTCTACGAACCAGCTGTAAGCGTTGAGGTAGCATCGTGCAATTAATCCTCGAACTTGCCTCTATAAGTTTGAGCAAAGTACATATAGCATAAAATGGGTTATGCGGAACATGTAAGTGACAGAATGGGGAAAGGCATATGGCACGGCATGACAACTAGCCAAAAAAGCAGCATTGCAGCATTTTGCTCCAAACTCACTCAGATATGGCTTGGTCCGGATAAGAGTGTCTCGGGAAGAAAGGGCTATTCAACATAGAGTAGACATGGTTGTATTTTTTTTTTTCTTTTGCCAATTGCAACTAGGTGGTAGCTAGAATCAGAGCTCACAGGCTTATCAAGGAAAATTCGATACAAAATATCGAAAGCTGAAGTCGCTGGTCAGAAGCATTATACCCTATCTCATTTAGGATAGGTACTATATTAAGTTTGATTCGTAGTTCGTAACATAGAGAAATAATTACCATAGACCCCCAAGACCTTAAGGGCATATGATCAAGACCGAAGTGTAAGTCGAATGAGCCATATTACCGCCCGTCCGTCTGACTGTTGGTAGTTTTTAGGCCTTAAATTTTCAGTCAGGAGCTTGAAATTTAATATCAGTTCTTTTTAGCTCCCGAAGTAGTACAAATGTAAATTTTTTTTGATATTTGCCCCGAAATTTGCGAAATTTGCCCCCATGTGGGCGTGGTCATATTCTTTTTGCATTCTAACAAACGGTTTTTATTCAATTTATTTGCTTTAAATCCCAAAAAAAATTTTAAACATGAAATGTTCAGATATATGCGTACATCTACTATAAACTTAAATGAAAAAAATGTTGCCACGCCCACTTTCAGTGGCATTTTTAAGTGTAAACCAAATTTTTAATATAAAAATGCAACCAACACGAGTATACCACATTTGATTAAAAATTTGAACAAAAAATACGATGTTATTGTTAATAAAAACTTATAATTAATAAGTTAATAAGTTAATAAAAACTAAAATTTAACAATTAAGATTTATGACCGAATTCGAAGCTTGACAAGGGTCAATTGGGATGGGGTATTCAACAATTCGTCTGAGCGGATTGTAACCCGCCCACTTTTTTTAGTTGAAATGAGATTTTCACAGTGTCACAGTGTTTCTACACCTGCACATCTGAGCTTAAAAGTTTTTCAGCTATCGCCTTCTCTTCTGTTGCACATTTTCGAGTTTTGACAGAGCTTAAGTTGGATCAAGCAAGTAGCATTTGCCAAGTTTTTGCAATAATACAAGAGCAAGAGCTTTATTTTTCATTTCGCCTACTTTCTAGAGACGTGGCTTTCTTTATTTTTTAAAATTTGGTAGGTTAGGGTATTTGCAGATTTATACGATATACGCACTTTTGTACTTTCGTTTTTTATGTTTTTTTTTATTTGCAAGTACTTGAGTTAGCAATAGCATTTTTAGCGGTCCGTCCAAAAATCGAAAAAGGACCTCTTATGGTATCGCTACGTTGTCCGTCCGTCCGTCCGCCCAATCGCTTTATAACTTCTGAACGGTAAGTCGTAGAAAGACAAAATTTGGTGTGCGTATAAACTGCGGAAATAGTCAGAGAATCCAAAGAGGGCAATTTTTTCTAAGCACAAATAACGGTTTAATTACAGTTTGAAATTTCATGTGAAAATTGGCTTAATTTTTTTTTTATTTTTTTCAAGAAGTTTGGCAGGCAAAAACGAAACTTAGGCTTAAGGAATACTAAGCTTTAATTAATAAATAAAACTTTTCGAAAATATCAAACCGTTTTTGAAAAATGCAGAGTCGAAAATGCATGACGTTTTTCAAAGTGTTGGAGGCCAAAACTTTTGAACGGCTTTTCGCTCAAAATCAATATTGAACACACCTATAAAGCATCTCAAAGTTAACCAAGTGCTTAGGTCATATTTTTCAAAAACAGTTCGGGTACTGCAAAAAAAATCGCAAAAATGCATGAAAAAACGTGTTACCCCCGTGTTAGATTTTGAAATTTTAATCTTCTGAGATTTAACTCTAAAACATAAAAGCATTTTGGAAAACAATTTTTTAAAGTCTTCTTTTTCAGATTCGGTTAAAGTACAAAGCTTACAAAAAGAAGGAAGGCTGCGTTAAATTTTTTTTAACTTGCCGTTTTTAACCTAAGTTTTTAGACGCCTATTTAAAAAACGAAATAAAAAAGGAGCTTGTTTTACCGTTTACGCATAAACCGGTGGTCATAGAATTAAAATAAAAACATCCAAGGCTAGTGCTGGTGGTTGTGCTATTGGAGAAAAGTCGAACGGGAACTGGAAAAAACTTCAAAATATTTGTTTTATGGATTTCAAATTTAAAAAATTATAAAAAAGGCCAAAAGAACGCATGTCTCCCCCTCTATCTCACAAACGGTATAAAATATAATTTTTAAATTAACACCGGGCAAAGTCCATCTTCTTAAATTTTATACAAAACTATAGCAGACTTCGAGTATTCAAAAACTTCGAAGATTTAACTAAAAAACGTGAAAACATTTTAAAAAAACTATTTTTTAAAGATTTCGAGATCCTTAACGGTTATGACGACCTTGTTTAAATTTGGCTAAAGCATGTAATATTTAAAAGGCAAGCGAACTGTACCAAAAACGTTTCAAAATTTCCGTTTTCGACCCTAACTTTTTAAGCCCATTTAAACAAGCGAAATAAAAAAAGGCATATTTTTACCGTTTTCTCAGAAATCCAAGTCCACAGAATTTGAGAAAAGTGGTAAATGCTAGCATAGGTGGTTGTAAAATTGATCAAAAAGTCTAACGGTAATTAAAAATAATCGACATTGCTATTTTATGGGTCTTAAATTATAAAAATCCTAAAAAAGGCCAAGAAAGAGTATGTCCTTCCCTCTATTTTCGTAGCGGTAGTCACGAAAATAGAGGGAAGGACCAGTCTCTTTTTTGCCAGTCTTTTTTTAGAGTAACGAAACCCAATATAAGAACAGTAGACAGCACTATGAAAAAAGTATATTACAGACTGTAAAATATATCCAGAAATAGTTTTAATAAATAAATAGAATGTTACACAAACTGCGCAATATAGATGACTATAACCTTCAACAAAAGCCGACGGACCGCTCCGCGTATGTCTTCATACTTGACGGTCTTTTTTTCGAGTTTTCTCGCTTTTAAAAAGGGTGTTAAAAGTTGTCCTGAGATATGAGCAAGATTCTTAATCTTTTGCCAAGAGGATTAAGGTCGAAGATTTGTTAAGGATTTATGTTAATCTTTTTTTAATTACCAAAAGCTTTTCAACATTTTTGAAAAATAAAAATATGTAAAAAATTTTTTCGACAAACAAAATTTTTCAGACTTTTTCTGTTCTGTGTCTAGAAAAATTTGTGCTTGTATGCGTTTGAGCTTTTTAACACAGAAAGAAACTAGAAAACCGATGCTGAAGCTTTCTTGTTGTTATTAGCTTCAATTCTTTTTGATTTTAATTTTTATACGTTACCTGAGGTAGACGAAGTAGAAGACTAAAGTTACTTCCCACCTCTAATTTTTTTTAAGTCCTTTACAGTTGACAAAAACACAAGTCCTTATATTGATTCTATAATCAGGACCAGTCCATTTGACCTTTAAAAAAGGGCTACCACCGGTGGTGGGCCGATTAGTTTGAACTGTCAAAGTACTTTATAAGACTCCATATCCATTGTTTGATTCCTCAAATCAAGTTTTTAATTAAGGCTGTCTCCACCAAATAGCGTCATTGCAAGAATAAGGTATTTTAATCGTATTTTTTTAAACTTTTATCGTGTGAAAGGTAATTTTAAGCTTACAGTAATAAAAATTAATCGTAAAATTAAGTGCCTTTTAAGGTTACTTTGATAATTTTGACTTTTAGTGAAAATTAGTCACAGCTCTTTCATTATTTATTATTTTCTATTGCGAATCATACCTAACCCGAAACTAATGTGAAAATTTAATTTAGCGTGTCTATTTGACACTATGGAACATAAAAATTAAAGTTAAGATGCTAAACAATTCAATTAAAAAACAAGGTGAAGTTTAGTTTTGAAGAAAATAAGTTAAAATACATTAATGTACCAATAAAACGCTTTGTTGAAATATGATAATCAGTTGCTAAGTTATTTTTTTATAGAGAAATTAAATAGAAGGTGTTAATTTTTTCATTTAATCATATTACTCATCATTTTAGGGCGGAATAAATTTATAAACCTGAATCCCATACCATACGAATCAGAGAATAAAAGAGAAGAGAAAGTTTTGGGATTTTTCTTGATGACTGTTTGAATTTTTGATGAAAATTTCAACACTATAGTTGTGTTATATGAGTAACATTTTAGAAATGAAGCCAGATTTTATTGCGAAGTAATAAGTGCTAAATAGTAAAACGTAATTTGACGTGTAAAGCACACTTTTGTTGAAGTCTCGTGAAAGAAATTAAAAAACGAAGGTCATACAAAACATTATAAGTCTTTGTAAACTAATAAAATTTACTAAATGGTGCAGTTTTTTTTTTTGTATTACAGAACTTGTTCTTGGATATGATCGCAGTTGGACAATAAAAAGGAGTTTCTTCATCATAAGACTGTGACTTTCATCAATATAACAAGATGACTTTTGTTGTGCTACCATGTTTGAAAGGATGTAAGTAGTTGTGTTTTTCTTTAAGAAACATAAATTTTACCAACTGGGAAAATAATAAGTCATGTTAATTGATCTTTAGAAAATTAAATATGAGTAATAGAACAGAGCATAGACTTATTAGCATCAAAAACCCCGTCCAAAAGAAATCACTCGTTGAAATAAGGTAAAAAGGAACATAAAATCCATTTCAAGATTTATTAATTTAAATTTAAAGAAAACCTATGGGGCGGGTGAAATGGCACATCTTCTCAAATAAGCTCATTTGGAGCATTAGTTTTTCATGTTATTGTTGCCTACTTATTGTAAGTGTTTGCAGGCAGATCATCATGCTATGAGATCATTTGAGATACTGTCGACTTTCATAGACAGTTTTACTGTAGGTTTGGACTTCTCCTCATGTATTCGAAACTCTAGCACGAGGACAACAAGCGAGTAAGTGTAAGAGTTCGTGTTTAAAGAATTTCTTAATATGTACCCGACCTCTTACACTTAATTTAAAAGCTTTTTGCCTTAAAAGCTTTTATACTGTATCTATACCTATACATATAAACAATCCATATACATATTCCAATTATTTGTTTTGTACACGCCTCCAAAAATGGGCGTGGGTTGAAAAAAAAACCCACTTAAAATGGAGTAATGGAGTTCTAAATCGAACGCTGAAGAACTAGCAAGGAATTTGAAAATCCTACGCTGAAACACCAAAGTATACCCCCGTAAGTGTTATGCCCTTACGGTGAAAAGCAATTATATAATCAGCAGAGTATTCAATAAAAAAACTTCTGGCATACATTAATTGCTGGCCATTCCCTGTATTTGCACGTTGGAAGGGAAACGGTTCTAAATATTCGGCCGACCCTTTTCTGGATAGCATACGCCGACCAGTGAGCGGCATTTGAGTGGCTCGTGTGTTGCTGGTTTTGGTCCGCAACACAACCATACAGGTACTTTATACATTATGTGGTGCGCTTTTCCCCATACCAAACCTGGGGAGGTGACCAATAGGGACCAGCCACTCCACCCAGAAGGGAAATATGTTTTTACGTGTTGTTGGTTTATGTGCATAATACATAAAATTTCGTTTGTGTATTATTTATGCAGAAAGCAGGTCTTTTAAGCTCCCTGTCGCTAGATGGTAGTTGGGCTTTGGGTGTGGTTGCACCTCGGACTGACAATCGAAAGGTCCTGGGTTTGATGTCAAGTTCTGTACGATCGATGCAAGAAAACACAATTTATAAAAACATATATGTATTAAATGTACTTTGTCACTTGTGTACGTAGTGTGTAATGCACTCGAGTTACAACTCGTCCGTTCGCCTTCACGGTCAACTCACGAATGAGTCTAGAGCAATACCGACGCCAGGTGGCGTGAAAGTTGTGCTTAATAGTTGTGCTATTGCCTCGCGTACACTACAGACACTACAAGTTCAAGCAACTATTTTAATTTTTTATTTTTACCAACTTGGCATGTTAATATTATGATAACGATTTAGCCCCTCTGTTCTGAGGTTAAGAGTTTTTAGGTCACTGGCAGGGCAGGACATGATCCTGCAACCTTCACCCTCTGCCAGTAGTGCTCTCACCCTTTCTCACACTTGAGAGTAAAATCTGTTCATAAAAGTTTCTCAAAGTGCGGTTCGGAATTGGCAAAAAAAAATATATATATATATTTATTTGGGCGATAGGACCATGCCTCCGACAGCTTCCAATGGGATAGGATTGGCACCCTCCCTCCAGCTGGGGAGGTAATAGGTGAACATCCATATTGGCCACGAGGAAGTGAATTGTATTCAGCTACTTGTGAAGCGTGAAGAGACTAAGTGGGTTGCTCGTCTCCAACCCAGTGATATTGCTGTAGAAGAGAGGTTCAAGCTAAAAATGCCGGTCCTAGGTATGAGCAGGGCATGTGTTAAGAAGGTGAAGTGTGTATCTTCCACACCAAGCTGCGTCCAATTACGGGCATTATCAAGCTTTGTCTAATAATCTGTTTCATCGCCAGACAAGTTGTCATCTGTCCATGGTCCATGGTGGTCCTGGGTAAGGTTCTTCTAGATCTAGAGCATCCAGTTTTGGGGTGAATATTTATATAAAAGCACTATCAGAACTGTGATGCAGTTTATTTAATACAAACAATATCTGCAGCAGAAATTTGCCAAGCAGAAAACTGCCAACACGGGCTCATCAGTTAGTGCAAGTGTTAGTGGTTAATAAATTAAACATAAACTAACACCAAACACAAAACACTAAGAATTACAAAAAAGCAAATGATAGAAACATTATTATTACAACAGATAAAAAGTAAATTTCAACATGTAAAAAAAAAAACATAAAAATAAAAGTATATTTAATATTTAAGACGAATAACACCGAAGCAGCCTCTTAAGTTTGGCTTTGTCCATGTCAAAGTCTAAAATACTGGTATGTGCGTTGTAGGTGGAACACATACGGCTGATAGGCTCATTTTTCCCATAATTTGTTCTGTGCCGTGGAACGTGTAAAAGCTGGATTCTTCGGAGGTTATGAGAGCCTCCACGAAATTTAAAGCTTATACTAGATAGAAGGTCCGGTGCATCTATTAGACCTTGGATCAATTGCTGAATAAAAATCAAGTCATTATTTATCCGTCTTTGGGAGAGACTTTGAATGTTAAGCAATTTAAGCCGGTCGAAGTATGAGGGGAGATTGAGTGGATCCTCCCAGGGAAGTCCCCTGAGCGCGAACCGAATGAACCTCCGCTGGATCGCCTCGATCCTATTCGTATGGCATACTTGCGATGGAGACCACACTTGTGAAGCGTATTCAAGGTGAGTACGAACAAAGCTAATGTAAAGGGAAAGCGTGACGTAAGGGTCATTAAATTCTTTAGACCAACGCTTAATAAAGCCAAGCATGCAATTGGATTTATTTACAATGTAGTTTATGTGTTTTGAAAAGTCAAGGTTTTGACTAAAGAAAACACCAAGATCCTTAAAATGTTCAACACGGCAAAGAGCATGCTCACTGATGGAGTAAGAGAATGTTGTTACGATACGCTTTTTAGAAAAAGTGATAACTTGACACTTAGCTGGATTGAGGAAAAGACCGTTTTTGTTACACCATGTAGCAAAGCTGTTTATATCAGTCTGAAGAAGAACATGGTCATCAGAACTCTTAATAGTTCTAGATATCTTCATATCGTCTGCATATGATAGAATTTCGCTATAAGCGACACACGAAGGCGCATCGTTTATAGCAAGAATGAATAAGAGTGGGCCTAGATGACTTCCCTGGGGAACGCCGGAAATGGCAGGAAAAGAAACTGAAAAAAGTCCTCTAAATTTAACTTGGTAAGATCTTAAATGAAGATAAGACATAATCCAACAGATGAAATTTGGTGGAAACCCAAGAGAAGTAAGCTTAAAACCAATAATTTCATGCGAAATCAAATCGAAAGCTTTGGAAAAGTCGGTGTAAACGCAATCAACCTCGAAGCCATTTTCTACTGCATCAGAACATTTTCTATAAAACGATAAAAGGTTAGTTACGGTAGACCTATTTTTAACGAAACCATGCTGTTCTTTGCAAATTATGTTTCGGCAGTAAAATATAAGGCTATCGCAAATTAATTTTTCAAACACTTTTGGAATGGTTGAAAGTTTAGCAATCGGCCTGTAGTTCACAATATCACATTTAACACCTTTTTTAAAGACAGGCGTAATAAATGAGAGTTTCCATATGGAGGGGAAGTGACCGGACGATAGCGAAAGTTTGAATAAATTTTGTAAAGGAGTGGCAAGAACATCCTTACAGTTTTTTTAAACGATAGGTGATATACCGTCTGGACCAGTAGAACAATCATCTTTAAGGCTAGACAAGAGCTCATAAATAGTTTCTAAATGTACTGGTATATCACAAAAATTAACTTGAGCAGATTCTGTGAGATATTTAAAATAATCAGTGTCGACGGTAAATGGAGAATCTCTAAATGATTTGGAAAAGTGATCAGCGAAAAAATTGCATATCGTGCCAGGATCGTTGGAAGAACTGCCATTATATTTGAGAGTGGATGGATAGCCATCAACTTTTCTTTTAGAGTTAACAAACTTCCAAAATTCCCTGGGATTAGTTTTAAAATCTGAACCAATTTGAGAAACATAGTTGTAATACAAACGCTCTGCGAGAGCATTGAATTCACTGAAATGAAACATGAAATTATCAAGGTCAAATGTACTCAAATTTGTGATGTACTTTTTCCATGCTTTATTGCGTTTATTACGTAGGACTTTCAGTTCCTTGGTATACCATGGGTGGCTGAAGTTAGAGTTCTTGTTTTTCTTTATAGGTATAGTATTACTGATACAGGTATTGAGTATAGAATAAAATTTTTCTACAGAGCGCTCAAGGTCACTGGAGCAAACTATATTAGAAATACCGGATTTATTCAGTTCGTCAGATAGTGTGCGAAAGTTAGCCTTTCGGAAGTCAAAAGTGTATGAACAGTCAAATGAGTGGACATTCTCATGTATGTGACAGTTCAAGTCAAGAAAAACATCCAACGGGGGATGGTGAGTATCTATCTTAGTAATGCTGCACTTGGATTTACAAGCAACAGTACTAATTGCGTCAGAAGTAAAGACCAAATCGAGTATTCGATTATTTATGTTTTTTGTTATATGTATATTGGTATAGGTAATTAAGAGGAGTATTAAGAGAGTAGTTCCAAGTTTTTTGAATTCATCAACTTTGCAGTTTTCTGGAATAGTGCTATGCTCTGGCAACCATCAGCAAAGGCGAATGTCCGAATGCTCTGACATCTCCCAAACCGATGATCGACAGTCTTTTTACTAGTAGAGACTAATTTCAAGCACTTGATGGGCGCTTGTCCGAGAAGAATGGTATATCGTTTGTGGATATTACGTTATATTTTTTTTAGACTTACTCTACCGCCATGATTTTCACTTAAAATACACGGCAAGAACTAAAAAAGATTTAGTCTATCTGAGAAAACGACAAACCTACTCCATCACTAGTTTTTAATTCATCGGTGTAGTAGTGCGGACCAATTAAATTTCCAGAAAGGCAAGATAATCTCAGAGGATCTGAAATGAATGGTGGTCTGGAAGCAGCTTTTTTACTAAGGGGTCCAGTTCAATTTCTTGGGGGTTGATGCCCAGACCTCATCCATCTAGCTTGTAAGGCTTATAACAACATTTTGTATAGCAGTTCTTTTAAGGTAATAGGGTATTTCCCCGAGGCGATGACTAAGAAGTCTCAAGGACGAAGTAATAAAAAAAGTCACGCAATATAGTCGCATTTCTTTGCTGAAATTAATTACAAAAGTTGGAAAGGTTTGAAGATACTGCACATTAGGTGCATATTCATCTTCAAATATTTTTTTAAAGTTTGTTTTTAAGTTTGGTGTAATTTTGCAAATTTTCCAAATCGATACACACCACCTCTTCATCGATTTCAAGGCCGTGTATAAGCTATATAGCGCGAGCTATATAGCGCGATGTCTAGTTTTGGCATCCCTGCCAAACTCGTAAGTCTGTGCAGGATGACGATGGAAAACTCACGCTGTTCCGTCAAGGTCGGCAAAGACCTCACCGACCCCTTTGATGTCAAAAAAGGATTTAGACAAGGCGACGCGCTGTCATGCGACTTCTTTAACATCATACTTGAGAGAATTGTGCAGAACTCTCGCGCCAACACCAGAGGTACAATCTTTCAAAAGTCCGTTCAACTACTTGCATACGCAGACGACATTGACATAATCGGTAGAACAAATCGTCATGTCAGTGAAGCCTTCGTGAGAATTGGGACGGAAGCGGCGAATATGGGTTTAGCAGTCAATGAGGGCAAAACCAAGTATATGCCGTCATCAAGAAAAGACACCCAACACCGACGTCTTGGACAAAACATCACCATCGACAGCTATAGCTTTGAGGTAGTTAGGGACTTTGTCTACCTGGGTTCCGCTATCAATTCAGACAATGACACCAGCGCTGAAATCAAACGAAGGATAACTCTTGCCAATCGCTGTTTCTTTGGGCTAAGAAGGCAATTGAGTAGCAAAGCCCTCTCTCGAGCAACTAAAGTGTCCATGTATAAGACCCTCATCATCCCAGTCCTGCTTTACGGTGCAGAAGCATGGACCCTGTCAAAGGCGGATGAAAACACTTTAGGCTGCTTCGAGAGGAAAATTCTTCGGACCATTTACGGTCCCGTCTGCATAGACGGAGAGTGGAGGAGGAGATATAACATCGAACTGTACAGCGATACCGACCTAGCCAAAAGAGTCAAAACACAACGTCTACGATGGCTGGGTCATCTAGAGCGGATGAACCCCAACGCCCCGGCCCGGAAAATCTTCGAATCCACACCGCAGGGACGACGCGGTAGAGGAGCACCGAGACTCAGGTGGCGCACGCAAGTGGAATGGGACCTCAGCCAACTTTGCGTGCGAAACTGGAGACGGCTAGCTAGAGACAGAGCTAGCTGGCGAAGCTTGTTGGCTGAGGCCCAGGTCCACCCCGGACTGTAGCGCCACCTTAAGTAAGTAAGTAAGTAATTTTGCAAAAAAAACGTTTTTCAACATACGCTTGTCGGGATGTTAAAGCGAGTATGAGGTATGAATAGATTGACCTCTTTATTTTATACAAGAGATCATCAGGCAGATCTTCAACAAAAAACGTAGGTACTAGAGCAGTTTTTGATTGAATCGAAGAAAGACTTATTTAGATTTAAGTTGCACTTTACTAACCCACCGTCGTTTAATGCATATTCCATTACCATTTAAAAATTTGTCAGATCAAAGCTGCAAAAAATCAATCCAAACAACAAGCTCTTGCGTAACTTGCTCGCATTAAACCGATGACATTAAAGCTCACCCTGTCATGAGTTCTGCAATAACTCAACCCACAGCCGATCGATGAAGCATAGTGTGCATGCTTCCTTGGGGAAGTTGACAACGTTGACCTTGTGCAACATTACATGAGTGACTGGAATGAGTTAATTTCATGCCAATAAAATTGGTGATTGGAAAGAATAACGAATGGAGACACTTGACACCCAAACTCCATTAATCCATAATGCTGCGATTGATTGCTTCCATTTAATGAAGTAATGACGCGCCAATCCACGCTGCGACGTTTACTAGAAACCCCAACGGTTGCAGGCAGTCTAGTGTGCAATTGCATTGTAGGGTATTTAGCGTGAACCCGATTGATATTTAATTACGAACTCGCTAATTTATCTTACATTGCAAATATTATTTACAAACAAAATAAATAAATGAATTTTTTGGAATGCTAAAGCTCTGATCAGGTGCTTATTGCAAACACGTTTTAGTTAGAAAGTAATTTTTGCAAATCGCTGGTCTGGAACTTGGTTATAAGGCAACTTATGTCACGAGGCATCTTGGTGAAAAGATTAATTTTTAATAATGCTAAGTTTTCTACAACGAAGAAAAAAAAACACTCTTAAAATCCAACTTAAGTTATTCTTCACATGTATAATTTATTTAATTTTCTTTCCAAACACCAACTCCGTAATTACTATCAATTTGGGATGAAAACAATAAATAAATGCAGAGATTTTTTTATTTAAATTGTAAAGATAAAACCCAGTAATAGACGTGCTGATTATTTCGTGATCAAAATGATCTCAGTGTTTTGGAAACCACAGAACTTTGACTAGACTATCAAAACAAAAATATTTCTCAACTGCAAAAACATAGAAACGTGTATCTGGACAACTTTTTGTTTGCCATGATGTTTGTTTGCGGTATTGTTCTGCGGCTTAAGAGTTGTGTCAAAAATAGACACAAGTTCAGACAAATTACAGATAAAACCTGAGCAAACAATTATAAGCGATTGAGTGCAAATTCAAGGAATAGCTTAACAATCCAAAAAAAAAATTAGGAATAGAGCTACATAATATATTTCTGCCAGCTAACTCACCTCGTAATTCGGTGTTTTGGGTCACATGGAGTTTAAAGTACTCCGTTAAGATCCCTTGCTACTTTACTGCATAATTCAATACAGAATACATCGATGTTGAGCAAAAGCTGTTGAAACGTGAAGGCGACGACTCGGTATTGGGTGCCTTATCTTAGTGACACATGACTTCTTGAGCTATATATATACTTGGTTTTACCCTCGTTTACTGACAAAGCCATTCGAGTTGCTACGCAGGCATGCAGTACCTTATTAGGCTGAAGATTGTTTTCACCCTAATGACGAAATTATCACCAGCCGCTATGAAAACTTTAGCACCTAGGTTGTCAGCTTTTGCAGTTTTCTTGCAGTAAGGTCGGGAGGATGGTATTGGTCTTGTTTGCACTGATTGAATGGTTCATATTGCCTGAGAAATCTTCAGCATCGTCTCGGATACCACTATCCCTAGGCCATCCTTATAGGCTTTGGTAAATTTGTACCCATAAGGGCCGTTTTTTCAGTGCAGAGTAAAGCTCTGTTTAAACCAAGATCTGTTTGCCCTAGAACGAAACGATCCTGGGTTAGCGCAGTCAGTGAACAGATTTTCAGTGCAGACCAAACTCCGTCCCTAAAATTGTTGAAATATTCAACTTTCAAAATTATTTACTCGCTTTCACAATTAGCAGTCTCTCTAGCCTAGGTGCAACTACACAACTTGGAGTTAATAAGAGGCTTTTCTCGAAGCCTCTTTCTTAAAAGCGTATCTGCAATCAAATCCAACGAAGTCTGGCTTAATATACCTGATATGTAAAATCATCATCATCATTTTCAAGAGGCCGCTTATCCTCTAAAAGGGTGGTGGAGCGAGAGTAACTAAATCGTCTTTCCATCGTTCTCAAAACTCCGCCCCAACTCAAGAGACTCAGGTGCGATCCCCAGGCGAGACTCGGAGAGTTTCTTTACCTGATCCCATCACCTGTTTCTAGACCCGCGCTCGCATTTCGGCTAACATAACTTGCCTAAGAGGTCTGTCGGGGGGCATGCAAACAACGTCTCCAAACCATCGAAGAATAGACTGTTCCACTCGGAGAAGTAGCTGCTCAACATTAAGATTCCTACAAAAACTGAAGATTATCACTCTATCCCTAAGAGTAACACACCTCAGAAATATCATTTCGGGATCTAATTCTTGCGGTCATTACCAAAATTTCATGACTATAGATGAGGGTTGGAACGAGCACTTGATCAAAAACTGATATCTTTGCTTTCACTCCAACCTCAGCTTTCCTGATGACAGGCTGGCGCAATTACTGTGCTATCGCTCTAGCTTGGCGAATCCTACAGGATAACTTAGTATCACTCCTTCTATCATTCGTGAAAAAGACCCCAAGATACTTGAACTTCTCTACCTGTTTCAATGGGACCCCATTTATGTGTAGGGAACATTGCACAGGAGTTCGGAAAACATCCATCAATTCGGATCACGTATCCCTTCATCCCAGCCTCAGCACATATGGCCGCAAAACCATCCAGTGGTCGCTGAACTTCCTCCTTGGATGATGCAAGGATGACCAAATCATCTGCAAAAAACAGATGGCTCATCCTGATGCCAGCCAATTCGAAACATTGCTCGCCAAGACTGCACTTCACCATCCAGTCATGAAAAGGATTGGCGACAGAACACAGTCCTGGCGAAGTCCAATGTGCACATCAAAAGGACGGGACTTGACGCCATTTATCTGTACACAGCGCCTGCAGTTTCCATACAAAGACTGGATGGCTTTCTCCCACTCAGCGCATAGTCCTGCAAAATCCTCTATAGTCTCTATAATCTCAAAGGAACTCGGTCATAAGCCATTTCCAGGTCTACCAAACACGCATAAACCGGTTTGGAATATTCCCGGACCTTCTCAAGGGCCTTTGCCAGGCCGAAGCCGCCCTGTTCCTCCCGTAACAAAGGCTTGATTACAGCTCTGGAACGCGTTTCCGACACCTTCGCGAATACTTTTCCCGGAAGACTTAAGAGAGATGTAATATAGTTGGAGCAATTTCTCTTGTTACCTTTTTTGAAAATGAGCACTATAACTCCTGTTTACCGATCGCTAGGTGCCTTCCCGCTATCCCAGGCCACCTTTATGACACGCGTTAGTCATTTGACACCTACCTTACCATGTCTGGAGCATTTCCGGCCGGATTTCGTCAACTCCGCTTTTAATCGCTTCAGTGACTTTGTCTACTGTGGGACTATTCTCTGCCCTAATCTGGTCAGCAGTGGCAATGCCATATTCAGTGCCCTGTTAGGGGTTGAGCAACTCCGAAAACTGCTCTCTCCATCTGCGCAAGACATCGCTCTCATTTGAAACAAGTGTACCGTCCTTGGATTTAACACTTTGAATAATATTCATCTTCCTTCCTCTGAGCCGGCGAATAGTCTGCCAAAATATTTTGTTTGCAGATCTGTAATCGTGCTCCAACCTCTTGCCGAACTTTTTCCATGCCTGTCCTCTGGCTGTTCTGAGTTCTGAAGTTCTGCGCAAGTTAGAAAATTCGAGCGAAATGAAAAGAAAATATTTGACCTATTATTCAAATCTTCTTTCCTTCCTGTTAGGTACTTAAAAGAAGAATAAAAGTTTATTTTTACTTTACTTACAAAGTGAAATAAGGCCGAATTCAAGAGTTCGGTTTTATTTCCTTTGGCTTTATTTCACGGCACCTTCGCGCCTTATTGTACCGGGCTCTAGAAGTTGAGTTTCTGCATTGGATCAACACAATGTAGGCTCTCTTCTTCTCTCTGATGGGTTCTCGAACTCCAGGCGTTGTAAACCACACAGTTTTTTTGTCACCACCAGCCGCTACCCCAAGCCGCTTCACTCCACAAACATTCCTTGCAGAGGCAATGATTACCGGTAAAAATATTTGCCATTGCTGCTCTACATTCAAAAGGTCATTTGAAATTAGTTCAAACTTCTCCGAAGCGTGCTGTGCAAAGCGCTCTCTGAAATCAGAGTCAGCATCTTGCAACCTTTCCCATAGTATGCGGGTCACCAATCTTGGTTTTCGCCTGGTTGGAAAAGGAGTACTGTCGTTGAAATAAAATTTCACAGTACTAAGTGGTGACCAGTTGTACTGTGGTCACAAATCATTCTTTGAACACACGATGGTACAAGAAATCAATCAGTAACCTCTGATTTAAACTGTGCGTGTACCATGTGTATTTGTGAATGTCTTTGTGCGGGAAAAAGGTGTTCATGATAGACAAACAATAAGCACAGCAAAACTCCAACTTCCCTTCGTTCCTGTTTTGATCCGGGTCAGCTATTGCCTCCGATCACACTCCTCCAAGTACTGTCGTCCGTACCCACATGTGCATTGAAGTCACCCATCAGGAGAAAGAAGTCAATTTTTGCCACTCTATCCAGGGTAGCACCGTCGCTCCTAAAAAGTATTACTCCAAAAAATTATACCTCAGATTCTCCCAGGAGGTCTAATACCCTGACCAGGCTGGACAATAAAAAATCGACACTGGAATTTTCAGTGGCAATTGAAAACTGAAGAAACATCTACACCGTGTCTGTCTCTCACCGGACCCTACGCCTACATACCGACTTTGTCTAGAGTGCGATGAATCCTTTCATCACATGATCATGGATTGCCCGGCACTCCTGTGTCTCAGGAAGAAAAACTCCTTTGGCAAACTTTCAAGTTTGATAATTTCCCGACTAGAAAATATCCTTGTGTACCTACCTGCCTCCGGATTTCATCAGGAGAGGCACAACAGGCCACTTTTTAAGACACCGCTGTGCCAAAGCTCCAGGAAGCTTCTTCGGAATAATAAATTTAATCTAATCCCTTCACATATAAAAAAAAATTACACAAGTGACAAACAGTGCGTGCATAAAAGCTTCAGTTTCGTCGTAACTGACCGCAGTAAACCTTCCTTTTAAGTTTTTATTTATAATTTGCAGCTTAAATGCACGCATAAACCTAAAGTTTTGGGTGAAATTTAATAATTTTGTAAAATCAACCCCTAAAAATGGGCGTGGCTGAAACTTTTGCATAAACGAAATCTTAAGTGCAAAATGATTATTTTATTCTTCCCTAAATTTGGTGTAGTCACAATCCATGTTTTTCTGGCAAATTAGAGGTTTTGCAAAAAATTCTGCCTTCAAATGTAGACATGGCCCAAAACCTTGTACGAACAAAATATAAAAATAAGTTATATTTTTCTTTTTGGTTCACTCGACCTAGCATTCGGTCGCGATGATTATATTGTATTGCTAGGTGGTCATGATTAATCGTTATTATTTCCCTATGTTAAATTTTCTCCTGTATTAAAACTTAAGGTATATTCACAGCCAACGAACTGCGAATCCATCCACTGTTTGTAAATTTTTACATTTCTTTCACAACCAGTCGTTTCGCTCATAGCTAGTAGTGTGTGGCTGGCACTTTGCTTGCAATTGAGAAATAAAATAACCAAATAAGGCTAAAGACGTACAACTAATTAGGTCGTGCAATCTAGAGCCAAGGTTCCTTCCCGTCGTGGGATCAAGTCCAATTCCGTTTTGTGGCATAATGTTTCCTTTTTATTTTCAACAACTGTATGCAAGCTCTTCTGGTCTAAAGGTCTTTTTAATATTCTTTCTCGTGTTGTTTTGCTAACTTAATAATTCAAGTTAAGACTTTTGTGTGAAGAATTTGAATCAACTCGACCTTTGATCTCGTCTTTCCGAAAGTTCGAAATGATGCAAGTTCTAAATTATTTCAACAGGTCAAGTCTCTATTTTGTGGAAGTTTTCAGGACCACATTAGTGCGAGATCATCCGAGTTTTCTAGTTAAACTGAGATTAACCCCACGAATGAGTGAATTTAGATCTGAGGTTAATCTCGACTTAACTCGCCGAATTTGATGAGTTAATCCCGCATCAATCCGGGAGAACATAGTATGAACTTCTGTTTTTTCAGTGTGAAAAGACAGTTGCTTTGCGTGTTTCTGTGAAAAATGACATCTGAGAGCAACATGAACTTATTTTTTATCTCCGTGAAAGAGAGGAAATTTTCTTCTCTGTGAAATGAGAGTTGGAGGAGTTAATAATTTCGAGAGTCGAAGATTTCGACAACTTTACTGACGGAGTTAACTCTGCACTGAAAAACTGCTCGCTGGGTCAACTCCAGATTCGTTTTGTTCCAGGATTTACAGATCTTGGTTTAAGCTGGGCTGAAAAACGGCCCCTTAGTTGACTTAACTCGTACAAAATGTTCTGTTTGTATAATATAGAAAAATTGTTTACTTTTTTGCAGTTACAATCCCGAAGAGGTTTAACATTGCAGTTATGCTGTTCATGATGTGCCTTATGGGCTACATGATGCGTGTAAACCTTTCCATCAATATCATTGCGATGACAAATAGTACGAGTAACTCGAATGAGACATTAGAAGATGTAAGTTGCGTTTCGTCCTTCCGTTAAAATTTAAATCTACATCAACCCTATCCCTTGCAGCATGGACCACGCTACGATTGGAGCCAGAATGATCAGGCTCTACTCCTGGGCGCATATTTCTACGGCTACCTTTTCACATCTCTTCCCGGTGGAATGTTAGCGGAGCGATTTGGTGGCAAGCCTGTCGCCGGGTATAGTTGTTTCTTGGCAGCAATTTTAACTGCCCTCACACCACTGGCGGCGTCTTTAGACAAATGGGCCGTTTTTGCAGTCAGATTTCTCATCGGTTTCCTTGGTGTAAGTTGATGTAGAAGAAGTTATCCTCGTTTTTTTTATATTATCTTTTTTTTTTTCTTTAACAGGGTGTCCTGTACCCATGCTGTCATAATCTTATATCGAAATGGGCACCGCCAACGGAAAAGGGAAAGTTTGTAGCTGCCCTGATGGGTGGTACCTTTGGCACAGTTATTACTTGGCCACTGAGTGGGGTCATTATCGAAAGTATGGGCTGGGATTGGGCTTTCTATATGGTGTCGATATTTGTCGTTGTTGTCACCGTTGTGTGGTTCATTATTGTGGACGACAGCCCTGCGCAGCACTCAACCATCAGCGCAGAGGAACGAGATCTCATTCAGAAATCCCTTGGAGACTCTGTTTCGTCGAAGAAAAAACTACCACCCTTCAAGGAGCTAGCCTTGTCTCCTCCGTTTTGGTCATTGTTGCTGCTGCATTATGGCAGCATGTGGGGCTTGTTCTTCTTGATTACAGCGGCACCAAAGTTCATGAGCGAGGTGAGTCGTTAAATCGATGATGAAAGTTTCAAAGAGCTACAATTTCGATACCTACTTCCAGGTACTCGGATTCAATTTGTCATCGGCTGGATTCCTTTCAAGTTTGCCACATTTGGCACGACTTTTGTGTGCATTTGGCTTTGGAGCAATTGCTGATGGTGTTAGGCGTAGGAATTGGCTATCAGTCACAAAAATCAGGAAATATTTCTGTTTACCTTGTAAGTAAAATCTTTCATGATATTGAGGACAAAGTGCCTCTTTTAGGCGGTTGTCGCCAAAAGAGAGCCTTTTATGGTCGATGATGCATCTGAAGCATGTAATATAAAACCATTAACTTAACCCACAGCTCACATAATCCCTGGACTTTTCCTCATCGTCCTGGCTTTCTTCAATCGGGATCCTTACGTTTGTGTGGCCATAATGACTCTGTCACTTGGCTTCAACGGAGCTGCCACCGTAACGAACTTGGCCAATTCACAGGATCTGGCTCCCAACTATGCCGGAACACTGTACGGAACAATTAACTTCGTCGGAACTACACCTGGTATTTTCTCCCCAATGATCGTGGCTTACTTTACTCGAGATCAGGTAAAACGAAACCTCTATCGCATCTACACGAATGGTAAACTGACTTTTTCCTTTTATTTAGAACACAATTGCTGAATGGCAAAATATATTCCTTATCGGAGCTGGAGCCTATATTTTACCTGCAATTATCTTCTGGGCGCTAGGATCAGGAAAGATCCAAAAATGGAATGACAGTGAGAAGGAAACGGAAACTTCCACTAAAAAGGATATTATCGACGCTTCGTTATAATAACACGAAAGGATATTAATTTATTTAAGTTAAAAGAAAAAACTTTTTCAGGGAATGCACAAGCTTGCAAGTTTTACATTTTGGGTAAAACTTTTTGTTATACGTGTGGCGAATGCATGGTCCTTTTGAACTTGTATTATTAGTAAATAAGTAATTGTATGAATGTAAATATTAAAATAAACCAAACTGAAAAATTGGAAATTTAAGTATGTACCTATACCACTTTATTTTCTTTCAAGGAATTGGTGTCAAAAGTGACAGAAGAAAAGGTCATTGACGACGTATTTTAAGTTTGAAAAGAAACATATTGATGACTGTTAAAATTTTTATACGAATGTGTTTATTACTTGAATTGAGGTTCCAAGCGTTTTAGCTCGTATTTAGGGTGGCTCATCTGAGAAATTTTTATAGCTTAACTGATGGATGCAATATATAAATTTTATATTAGCGAACATTTGCTAAGAATTTTGTGTGTGTCAATGCATTCAATGCTTAAACCGGATCGGAGGGCGAGCCTTCAAATTATCCGATGATTAATAAATTAGACCCGTTAGAAAAAATCCCAAATTGTTTTGGTTTTATATGTTAACCAGTGAGTAAGTGCTACAGTGTGTGCGCAGAAGTTACAGTCCGTAAAACGGACCGTTGAATACCCCAACCTATCCCAGATTGTAAAATGCTGATGTTATTGTTATTTTTTTATATTTAATAAGTAGTGAAAATTGTAAAAAGGGGCGTGGTGCAACCGCCCTTTTTTGTAAACTGTCATTATTAATATAGGTATTTCCAATTTACGCTTTCCAATACGTAAATGTGTAATTTTTTGGTTCAAATTCAATATTTTTGAAAAATCGACCCTTAAAAAGGGGCGTGACTGAAGGCTTTGTATGAACAAAATCTTGAATGAAGTCTCATTTATTTTACCCGCTAATTTTTATTTTTTATTCTTTCCTCAATTAGGTTTAAGGCCAGTCGAAATCACGATTTTCTATAAATTTGGAGAAAAACGTATGAAGCAAATGTAGAACTATATGTTTTCCGACATAATATATTAAGCAAAATTTTTTCAATTTGGAACAAATTTGTATATTTAATAAAATGCACTTAAAAATTTACCCTTAATATCGATGCCACGCCCACTAGAGGAGATCAATTGATTTAATTTTTATTTTTTACAATCATTACCCTCTAAGCAAATTTCCGAGTCAATTTTTCTGAAACCGATTTGACTTGTTTCTAACTCATATAACTCTCCACAAACGAGTTTTTTTTTTTGTCGTGTTCCACATGCTCACACATATTCGCAGTCACGAATTCTCATTGTGCATCTACACACCTTCTCTCTTAACAAAATTCTGAGTCCATTTATCTGAAATCGATTTGACTTGTTAGGAGCTGGTTAGGAGCATGCACCAGCTCATCTGCAAGATATGGTCGGAAGAAAGCATGCCCGACGAATGGAACCTCAGCATTGTTTGCCCGATCCTGAAGAAAGGAGACCCTCTGAGTTGTGCCAACTACAGAGGCATAAGTCTTCTTAACATCGCATACAAGATCTTTTCTGCTGTATTGTGTGAACGCCTGAAGCCGTTTGTCAACAAGTTGATAGGCACATATCAGTGTGGCTTTAGGCCAGGAAAGTCCACCATCGATCAAATATTCACACTGCGGCAGATCTTGGAGAAAACCCAGGAATTCCAAATCGATACACACCACCTCTTCATCGATTTCAAGGCCGCGTATGACAGCATCTATAGAGACGAGCTATATAGCGCAATCTCTAGTTTTGGCATCCCTGCCAAACTCGTCAGTCTGTGCAGGATGACGATGGAAAACTCACGCTGTTCCGTCAAGGTCGGCAAAGACCTCACCGACCCCTTTGATGTCAAAAAAGGATTTAGACAAGGCGACGCGCTGTCATGCGACTTCTTTAACATCATACTTGAGAGAATTGTGCAGAACTCTCGCGCCAACACCAGAGGTACAATCTTTCAAAAGTCCGTTCAACTACTTGCATACGCAGACGACATTGACATAATCGGTAGAACAAAGCGTGATGTCAGTGAAGCCTTCGTGAGTATTGGGACGGAAGCGGCGAATATGGGTTTAGCAGTCAATGAGGGCAAAACCAAGTATATGCTGTCATCAAGAAAAGACACCCAACACCGACGTCTTGGACAAAACATCACCATCGACAGCTATAACTTTGAGGTAGTTAGGGACTTTGTCTACCTGGGTTCCGCTATCAATTCAGACAATGACACCAGCGCTGAAATCAAACGAAGGATAACTCTTGCCAATCGCTGTTTCTTTGGGCTAAGAAAGCAATTGAGTAGCAAAGCCCTCTCTCGAGCAACTTAAGTGTCCATGTATAAGACCCTCATCATCCCAGTCCTGCTTTACGGTGCAGAAGCATGGACCCTGTCAAAGACGGATGAAAACACTTTAGGCTGCTTCGAGAGGAAAATTCTTCGGACGATTTACGGTCCCGTCTGCATAGACGGAGAGTGGAGGAGGAGATATTACATCGAACTGTACGGGCTGTACAGCGATACCGACCTAGCCAAAAGAGTCAAAACACAACGTCTACGATGGCTGGGTCATCTAGAGCGGATGGACACCAACGCCCCGGCCCGGGAAATCTTCGAATCCACACCGCAGGGACGACGCGGTAGAGGAGCACCGAGACTCAGGTGTGCTCAGGTGGCGCACGCAAGTGGAAGGGGACCTTAGCCAACTTCGCGTGCGAAACTTGAGACGCCTAGCTAAAGACAGAGCTGGCTGACGAAGCTTGTTGGCTGAGCCCCAGGAAGAACATAAGTGCGCCAAGCCTTTAAACAATGGTGATGGATTTAAGTTCAAGATGATCTCGTTATACCTGAATCTCAACGTCTCATACCAACATTTCTAGTATGAGCAAATAAGCAGAAATGAAAAAACCAATCGTTTTTATATAAATTTGCATTAAAAAAACAAACTTTAACAGTATACCGGCCCCGCTCGCGGAGTCGCATCGGCATTATCAAACCAGCTTTTACGCTCATTTAAGAGTGACTCCATTTGGGCTTCCTTTTTTCTGCAAAGCTCTGAATTCCTTCCTTTCCATCGTCAAGGCCTAGATTTTTCACCATGATCTAGAAAAGGGGAAATATAATTCAGCATTTCTTTACCACACAGCGTAGCAGACACTAACAGTGGATGCCTGGTCATAAGCGTCGGTTATGCTTAGCTCTAACTGCGTGTTGTAAAACTGTTTCCCCATTGCTATGACCGGGCGGCTCTTCATTTTAATGGACTCGCAGACTTTAGCGACTTCTTCGTCGAGCTTGCCATCTGGCGCTACAACACTTACAAGACCTTGGAGAAACGATTAGAGTGACTGCTCACAATCCAGCATTTTCCTCTTACCTGCAATATAAGCATCTTGAGCGCTGATAGGGTTGCCTGTCAGCAGCATGTACGACGCCTTCATTCGTGGCATAACACGACCGATAGCCACTCCAGGAGTGTGGCAGAATAACCCAAAGTTTACCCTAGAAGCAATTAAAATGCAATTATACGAGCTATTCACTAAGGAAAATCGTTTCTACCCCGGTGTTGAGAAAGAGCTCTTTTCGGAGCAAACAAGAACATCACACGATGCCACTAGCTGGCAGCCAGCCGCGGCGGCTAAGCCGTCTACTTTGGCAATAATGGGAACTGGAGCGTGGCGAACTGTTTTGATCAGGTCACTGCATTTATCAAAGATCTCACGATGACACTCAGTGCCCTTGTCGGCAGTCTAGAAAAAAAGGATCTCCAACGTAAGCGACTGAATCTATAAAGCCGCAAATGCTTACCAAATCCTTTAGATTATGTCCAGAAGAAAATACCGGACCAGTTGACGAGATGACGATGCAACGGAGTGTTTCATTATGGATGTCTTTTGTGATTCCGTCAATGAGTGCGTTCATCATTGCCAGGGAGAGCACGTTTCTAATTGGGACAAGCGAATAAGAAATGAGAAGCTCTGCCTCGAATTGAAGACTCACTGACTGTAGCCAAAGTCGTAATGTAACTCACCTGGTTTTTGGCTTATTTAAAGTGATTTCTCGAACCCCATTACATTCTGTAAGTGTTGTTAGGGAGGATTCCCTTGCAACGGGTGTGGTGTGGATAAGACATCTTGGCTGCAATTTCTGGCAGAGAGATGGCATTTATTTAGAAGCGAAAAGCTTACAAATATTTGATTTATTACTGAGCCAATACTCCTGGGAATACACTTAAACATTTTCAAGAAGGTAAAAACACTTGTTGCGCCCAGGACGGAATACTACAAATAAAAAAAAAAATAATTCAACGTCAGCTGATAGGTTATCAAGTGTCAAAGTTGCCGGTTGAAAGAGGCATTGTTGATTATTAAGGCACAGTGACACAGTCAGTGATATCAGAAAGCCTACACCTGAGAAACATGACTTTGCCAAGTTAAAAATAAAATATTAAGACCATAAATTACTGAATAACTAGATAATTCAACTACTACCATGTTAAAGTTTTGAATACAAGCTGAAAATCAGCTTGTATTCAAGCCAAATCAGAAGGGGTCCCAGAAAAGTCCCAGCAAACCACGCGAATCGCCATTGAATTCCCCCGGCGAAGGTTTTCGCTCGCGGCGAAGTCTTTTGCGAATCTCAGCCGATTCCTCCATCATGGAAAATGGTTGACGTCGCGGCGAACGTAAGAGGAAGACTCGCAAAAGTTTCGCTAAAGCACTTCAAAGGAAAGGAAATGCGAATTTGAGGATGAACCGTATTTGAACGCTAGAAGGAATGAGCAAAATTCATTTGCTTGTTTTTTGCACTTTTGTTTAAATATTGCTCCTCATTATACTATCATTTTTTAACACCGAATATTTTTATTAAATTTTAATTTTTCGCCACTTAACTTTACTCGCACGCGCACGGACCGTTTTCATTTTTGGATTCTCCGCTCTCATACGTCATTCATATTGCCAGGAATGTTTGTTTTTTCTTTCTTTCCTACATCTTCTTCTTCGTCGTTAAACTGAAACTTTCCGTGTTGAACATTTGGTGCTAGAAAGAGCAACAGTCATAAATGTTATTTGTCTTCTCTTTTTCACTTCAGAGAAGAGAAACCAAGATATTCGCGAAATGTTCTCCGGGAAGAACGCATTTTTCCAGTGGTAATGGGATGTGAGTAAATTCGTCAGTTCATAAGGTCCTTGTACTTCCGTTTGGCTTTTTTACATCAGCTGATCGCGTACGGTAAATCGTTGTTTCATCTTTTCACACCACATAAGTCACAGAATTTAAGCTTAATACGCATGAGCAGCGGGTCTGCACGTATCACTGCTAGCAGCACTGCCTCTAAAACAGATGTGCACCCTTTTTTGACATTAACTATGCCAAGTTCTATACAAGTTTGTCATCCCGTTTTGATTTGTCAACTGAACTTGTCAACTGGATGAAAAAGTAAACAAAAGCCGACTAATAAAACTAAGTGCCTGTTTTCATTTGGTTCATAACCTAACCCATATTTTATTTCTCAAAATAAAACTGAGGTTGAACGGTGGCCACCACACTGGCCCTTCCCCTCACCATAGTAATTCTGACACATCAGGTTAGGGTAAACCAAATGAAAACAGGCACTAAGGCGGGAAAACGCACTTGCTTTCAGATTTGACGGTATCAGTGATGCCAGATATCTTATATTTAAATTTTTTTGTTTTCATTATGGCTGCAATGAAACTAGGCAACAAATTTAAAAATAGAGACATCGTGTAGTAGTTTGTTTCGCTTGCCCCATAAGAGTCTGTATAATTTATTTTTGCTGCACAAAAATTTCTGCACATCTGTTTTGAGCTTTGGAGTACGATACTTCGGAAAAAATACTTTGATATTTGGTTGCAAATGTAAGTAAATTCATCAATTCATCAGTTCGATGCAATTCCGTTTTAGCTTTTTTGCATCAATTGATCGCGTAAAGTAAATTGCTATTGCATCTTCCCACACGCATTCTGCTTTCTTAAAGCCTTGAAGGCTTTAAAAAACGTAAACAAATGGGGGTGGATCTGTCTCCAGATAGGCGTTGGCTAAAGTCCCCTTTCACTTGCATGTGCTACTTGAGTCTTGGTGCTCCTCTACTGCGCCGTCTCTGGGATTGGGCGTTGGTATCCATCCGCTCCAGATGGCCCAGCCATTGTAACCGTTTTATTTTGGCTCTTCTGGCTAGGTTGGTGTTGCGTACAGCCCATAAAGTTCGATGATTAATCTCCTCCTTCACTCTCCGTCTCCATCTATGCAGACGAGTCTATAAATCGTCCGAAGAATTTTCTGTTGCCACAGATTTTTTGGTGGTTGAGGTTTTTCGGAACGGAATGAGTCAACTTCCAACTTTCAGGAAAGATAGAGATTGTTATACGAAAATTCGTGATGTGCAATATGGGGTAATATCATCTTTTCAAAGCGAATAGAGACACCATCCTCGCCAATAGTATCCGACTTTATAGACACGACGGTACACAAAAAACGAAAAACACGTTTTTCTTTAAAACTTTAGCGGAAAGCATCTTTAAGGCTATTAACACTCGGAAAAAAAAAGTTCCCAATTTAAACTAGAAGGCCTGTGCTTGAACATCACTCGTAAACCACGGGCACTTTGCATTTTGTATTGCTACCTTTTTAGAGGAACGTGTTTAACGTTGCAGGAGCAATATAGCAAATCATGGTCAGATATGCTGACCAAAGGCAGCTTATCTTAAAGTCTCTTACTTTAAACGATTTAAACGACTAGATACCAAGAACATCAAGTAAATTAATAGGAACACTATAAGTAAAGCAAGTTGCATAGGAGTCAACTATCGATATACCGGGAGCAACCGCGAATCCGTTGCGTCTGTCATGGAGAAGTACGCAACTGACAACTGAGTTAAATATACACGTTCTTATGTGACCCATAGAAGAACTTCGTGACGTGCGTCGCTTCTCATAAGAACGTGTGTATTTCACTGAGTTGTCAGTTGTGTACTTCGACGTAACGGATTCAACGGATTCATTGGGCTGAAGGCTTAAAAGTCGATTTTCCATTCAGTTGTTTTTTAAGAAGATCAGCGTTAAGGTCACCACAATTGTTAATCCCCTCGGCCATCATATAGAACAATAAACGCAATAAGCGCTGAGAACAATGGCTCTGTTGAGTGAGGCTGGCTAGGATTGTACGTTACATCCATTTAGCATACTCACAACAATTCCTTTTGTTTTTTTAAGTACTTCACACTTCCGTGAAGAACCGTAGTACACCGCCACTCCTCCACCCATTTTGTTAATCACCCTCTCACTGCGAATGAGTGACCTGGAATGCCGTGTTAATACTTAGGGCGGTATTCCCGAAGCAATCTTAAATCGATTTTAAGTTTAAGTAGCTCTTTTTTTAAATTTTTGCTCCGTATTCACCGAACGCTAATTGGTTGTTGCCTATGGTAAATTCGAATTTCGTATATTCGAATTTACCATAGGCAAAGGTTTTCGAAGTCTTTTCGAACTTTTTTGTTGTCAAGCAATGTTAAAAAATTCAAACAGAATGTTTTGGAATGTTTTCGTTGTCCTAATTTAGTTTCAAAAGGAATAAGTCAACGTCTTCGTGGATGCTATAAAGTTTGCCCAGCAATTATTGTTGTATAGAGAAGATGGCATTTGACATAATCTTTTATTTTTGAGACCGCTTTAAATCTCGAGTATCATAATCGATACAGATCGCAGTTAAACTTAATAAAGCACTCAAGAATTAGCCTCATTTTTAAATGTACAAGGGCTTGAAATCGGGCACGATATTTAGGTAAAAGACGTATGATACAGGCAAGCAGGAACACGACGATGAACGCAATCATTTAGTCCTTCGTCCGCCGACACCAGCCTCTGATGAAAGCGAAAGACCAACCTACCTTTTTGGAAAAGACAAAATGTAAAATAAAAAATATATTCCACGAATAAATTTTAATTCTTTGGATTTCAAATTTTTTGTATCCTGGCAGTCATGAAGTGAAACCAAATGAGAACTAGATTGAAATATTTGTGTCACAAGTCACAGTTGATTTCGAATTTTCGAACATAATGCCGCTCTCAACTTAATAGTGGATAGACTACGCGTAACGTAAGTTTTAAGAGCATTCATGAACTGAAGCTAAAAACCGTTGGTGCATAGACTTACGAAGTTCACAGTTTAAGACCCTTAATCCTTGTATTTTTTTGTGATCCTCTGGATCTGTAATCCTTCAAGTATCAGCAACACATATCAAATTTACCCTCAAATGAAGAGGAATATATTTTAGATAGTCTAATTTGGCTAGCTTTTTAGCACCTAAGAGCGTTTGGGTAGCAAATTTTTAAGCCCTGATTTACGAAAGACAAAATAAAAATATGTATTACTGATCACACCACAGCCTCAGTAGCAATACCAGACATTCTTGGACGTTTTCTCACCGTCTTCTTAACGTCGCATATAAGATATTTTCTGCTGTACTGTGTGAACGCCCAAAGCCGTTTATCAACAATCTGGTAGGCACACACCAGTGTGGCTTTACGCCACGAAAGTCCACCATCGATTAAATATTCACACTGCGGCAGATCTTAAAATCCAGGAATACCAAATCGATACCCACCACCTTTTCATCTATTTCAAAGCCGCGTATGACAGAATCTATAGAGACGAGATATTCATGATGTCTATCAAGATCAAGATGTCTATTTAACATCATACTTGGGAGACCTGTGCAGAATTCCCGCTCCAACACCAGAGGCACAATCTTTCAAAAGTCCATTTAACTACTCAGACGACATTGGCATCATTGGAAGAACAAAGCGTGATGTCAGTGAAGCCTGCGCGAGTATTGCAACAGAAGCGGCGAATATGGGCTAAGCAGTCAACGAGGCCAAAACCAAGTATAAGATGTAGCTGTCATCAAGAAGAGACACCCAACACCGACGTCTCGGGCAAAACATCATCATCGACAGCCAAATAAGACCTCATCATCCCAGTCCTGCATTTCGGTGCAGACCCTGTCAAAGCCGGATAATAACGTAGGCTGCTTCGAGAATAAAATTCTTCGGTCGATTTATGGTCCCATCTCCAAAGCCAGAGAGTGGAGGAGTACATATAACATCAAACTATAGGGGCTGTACAGTATCACCAACGGCCCGGCCCGGCCCGGAAAATCTTTGATCCCTCCCACAGAGAAGAGGAGCATCGAGACTCAGATGGCTCACGTAAGTGGAAGGGGATCCCAGCCACCTTTGCGTGCGAAACAGGGGCGGATAGCTGGAGACAGAGCTGGCTGGCGAAGCTTGTTGGCTGAGGCCCCGGTCCACCCCGGACTGTAGCGGATCAACTAAACCAACAATTAATTTTGTTAGATCTTTTAGAGGGATTATTTTTAGATCTATATTTGTTTCTCTATTCTTCTAAGTCAAAGAACTTCAGCTCAATTATGTTCATAGAACTAGAACTAGAATCTAACTATTAGTTTAACATTATTATTTACAACATAAAACCTTTTCTCTATTAGCAACAATGCCCCATAAATGCTTACGCTGTATTGAACGCGGCCCAGGAAAAGTAAAATTTCACTTGCGGCCAACTTCACTCTATTTACATTTCAACATCTGTTTCATGTCAAATTGCAAACTGTCACTGTCACTTTGGTTGAAAAAGTTTTTATCTCTTCAAGCTCGTTGCTATTTGTGGTGGTGTAGAATTAATATATTTTGTTCTCGACTGCAGTTTATTAGTGCGCCCGCGATTATTGTCCGTTTGCACGACCTGCAGCCTTTGTTTGCATTCACCTGTTTTCATTTCACAAGGTCTTTGTCTCAAGCCTGCTTTGTTCAACAAGTTGACGACCTCAAAAGGTGTTTTTATTTCTTCGCGCGGCGAATTATGATCACTTAACTCCTACCCCTAACCACTCGCTGTAAATAGACTATTTGGTGATACCTTATCACCGTTGACCACGCGATAACTGATTTACTGATATAGAGAGCATAATAACCAATTTACTAGAGAACATTCCAAAACAATTCGCTGATAATCCCGCTAGCGACTAGACGTGTGTTACACGAAGTCATCGGTATTTCCCTTTAAGCGCAATCAGAAGCTGCGACAGTTTGTAGTGCCATACGCGTAAAGTGATAACGAACAAAAATGACCTACTCGGGTGTTGGAGACTGCTCAAAAGTCCTCACGCAAAGCGTCAACAAGGCTCTGAGTAACCGAGAGCCATGGCAGATTGTCACCATAACGGCTACATCCGTGCTGGGCGCGGTATGGCTTTGGAACTTCATCAATCAGGATGAGAGTAAGTTGAATAGACTCTTAATCGCTTTGCATTAAGTTGGGAAAATCGGGTTTTGACACAACAATCGAGAACCTCCGACGGGGATTTTTTGGTTGTTCGCTTGGTGATTGCTTCGAAGCATGGAGAAATTCTTGAAAATATTTTTATGTTTTATGGTCTCGCTTTTAAAGATAAACATTTACCTACTCCGTAATCTAATCTGACTGGAAGGAGTGTTATTAATTACCCAACACTTAAGGGGAGAGAGTTCAAAGTTCTGACTTTCATAACGAGTCTAGTCTATAGACGCATGTTAGGCTTTAAGCAGTCGGGGTTTTTAGCTTCAAATAATAATGGAAGAGAAGAAGAAGAGGTAAAATTTAATGGCATGTTGCAACATTGGAAGATTAGAATTTTAATTGGATAATAATATTTTTCTGTTAGAGTGTGCTTCCATCCGATGGAACTCCCACAATCAGTTGCTGGTCCATTACATCAATGTACCTACTTAGTTTTTCCCCCAGACAGTGCTAACACGGTTACTCTCAGGTATTTATCTTTATCGTAGGTTGAGATACATGCACGATCTTTAAGCTCGAGTTTAGTCTGACTAATGACCTTGCTTCCCGTGAAGAGTAGAAGCGTAGTATTAAAGGGATTCCCGGAGAGTCTTTTCCAAGAGCACATTTAATTGACTAAGCCTATAAGGAATCTCTGCGCGCTGCGCCTGAAAGCCGTCAGTTTTTGGGTTTGGCAAAACAGAAAAAAAAGCAAATTATCTGTGTATACTTCTGTGAAGGTTTCAGTAATGCTTAGACCCGACAGCAGAAAGTCTACCATCGCGTCATGCACCATAAAGGGGAGACAGAACGCCAACTTGCGAGCACCATCTTCGAACTCCAGTAATTGCGAACTTGCCACAATCAGCTTTCTGTGCATTACCATTGCTTTAATCCACTGAACTTATATTTTATCTATACAGTGTTGTTTGGGCTGGGTAGTAAATACTAGGTCACGCTTTTAAAAGCAAAATAAATATCGGCGAAGATGCCCAGCATGTACGGTTTTCGGCCAAGAGCATAACTACAAAGATTTAAAGTACAGTTGCGCAGGATTTTCGAAGCTCATAAACATAATGCTTCTTAGAGTATGCGATCGAAGAGCACGACCTTGGGTACGTCTTTATAAAATTTTTAGAAGGAAGTAAGTCAGGCCTATACCCAGGAATTCCAAATCTATACACACCACCTTTTCATCGATTTCAAGGCCGCGTATGACAGCATCTATAGAGACGAGCTACCCTGCCAAACTCGTCAGTCTGTGCAGGATGACGATGGAAAATTCACGCTGTTCCGTTAAGGTCGGTAAAGACCTCATTGACCCCTTTGATGCCAAAAAAAGATTTAGACAAGGCGACGCGCTGTCGTGCGACTTCTTTAACATCATACTTGAGAGAATTGTGCAGAACTCTCGCGCCAACACCAGAGGTAGTTGCAATCTTTCAAAAGTCGGTTCAACTACTCGCATACGCAGACGACATTGTCATAATGGGTAGAACAAAGCGTGATGTCAGTGAAGCCTTCGTGAGTATTGGGACGGAAGCGGCGAGTATGGGTTTAGCAGTCAATGAGGGCAAAACCAAGTATATGCTGTCATCAAGAAAAGACAGCCAACACCGACGTCTTGGACAAAACATCACCATCGACAGCTATAACTTTGAGGTAATTAGGGACTTTGTGTAACTGGGTTCAGCTATCAATTCAGACAATGACACCAGCGCCGAAATCAAACGAAGGATAACTCTTGCCAATCGCTGTTTCTTTGGGCTAAGAAGGCAATTGAGTAGCAAAGCCCTCTCTCGAGCAACTAAAGTGTCCATGTATAAGACCCTCATCATCCCAGTCCTGCTTTACGGTGCAGAAGCGTGGACTCTGTCAAAGGCGGATGAAAACACTTTAGGCTGCTTGGAGAGAAAAATTCTTCGGACGATTTACGGTCCCGTCTGCATAGGAGACGGCTAGTTAGAGACAGAGCTGGCTGGCGAAGCTTGTTGACTGAGGCCCAGGTCCACCCCGGACTGCAGCTGTAAGTAAGAAAGTCAGGCTTATAGCTCTGAGACTTTTGACTGCAACCAGTCGGACTAAGTTATTGGTTTTTGGCATAAACACGACTTTAACCATACACCAATGAGAACGGGTGCCGTGGCGCAGTGGTTAGTGTGTGTGCCTCTGACGCCGGAGGTCTGGGTTCGAATCCTGCCTCTGCCACCTGAAAAAAAAGACTTGTTCTTTTTCACGGCTCCCACCTCCGCGAGGGTCTGACAAACCCTGCGAGAGTAACATTTGTCTTGAAAAACTTCTCAAAGTACCGTTCGGATTCGGCAAAAAATTGTAGGTCCCCTTGTATGTGAAAAAAATATAGCACACACAGCATACATGGTTGAGAAGTTGGCCCTGGTTCACATCGATCTGCTGCGCCACTCTATTTATTTATTTATAATGAGACCGAATTTAAGTAAAGGCTAGGCTTGTAGTTAATAACGTCTTCAGAATTGGTATCATTTGACTTAAACCTTCTTTCAGCATATTTGGTTAAATTCCATGTTTACCAAGTGAATTGGAATTCTCAAACGATGAAATTGCACATTTGATAGTTTCGTTAGTCACCACTATGGTTGCAACATTCCAGTTTAGCTGAGTGGCCACCGTTATCGCTACTACTGAAGAGCAATTTGTGAATTGATTCCTTGAGGTCAGGCTCTAGGAGAGGGAAGGTCTCCGGCTTTGTCTCAGTGAAAGATTCCATCAAATATAATGATTGATTCAAGTTTGCTGGTCCTGTCGCTATTAACTAAGAACTTTAACAAGCCTACTAGTTGAGACCTTTTAGGCCGTTTTTCAGTTACAGATTATCCTAGTATAGGTAGAATAACCACAGAAAAGCGTTCGTCAGTTAATTTTGATCCTTCGCTTAACTCGGTTTAACTTGCTTAAGTTGATTGCTTCTATGAGAAAAGATATCGCCACAATATTTTTTGTGTTCAATATTTCCAATAAAACTTGCTATACAGTTACAATTTGTGCGTTTCCAGACAAAATAATCACAGTATTTTTTAGAATTTATGGTCAATATATTGCATGTGGGAGTTAATGAGGCAAACATACTTTAAACTTTATTTACAAACGTAGGAATTCATTTCTTGAAGTAAACTGAAAGCATATTTTGCTAACCAGTACCTACGGCAAAAAGTAAATAAAAATAAAGTTGGCATTGATTGAAAGAATAAACCTTTAAATTCAATTTAATCAATATTTTTGTTCCAAATCGGAGAATTTTTATATAACTATTAATGTAGAAAACTATCATGTAGAAAAAACTTGGTGTTACATATGGTTCATACAAAGTTTTGGGCGACGCCCACATTTAGAGGAAGTGTCAAAGAAAAACCTATAATTTTCCAGACAAACATAGATTTCGACTGCTTTTTAGCTTTACTTAAGGAATAATAAGCAATAAAATTTAGCACATAAAATACACCATACAAAGTCATTGAACCACGCCCATTTTTAGGGGTCCATTATATATAATTATTGAATTTTAACCAAAAATGTTTAATTTTATGTTTGATTTAATGTTTAATAGACGCAAACATGGATATTTTCTATGTTAAATAGAAAATTAAATTACAAAAATCACACAAATTAAACTTTTTGATTTTGATTGATTTTTGGTTATAGGAATTGGACATGCCTTGCCCTTTCTAAAAAATAAACTAAACAAGTGAGTAAGTGCAAGAGTTTGTCTGTGACAAACTTCTATATACCCGACGACCTTATACACCGTGTAACAACAAATCTTAAAGTTTTTTGGCCCGAATTCATAAATTATTTATATTAGCCACGTCCCCAAAAGTGGGCGCGGACTAAAAATTAAAATCAATTAATTGTAATTTCGTTAGAATCATGACGCGTTTTTTTTAAAAACGCCCCCTAAAAGTGGGCGGAGCTCAAAATTTTGTATAGAGCAAACTTAGCAAATAGTAGGTTTGTTCGCGTACCCGGATATCTCAGAATATATTTAAATATTTTACTACAAGTTACTACAAAACCGTTTCCGTACACAGAATTGTCGTAAAAGAGAACGAAAACGCGAGGGTAAATCATTTCCCCACCTTGAACAAATGTAGTAACAAATTTCCAAGTTTCAAATGTCTAATCTCGACAGTTGTTGACACTAATGTTTGTTTACTTATTTTGATTTGGAGTTTATTTTTTGTATTGGCGCTTATATTTTGAAATTTTACTACCTGAAATGGTACTAGCATAATATCTTTATATCTAATTAATATCTTTAATATTTGTCACATAATTTTTTTTCGATTTGGAGTTAACTTTCCGAGAAATCGGGTTTTTACAGATCTAACATGTTAAAAGTGGGCATGGTCGATATTGTGGGTGATCCAATTTTAGCCTTGTTAAAGGCCGATTTTGTCAGTACCAAAATTTAACTTGACCAAAAGGCATTTTGAAAAAAAAATGGGAAAAAGAGGTTGTCGCACATTGAAGCGAGTAGTGTGCGCAGCCGTTGACGGATTGATTGAGCCAATTTCTACACTTTGTCTGTGCAACAAAAGAACCAAGCCGCGTACCAAGTTTCAGCTCTGTAGCTTGATTTTGAAGACCTAAAACCTTCACACATACAGACGGACGGACGGACGTTTGAACGGACGGATTCACCTGTCGGTCTCGATCGAAAGCTCTTGGGGGTCTACGCTCATTATTTCACTGAGTTTCAAACTATGCATTAAAATTAATATACCCTCGGTCGGGTATAAGAAGTGCCTCACCTAGTTGCAGATTCCAGTATTACCCCCTGGGTGTGAGTTCGTGTTTGCGGTTCAGGATAGTCTCCTCTCCTCGGATCTGCATTTAATTTAGCAAGGGATATTGTGATAACTGGTATAGATTGTCAACCAAGTTTAAAATAGGAGATTCGATTTCAAGTGGACTGAGCAAAAAAAAACAGCTGGCGTACTCAAATCAGCACAGATATTAGCCGGTGGTCATCGTGGGCGGACAAAAGTTGTGTAAGACTGTTTTAGACCTCGTTGAGAACTTCGTCCTGATGCCTTATTCTGACGTGTAATTTGCAGCTCAGGCGTATCATTTAGAATGTTTTCCATGTTATTGTCCTATACTCATACAAATCATTAATCGATGTTCTTTAAAATATTTTTTTCAAACGGAGTATTACAATTGCGTAGACTTGAAGTTCGCTTCGGTCACGACCATCCTGTGAGCCGTGACCCAGGAATTTGCAAGACTTCTTAAAGTTCAAGACTTTAAAAAGTCTTAAAGTAAATGTTAAAAACATTTTCCCTTACTTTTTGCGATCACCTTTACGTCCCGGCTTACGAAGGCGCCTCGCCCCGAGTGCCTTAACGCCTTCAGATTCAGTCCGCCGCGAATTCCGCAATGACAGCACGTGGTAACATGATTTAGCAAAGGTACATCCAAGTCAAGTCAAGTGGGAGCGCATTTATCAAAGAGGTCAATGACCTTTTTTCCAAACTTTTCAAGCTGGTCCCTACCTGAGACACTGCAACGTAGGTACCCAGATGTTTTTGGTTGCACCGACACAATGGGATCTGCAATAGCTTTCTTGTCGAAACTGGGGTTTGGTTTTCCATTTTTTCTCAAATTTGGGGTTGCAAAAAGTATCCTCTTGGATAGCTCGTCTATTCGATGTTGCCAAGCCATTCCACATGCTTGCCCAATGTACATAATATAGAAGCGTACATAGAATAGAAGGTTCCGCTAGAATAGAAGCGCTATAAATAGCTTGTGACTTTGGGAAAATTTATAATCGTAAGTGTAAAGTTAATTTAGATCTTTAACAAACGGAATTCGAATGCTATTGGTTGACGTGCATTAGATAATATATATAGGCATATTAAGCTCCCGAGTTGGAAGTGGAGCTTTGGTGCAGATGGTTTTCCAATCGTTAAGCTCGCAATTTATTTGCCACTACATCTCTTCAGCTTTTTGAATCGCCAATATCTTGTGATCGTGTTTTTAACAGGGTCAGAATGGGCCGGCTTCTAATATGGGTGTAAAGCATTTATCTTTTATGGCGTATTCTTTTCAACACCGAATCGTGAAACTGGTGTGCAATACACGAAAAAATTGTTCTTTTATCGTACACCTGAACGGAATCGTGCTTTTTTGTAAATGTTCTTTTGACTTCGAACTAGTTCGGTGTCGACACTGAAGTCGGATTTTTGCCACTGTAGTATTTGACGGTGGAGGCGTAGCTTTGATTGTGTTTGTGAAGTGACGTTTCCACTCAATTTTCATTTGTTATTTCTTACAACGCGACTTGAATTGTTACTAAATTGTGTTACTAAAAGTTACTTAATATCACACACTCAAGCTAACAAAATGAATTTTATGTTAAAAGTACAAAAAACCGACGCCAACAAAATCACACTACGAAATGCAAAAAAAAGTATAAACAAAATGAAGTCAAAGCAGTTTGACATATAACGTGATGCCTGCACCGATTCAGTAATTGTCGTTCTCTTCACAACAAAACCGAGTGTACACCACGCTGGGATTGCCGCAAACACTGACTATTATTTCACAGCTCAGTGTGGCAGTTCGGTGTTCAAAACAATACGGCATTAGTGTTACCGACATCGAACTCTTAAAGTTCGACGATTTTCATTTCCATGATTTGAATACTTTAAACTTGATTTGATCTTGGCGCTTGCTAGTCTGCCACACGCTATTGGGAGAGAGTTTAGTAGCTTAAAATTTTTGTCGGCACGCATAAAAAAAGTTCAAAACATTTTTAAGGCTCCCTTTTTCTCGTTGCGTTACTTTCTTTAGCAGCTTGACATATTTAACTGGCAATTCTTAGTTTTGCTGAGAATAGGCCTGCTTGCTTAGATGTAGAGGAATGATCTGTCTCTTTAATAAAAATAAGGCATGGGGACTGGCAAACGTCCAGATTGCGCACTTCGTTGCAATTTTTATGTAAGTGGGCCACTTATGTTTCTTCCTTTTTAAAAGGAATACGTATCCGCCATGCCGAAGCTGCGAAGCTTATTGTTCGTTTCCTAACCATGTTAAGACCACATTTTTTAAACGCGATTTCGAAATGAAATGAACGGGAGTCCAGGGTCGTTCCATTTCAAATGGTACATTGGAGTAATTAGACGTAGTAGAGCAAAAAAAAGTAGAGCAAAACTGGCCTATGAAAAACCTCTCATTTATCAACTATCTAAATTTCATACATCCTCAATTTTTCATCCACTTTTATTATTTTTAAATTCTTCTTCAGGTGTGTATAGTCGTAGCAAGAAGTACTTCTTCCGTTTGATCAAACAGCTTCCAATGGTGCAGGCACGAATTGAAAGAGAAATCGGAGGCACTCGCCAAAGTTTCAAAAGAGAAATGGTGGAAAGCTGTGAGGGACTCTTATACTCTACAAAATTGCCCGAGAAAGGCTTATCAGAAGAGCAAATACTCAAGTTAGTTGACGATCATCTAAAGAAAGGAGGCTACGATTGGCGCGATGGCCATGTGTCTGGAGCTGTCTATGGATATGATCCGAAACTGGTTCAACTTGTGACTCAAGTTTACGGCAAAGCATCTTACACCAACCCATTGCACCCCGATGTTTTTCCAGGAATTTGTAAAATGGAAGCCGAAGTTGTACGAATGGCTTGCTCCCTGTTCAATGGAGATGAAAATACTTGCGGCACAGTAAGATTAAATAGATGTTTTTTTTCTTATTGAAACTAATAAATTTTTGCTTCGTCAGATGACTACTGGTGGAACTGAGTCAATAATCATGGCCTGTAAGGCTTACAGGGACTATGCACGAGAGGTGAAAGGCATTACAAAGCCAAACATGGTGGTGCCGGTGAGTGCGCACGCTGCTTTCGATAAGGCTGGTCAGTATTTGGGAATTCATGTGCGATCCGTTAAACTAAATCCAAAGACTACGGAGGTCGACATTGCTGCACTTAAGAAGGCCATCAACAGCAATACAATTTTGGTGGGTATATACTTACTTTCGGACATAACTTAAATGTTGACAATAACTTTAAATGTTGAATAGAAAACGGTCCTTATAACACTCGTACAAATTTTCTTTGCAAATACATTTTACATTTGCTAAAAATATTATCATTTTCATTTTTAGTTCATAATGGAAGTGACGATTTGGATCGTACTTATTTGTTGCGTCCTTAACTTAATAAACGCCCTTGGCCTTTCAGGTCAGGTATGCATTCTTTGTCCGCCCACAACCTCAGAGTTTCATTGATAATTCGAATCACATCTCTCTCTGAGCCGTAGAAAATATTCCTTTCGCGGTAGGGATGCGTAACTGTGTCTTCCTTACCAAACCAAGAGTTATCCTTCTAAGAGGCTCCGGGAAATGACCTCCAACGAAATAACCCAACAAAATGAAAATTAAATGTTATTTCGTTAGGGGTTTATTTTCCGGAGCCCTTCTTCTAAGATCTCACTGTACGACCGATTAAGTTTCGTCCATGTTGCCGACATAGTTTTCCCCCACTTCACCGTTTCTTAAACGTTTTTTTTTAAACGTCGCCATGCCGTAGTAAGGCGTTGATATTGTCTGCATTTATTCGCTTGAGTAACTGAGAGAGCTATTTCGGTAAAGCGCGTTAGTAATTTGTCTTATCTGCAGACTTGCATCCTTCAGCACGGTTTATTTGGCTACATTGAAACCGGGTTTGGCAGTTATAAGTTTGTAACTCCTCAGCCGACCGTAGCCAGTTGAGTCCTTTTGACTTAAGGTTTCGTTAACAAATTAATTTTGCCTTCAAATTGAAACTCTCGTTAATGCTTACATCACCTTCGCAATATTTTTACAGCTTGTTGGATCAGCACCGAATTTCCCCTACGGAACAATCGATGATATCGAAGAAATAGCCAAACTTGGACTTAAGTATAACATTCCAGTACATGTGGATGCTTGCTTGGGAAGCTTTGTCATAGGCTTTATCCGGAAAGCCGGCTACTACGTGCGGCCATTTGATTTCGGTCTCAAAGGCGTAACTAGCATTTCAGCTGACACGCACAAATATGGCTTCGCCCCTAAAGGATCCTCGGTCATACTTTACTCGGATGAGAAATTCCGCGATCATCAATTCACGGTGACCACCGACTGGCCAGGCGGTGTCTATGGCTCACCCACCGTAAACGGGTCAAGAGCCGGAGGTATTATAGCCGCTTGTTGGGCTACAATGATGAGTTTCGGTGAAGAAGGCTATCTGGAGGCCACCAAGCGCATCGTTGACACATCTCGGTTGATTGAAGATGGGTAAGAATAAAAAGCAGCACTTTCGTGCCTTGTTTTTCATAAGAGCCTTTCTTGTAGACTACGGAAAATCGAGGGCATTTACATTTTTGGAAAACCAGCTACATCTGTCATCGCCTTTGGATCGAAAACTTTCGACATTTTCCGTTTGTCGGGTGCACTCTGCAAACTGGGGTGGAATTTAAATGCTCTGCAATTCCCATCTGGGTAAGTGGTCTTTGTACTTGATTGAAATTATTCTTTCATACTTTTCTTTTTAGCATTCATATCTGCGTCACTGACATGCACACCAGGTCAGGGGTCGCTAATAAATTTTTATCCGATGTGGCGGCATGTGTGAAAGAAATTCTTAAGGATCCTGGTCAACCCGTGGAGGGTAAAATGGCTATATATGGCGTGGCACAAAGCGTACCAGACCGGACTCTTGTCGGCGATGTAACGCGTAATTTCCTCAACAGTATGTACTACATTCCTAGGAAATAGACTGACACTGATGAGACGCGTCCTTGAGGTTTCTCATTAAAAATCATGAAAAATGCATTTCCTTTAAATTGTTGTACAAATACTACTAATCCTATAGCTGTTTGTTATAAAGTTGTTTCTTGAGAGTTTTTCTAACAGATGTATGTGTTGATGTGATCATTATTATTTTTATTATAATTTTTTTTTCATAAAACAAAATGGAATAAAAGAGCATAAATTGGAATTCTTCCTGGTTCATTGTTTACTATTGAGTAAGTCTAGATTTTGATGAGCAGAGTTGATACAAGCACCCAATTTGGTGAATGGCTTTTACACCTAAGTAAGGTAAAAGACCTTTCCTCGCAGCAGTCAAGAGGTGAGGGTGCTTGCAACGGCGCAAGCGGAAAAGTAGATGGAATGCTACAGAGACCAGTATGATTGAACATAAATTCGAACATTTTTTAATGGAGAGTAATAATAAAATGACTAGTCTGGTCCCCTAGGTTGGGAGTAATTCGTCGAGGAAACTTCTTTTCAAAATATACAATAAAAGTTAACATTTTGATAGTTGTCCAAGAAAATCCATATTTTTATTTAAACTCGGAATCGGTTCTAATTAGCTCTCAACGGGTGTAGATAAAACTTAACTCACTAAGGGCCAGTTTTTCAGTGCGAGATCAACCGACTTTCCGAGTTAAACTGAGATTTACCCCAGAAATGAGTTTTTCAGTGAACTAAGATGAGATTAACCCCAGAAATGAGTTTTTAAGTGAACTAAGATCTGGGGTTAATCTCGACTTAACTCTCCAGGAGAACAGTATAAACTTCTTTGAATGTTTTTTCTGCGTGGAATGTCAGTTGATTTGCGCGTTGCTGTGAAAAATGACACTGAAAAACTGCTCGCTGAGCTAACTCCAGATTTGCTTTGTTACGGGATTAACAGATCTTGGTTTAAGCTGAGCTTAATTCAGCACTGAAAAACTGGCCCTAAGCAACATCAAGCTTTTTCTAACAAAAATTACAAAAAGATTAGATTTTTTCTTAAAATCTATGTAAAATCACCTCGAGTTAACTACTTAATCACCCTTGATAAGAAATTAATTATTTTCCAATAATTAATTAATAATTTTCCTGGATGAAGCTTTATCGAACAGTAATTTGCGCTAAGAAAAATTTTGTGCAACAAATCGCTATAGAAAAACCTTTAGCTAAAGTTGGTGCGACAACACTGCTTTATTCAGGACCTGAACCCTTCACCGTATTTTTGTCAATCTCCGGGTCAGGAACTGCTCCATACTCACGGTTAAATCATGCAATGATTTGGATTTTTTTTTCTTTATCAAATTCCGCCGATTCCAACCCTGGTCGAAATACTTTCGGAGAAGATCCTCGTCTTCCTGACTGCCTTCGGAGTGAAAAGCAAGGAAACCTCATCAGAGAAGGCACAATAGAAAGGTCTTGCTTTGGTAAGGTCTTTTTTTTTAAAGAGACAGCAGTGCCAGAGCACCAGAACTTACTTTTCCCGTTTATAATCTTAGCTTAGCTAGTCTGGCTTTTGCAAGAAGCCGAAAGCCTGGTATTCCGTTATAAAGGAAAGTCCCAACGCTGAGATCTTGCATTAAACATCATTGTGATTTATTGCTATTGTGCCTCCAAGCTATCACCTTGGATAGGTACATCCCCTCATAAGAATTTCTCTCGCATCGAGACTCCTTATAAAATAACTTGAGGGTTATGCTTTATGTGCCTACTGGTTCTGGCTTCGTCGGTAGATATCTTTCTTAGAGCCCTAGGATTATCTAAAATTTAAGAAGCCTCGTCGCAAAACCTTTCTTACATATGCCCAATTCAAGAAAGAGTTTGCAGTGTCCTGATACCTACTTAATCTTTAAGGAATCTTTAACGGTCTTATTGCCCCAGAAGTTGCTTAGTTTGCCTCAGGCATTGAGCGTTGTTCTGTTATCATGACCTTTTTCCCCCTTTAAGGATATGAACCCCTATTCCACAGAAGGGCTCGGGGTTGCTTATATAAAAAGGTTTCAGATGCTGCCTGTCTTGCCAGAGAGTCGGCCATTTCACTATTTTCTACCCCACAGGGTCAGGTATCTAGCAGAGTATAACCTTGTTTCTTCTATCTATACTTTGTTAAGTTTGTCAAGTCATTCGCCTAATGTTCTGACACAGAAATATCGGAGTTAAGTGCCAACATTATAGCTACACCATCAGTTATTAAGGTATTTAAGGACACACTTATTTGTGCCCTATCGGACGAGGCCTATAAGATGCTGGTATTTGGCCAATGGGTTCAGAGTAATTGGTTATAGGCCAAGGCCCAAGCATTCTGAGATGCGACATATGTAACTAGCGCAGGAAATCGGGCGGAAATTCGCTTAAAAAAGCCTTGTTTTAGAATTAAATGTGGTCTTGACTGGAAGAAGTAAGTGCTGGGCGTTTTGGCGATGTTTAGAGTGCTTTTCACAATGCACGATGTGCATTCTGCAATTCAGCCAGACCGCACAGTGCAGATAAGACAATAATGCCATGGATACACGCAAATCTATTGAACAGGATGGTGTATTATTATTATTTTTAAGTTGGGTTTTGCACTGCAACCTCTTGGTCTATTGTACGTCCTACTAAGTCTTGGAGAGGTTAGTTCCCTCAAAGAAGCTCCCCTCACACAATAATTCATTACTAAATTATACCGAGGGTAGGTGCTCCTGTTTGGCCTTGGCTGAACTCATCCTTATAACTAGCACATTCTCTAGTCCACTTTTACGTGGGAGTCTGAGAATGAGAAGTGGGTCCAAGGTGGGTATCTCTCTGTCTGGTATCTGGTATTGGCCCAGACATTTCATTCTCTTTTGGTTCAGAGCCCCACAGGATTGCAAAATGTGTTCCGGAGTTTCACTAGGACTAGCCTCATCACAAAATTTGCAAGAGGGTTCCTCCGTTACACCAATTTTTCTTAAGTGTTCCTTGAGTTTACAATGCCCCGTTAGGAAACCTGTGAAAATGCGTAGATTATTTTTACTAAGGCCGATGCATGCTTTGAATCTTCTCTGGTTAAAGTTCCCTAGAAGTTTCTTTGCTTGCCTAAGACCTTAAAGGCTTTCCCACATCTTAGCTCGGTTTACATTCTCTGTTTTCCTGAATTCTTCCTTGAAGGTGTGTTCCTCAAGGTTGGAACCTGACTATCTGGGCCTTTAGCGCGTTAATGGTTGCCTGGCTGTCGGACATTATTGCTATGTCGCAATTCCTGTAATTTCTGTCAAGACAATTCAACACATCTGTCTATAGCGTATATTTGCGTCTGGAACATGCTGGTGTTTTTACCCATGGATTCGAAGTATTTTGTTCTTGGTCCAAATACTCCTGCACCAGTTCCATCATCAGTTTTTGCTCCATCTGTCAATATGTTGTAGATTCATTGCTCCAGATCTTTTTGGTTTTTTTTTTTTTGAATACTAGGATGGACGGAGGCTAAAACTCCAAAATCTTTCAAAGATACCAATACGCCCTCTATAGCAGGTACATAATACCGAAGTAGCCGATATTGGTTATGCCCGATTTCCACGTGCTAAAAAACCACCCATTTATGAGAGACACTATGAAACTGCCAGAACGCACTTCATAGTAGTAAATTTTCGCTCTCTCATAATACTTCTTGACTACAACTAAGAAGTATTATGAGAGAACTACTTAACAAGTAGTTTACGCTTCCATTGTGTTAATCGCATTGGATAGGTTGCTTTCCAGTGAATGCACCTACTAAGCCGTTCATTCATGCGGCTTCACCCTACGTCGCTAGATCGAAGGGTCTTGTTCTTTGTAGTCGTCGCTGTTGTTAACATCGTTAAGAGTCTCGTTTAGAGTACGGATCATTTCATTGTTGCAATGAACATGAAGGCGAGCATTTAGCTTTCGAGCGAGGTTTGTTACTTCTTCGCCCACGGTAGCTATTCCTAAATCTCTGTAAAAATCTCTGTAAATATCGCTATTCCTAATATACCATGGAGCATTCACAATTGCTCTTAGTGTCTTGTTTTGGAAAGTCTGCAACATGGACATGTTGCTCGGCTTGGTAAAACCCCAAAGTTGTATACCGTATGTCCAGGACGGCTTTAACACCCGCCTGTACAAGAGCAGTTTGTTATATGTGCTTAATTTCGAAAATCTTCCAATAAGCCAATACATTTCCCTGAGCCTAATCTTGAGTTCGTCACGCTTCTTCTTTACGTGTGGTTTCCACCTTAGTTTAGCGTCCAGTGTCATCCCTAGATACTTCGCTTCATTTGCATAAGGTATTTGTGCAGAATTTATGAACAGAGGCAAATTGTTAACCCTTCTGTAAGTGAAACTCACATGCGTAGACTTGTTCTCGTAAGAGCGATTCGCCAAGTCTTCGCCCAGACACAAATTCTGTCCAATGCTCGTTGGAGGTTTCTCGTTGATGACTCGACTGATTCACCTGTTGCCAGGATGGCCGTATCGTCCGCAAACGTGACCACTACTGTCTCGTCATCTAGAGGTATGTCTCTTGTGTAGAGCAGGAACAGGGTCGGACCGAGGACGCTTCCCTAGGGTACGCCAGCCCGAATTTGCTTGAAACTCGAGTACTCACTACTACTGCTTACACGAAAGAGTCTGCTTTCAAGATAATTTTCCTATATTTTAAACATGTCTTCGGGCAAGTTTTGCCGTAGCTTATATTTCAAGCCTTCGTTTCATACCTTGTCGAAGGCTTGCGATACGTCGAGGAAAGCACTTGAACATATTTTTTTCCTCTCTAAGGCTTTTTCAATTTCATGCGTTATTCTGTAGACTTGATCAATTGTGGAATGGTTAGGTCTGAAACCGAATTGATGATCCGGAATCTCACTCGGTTTCAGACCAGCTCTTTTTGGTGCTGAGCTTCACGATGAAGTTCTTTTCGAAGCTAAACTTGCTCAAACTTTCATCCTTAGGGATAGCCAGAAGGTTGAGTTTATCAAGAAGTGCGTCAAATTTATTCGACCCTATGCACCTCTCCTTCCCAGTCCCCTCTTTACCTATCCTGATGATCGTTTTCCTAGCCGTTTCCTCAACCACGATGTGTACTGGTGTCAGTTCCAAAAGCACTTCAATGGCTGCGGTCGGACACGTTCGCATAGCCCCGGTTATGCTGTGGCATGCCTGCCTTTGCACTCTCTGTTAAGTGTTTCTCTCGTTGTGCTCAGGCTTGTTCGTTTTGCCCATGCTACTGCTCCGTAAGTGATCATTGGTCTCACTATGGCAGTGTACTGACATCTTATGATGTTCGGGATGCATCCCCAAGACTTACCCGCAAGGCCCCTGCATATCATAAGAGCACGAGTAGCTTTTCTGGAGATCTCTTCTGTGTGCGTTTTCCAGATGAGTTTAATCTCTAGGGTAAAACTTAAATACTTTACCTCTTTGACTGGTGTCAGTGTCGTGCCCAACAGTCTTATAGGTTTCATTTGAGTATTTCTTTTCCTTGTGAATGGTACAATGGTTGTCTTAGCCGGATTAAGATTGAGCCCGGCTGCGTTGCATTTTTGGTAGATGGTGTAAGCCAAAGCAGGTTGCGGCAGTCTAACTTAGGGACTGTCTGCTCTCAAGCTAGGAGATTCCTAGAATCGATCGACATTTTGTGGACTAGGAATGGGTGTTTTGAGTAAGTCCTTTTAAAACTACGGTTGTTCTCTTCACTAGAAGGAGTCTGGCTGAACTCTCCTTAGTAAATCTGGGAGTTATCCCTTGATAGAAAACTTCTTTGGCCCAAACATGTTGAGTTCAAACCCAAGTAGGTAATACATACTGTTTAATTTCTGGCAATGAGGAGGCGCTTTTGGCGAGATGTGGAGCTAATTCCGGAAAAAAAGGTTCTCGCAGTCTAGGTACGGCCATGGTTAGACCACTACTCTCACACGCATCAGTTTTTTGGTGAAACAGGCTATGGTGGAAATGCGCTACTGCTAAACTCTAAAGAACTTGACTCCTTGGATCACCGTCGTAATGTTTCATGCCTATCTCTGTTTTATCGTTTTAGCGGTCCTTCCAAAAATGGAAAAAGGACCTTTTATGGTATCGCTACGTTGTCCGTCCGTCCGTTCGTCCGTCCAATCGCTTTATAACTTCTGAACGGTAAGTCGTAGGAAGACTAAATTTGGTGTGCGTATAAACTGCGGAAATAGTCAGAAAATCCAAAGAGGCCAATTTTTTTGAAGCACAAATAACGGTTTAATTACAGTTTGAACTTAATGTTTTTTAGTGTTTTTCAACAAGTTTAGCAGGCAAGAACTAGAAAAACGAAACTTAGGTTTAAGAAATACTAAGCTTTAATTAAAAAATAAAACTTTTCGAAAATATCAAAACGTTTGTGAGAAATGCAGAGTCGAAAATGCATGACGTTCAAAACTTTTGAACGGCTTATCGCTCAAAATCAATATTGAACACACGTATAAAGCAACTCAAAGTAAACTAAGTGCTCAGGTCATATTTTTCAAAAACAGTTTGAGTACTGAGTAAAAAATCGCAAAAATGCATGAAAAAACGTGTGCCCCCACCTTATCTCCGGTGCTGTTTGGTGGAATTCTATGAAAAAAATCACACGTATCAGAAATAATTCAAAATTTTAAGGAAAATTATAGCGGATTTTGAAATTTCAAAATCTTCTGAGATTTAACTCGAAAACATAAAAGCATTTTCAAAAACAATTTTTTAAGTCTTCTAGTAGCTTAACGGTATAGGCGATCTTTTTCAGAGTCAGTTAAAGAACAAAGCTTACAAAAGGAACGAAGGCTGCGTTAAATGGTTTTTAAATTTCCGTTTTTAGCCTAAGTTCTTAGAAGCCTATTTAAAAAACGAAATAAAAAAGGAGCTTGTTTTACCGTATACGCATAAGCCTGTGGCCATAGAATTAAAAAAAAAACATCCAAGGCCAGTGCTGGATGTTGTGCTATTGGAAAAAAGTCTAATGGGAACTGGAAAAACTTTAAAATATTTGTTTTATGGATTTGAAATTTAAAAAATTTTAAAAAAGGCCAAAAGAACGCATGTCTCCCTCTCTATCTCACAAACGGTATAAAGTATAATTTTTAAATTGACACCGGACATAGTCCATCTTCTTAAATTTTATACAAAACTATAGCAGACTTCGAGTATTCAAAAACTTCGAAGATTTAACTGAAAAACGTGAAAACATTTTCAAAAAACTATTTTTTAAAGATTTCTAGTTCCTTAACGGTTATGACGATCCTGTTTAAATTTGGCTGAAGTATGACATGTTTAAAAGACAAGCGAACTGCATCAAAAACGTTTCAAAATTGCCGTTTTCGACCCTAAGTTCTTAAGCCCATTCAAACAAGTGAAATAAAAAACAGCATATTTGTACCGTTTTCTCAGAAATCCATGTCCACAGAATTTGAGAAAAGTGGCAAATGCTAGCACAGGTGGTTGTAAAATTGATCAAAAAGTCTAGCGGTAATTAAAAATAATCAAAATTGCTGTTTTATGGGTCTTAAATTATAAAAATCCTAAAAAAGGCCAAGAAAGAGTAAATCCTTCCCTCTGTTTTCGTAACGGTAAAGCTTTTTGCCAGTCTTTTTTTAGAGTAACAAACCCAATATAAAATCACCCAATATAAGAACAGTAGACAGCACTATGAAAAAAGTATATTACAGATTGTAAAATATATCCAGAAATAATTGTAATAAATAAATAGAATGTTACACAAACTGCGCAATATAGATGACTATAACCCTCAACAAAAGCCGACGGACCGCTCCGCGTATGTCTTCATACTTGACTGTCTTTTTTTACAAGGACCGATCTAATGAATTCGCCAGCTGCTGTATCCCAACTCTGATATGGGTCTTCCATATCACGCCAGGCTCTGCTCACTGCTCTAGGTGCTCTGATGTATCCCCCTACACGCATTTAAATTTTGAAGTTCTTGTTTTAAAATTGTTCTTCGATCATCCCTGATTCGTATATTTTTCCCACAAAATGGAATGGCTTCAGTCAGACTCTGAGTCAGGGAAAAGATGCAATCGTATTTTCACAGACTTCAAAACCTGGTCTGTCTTTGTGGAAAGCAGGAACTTTAGCGTTATGAAGTATTCTGGCGTTTATAAAGTAGAGATTTTCGTGTCAGACATTTCCTCATTAAAAGTTGAATTTTTCATCTCTTTGCGGAGGATCGTTGCAAAGCTGATTCGTCCTATTATAAAACTGTTTAGACTTTAAGTTGTTCATTTCTACTTTTGGAATGACTACGATCACCGCTTGCCTTCACTGATTGGATATAAGGCCCCGCCCAATACTTGTTTTTAGTATCTCACCACCAATAAGGGAGAAAGCAATTAGAATTCTTTCCTGTATGGAACATTCTTTCTTCTTTTGTAACACTGAGGGAACATGATTTCTTATACTCTAACCTCTATGGGTTAGATTTCGGTTTCAACGTTCCGGTCTTTCTCCGAGTCCTTTTCCAAGGTGTTGCAAAATTACAAAACTGCCACACGTAATTGCGATTTAGAAACTTCCTTTTTACTTCCATCGCCAGCAATAGAAATGAGGCATATGTAAAGTATGAACCTTAAAAAACTTATCTTTCACTCGAATCGTGCGAATCGTGTAGCCATACCGAGCCTGTGTAGGTTAAGCAAGTAATGGTAACTACCAAAATAACTCATTAAATATCCTCCCTAATACAATAGTTAGCATAAACCTAATTGTGCATTTAATGAGTTCACCATAATTTGTGAACTGATTCATAAAATTTGGAATTGCCTAGGAAATTGTTACCCTCAGCCACTAGTGCCGGTGATGGGCATTTTACTAGTCTGATGTTGGTGTGTACGTACATTATGATGTGACGTAAGGCACCGGCAAGTAAGGAGTGCTGTTTTAATATGTAATTTGTTGCACGGCAACACGTTTGCCACCCTAAGGGCATTGATTGCAGAGGAGAAACTCCTTTTACCGCCAACAATATTATGTCTTAAAGCTTCAACGGCGAATGGCGCTGGCAGCTTGGTCACCTGGTTGCAATACACTTATTCGATTTCGTGAGGGTGATGTAAACTTTCGCTTAATGGGGCTAATTTATACACAAAACTGTTAAAAAAAAGCGTTGTGTTTCATTTATCGTGGGTGGTATATGATAGTAAATGAACGTATGGGTGCGGTAAGTGCTTTATTCCCCGATGGAACATGGAAGTGGTTGCAAACATTTTCTTTTATTTCTTTAGCTAAAATTTTTAGACCAACTTGTACCAACTCTGATATAGCCTTATTTAGGTTCAGTTTTAACTGGGGCTGCATACCACGAACTTTGGAGAAGGTCAATGAAGTATGTTTATCTCCAAACCAACGTTAAATTAGCTTGACATCATTTTACCTGGTAACAATGGAAAGATATATTGACGTTTCTGTTCATCAGAGATTTGAAAATCAAAAAAAGGAGTAAGTGCAAGAGTTCGCCTGTGACAAACTTCTGTATACCCGACTCTATATAACACCAAATCTTAAAGTTTTTGGTCCCATATTCACATATTATTTGTATAAAAATTAAAATCAGTTAATTGGAATTTCGTTAGAATCATGACAAAATTCGTTAAAACCGAAAATTATTTCGGAATAACACATTTTTTTCATAAAAACGCTTCCTAAAAGTGGGCGGAGCTCAAAACTTTGTGTGGAGCAAACTTAGCAAATCGTAGTATCTTTAATATTTGTCATAATTCTTTTTTTCGATTTGACGTGAACTTTACGAGAAATCGAGTTTTCAAAGATTTAACATGTTAAAAGTGGGCATGGTCGATATTGTTGGCGGTCCAGTTTTTGCCTTCTTAAAGGTTTTGGGCCAATAATGTTGCGTACCAAAATTTGAGTTCCTAACTTGACCAAAAGGCATTTTGAAAGAAAATTTTAAATGGAGGTTGTCTTACATTGAAGCCAGTAGTGAGCGTGGCCGTTGTCGGATTTTACCAATTTCCAGACTTTGTCTCTACGAAATAAGAAACAAGATAAACTCCAAGTTTGAGCGTCAATTTTAAAGACCTAAAAACTCCCACATAAAAAACTTTACACATACGGACAGACGTACAGACGGATGGACGGACGTGGCTTAATCGATTCGCCTGTAGCTCTCGATCATATCTCTTAAAGGTCTTAGGGATATATCTACGGTGATTTTTTCACTGTGTTATAAACTATGCATTAAAATGCATACCCTGGGTCGGGTATAAAAAATAGTGTACCCCTACATCCCTGTCAATAGGCGCATTGGAAAGGCAAATTCTGAAGAAGTTTTGCTTTAAACAGCATAGGTCCTAAAGAATAAGGGCCTAAGGAATAAAGTACAAAACGCAATGTTGCGTTGCTGCGTGCGTTCGATGGCAAGCAGAGTAGAAACAACAGGCGCACATGGCGCAAAACTAATGGTGTATTCTTTTCAACACCGAATCGTAAAACAGGTGTGGAAAGCAGAAAAACGTACACCGGAACGGAATCGTGCTCACATTAATGTTCTTTTGAACTCCGAATAAGTTCGGTGTCGACACCGAACTCGGAGTTTCACCTACAGGCTAGGTGTAGCTTTGATTGTGTATGTGAAGTGACGTTTCGACTCAATTTCATTCCTCGATTCCATAATCCTCGATTAATATAAATCTTTTTTAATCCTCTACAAATCACGCGATTTACCATACAAATTTAAATCCTCTCGGCAAGCGATTACATTCACCCTATTCACAAACCTATTTTCTGCACCTTTGTAACAGTTTGAGAATCAAAAAAGGAAACTGAAACTGTCCCTGTGCGATAGATCTGACACAAGTACGCTTTCTATTGTGACTTTTACTGAGGAAATCGATTTTCGCTCCTGGGAACCAAAATGACAGAAACAGAGTTTTAGCGTCAAATGTATCGTATATTTGTCCAATCTAGCCACTTTAGGATTTATTTTTGGTGGTGACCTAGTATTACTAAAAATCTGAACCTCAAAGTTATCAAAATTAATTTTAAGCAAAAAGTACAAAAAACCGACGCCAACAAAATCATGCTACTTAATGAAAATAAGTAAACAAAATGAAGTCAAAGCAATGTGACAGTTTTATGTGATGACTGCACCGGTGCAGTATTTATCGTTCTGTACACAATTAAACCGAGTGTGCACCACGCTGAAATTGTCGCAAACACCGAGTATTATTTGACAGCTCAGTGTGACAGCTTAGTGTGACAGTTCAGTGTTCAAAAGAATACGCCTTAAATGTTGCTTCAAAACTTCACCCCGCGTATGACTGTTAATATCGTAGACGCATCTACAAACTACAACGCAAAAGTAGATGTACTTTCTACTTTTGCGTGCGCTCAACAACCTCTTGCTCATTCATTCTGTGATGAGTGAGTATAGTTCTCCTGTCGTCAGTAGGTTGTGGAGACAAAAAAGGGTTGTTTCTCTTTAGGTATAGTCAAAATAAAACAAGTTAGAAAGTGCAACAGAGCGTATGTGGAAACTTCAGTCCGTCTATGACGGATCGCCAAATTCCCTTCATTACCTAAAAAGGGAACTGCGACGCCTGCGGGATATAAAATATAACTGTTAAATAATTTATACTAGGTGGTTGCATACATTTCGGCCTAAAACTCCGCCTTTTTAATCACAAAATCACGTTACTTAACGCCACGCCCACAAAAGTGGGCGGAGGCATATACTGTATATACAAAAAAGTTAGAAATTGCTAGTATTTACAACTTTTGTCGAAAGTTTTTAGTCATATTTCATATATATTTATTAAAAAACAGTCATTTTAAGCTAAAATCCCTTCAAAAAGTGGGCGTGTTCAATGAAAAGGCACAAACTTTTTCTGATACCTCAACGAAAATTACAAGGCCATATTACGTACCGAAAATTGGTGCGCTATCACCATCGTAACATAGCTAAATTTGAAAAAAGTATTTTTAAAAATTAGAGATGGTCACACATACAGGCCCGTAGTGGGCGTGTCTGTTGGCGGATTCTGCTAATTTTCAAACCTCATCTGAAAGACTAGATTTACAGCCAACTCGCCAACTTTCAACTTTCCAGCTTAAAATTTAAGGCCTAAAAGTTGTTTACATACGGACGGACGGATGGTCATGGCTTAATCGATTCTCCTGTCGGTCCCATTCATAACTTTAAAATGTCTCAGAGGTCTATGGTGAAAGTTTCACTACGTTACAAACTATAGAACAAAGTTAATATACCCTGGGAAGTGTATACACAGGTTTGCGTAGAGTAGAGAGGTTTCAGTAGAGAATGTGATGCTTTTCACAACTCGCAATGTGTTGCTTTTTAGCATGCGCAAAGACACGAGTGCACAACCTTGGATATATTTGTGACCGAATTAACAGAAATAATTTTAGTTTCATTGCTAGGCACTTAATTACTATAGAAACTCTGAAGGAGCTGTCGAAAAAGGCGTTGGTCAAGCCACTCTATAGCATTAACGCCTCCATGAGAATTTTATATGTTGCAAGGCAATGGAAAGTGGCCGAGGTTATAATGGTTCCGAAACCAGGAAAACGTCCGAACGACAAAAAATCATGGAGACCTATTTCGCTACTGCCGATAATATCTAAGGTATTCGAGAAACTGTTGCTTAAAAGGTTGCAACCAATAATTGAAGGTAGACGATTGATTCCGGATCACCAATTCGGATTTAGGAAAAAACATTCAACAATCGACCAGGTCTATCGAATAACAAACGAAATCGAAAAAGCTCTAGAAGCAAAAAAGATATGTACTAGCGCTTTTCTCGACGTATCGCAAGCCTTGTCGAAGGTGTGGCACGAAGGCCTGAAGTACAAGTTAAGGCTTAGCTTACCAGAAAAACTCTATCGTTAATGCTCAATGGTACATAAGAAATAGCAATCTACACCGAAATCTTGGAATCGCAACCGTGACTGACGAGGTAACAAATTTAGTACTTGTCTTCGCAGACATTGCAACAATGAAATTATCCGAACTTTGGATCAGAGAAATCTTACGCGCCGACTACAACGAATGAGACCGTTGGATCTAGCAGCGTAAGACGAAACCGAATAAATTTACGGTATAGTAGGTGCTTTCCTACTATACTAGGCAGCCTGCCACACGCGTTTACTACAGAAGCTTGAACTACTTGTCAAGGAAACATAGTTGTAGTCTAACGGAAAATGGGAGGTTTTTTAGTTAGTAAGAATCTCAAACTACTATGAGCACGCCGGTCGCGATAGGCACTACTATGAGCGGCCGGTCCTCGTAGTGCCTATGAACGTTATTTTTCCTACCCACGGAAAAAAAAAAGAATTGCTAGGAAAATTTATCCGTTTTTAAAAATTTCAACAGTAATTGAATGTCTTTGAGCTGATACTTTCCGATTTCCTACTCCAAATCGTAAAGAGAAATTTCGTTTTGCAAATTTGTTAGGTACGTACGTTGACGTAAAGTATTGTAAAGTTTTGGAAAAGCATGGCAACATTGCGTTTGACAACCTACGCACGCAGCAACGCAGCATTGCGATTCTTGCTTAATACTCATCAAAGATCGAATGCGCATCAGTTCACCCTCGAGCGCACTTTCGGACGCACAGTGAAGTTCAGATCAGAGGTTCTCTCATAAACCGTTCATCGCGAATGTGGAATGTCCTGCCACAACCAGTCTTTTCTTCTCATAACAGCTTACAACTGTTCAAAACAAAAGTGCTTCGGTACCTCTACTCCTTTTCCTCGTGAGATGTCTTCTCTATCATTAAAAGGGTAATCTAATCCCTTATTCACGCGTGAATTATAAAAACAATAATAATAATAAAAATAATAATAATAATAATTATAATGGTTCCCGTAAGACTTTAATACTATGTCTCCACCGACAATTAAAAAAAGATTAGCGGGAGACGATTAAAAATAAATCCTTAACTGGCTCCATCGGACAAATATAGGATTAATTTGACACGAAAAATCTGTTTCTGTCATTTTGGCTCTCAAAAGAGAGTAGCGGTGTCATTTCTCATGAGCGAAAAAACGATTTCCTTAGTAAAAGTAACAATAGAAAACGTACTTGTGACAGATCTGGCGCACATGGACAGTTTCAGTTTCCTTTTTTGATTCTCAAACTGTTACAAAGGTGCACAAAATAGATTTGTGAATAGGGTGAATGGGATTTATAAGAGTATTTATTTTTAATCGCTTGCCGAGAGGATTTAAATTTGTATGGTAAATCGCGTGATTTGTAGAGGATTTAATAAAGATTTATATTGATCGAGGATTAGTGCTGGGTGGAGACATGGTATAAGGGCATGTGATCGAGACCGAATTCTGAATCAAACAAGCCATGTCCATCCGTCCGTTTGCTTGTATGTCACATGTTTTTAGGCCTTAAATTTTGAATTAAAATAAATTTGATAGATAAAAATAAACAAATAGAGTGGCGCAACAGCTTGAGGTGAACCAGGGCCAACTATTCAACAATGTATGTTATGTGTGTTAATTTTTGCACATACACATACTACAATTTTTCGCCGAATCCGAACAGCACCTTGATAAGTTTTTCAAGACATATGATGCTCTCGAAGGGGTTGTCAGACCCTCGCGGAGGTGGGACCGTGAAAAAGAACGAGTCGTTTTTTTAGGCGACAAAGGCAGGATTTGAACCCAGACCTCTGGCGTAGTAAGCACACACACTAACATATCAAAAAAATAAATATCAAAATATCAATAAAAAAAATATATATAAATAAATAGAAGAAAAAAATAAACTAATTAAAAAGCTAACCGAACGTATCATTGCTTATATTGGCGAGCGGCCCCTATGGCAAAGACAAAGAGAATTAGATTTAATATTGAAAAGTGAAAAATTAAAACAATTTACAATTCTACAAAATTATAATAATGGCTTGTCCTATGATCATTTCAAACGCTGCCAGGCGAACATACTTGTTTTCTTATGGGCAACCGAAGAGTTGATACTTTATGCCAGCATCATCATAATATAAAGGTTCCTGACGATGTTTGGCTGGCAGCGTTTGAAATGACCATAGGACTAGCTTTAATTGTACAATGTTGTAGAATTGTAAATTGTTGTAATTTTTCACTTTACAAAAAAAGTTATGGAATTGTATGCTGGTTATTCATTTTCCCACTTTGTCTGCACCATTTACCCACTTTGTCGGAATCAAAAAAGGTTGGAGATCCCTGCCTTTTGCAACTCTACCACCAACACTCAAACGACACAGAGCGCGAAACCCCCAATCGACTCAGGTAACTCCAAACACGCAAGCACCTCGCCCCCATTGCTCCCCCCTCAATGAAATGCCATAAGCAAATTATAATTTTCATCTTCTCATTCCACCGTTTATCGTTGTTTGTTTGTTGCCGCGGTCTTTGGTGTGCGGGTTGTTTTGCCTGGTGTTGCTTTTGGCTGGCACTAAGGTAGGTACACAGAACACACCAGGAATCTATATCAAACTTGAAGTCCACCATACACCGAGTTATTATATTGCAAGTCGGATTGTGATTCAACTGACTAAGGTATTCTGTCTGGGGTGACAAAATATATACAAACGTGTATCGGCTGGATGTCACTCCAGCCCCCCAACTCCGGGCGCGACACTCTTTCATATACCAACCAACAACTAACAACACTGTTAACGATGAGAGTGACAGTGACAATGTATTGTTTCCGTCCGTCCACCCTAGCCAAACAAGCGAAGCAACCACCTCGCGCAGTAAGAGTTCGGCGGTCTTCTTACTAACAAGTCAGTGGATACCTTATAGCTCCAATATTGTGTATTTTCTTTGAATCAGTGAATAGATACTTTTTTTTTATTTTTTTTTTTAACTAAAGTGAGTAACAAGTGATGATCTTTCGGTTCGAGAATGCGCTTAAAACCATGATCAATAAATTTCTCTAAAAGGTGATAATATCGAGATATTAAATAAAATAAAATAATATTTCTGTCACTCTTGTGCATTGCGACTAAAAAAACAGTGAAAAAAGTCGATAAGATATCGCATTAATGTGGCCTAAATAATAATTAGATCGAGTGCGTATCTTGTGGATATACACTCTTAGTGCCGGTTAGTGTATCTACGTTATGTGAGACCTTAAAATCAAATATTTAATCGATAAAACCGCAACCGTACTGTGGGATTAAAGTGTTCAAGGGCACTTGGATACCGGTTGAATGGAATCACCTGTTCCCTAGATACCCAACAGTAGTGTAGTGTGGAGAGTAGGCAGATACAAAGATAAAAAATTTATTTTCAAACAGCATCCACATTGACTTTGTATCTTAACGTTTTTTTATTATTTGTAACTCGATTGATTGAGTGTTGACCTTCAAATGGCGATTGAGTTGAATGAATTTTCAGTAAGGTGGGTTTGTTTTTATGTGTTCTTGCTCGCAACTTTTGTGGAATGACATCAGCCGCGCTGTGCTTCGAAGTATTTAGCTATTATCTAATTAGATGTGTATATATCCTAGGATATAGATAAATAGATAACGATGAGACGATGATTTCATTTGGCTATTATCTGGTCAGTATAGTTCTGTATATCCCAGCTAAAGTTTACGATTTGAGTGCCGAAATGGTTTGCTTATCCAAGAAAATAAGTTGAAGCGTAGAATGCTGTTCTAAAACGTAATCATGCCTGACGCATTTGCAATCATGTATCCACGGTTCAAGTAACCAAGTAATAGTGTTGTTTTGTTCCATATTCCTTGTTTGCATTGAATTTTTCATAAGGTCTTAAAAATCAATTACCACTTGAGGTAAGTCATGCATGGGAAAATTTCTTCGAATGACAACATCAGAATGAAAGACAGTTCCGTCCTTTTTTTTACAGATAGATACCTAAGCGTGTTTGTATACAAACAGATATAGGTATACCTTTAAGTATGTAAGTATACCCGTGCCTACCTAATTACACACAGGTTAAATTGAATTCTATCTTGAATTGGGGACAACAAAACAAGATTATCGTCTTATATGTGTTTTGTTTACAAATCCATTTATAAGGCATTTAGTCATTTTAATTTAGCACTTACCTACACAGAGTTAGGTTAATTTTAATTGCTATAAACATGTTGCACCCTGGTAAAACTTAATTGGGTAGATACCATTTCGAACTAGTAGGTATAGTTAGATATTAAGGTTTACGGAAGTAGGTTTTGGGTGATGTGGGAAGAGCCTTCGGTATGTGTAGTCGCACTTCAATTATTGTGACCTGGACTTTATCAGGAGTAAGGCTTCTTTGCCTCAGCTTAAGTTACAAAATTGCTTGAATCCACTCATAAACACGGCCACAACGGACTCTAGGGTGAAAAATTCTCTTGCAATTTATTACGGCGGAGCAAAGCTTTGAAAGAACATGGGGCCAACCAATGTGAGCCTCTGAGTGCTCCTTTCTATATTTGCAACCTTTGACAAAAACAATTGAGCCTCCGGTTAGCCTGGTCCCTAACTGCATAATTCAGTTACTGTCGCACACCTACGTGACGTGTCGCATACGTAGTAATTGCGAGTGGGTCATTATTCTACTTTTAAAATTATATGCTTTTCCGGAAAAATTTCTGCGTTCGAATTTCGTCTTTCTAATTTCTGTTTTTCGGAATCCTGCTTTTACAAAATTATCCTTTTCAAAAAACTAATTTAAGCAATAAAATTCTGCTTACTCTGCTATTTTAAACAAGCTTTTGACTTTTTGAAGTAAATCAAAGGTTAACAAAGAAACAGGCAGGGGGTTGCAGAGGGCATGCCGCCCACATATTTAAGAAAGTCGTTTATATATTTAAGTAAGTTAAAAAAGTCGTCACCTATGGCACGCTCTCGTTGAGCTAGATTCATAAACTGCAGTATTCAGTGTTGAATTGTTCGTTCTATCTCCACAACTACATGTCAGCGACAAGATCTAGGTACTTAGTGGGCTTTGGACACCTTTGGGGCGCCCAGTCTGGTTAACAGCACCCTTCCATCCTCTCCGGCCTCCAGGTGCACTCTGCTCTTAATAGCCTCGAAAAAGTGCTCTGGTATTGGCGATGGTTTAGTTTTTGAAACAGATAGGTATTTAATCTGTCTGTACCTGTCTGTACCTGGGATATAAGGTAGTACATAGGTACCTTCTGGTACATATACTTATTCCCCAAACTGAAATATATCTCGGCTTCGGCCATTGCCAAGTAGGGTTTTCCTTTCCGACAATGAATATAGTCACATGCGGCCTTAAAGTCGGTGAAAACATATTCTGTCTCGACCTCGACATGAAATTTATTAATCGTCTCCAGTATTTGCCTTAGTGTGAAGACCTGCCGGATCACACAGGTACACAGTACGTTTGAAAGGATCTGATATTTAAAACTTAGCATAGGGATAACGTGTCGATGTACTTCTGCAAGACATGGTGCAGCCAAATGAATCCGTTGCATCCGTCACGTTGAAGTACACAACTGACAACTGAGTTAAATATACACGTTCTTCTGGAAAGTGCCCCATAGAAGTACTTCGTGACGTACGTCGCTTTCTTGTGTATTTCACTGAGTTGTCAGTTGTGTATTTCGACGTAACGGATGCAATGGATTCATTGGGCTGAAGGGTTTAGACACCGTGCATGCTCGCCAACAATGGTTTATAATTTCTTGTATGCACGCCACCAAAACACGACCCTCGTAGTCGAAGAGCTCTGCAGATGAGACATCAGACGCTTAAGGTCAAGAAGCCATAAAGATAACTTCTTTAATACTAATGGTGATGGCCAAATTGTTCTTGGTCAACTTGAACTTGGTTCCCTTTTTGTACAGTTGTTTCACTTTCTTGTACCTCTCCCACACCTTCTAGATGATGTCCATTTAGAAGCAACTGATGCAAACGCATATCTTCCACTATTACCTTCGCTATTTCAAATAGCCGGCATTCTGGTTCTATATCTGGAAGCTAGTTGCTTAGCCGTTGTATGAAGACTTCTGATCTTGCTTTGATCTTAGACTCTTTGATCTTCTTAAGCTCGGACACTGCATAGCGTAGACCATCATCTTTCTTTCCAGAAAATTTTTCTATTCCTTTTTTCTATTCCTTTTTTCCTATTCCGTTTTCTATTCCTCTTTTCATTCGACGCCCTTGTTTTTCACTGCAACATTTTCGCATATGCACCTATAAACGCCTTACCAATAACGCGTTATTTTAGGCGTTATTAAATAGCAATTGCCAAGAGTTATTTTTGCTTACATTTTGAACAGATGTAATAACTATCAGGAAAAGGAGGTACTTGATGTACTTCTGTTGCACAGAAGACGGACCACTCCATGTATGACATCAAAATTGATGGTCTTTTTTGAAATAGGCTTCGAAAAACTTGAAAGGTTGAAAACGTCAAGATCGCTTTTATCGTTATACTATGTCTCCACCGACAATTAAAAGAAGATTAGCGGGAGACGATTAAAAATAAATCCAAAAGTGGCTCCATCGGACAAACGTAGGATTAGTTTGACACGAAAACTCTGTTTCTGTCAGTTTGGCTCTCAAAAGCGAGTGGCGATGTCATTTCCCACGAGCGAAAAACAATTTCCTCTGTAAAAATTACAATAGAAAACGTACGTGTGACAGATCTGTCGCACAGGGACAGTTTCAGTTTCCTTTTTTTATTCTCAAACTGTTACAAAGAAGCAGAAAATAGGTTTGTGAATAGGGTGAATGGGATTTATGGGAGGATTTATTTTTAATCGCTTGCCGAGAGGACTTAAATTTATATGGTAAATCTCGTGATTTGTAGAGGATTTAATAAAGATTTATCTTAATCGCGGATTGGTGCTCGGTCGAGACATGGTATACTATACTCTAATCTTCTATAGAGTACTATAGAAGATTTAAAAAAAAAAGTTGTTTGCTGTTGAATATAAAATGCTTTTATGTTTCTTAGTTAAATCCCAAAAGGCTTTGAAACTCTAAAATTATATATATATAACTAGCTATAGCTAGTTTTCCTTAAAATTCTAGATAAATTTTGATATGTGTGATTCTTTTCATATGTTCTCACCAAACAACACCGGAGATAAGGATGGAGAACACAAATTTTTTTATGCATTTTTCGAAAATGTGTCAAAACGGCTGTATAAAAACTTTTTCTGAATAATGGACTTAAGCATTTAGTTGACTTTGAGTTGCTTTATACATATGTGTGTTCAATATTGGCCTTGTACGCTAAGCGGTTAAAAAATTATGGTCTCACTCAAACACTTTGATAAACGTTATCAATTTTCAACTCTTCATTCCTTAAAAATTTTTCAATACTTTCGGAAAATTTGATTTTTATACCCGAACGAGGGGTAAGTTTAATGCATAGTTTGTAACGCAGTGAAATAATCATCGTAGGCCCTTAACACCTTTTAGAGATATGATCGAGACCGACAGGCCACGACAGTCAACGGCCACGCCCACTATTGGCTTCAATGTGAGACAACCTCTATTTCAAATTTTCTTTCAAAATGCCGTTTAGTCAAGTTAGACAAGGCACACGACCTTTAATTTTGGTATTGATCAATATTGGCCAAAGACCTTTTACAAGGAAAATTTTGACAGCCCACAATATCGACCACGTCCCCTTTTAACATGTTATATCTTTAAAAACTCGATTTCTCGAAAAGTTGACTCCAAACCGAAAAATAATTATATGCCCGCCTACTTTTGGGATTCATTTTTAGAAAAAAACTGTTTTTTTCTGTATCAGCTTTTACCGTATTTTCTCATGGTTCTAACGAAATTGCAATTAATTGATTTTAATTTTAGGCGATGCCCACTTTCGGGGGCGTGGCCTATACAAATTATATATGAATACGGGCCAAGAAACTTTAGGATTCAGTGTTACATGGTATATAGGGTCGGGTATAGGTGTAGAAGTTTGTCACAGACAAACTCTTGCACTTACCCACTTGTATCATCTAAGTTTTGGTATTTATAAAATCTAAGTCTCGTTTTCTTACCTATTCTTGTAAGACCTATTCTTACCTATGGATCACTGGTATGGTGGGAGGCGTGTAAAACGAAATCTTACCTCAATAATCTGAAGAAGGTACAAAGATTAGCTTGCTTAGGTATCACAGGTGCATTAAGATCCACGCCTCAAACAGGTCTGGAAACAATGCTGCACCTCCAACCTCTGGAGCTGTTCACAAGAAATGTGGCGGCAAAGGCAGCTCTCAGATTAAGAGAGAACATGAAATCACAATGTCTAGGACACTCGAACATTCTGAACATCTTAAATCAAAATGGGTCTGTAACCCGTACGGATTAAAAGAAACCTCAATTTGACTTCGACAGAAGATTCAAAGTCATTATACCAAGTAGGCAAGACTGGTGGGAGGCGTGTAAAACGAAATCTTACCTCAATAATCTACGTACGGATTATGAGAAACCTCAATTTGACTTCGACAAAAGATTCAAAGTCATTATACCAAGTAGGCAAGACTGGGTAGAGGCTAAAGTTGACATCAAAGGTATAGCTATCTATACCGATGGTTCAAAAACAGAGAATGGAACAAGTTCTGGAGTTTTCTCGGAAGCACTGCAAATCAACCAGTCATATCGACTAAATGACTACTGCAGTGTTTTTCAAGCTGAGATTTAGGCGGTGAAGAGAGCTGCAAAGACAATTCAATCTATGGATCTTCCAGCAACGGAAATCACCACATGTGTTGATAGTCAAGCAGCACTTAAAGCCCTGGACTCCGACCTCGTATACTCTAAGTGTGTCAAGGACTGCCTCATGGCATTAAAGGATATAAGCTTCCACACAGTTCTACTCTGCATGGGTTCCTGGGCACGTTGGCGTGGCCGGAAATGAATTGGCGGACGAATTGGCAAGGAAAGGTTCTGATATGGACATAACGATGGCTGACCGACGGGTTTATCTCCCTTTCAACACAACCAAAAGTCTTATAGATCAATACACGATCAAACTAGCCGGTGAATGTTGGCAATAGTCTAAAGATTGTATCATAACTCACAGCTTATGGCCAGTACTCGACCTAGAAAGAACAACGACCCTTCTAGCTCTCAGTAGAAATTTCATGAGAACACTCGTTGGTGTAGTCACGGGACACTGCACCATTGGTGTCATGGCTACACGAATGGGAATCTTTGCCAACGACTTCTGCAGAAGCTGTTGGGATGAAGAAGAAATAGAGTCTATGCTAAACTTAAAAAAAAAAATTTGACAAACATTCAATTCCTTTTTCCCATGAAACTTCAAAACTGTGGTTAAACTATAACTTGTGCTTAAAAAAATTTCCTTCACTGGATTTTCTGACAATCTCCGCAGAATCGTCGCACTCCGAATTTTGTCATTCTACTACTTACCGTTTAGAAGTTATAACGCAATTGACAGACGGACAGTCGGACGGACGGACAACGTAGCGAAACCATTAGAAGTCATTTGTCTATTTTTGAATGGACCAAACATGGAAAGAGGACTTCCATAATCTTCTTAGTTGGGTTAAGATAGGTGGCTTTCTGTTTCTATGTTAATCCCGAAGCAATCACTTGGACTAAAAGCAAACGTCATTTATGCATTTAGTGAACTTAAAATGGTGTAGACCCTTTGAGAATTTGCTTTCTTGTGAAAACGAAGAAGACTGGGTAAAGTTACGCAGTTTTACATTTACCTTGACGCATAATCAATTCGATAGAATTTTAAGCGAATGTGAAGAATTATTTCAGCAGACAAAGCATACATTAGTTTTAGGAGAATTAATTTCTTATTTAGGGCAATCGAGGCTTTCTTTCCAACCGTGGAATTTCAGTCAAAAGTTGTTTCCATCATCAATTTATTTAATGTCCACGACTACGTTCAAGGTAATATTCCTTTGCTTATAAAGTTCGATTTGTTGGACTGAACTAAGGTGGGCGGCGGTCGTCACCTGAAAAAAAGACTCGTTCTTTTTCACGGTCCCCTTCCCACCTTCGCAAGGATCTGACAAGCCCTCCGAGAGTATCATTGGTCTTAAAAAAAAACTTTTGTCCTGTTTCAGATAACAAAGAGCTTGTACACAAAATTTCAGCTTTTTAGCTCAAAATTGTAGGCCTTAAAACATCTGACTTACAGACTGACCTACGCACGGACATGGCTTATTCAATTAAGAACGCTGTCTCGATCATATATCGTTAAGGTCTTAGGGATCTACCATTATAATTAGAGGTAGATCCCTTTATTATATATTTAATAATATTAATTATAATATTATGCTAAACAATTTTCTGTGGCTGATTTCAGTTTTAATCCGAAACTCGGATGATCTTGCACTGGAAAACTCTTTGGCCCTTTGTCACGACAGTATGCGCCAGCTAATTTAGAGCTTAATGTCGTATTTGACCCCCCACCTTATTCGAAAGACGGTCGAATTTAAATTTCTACAATTATTATAAGCAGTTCCATCGGGGCCGTAAAACGTTTACCGGGCTCACTGGCCTGAAGTGATAAGTAAACTTAAATCCTTGTCAATAATGCAAATAGCTTTAAATGATAATTTTCCCATTAAGATATTTCTGGAAGATGTAAAAGAGTCATTTTGTTACCAGGTATGCATTGTGGATAAGCTCTCTTACTAATTTTTATAAGAGTTAAATAACATTTATTTTATGGTTTCTGAGTATACATTATGGATACAGTCGATTGACTGTTTTGTGGATTCCGGCGTCTCGTATTGCAAATAAAACAACAAACATTTTATTTTTTGCAAAAAAGTGAATGAAATTTTGCATGAACCCCGCTTAATTAATTAACATAACTAAAAATGTATGCTTAAAATAAAATAACACAATGTGACGAATTTCAATAAAACGGAAACAATCCGGTCCCAGAATTTTTCGATTGTTATTACTTGGGTATGGACTTTGGGTAGGTTAAGAAATATCGAGAGAACATGCGGCTTATGGAATGTCCGCAAAACTTGTTCATGGAAAAAGTTTGCGTGAATCTTTTCTCTAAGACATTTTTTTAGGACGGAATGTAAACTTATAAATGAGCCAGGGAATTCGATACCACGTGAATTGGAAACTACCTGGGCTTGGACCTTAAAACTGAATTTCATATAACTATATAGAAAACTAACAAGAATCGACTTAGCTATAACTTGACACTTCAGAAACCAGTTCAAAATCAGTTTCTTTGTGTACATATTTACAATTTACAAAAATTTGCAAGGTCCCAAGCGCAACTCGCAATGTTGGTCGCTCAGCAGAACCAGGCAAAAACGAATATCGAAAATTATCTTATTAATTATTTATTATTTAAATTTTAAATTATTAAATATTTATTAATTTAATTACAAAAGAATATCTTTACAAAAATTGAGAAAATTCATGTTCTAATGATGTCGACTTTACAAATAAATTTTTGGTAAATTTTCTGTAAATACGAATTCGCTGGTTATGAATGACCCTCAAGAGTTAAGTATATAATGTAATATAAGATACCATATAATTTTAAATTCTGAGATAAGTATATAACATCAGGGTGCGGATTCACTTCCATTACATAAGGCTAACGTTATGTGGTTGGATTATAAACCCGTCTTCGATAGGTTTAACGTAATTTTCCGAGAGTTAAATTCATTCAGTGCCATTGGAATTCGCTAAAATATTATACAGAATAGAGAAAAAAAAACAGCTTCAAATATTGTCTCTGACAAAAGATTTGTTTTTTTTTTATTTTTTTTTTTTTTTTCCGTGGGTAGGTAAAAACCTTCATAGGCACTATGAGAATCGAACGCGCGTGCTCATAGTAGTGTGAGATTCTTACTCACTAAAAAACCTCCCAATCTTTGTAAGACTACGACTAAGTTTCCTTAACAAGTAGTTCATGCTTCTGTATAGTAATCGCGTTTGGCAGGCTACCTTCCAACGAAAGCACCTGCAATACCGTCATTATGTGCGGTTTCCTCTTACGACGCTAGATCCAACGGCCTTGTTCGTTGTAGTCGGCGTGCAAGATTTGTCTGATCCAGAGTTCGGATTATTTCGTGGTTGCAATGGCCGTGAAGGCGAGTGTGAAGTTTGCGAGCAAAGTTTCTTACTTCGTCGGTCACGGTTGCGATGCCTAGATCTCGATGTAAATCGCTATTTCTTATATACCATGGAGCATTTACGATTGCTCTTAGTGTCTTATTCTGAAAAGTTTCTAAAATAGATATGTTGCTTGGTTTGGTACAACCCCAAAGTTGTATACCGTACGTCCAAGATGGTTTTAGCACTTGCTTATACAATAGCAGTTTGTTATATACGCTTAGTTTCGAATAACGTCCGATAAGCCAATTCAGTTCTCGTAGCTTGATTTCAAGTTCATCGCGTTTCTTTTTAACGTGTGGCTTCCACTTAAGTTTTGCGTCTAGGGTCATGCCTAAATATTTCGCCTCGTTTGCGTACGGAATTTGTACCGAGTTTATAAATAGAGGTAAGTTGATTACCCTCTTGTAAGTAAAATTTACATGCGTTGATTTTGTCTCATTTAGGAGGATTCGCCAGGCCTTTGTCCATTCGCATATTTTATTCAAAGCGCGTTGGAGTTTTCCCGTTGATTGTTCGACTGTCTTATCCGTAGCGAGGATAGCCGTGTCGTCAGCGAACGTGGCTATAGTCGTTGTCTCTACTTGAAGTACATCTCTTGTAAAAAGTAAAAACAGTGTTGGACCGAGGACGCTACCTTGTGGAACGCCGGCTTGTATTTCTTTGAATTCTGAGTATTCGCTCCCGTATCTCACTCGAAATAGTCTGTTGTCAAGATAAGACTCTAAGAGTTCATACATTTTTTCCGGCAAAACTTTCCGTAGCTTATATTTTAGGCCTTCGTGCCAAACTTTATCAAAGGCTTGGGATACGTCAAGAAAAGCGGTAGAACATATCATTTTCGCTTCTAAGGCTTTCTCAATTTCATTAGTTATTCGATAGACCTGGTCAAGTGTTGAATGTTTGACCCTAAAGCCGAATTGGTGATCCGGAATCAATCGTCTTTCTTCAATTATTGGTTGCAGTCGTTTGAGCACAAGTTTCTCGAAGACTTTAGATATAATCGGCAGAAGCGAAATCGGTCTATATGATTTTTTGTCGTTCGGGCATTTCCCTGGTTTCGGAACCATTATTACCTCTGCGACTTTCCATTGCCGTGGAACGTATGAAATTCTCATTGATGCGTTTATGATGTAGAGAAGCTTGACTAACGCTCTTTTCGGTAGCTCCTTCAAAATTTCCCCAGTAATTAGGTCATAGCCTGGAGCTTTGTTATTCTTCAAATTTCGGATTGTTTGACGAAGTTCAGACAGTGTCACGGTTTTCATTCGATAATTGTCTAATTCCGCATTGCGATACAGATCGTCAACCAACGGCTCCCCGTCAAACGGTTTGAATGTTTCTTCTAGATGTTCTGCAAATACATCTGCTTTCTCTTTGTCGCCTTTTACCCATTCACCGTTATCTTTTCTTATTGGCGCCGAGTGTACTATGGGCTTTTTAATGGACTTCACGGCTTTCCAAAGTGAATAGTTTGACCCTCTATCGGCAGTCAAGTTTTCGAGGTAGTTGGTAGTCTCGCGACTTTTAAAATCTTGAAGTAAGTGCTTTAATTTGTTAGATAGCCCATTCAGAATGGTTTTATCAGGAGGAGCTCGAGACAAATGCCACCTCTTTCGAGCCTTTCTCTTTTCGCGTATGAGCTCTTCAATTTCGCGCGGGTAAATTGATCCGCTTTTCCTTACTCCAGTCTTCCGGAAAGAAGTATTGTTCCAAGCAGCGTGTTGGATAGTTCTAACGAGTTTATCGACTTCATCTTCTATTTCTAAAGGGGTTGTAGGTGGTACATGTAGAGATACATTTTCTTTACAGTATTTCCTAAAGCCATCCCAGTCGGTGTTGTTATTCGTTAGCCTAGGCGCTCTCTCATTTTTTGCTAGACTTCCGCCGATTTTCAAAACGACTGCCGAGTGATCCGAACAGAGATCATAGCCTTCTTCTACATTTGTGAAGTGGCGGGGAACCCCTTTTGCGATAAAGAAGTCGACAAGGTCAGGTACTTTGTTTCTGTCGGTTGGCCAATACGTTGGCTTTCCCGTCGAAAGGAAAACCACGCCACGTTTCATGCTAGCTTTGAAGAGTACTCTACCTCTTGTTGAATTGCACCGTGATCCCCAAAAGGTGTTTTTCGCATTAAAGTCCCCGCCGATGATAAAATTCGACCCAAGTAAGTCAAAGAGGGGAGTAAGATCGTCGTCCGCTAGCCTATACTGTGGAGGAAAATAACTCGAGGCAATATTATAATCTAGGTGACCTATTTTTACCGATACTGAAGTTATTTGCATAGAGTCAAGCTCAATTTCTTCGTTTTTGTAATGCTTAATGCAGTCTTTGATGTAGAGAGAGGATCCGCCTCTCGAATTTTCTGATGGATGATGCGCGTGGTGGTCGATGTAACCTCTAATTTTGGGTCTGGATCCCTTCTTAAAGTGTGTTTCCGAAATCAGGCATAGGTCAATATTTTTTTCCCGTAGAAATACTTCTAGTTCGTCGATTTTCTTTAAAAGACCATTTGCATTCCATATAAGTATGTTAATGAGCTTCATATTCATGATTTGTTATTGGTTTTGCGAGGTTTAAACTCTAGCTCGCTCAGTTTGTCAAATATTACTTGATTAACTTTAGTTTGTTGCTCAAGCTTTTCCAATATCATAAATAATATCTGAGATACCGAATCTGTTGTGGTAGGTTCTGGAGGTTTGCTTTTGTGTGACGCGACTTCAGCGTACGATCTTGGGCCGATGAGTGATGATTTTCCCTTTGTACTTGGACCGGCGACGTTTTCTTGCGGAGTTTGTATATTTTTTCTCGTCAATCTCGTATTTCTGACCGATTTGGGAGTTTTCGGCTTGTCAGCTCTAGAACGTTTTGGGGTTGTGGCCCTATCTACAATATGTTGCTTAACAGTTTCGTGACGTTTTTGTAGCTCTATTGCGATTTCGCAACCTCGGTAGCTCGCCGGGTGACTTCCATTACAATTGGTGCAAGTCGCTGGGGCCTGACTGCTTACGTTGCAATCTTTTGAAAGATGTCCACCGGCGCATTTGACACATCGCGGTTCTTTTTGGCAGTACGCTTGAGTATGTCGGAAGCCTTGACATCGCTTACATTGAGGTACTAGTCTATTGCCCTTTCGCTTGGGCTCAATTTTTACCCTGATATTTAGGATTGTTTTTATTTTATATATTTATATTTTATATATTATATATAAAAGATTTGTAAATATGTCTACAAAACGTCTAGAGCTAGCAGCTAGCTCCTGCTGGGCATCAAGCAGGAGCTAGCAGCTAGCTCCTGCTGGGCATCAAGCAGGAACTTTAAATTCAGAGTACACCGTCATCAAAAACTATCGTTGCAATGTAATGGCGTATTCTTTTCAACACCGAATCGCGAAACTGGTGTGGATGGAATACAGAAACAAATTGTCCTTTTCTTTTACACCTGAATGGAATCGCGTTCATGTAAGTGTTCTTTTGAACTCCGAATTTGCTCGGTGTCGACACCGAACTTGAAATTTATTTGACGGTGGAGGCTGCCGACTCAAATTTCATTCGTGATTCTTTACAATGTGACTGAAATTGTATGAAATCGATAAAAACTTCTTGAAATATCTCAAATGAAAATAAGTAAACAAAATGAAGTCAAAGTAATTGGACACTTAGCGTGATGACTGCACCGGTAAAGCATTTGTCGTTCTGTACACAATGAAACAGAGTGCACACCACGCTGGAATTGTCACGAACACCGAGTATTATTTGACAGCTTGACGTGGCAATTCGGTGTTCAAAAGAATACGCCATAAGTTTAACAATCATCATGAACAAAATGTCAATGCGATAAGCATTACTAAGGCAAAAAAAAAGTATGCCCGGGCATTGTTGCGAACTTATCAAAACGTTGACATGACAAAACATCTGACAGAGCGATTAAATGGTCAAAGCAAACTGTAAACGCTATGGCAAAAAGAGTGTTGTCTACCTCGAAACATTCTTCCTTGCATCCATGTATTTAGTTAAGGACTAACATTTGATTCAATGTAGGAATCTGATGTTTCGTCAATTTTTGGATAAGTTAATTTCTTCTTCAGAAGCCCATATGACAAAGATTAGTTGAGTTTGATTCGCATATAAAAATTATCGTCGCAGCGCAGCATAAAATCTTCTCAAGACATAATATAACTTGGTGCAACAACGATTCTGAAATTTCTAGCACAATGCACATGCACACATAGAATTTAAAGAGGCATTTTTATCTGAGTCTCCATATAAACAAAACTCGACACTCAGCCATTTCCTAAGAACTGTGAAATCTGATCCGGCATTTTCCAACATTGCCCAGGTCTATCCTATCCGTGAGTGTTTTCTATATCTAATCTAAGGTCAACAAGCAGACACATGTCACTATTGCTTCGTCTCGGGACACGTAAGATATTATAGATGGACGGTATCCAATTGAAAGTGAGTTGTCCATTGAAAGTGGATCGAATCGACACACACATGTTGTTGCTTCACGAGGATGGATATGGATGTGGTATGCCAAGCAGCCCGTCACTTCAATCGTCATGCATGGGGGTACATTTGGTGTGCACAATTACGCCTTTGCCAGAACACGGTTAGCATGGCATGTGGAGCTGCGCTTTGGGGATGCGAACTGGGGCAACGAGAATTATTGTAACGCGATAATCAGAATGACTGAGTGGATAAGTGTGACAATTTTATTTCATAAGAAACGACCAAAGGCACTTTTACTTTTTGTTGACATTGAGATAGGTTTATATGGATATGCTATTATTTCCGTGTGTTGTAACTTTAATCTTTAATGCCTCTGAGGACTGTTTGGAATGCTAGTCTTAGGCACTTACACAAAAATTTGTTATTGCTATGCAAATTGAGGATTTATATTCTTAAGACGAGAAAGGATTTGTTATGTGAATTTCGAAGTTAATTTGGGAGTGCTGTCAATTTACATAAAAAAGCTACACCATAATCTATTGCTGGCCTTAAGACCGTTTCCCCAAAACGTTTTGCAAAAAAAAGCTTGATTAGTTAAAACTATTAAGCAAAATGTTAATAAAACTTTTTTATTTCTTCGAATTTCTATGCATTTGTTATTTTTTGACATTTTATAATAAATGTAAACTTCGTAAAGGGGCGTGGTCCAACCGCCCCTAATCACAAATCACAGATATTTCCAAGTTACACTTAAATATACGTAAAAATGCAACTTTTTGGTTCAAATTCAATATTTTTGAAAAATCGACCCCCAAAAGGGGGCGTGGGTAAAAACTTTTATGAACAGAATCTGGACTAAATCTGGTCTCGTTTACCTAAGCTGCTACTTTTTTTGTTTCATGCTTTCCTAAATTAGGCCCAAGGCCAGTCGAAATTAAGTTTTTCTGGAAAATTTTAAGTTTTTTTTTTCAATTCTGCCTCCAAATGTGGGCGTAACCCAAAGTCTTGTATTAACAAAATGTGGAACTAAGCGTTTTCTACACAAAATATAAAGCACATTTTTTTTAATTTTGAGCAAAAATATTGAGGAAACTGCATTTGAAAATGTACCCTTAAAATAGATGCCACGCCCACGAGATGAGGTTTACCAATTAAATTTGTCTTTGTTGTGTCTTACATTTACTAGGAGATGCTAAATGTCAAATTTCATCCTTTTAGAACGTCTTACAGTTTAGACCGATTGTGGGCGTGTCTTTGGGCGGATTTCAAAAATTTTTACGCTTGTACTGCTTTGCATGACTTGGACCTTACGTACGAAGTTTCAGCACCCTAGCTCAAAATTTAAGGCCTAAAAACATGTGACATACAGACGGACGGTCGGACATGGCTCATTCGATTCAGAATTCAGTCTCGATCATATGCCCTTAAGGTCTTGGGGTCTACCATTATTATTTCACCGTGTTACAAACTATGTGACAAACTTAATATACCTCCTATCCTATGGGCTGGGGTATAAAAAGCTTAAGCTTTAGATTTTAAAGGTTTTTTTGTGCCGAATTTACTATCAGTTGTCAGACTTCATAGGCCGTATGACTCACAGTGTGTCCTGATTGCTACGCGGGAGGTCTGGGTTCAACCCACCTTGTCATATTTATTATAAAAATTTCTTTTACTTCACCAGGATCTCCGAAAAGTTTATCGGAGGTCGGATTTGGCACAAAATTGATTCGGTTAACGTGTGTGAAGAGTAGTTGTACTCTTCAGATATGCAGCTATGAGTGCTTGGATCAAACGATATCGAGCTTTTTCCCCTTTGGCTTAAAGCACCAGCCCCAATTCGTGGATTTCGCTACAAAGATTTACGTACCGTAACCTTTCGTATAAAGCTCTACGTTCAAGACTGCAAGTTCATATGTAACTCAGGAGTATAAACATCAATTATTCTATTTATGTAAATGCTGATTCTTAAATGAGACTCCAACATACTTGTCTAAAGCTGACTTCTTGCAGCTCAAGAGCTTTGCTCTGACCTCTCACATCAATATATGATGTGTGCGTTTTTAGGTGTTCTTATACACATATGAAGGCGACCTAAAAATGTTTGCCCTATTTCGAACGACGAATTGAGATGTCTCTATCATGACAATTTATAATCTTATCAGACTCTCGCTTAGGTCGAGATTCGAACCCGGGACCTCATGCATAATAGTCCGACATACTAGCTAAAGAACCACGGCGCGGACGGTAGGATTTGAGCCCAGACCTCCGGCGTAGTAAGCACACTTTTTTTTTATCATTTGTCGGAGGTTGCTACTATCCGATGGAGCACTCAGACACAACTACCGGTCCATTGTACTACCACGCGGACATCTTACTTAAATGTATTTAGTTTACCCGTCTATAGTCTCCGTGTCCCCCCCGTTTAGTCTGTCTGCACCCATCGCAGTCACGCCAACGAGCCCTGTGCTCACGAGAAACCCAGGTATCAATGGCAGACGTGACAACAGATACAGGCAGGCCTCAAGCAGGTTCGGGTCCTGAGAAAACCTCTTCTGAGCCTAGTCTGGCAAGCTCATCAGAAATCTCATTTCCCTGGATACCAGTGTGACCTGGAACCCAAACCAGATTCACTGCATTTAGCCTTCCGATTAAGTTCAACGAATACTTGAGTTCGAGCACTATCTTGGACGAGGTAAGAGGGTTGAGCTACGCATAGTTACACGCATAGGTAATTTTGTCCCAAAAGGATTTCTGGGGTCATTGCGTCAGAGGGCACGTCCATAAGACAGGGATCGAAGGACAATTCTCGAATAAGTTCTTCAAAATTCCAATGCGTGTGGTACCGAAAACCACCTCTCTTTAAGCGAAAGATGGTTTTCAGCGTACACCCCATGATAAATATATCAAGGGGAGGATGTTCATCAGAGCATCTAGAGCAGAGCCCGGTGTACTAAGGAAGGCCCCTTTGCAGCCAAGACAAGCCGTTCTTTGGAGTTTGGCAAAGGAGACAGTAACACGTTTCCGCGAAAGCCTGTTCCACCACACAACCGACGCATATGAGAGGAGTCTTGCCAAAAGCCCCTCTACACTGCCAGAAAGTAGACAGCGCTTTTTCGGTGTTGGATTCAACATGCTTGGACCAAAGAAGTTTTCTATCAAGGATTACTCCCAAATATTTGACGCCATCGGATATCGGGTTAGTGACACCTTTAAGCACGAGTTGAGTCAGACCAGTGATATTTTTCCTTCTCGTAAAGAGAACAACCGTAGTTTTAAGAGAATTCACTGAAAGCCCATTCCGAGTGCACTAATCATCGATCAAGTCTAGGGATCTCTGCGCCTGAGAGCATACAGTCCCTAGGTTTTAGCCGACAGAAAGAACGGCGACATCATCTGCGTAGGCTTGTGTGTAGGTTCCAGGAAGGTTGAGAGCCGATAGGAGAGAGTCTTCCACCATGCACCATAAAAGGGGAGACAGAACGCCACCTTGCTGACAGCCTCTGTTTACCCCAGTTACGACGCACTTGCCACAATCTGCCTCGGTTATCAGCGTCCTGTGCAGTAAGCACACACACTTAACCACTACGCCAGCCCCCCCTTAGCACTGTACTTGCTGTTTTTTCTGTGCGAAATGGCAGCGCTTTGTGTGTGCAACCAAAGTGTTGATCGATCTACTTAGAAAAGCTGCTGCTCATCATTGACACTTCCACGAGTGCTAATCTTTTTCATTCTATCCCTTAAGAGCCATTCAGAGCCAGCACTCCGCTACCAAGTGGATTTTTATGAATTTACAAAAGAGTTATCAAAAAAAGTTCAAGGATTGAATAATCCATGTTTTGATCATCATCAGAAATTTAGTTTTTAAATTTTTTCGCAAATTTCACTATTTGCTTGTCCAACGAATACTTTGCAACGTTTCGAATTTCCATATGAATTGTTAATATCCCCACAAAATATATGATTTACTTTTATTATAAAGTTTCGAATTATAGATTTGTCGATCTGTAACTTTAGTCGATCCTTGTTAGTTTTCTATTGTTACATGTTTAGTTTTAAGTTTCACGTAGTTTCCTTCTCGCTTTTACCTTAAGAGAAACAACAGCAGTGAAACTCATTTCGGTATAGCTTGCATTCGCCGCTTCTTTCAAGGCCAAAGATGAGGGTTGGAGTTAAAACTCAATTAAGAGCCGAGATCTGCGCTTATAATGCGAGCGCAGCTTTTTTGATGAACTCGTTTATTGTTGCTCCATAGGCCAGCTTAGCCAAACCTACAGGACAATACAATAGCACTCCTGCCATCTTCTGTGGAAGAGAGCCGGAGTTAATGAAGCTCCTCTACTTGTCTATTTATGTATATACCGAGCTGTACAGGAGTTCGGAAAACAACCATCGTTTTCGATTTGCTCACTTTAAGTGCTCGCTGAAATAAGCTTATAAGAAAAAGCAAACATCTATTGCTGTTTCTATATTGAGAGACTGTTGCGGTAAATTTTAGCGCAACATTACCGACTCTTTTCCTGGCTCCCTTGTCCCATTTTCCTTCTCTTGCCGCTTCAACATACTGGGAGAGTGGAGGGCAGCCATAGGGCCCACTAGCCAATGGTCTAGTCCCCTAGGATGTTGAATACGCAACCGACAGGATTGTTGACGTAATGAGGCTTCTACAGACGGGCGGTCTGTTACGGACGGACGGTCCAAACTTATGGAGCGGGAGCTCTCCATCTTGCGTATTTCGAGCCAGGCGGACGGCCTGGAGAATCGAATACAGGAACCCTTGGTGATGAGCTGATTTCCCGTAGCTCGAAGCCAGACGGACGGTCTGGAGACTCGACTATATGGAGCCTTGGACGATGTCTGACAGCCGTAGTTCACAGCCAGACGGACGGTCTGGAGACTCGACTATACGGAGCCTTGGACGATGTCTGACAGCCGTAGTTCGCAGCCAGACGGTCGGTCTGGAGACTCGACTACTCATTACTTAAGATGTCCCACTGTCACCCGAGAAGTCCGAAGATGAAGATGTCCAGTCCGAGACGGTTTCGTAACAAAGATGTGAGGAGCAGCCCATAGTAATCGAGAGCCGACGAAAGGTAAGCGGAGAGCCCGAGAAGTTGATCACCCGATCACCAGCGGCGGCACAAGTGCGGGAGATTCCAGGCCAGCCAAGAGCCCCGATAGACCACAAAATATAAATATGCGTCGGGGATATAACGCCACACACAAACTCATCCATCACCACCATCAAGATTTCCACCATCGTAGTCGTTCATCACATGGTACCATATGTCACATTATCATTTCATCGGAGAGGTTCTCAGCGATGGCTTAAAGCCAACGACATCAATGGCCGAGTGCCCAACGTAAATTCTATTAAATGTAAAAAATGGCACGCTAAGAGGTAGATCACTTTACCCCAAAATCTGCGCGGAAGCCCAGGAGGAATTAGACTCGCGATATTAGTTTAAGACGCTTCCTGGCTCAATTCTCTTTCGGACCTCTTATTCTCCTTCTGAGAATAAGAGTAACCATTGCCGAGCTAATTTGTTCTTTTTGGGGTGAACGGCTGAACTTGACCATTTGTGCGCAGTGGTGCGAATTCGGAGTGTTCGTGGGAGAGAGCGAATACGGCTTGGGTTCAAAAACGGTAAGCACGCAAAAGGCGAAAAAGCTGAGCGTCGCTGACAACCCCGTGCCCGAACCCCGCCGTAGCAAAATCCTTCGATGCTCTGGAAAAGAAAATGGTGGGTAAAACCCAAGCCAAGCTGGAGAAGAGAATTCACTTCTTGGTTGACCAGCATCGTAGACGGAGGCGTCAATTAAAAGTTCAAATTGGCAGAGATTTTTGGCAATTTTAGTTAAAATCGAGTGAAACCGAATCGTATAGCAGAAGGGAGTCAAGGTTTCGGATCGGGACTCAGAAGGGACTCAGAAGGACAAAACAAAGGAAGAGAAAGGAAGCAGGAAGCAAATACAGGAGTTGGAGAGTTCAAGGATAAACAGATAAGTAGAGTCAGTTCAGTGTCGTTGTTTCGTGGTAGGGCTTTGTAATTTGAAAGGTTCCCGTTGGCTTTCGTTCCGTTTTGTTTTTTTGTTTAAAATATACAGGACGCGCGACCTCATTAAAACCTTACGTGATTTTCTTCGGGATAAAAAACCCTAGCGGGCCATTTTTCGGCGATAAACTTTGCGGCGAATTATTTGTTTTCACCTAGACGACATTATAGTTTCTTTTGTTTGATCTTAGAGTATTGTTCGCCTATTATAATCATAGTGTCGTAACGTAATTTACCTTCCATCACTTGTCCCAGATCATCATAACGTATTTTCTTACTAATTACAATAAATCGCCTTGCTCCAACAAGGAGTGTTATAACGTACCAATTGTGTTTCATTGGCCGGCAAAAATATCCTCACCCACCCTTGTTCCAGTTTGGTATTTTCTCTCAAAAATACCTGGCGTCCAACTATAACTAAACAATAACTTATAACCAAATAATATTCTACATAATAATAAATACACCCTATACAACCAGCCGCGATAAACTTTTCGCCGCATATTATTCCCTCTTAGCATCATCCCGGAAATTCGTCGAGCGAATCCCCTCCCAGCTGAGCTAGCTAAATTCGCAGTATCCCATCATACTGCCTGTTGCATTTTCCCGATCCCACTCGCCGTGTATGTGTGACGCAATTCGCCCTCCAGCCACATTCACTCGATAACTTTCAACCCGTCAAATAGTGCGCGCGGGTCGCTTATTTATTAATTAGAAAAAGAAAAAAAGGAAGTAGTATTTGTTTATCCCGGCGAAGGGAGGAAAAAGTGCAACAAGACTAAATGACTCAACAAAACAATACGAAAGCCTTCAGAGTTTATCCCGAGTGACCTGTTTAAAAGTCTTTTCCAAATCTACAAAATACGAAGAGACCGGCTTAGCATATTCCCCCGCCCTTCAAGCGAATAACCTTAATTATTATTTCGACAAGGCCACATTGCTCTTCCCCTAACAATGGCTACTCATAGACAAGAGATCTGAAACACTGACTTGGAAGAGATAGACTCATTTTATAAAACAATATCGATCTTGTCCCTTATCTTCAGTGCGCACAATGCAAACTCTTTTCCTCTTTGATATTATTTTAAACCAGACAGTTACTTTTCTCTCCACTAGCCGCTAAATCAAGTCACTCCAGAAACATTTTTTGCAGTGACAGTGACTACCGATGAATAAAGCTGCAATTCTTTCTCTACATGAAGAAGCTCACCTAAAGTCTTAAAACTTATGCGAAACCGTGCCGCGCAAATAAGTTTGAAGTCAAAAACAGCATCCAGTTACCTGTCTCACCCTGTGTTTTTGCATGGGGACCGAAGAACGTTTGAAAGGTGTACATTACCCCACGACCGAGAGGTTATTACAAAAAAAGGACTTCAAGGGATTAAAATTTCGAAATCTCTTTTAGCGGTTCTGAAGTGTTAATACATGGGTTGAAATTGATCCCAAGGTATCTTCAAAAGACCTATCTTCTGGTTCGAACGTATGCTTATAAATCGAAATGGGTCGGAACCTTTCTTCAATAAATCAAAACAAAGTGGTTCTCAAACAAGTATTTTTTTCCGACTTTTAATTATGAAAAAAATATATTTCATACATAGTGTCGAAAACTGGCTCGATAAAGTTTATAAGGTCACCTAATGTGGCGCGCTGACTTGGAGCCGGCCTCCGGGAAGATGAAGTGGGCAATCGGAGACTGTTGGTTTTTTGTTTGCTATGGTTATTTTTCTTCAGTTTTAAATTAAATTTGGTCAAAAAGCCTTTTTAAAAATAGTGTAAGTTTTTATTTGTATAATACAATCAAGCCAATAGGAGGCGTGACTAAGCGGATTTTATTAAGAGGTAATCGTACTTTGTCAGGACAACACGAGACACAAGTTGTAGAAACCCCGGTTTCAGCTTCCACGCTTTATTTGAAAAACCTTAAATCTTCACAAATACAGACAATTCACGGGTCTCAATCATATCTCCTAGAGGTCTCATGGGTCTATTAGGGTTATTATTTCAGTTTTTTGCAACCTATGCACTAAAATTAATATTTTTATACGCTGAGTAAGGTATATGCATATGGTAGTGTCTGCAATGTATCAGTAGTTGTGTCTACCCGTCGAATATTAACAGCCTCCAACAAAGAAACATAATATACCTACCCTGACTTGTGTAAAAAACTGATTTGGGATTTTAAGGCAAGTTCTCATGATTCATTGCCCAAGTGTGTCACGTAGGCATATAGGGACGGGTGGAGATTTGATCAAGCAAAGGGACTTTTGACTTCAGTATCTCTCGGTTCAGTTCTCTTTCGCCTTTGCCGGAATATAGATAGAAATACTTCCCACTGTACGAGTACTTATGTGTTCTCTCGACTGCTCTTGAAATGTGGCAAATTGACTCTATTATAAAGGCATTAATCAAGACCGCTACCAGTTAATTGCCACCAACGCGATACTCAGATACTCAAGCACAGCTACTGGCAATCACGTCCACGTTTCTCCCCCAAAGTTTCCCCCTTCTAAGATAAATCTACACTTCAGCTGATGATGATCTAATACAAAACACAATACCATCAGCAATACTGTCTGTCTCGTCGAAAACTAATTTCCACATAAAAGATACAAATTGAACATTCGCAGACTCTCGACCAATTCAGAGTGTATAGTAATCTTAACGACGACTGCTAAGGCGCTGGCTTCCAATTTCGGGCTCCACTCCGTATCATCGTCTCCCCACCGGTGTTTCTTTTCACATGTCACCCTTGAAATTTGCGGGAAAAATCTTTCGATTGTTTGAAAATTTTCGTCGCGAAGACAATGTTCATCACTCAGCCATACTCTGCATCGTGAATTGTATTAGAAAACCGGCCATAAGCTGGCGTTAGTTTAAACCCCCCGAGGTTGCACGTTTTTTGTTTTCATAATATTTTTATTTTTGCAACTCACTTTACGTTAACATTCAACCGACCAAGCCAAGCCCAGTGTATCTAGATACGTTAGTCGCATGACACCATCCAGTAAACACGTCTATTCTCCTTCCCAGGTGGTTTTCTGTTCATTCAATGCGGGTGAAGGAAAAAATGTAAACACGCGATTCAGCTATTTAATATTTGGTTGAAATTTTAATACAAACCGAATTTTTTCCCCTATTCCAAGTGAAATATTTATATTGTAGTTAAATTTTAGTTACAAATTATAAAAAATATGAAAGTGTTTTAAATTAAAATAAAAGTGCAATTCAAATCCATTCAAATGAAATACAAAAAAATCGAGCTCATTGATTAAAACCAATTAATGGAGTACGAATCATCTTTGCCATCAGCAGCAGCAACAACAATAACAACAACAACAAGAATGAACTATGAATATGGAATAACATCGAATGCAAATATGGAGATGATGTCGCTGTCGTGTCAGATTGATCCATGTAAGTATTCATAAATAGAGAAAAAATATTTTATAAATATTCAGTTGGAAATGTTGTGCAATTTTTTTTTTTTTGCAAAATAACTGACAATTTATATTTATGTAGATCTTGTCGCTTGACATCTTACAATACAAGTAATGATAGATTTGCAAAGAAGGCACTTTTACGGAATACGAAGTAGCGAAATGAAGCTTTGCAGAGTCTGTTAAATTGCGACTCTTTTATTATACGTAATTCACATTATTTTACGAGGCACTCCCATACGAAAAAAAATAATTGCTTTGACGAATTTTACGAGGTTTAGTTTAGTCACTGGGATATTTAAAAATTTAATCGCATGTTGACTGCATGAAAGTGTGCATATATAATACCGTTTTTGTCTACACATATTAAACTGAAATTTTGGCCTGGTTTTAGAAAATAAATAAAATGAAAAAAATACCGACGCAATAGAAATCTTATATATTAGGCGCAAAAACAGTGTTCTTTTAAAAACACAGTAAAAAGAGTTTGATTTTTTTTAGAAATAAAACACGATTAAGTTTATAATTAACCTTAAAATAAGTATATAAAAAAATAACATATCGCGAAAATAAATTATTAACTTGATGTCATAAAGCATTACCGACAACAACAAAAGCAAATACCGAAACAAAACAACTCCGCAATTTGAAACGGACGCTTCTGGATTTTCTTATTGTTTTTGGTCTGCCCCGAGTGATTTCCATTACGGTCCCAACCATATCTGGTAAGCGCTCTCCTATCCACCTCTTGGGCAGGCGCCCTAATTCTGACGAAGCAATTTCTGTATTAACGTAAGGGTAATTTAGTTTATTCTTATAAATGGCTTCGCTGCAGGGTAGATGCAAAGATTTTCCGGGCCGGCGCGCGGCCGGGGTAAGTGTCGCTATGCAATCCGTACAGTTCGATATTGGGCGTTTTTCTCTTTATACCCCATCCTATAGGATAGGAGGTATATTAAGTTTGATTCATAGTTTGTAACATAGAGAAATAACCACGGTAACCCCCAAGACCTTAAGGGCATATGATCGAGACCGAATTGTAAGTCGAATGAGCCATGTCCGTCCGTCCGTCTGTCGGTAGTTTTTAGGCCTTAAATTTTGAGCTAGGAACTTGAAACTTGATTTCTGCTCTTTCTAGGTCCCGAAGCAGTACAAGTGTCAAATTCTTTGAAATCCGCCCACTGACACGCCCATTTTACTTAATAGCATGAAAAATCAAAGTCGTCGTAGGAAGCTAAAATTTGGTATACGATATCCTCGCTTAAATGTTTTGTGATTGGCATTTGAAAAAAAAAGCGAAAACCGCCCCTTGTAGGCGTCGTCATATTTAATATGCATTCTAATGAACGGTTTTTATTTGATATATTTGCTTTAAATCCTAAAAACTTGAACCACAAAATGTTCAGATATGTATGTAAGCTATAAATTCAATTGAATAAATGTTTGTCACGCCCACCTTTGGGGGCGTTTTTGAGTAAAAAACGCATTTTTTTATATAAAACTGCAATCAACAAATGTGTACAATTTAACAACCAAGATTTTGACGCATGTTGGAGCTTGACAAGGGCCAATTGGGATGGGGTATCCAACGATTCGCCTAGGCGGATTGTAGCCCTCCCACTAGTTAAGTTCAGAGTTGAGCACTGAACAGAGCTCGAACACTCTGAGCTTGCTCTGAACCGAGAGCGCTCAGAGTGCTCCGTTCTGATTTTCTAACGCACTTGTGCAGATATTTTGGTTATCTGTCAGAATGCAATATGAAAGAAAAGAAAACTAGAAAAAATTGGCAAACTATTGCTAGGAGCCAAAAATGATGCAAAATAAATATTATTTCACCGAACAAAAGTTCATCAAACGCTTTTACTCGGTCGTAAAACAAAAAACTTCCCTTTTTATTTTTTTTTTTAATTCAGATGTCATTTCGCTGTGCTCAGCCATTAGCTCAGAATGCTCGGTTATGCATCACCTTATATAGATCCTTTCTTGACATCAAAGGGGCCGGTGAGGTCCTTACTGCTCTCGACGGAACCGCGTGAGTTTTCCATCGTCAGCCAGGAATGCCAAAACTAAACATTTCCATATAGAGGTGATCCGTATAGATGCTGTCATACGCCGCTTGAAATCAGTGAAAATGTGGTGGGTATCGATTTATAATTCCTGTTTTTTTTCAACTCTGCCACTGCCACAGTGTGAATATTTGATCGATGGTGGACCTTCGCCTAAAACACACTGATATGGACCTACACCACTGTCCAGTGTCCACTAATGGCTTTCGACGTTCACACCAGGGTTACCGATGGGCAAAATGGCGACTTTTCTACTATCTATTGGACGCTTGGCGACCAAATTTCGAAATAAGCGGTTTTTGGACGTTTTTTTTGGACAACAGGCGACATTGGTTATGCATACAACAACCACAAATTGGAAAAAGTTATTGCATCTGCCTCTTGCTAAACCAATTTCACTTAACGAAATAAATGAGTTGAATGAATTTTCTAGTCAGCAGTAAATCCGTCTAGTGTTTTCTTTGCGTAGCCGGGAGGTTAGTTACCCCGACGGGACGACGCCCTACCTGGAGAAACAGATCCTTTTTAATTACTTGAGGGCGGTAAGCGAGAAACCCTCCCTAGGGCCGGTATTTCAGTTCGAGATCAAAAGAGTTTCTGAGTTAAACTGAGACTAACCTCAGAAATGAGTTTTTCAGTGAATTTAGATTTCGGATTAATCTCTCCTAAACTCAATAAATTTGGTCCCGGATCAATTTTGGAGAACAGTATAAACTTCCTCGAATGTTTTTTCTGTGTGGAATAGCAGTTGCTTTGCGTGTTTCTATGAAAAATGACATCTGAGAACAACTCGAACTTCTTTTCCTTTGTTTTTTGTCTATGTGAAGTGAGATTTAGGAGAGTTAAAAATTCCGTGAGTCGAACATTTTGACAACTATACTGACGGAGCTAACTCTGCAATGTAACTCTCAGTTTTTTTTTTTGTTAATAGCAGGTAAGCCGCCTACGTCCTGTTATGTTAGGGATGATCATGTCTTGTCTGATTCTCAACTTAATATTTTAATACGTATGTAGAAGTTGAAAGTCGCTAAGATCAAGATTTTATTCCACATTTAACTCTTTGTTCATTTTTACTATTTGGTGTATCAAGTGAGCGGCGGGTCTTATACTACAAATTTAAGTATTTTTTTTTTGTCGTGTCACGATTTTTTTTCTCTGTGAAATGTAACCATTATTATTTATTTTATTTATTTTACCTTCGTCCGCCAATATCTTGCAGATAAGTTTTGCTTAGCATGCTCCTAACCGAATAATCGGGAGTAGATTAGAAAAGTTCGGTAGCTCCAGCTGCCTTGTTGCGCCTTAGATTAGACATTTTCACTTCATCCAGGTCGGTTGGGCGGTATGGATGGTATTTTTTGTCCGCATCTGTTTCGCTATTTTCACCAGTATCTCAGATAAAATCGTTAACTCTGCCTGACAAGAGAACTCGGATCATCGTCGCTTTTCACAATCCTAAGAACAGACTGCGATTCCTCTACGGTGTTCACTTGATCATCATCACAGGTTTCACTTCGACCTTTATAGCTTCGGAAGTTTTTTCTTTTAAAAACTCTTTGGAAGAGCTTTCAAACCTCAGTCCTGTTGAAGCGTCTCTCTATCTCTTCCAATCAGCTCTCTTCAACTTCTCGTACTCTTAATTTTTCCTTGCAAGAAGCCGGCTTCCTCTCTTCTACTATAGGTGTAGTTCGTAAAGCTTCCGAGCAGCTCTAGTCCTTCTGTGCTTAACTGCTTTAGGTAAGCTCAGGTATGGTTGGACACACTTAGACCAAAGGAAATCCATTGCGATACCACTTTGTGAGACCGGAGCTACTAGCCCAAGGACCTAAATTATGACTGTGTGTTTTGGGTGAGAAGAGTCGAAGCAACCAGTAACGGTATAAGCCTGTGCCGAAGGTCACCAATCAATCGTTGATTGGTTAGAGACTCACCCGAAAATGGAAATGAAGGCTTGGGGTAATCGTTTCCGTGTGAACCATTGTCAGCAAGGCAGAGGCCTTAAGGGGGCTTCCTAAAGAAAAGGGTCTCGCGTGACTGTTGGACTCCAGATGGTAGTTTGCCTCGAGGATGTCAGGGGTCTCGTTGAGAGATTCGCTGCATTGCTTTACCAACTTGGATAGTATCGTTGGCGATTCTAAGGCTTTTTTTGCAGCTTAGCCGTCTGTATAGTAAGAAATTGCGCTGCAGTGTCAAAGTCAATTGAAAACCAAGCTGGGGCTTTACGAACAGCTGTAGTTTCTGCTTGAAAAAAACTACAGTGATCCGGCAGACGTTTGAAAATACTCAGGGTCAAGAATAGGTCAGCAATGCTCCAAGGGCTGTGTTTGATCCGTCTGCGTGAATTTCTATTGCAGATGAATTTGAGACCTTACCTGATTCCCATGCAGATCTGCTTGGAAATTTGGTCTTAAAAAGTTGTGGTATGGGACATTGTAGTCCAAGTTACCAGCGATGGTATGAGGTCTATTTAGGATGCTTGTTTGGCCCATGTTGTCACGAGCCAGTTGCGGGGATTCCGTAAGCCATTTTATGTGCTCATTTTAAGCTGTTTGTGCTTGCCGGTATTTATCGTCAAACAAGGGGTTTCGCTGTGGCGGTGCGTGAAACCCAGGACATCAAACTTGGCGCATTGAATGTTATTTTGCAAATGTTGCCACTGGCTTTCAACACTTAAGAGACATGGTTGGACAAGGACTTGGCGATTTCAGCCTTCCGACGCAAAAACCTTCTTCATGTTATTTCCATTTCTAACCGTGCGTTATTCGGGATATCCGCAGCTGTTCCTTACACGAGATAGCCGCAGCTACAACGATTTAGTGATCAAAGTCAATGTTAGCCCATCGGAAGGTTCGAATGTCCATGATACTGGATAAGAGTCTTGCGACGATCGCAATATGCGGTCAATCTGGTAGACGGTTGATTGATCGGTAGATCTCCATGTCTTTTTGTGGATGTTGAGATGCGGGAACTGTGTACTAGCTACCACAACATGTCAGCCCGTAGCAAAGTCGATCAGGCTATGCTTGCGGACCTTAAGACCAAAGATGTCTCCCTTCCCAGGTTGGTCTTAAAGTAGCTAGAGCATTTCTTATATGTTTTGTCCAAGAGCTTATAGAACATATCTTTGGAACCTTTGAGGGCGTACACGCGCATATAAGGATAATGCTAGCGAATCTAGCCTTGATGCAGATCGTCGTATGAGTCGCTCGCTCACATACTTGAGGCTTAATAGTTTTTGCTTAAATTAACCCTAGTAAAATCGCCGTAGTAGAAATTGTCGCAGTTTTCCATCGTCTTCTGGCCCAGAACGTCTTACCACGCCTTGTTAAGAGCCTCTGCTGAAAACTCGGCTGCACGTGGTCAGTTAAGGGCTTAACTTTCCATGTGCATATCTGAAGCTACTTGTCCTTGCTTGGTTTGCATTGGTCGTCAACAGTTAATCCGTTCGAATCCAAGGCTTGTTTTAGATTCTTTACTACTGGTTTCTTTACCTGGCAGCAAAGTCACCCCGACGATCTCACGACCCCCAAACTGGAGCACCATAGATCCCTTTCATGACTCCATCGACGGAGAGCTGGATGACCCGCTCCTTAGGTATGGGTTGGATCTCCCCTTATACATCAGTAGTGGGTTCACTAAGTAGTTTGAGCTGACTTTAACAGTGGACTGTGGGGTTTTTTGTCTGGGGTAATCCTACGCTGCCATCCGGATGCAAGGAGAAGTGCCCTAAGTGGAAACAATCCTGCCCTTCCACTCTCAAACTGCTAAAATCTGAGAGAAACAAGGATTTCCGACGCAGTACTGTATGGGTTTGCAGCCATTATGTTCATCTTGCTCGAGTAGACTGACCTTTTAAATTGTAGTTAAATGTCAGTTATGTGGGGTGCCGTGGCGTAGTGGTTAGTGTGTGTGCTTACTACGCCGGAGGTCTGGGTTCGAATCCTGCCATCGTCACCTGAAAAAAAGACTTGTTCTTTCTCACGGCCCCCACCTCCGCGAGGGTCTGACAAGTCAATTGTCTTGACAAACTTCTCAAAGTTCCGTTCGGAATCGGCAAAAAATTGTAGGTCCCCTTGTATGTAAAGAAATTAACACACATTGTTGAGAAGTTGGCCCTGGTTCACCTCGAGCTGTTGCGCCACTCTATTTATTTATTTTTAAAATGTCTGTTATACTTCTTGACCGCTGATCTAGCGCTAAGCTTAAAGGTATTTCACTAGAATCGTCTATTAGCAAGTATCATGCCTCTGGCTGTCGAATTGTCTAAAAATAACTAAATTGTATCAAAAGATTTTTATGTTGAAAGCAAGCCCACTAAAAAAGATTTAAAATTGTAAATCACAACTGTCGGCATAATTCTATTGTGCTAAAAACACCTATGGCATATGTAAGAGCTTAAAATTTCTATGCTTCGTTATCATATTTTTTTTATTTTTGACAGGACCTGCATATCAATAAGCCAGGGTTTATTGAAAAAGTTCTCCACGATTGAGTTATCAAATATTTTTTTAAGTCTTTAATGTTCTGTCAGCTGCTTACTTGTTTACAATATTGTCTACACAAGCGACCCATCTGATCGAAAACACGCTTAAACACTTACGCCGATCGAGATAATAAGCCCACAAAAGACGCAAAGTCAAGTTAACAGGAAAAAAAACGGCTACAAAGATTCAAAAGACGTAGGCCGCGCATGCCTCTATTAGCATAGTTGTAGGTATAACTAGAATGTGAATATCTTAACCCGTTGAAGCCTTATAACAACAACAAACAAGGCAGAGAATGGCTTCGTGTTTACACGTTCTGTTCAGAAAACTATAATTAGCCGCCATTTAGAGTGAAATTGTTTCGATTCGTTGTTGTATGGGTGTTGTTACGATTAGGTACCTACGTATTGTTTTATGGACAAATAACGTGTTCATTGTAATCGACTAATGATGCATTGTAGATTACAATCTACAAGATACAATATCTACAGAAGAGTTTAATGTTATTTGCACTAGACGAGGCGGTAGACCTTAGAGAAGAAGAAGCTTTTAGCTAAGACAAAATTTCGACGAATTATTTTCAACTTGATAAATTATTCTTTTTAATTAACATATAAATTATCATCGCTTCTAACTGATCGTAAATTTTCGAGAAAAAACGTCAAGTCACACAACGTTTGGCTTGTCACTTGTCACCTTGGTTTGAAAAATCACCTACGCTTCCACCAGGCTGGTGGCGGTACTTTACCGGAACTGGTTTAACAGCACGTGCGCAGGTTTTAATTATCGTTAGGTATAATATATTGTGCTGCCGACTTTATGTTAGAAAAAGCCATGCGCAACCTAAGCAGCGAAAATGTAAATCAGGGTGAAGAAGCGCAGTAGACAAAACGAATTAATTTCCAAACAGGAAATATAATAGGAATCTCGTTGAAGGAGTTTCTTTCTACGGTTATAAAGACGATTAAGTTTTGATTTTGAGGTTGTTGAATGCATTTTGAATAGTTAATAGAAACGTCCGTTATTATGGAGATGCAATGCAAATTGAATATTTTATTTTTGTTTCAATACGCCTCCAACATTTTTATTCAGTTCCTAATGCAGTTCAGACCAATTAGCTTTTTTGCATTGGAAAAAGGTCGACATAAAAATTTTTTTCCGAGGAGATTGACTTGAATACTACAGACTCGAATCGTCAGAATGAAGTTATAGCTGATGAAACAACAGAAGAACAGCTCCGGTAAAGCAAACCTTTAAAATCAGCTGAAAACTTTATTATGTAGCTTAAATCTCCACCGACAATAAAAAAAGATTAGTGAGAGACGATTAAAAATAAATCCCAAACTGGCTCCATCGGACAAATATAGGATTAATTTGACACGAAAACTCTGTTTCTGTCATTTTTGCTCTCTAAAGAGAGCGGCGATGTCAGGAAAAATGATTTCCTCAGTAAAAGTCACAATAGAAAACGAACTTGTGACAGATCTGTCGCACAGGGACAGTTTCAGTTTCCTTTTTTGATTCTCAAACGGTTACAAAGGTACACAAAATAGGTTTTTGAATAGGGTGAATGGGATTTATAAGAGGATTTATTTTTAATCGCTTACCGAGAGGACTTAAACTTGTATGGTAAATCACGTGATTTGTAGAGGATTTAATAAAGATTTATATTAATCGAGGATAAGTGCTCGGTGGAGACATGGTAACAAGCTTCATTTTTAAAAAAACATATTTTTCAACAAGAAAGTTAGGGACGCATTCATTCCAAGCCATTTTGATTGGAGGTTCTGATTCTGAGCTGAAGGTCTTTTTGATAATGCACTTGGGCAGTATAATTGGAGGGGAAATCTGAAGGCCGTAAGCTCTTAGCTAAATATACTTCCAAAAACTTCTTTCCTATAAAATATATCCAACAATATAATTTTCCAAATTTTATTGACATTTACTGACAGTTCTTTGCTACTCAATTACCTTCTTAAGCCCAAAGAAACAACGCTTGGCAAGGGCTGGACTTCGTTTGATCTCAGCGTTGGGGTCGGTGTATGAATAGCGAAACCCGGATAGTCAAAGTCCCTAACTTAGCCAAATTTAAAGCTGCTTATGGTGATATTTTGTCCAAAACGTCGATCGGGCTTTGGTGTCTTTACTTGATGACGGTTTCACCCTTTTTGACTGCCGAGGCCAAGTTCGCCGCTTTCGTCCCAATACTTCCGAAGGCTTTTCCGATCTGTATGTTTTTAGGCCTTAAATTTTCAGCTAGGGTGCTGAAACTTCGTACGTAAGGTTCACGTCATGCGAAGAAGTACAAGTGTAAAAATTTTTGAAATCTGCCCAAAGACGCGCCCACAATCGGTCTAAATATGCAACTACCTCCAGAATTTTCAAAACTGTAAGACGTTCTAAAAGGCTGAAATATAACATTTAGCATCTCCTATTAAATGTAAGACACAAAAAGGAAAAATTTAATCGGTAAACCTCTTCTAGTGGGCGTCTATTTTAATAGTAAATTTTCAAATGCAGTTTACTCAATATTTTTGCTCGAAATTGAAAAAAAATTGCTTAATATTTTATGTAGAAAACGCTTAGTTCCACATTTTGTTTATACAAGACTTTGGGCCACGCCCACATTTGGAGGCAGAATTGAAGAAAAACCTTAAATTTCCCAGAAAAACTTAATTTCGACTGGCCTTGAGCCTAATTTAGGAAAGCATGAAACAAAAAAGTAGCAGGTTAGGTAAACGAAATCTCAGTCCAGATTTTGTTCATATCAAGTTTTTAACCACGCCCCCAAAAGTGGGTCTGGGCTAAAAATTAAAATCAATTAATTGTTATTTCATTACATTCATGAAAAAATGCGTTAAAACCGAATTTAATTCGGAAAAAACCGTTTTTTCATAAAAACGCCCCTTAAAAGTGAGTGGAGCTCAAAATTTTGTATGGACTAAACTTTGCAAATAGTTATCTTTAATATTTGTCTTAATTTTTTTTCATGTAACATGTTAAAAGTGGGCATGGTCGATATTGTGGGCGGTCCAATTTTCCCTGTTAAAGGTCTTGGGCCAATACTGCTCAGTACCAAAATTTAAGTTCCCATCACTTGTCTAACTTGACCAAAAGGCATTTTGAAATAAAATGTGAAATAGAAGTTGTCTCACATTGAAGCCAGTAGTGTGGCCGTTGACGGATTAAGCCAAATTTCACAATTTGTCTGTGCAACAAAAGATCCAAGTCGTGTGCCAAGTTTTAGCTCTCTAGCTTGACTTTGAAGACCTAAAACCTTCACACATACAGACGGGCGGAAGGACATGGCTTAATCGATTCACTTGTCGGTCTCGATCATATCTCTAAAAGGCTTTAAGGCTACGATGATTATTTGTCTGTGTTACAAACTATGCATTAAAATTAATATACCCTCGGCCGGGTATTAATATAGGCTTAAACCATTTCCATCGCAGGTTTCCATCAACCAGATTGCAATAAAAAAGCCAAAAAACCTAACTTTCAGTGGTACAGTGGTTTCAGTCCGACCATAACAAAGGAGGTCGGACTAAAAACGGTCTAAAACCTATATATTTGCAATCAGGACAATGCGTTTATTATTTTAAGTTAACTTTGAGGTGGAAACACCCTCGCTCACAAACGTACAATTCTAAAGTTAAAATTATCTGCCACGGCTAAAAAAAAGTTGCCTGACATTGCAATTTGATATCTCGTATCTACCCCCACTAGTAGTGACTCGAAAAATACCTTTCCAATTATATGCAATTTTTTTTTTGTTATATAAGGCTAATCGCACACATGACACTTTTAGTCATGCAACGATTTGATTGCCTTTTTGTGTCCTATGAGCTTGTATGGGAATGCGCACACATGTGCAACTGACACGAAACCGGTTTGCAGCAACTTTTAAATCTGTGATATGCCACGGACTTTTTAGTTACTTGTTGTCATAACTGACTTTTGACACATGCAGCTTTGTTTTCGAATGCTGCCATGAAACTCTATTATTTCTCTTACTTCAACAACATTTTAGAGAGCTAAAAATATCTCATCAGGGTTTGTGTGTAGGAACTTTTGCAAATTGAAGAAGTAGCTCATGTGAGCGCTGCTTTCGTGGATAGAGAGTAAACTATTGATGCTTTAAAGAATTGCTGTGGGCTAGATCAAAGACTAGATCCTAAAAACTTTTAAATTTTATTTTTGAAAATGTTTATAAGTTTTTGAGTCAAATATTTAAAGTTTTTGAATATTCGAAGTTTGCTATAGCCTTGTATAAAATTTCGGAAGATGGACTATGCCCGTTATTTTTTTTCAAAACTTTCCTTGATACCGTTTGGGAGAAAGATTAAAGAAAAAATATGGATTAAAAAAAATTAAAGATTTTGTATTTTCAATCACCTAGGATTGTCGCATTCCACGTCAAACTTACGTTTAGTAGACATACACAACTCTTCGTTATTCTGATGATGTATATGATTTTCTTTGATTTATTCGTATCTTCATTCTTCATCTTAGGTGCAACAACCCACAGCCACCGACCTGATGTCGACTGATCGAAAGGTTATTTAAATTATGCAGGTGTATACAAAATGGATTCTAAAACCTTTCAAATTTGTATCAGCTGAGTCACAACCCAAATCTTTCGTATTATACGATTGTCCGTCCGGATGACATTCGCAGACATTTTAGACTAAGAGATGCATTAGAGTTCAAACAGCAAACTCTATAAGATAAATGATGACATCACTACTATACTGACTAACAAAATTATTTATTTTAAACTTTATCGACTTAAAATATGATACGGAAAAACAATGAAAAGTACTTATGTAAATGAGGCTATTTATAAATTTAACTGAAATTGTTATTAATGGTGTGTTATTATATTATATATAGGGGATAGCCGTTAATAACTTTGTCGGATTTCTTTTTGAAGTACAATCACCTCATAATTTTAAATAAACATTTTAATTTAAATTTAGTCTGACAAAGTAAAAAAAAGTATTTTCAATGGAAGAGGCGGACCAATTTTAAGCCGAAAAAAAAGTTATAGCTTCTTTTTTCAAAGATTTTGCTCAAAAACAGTTAAGATCTGTACTATTTTTTATTTTTTATACCCCATCCCATAGGATAGGAGGTATACTAAGTTTGATTCACAGTTTGTAACATAGAGAAATAATCAGTGTAGACCCCCAAGACCTTAAGGGCATATGATCGAGACTGAATTGTTAGTCGAATGAGCCATGTCCGTCCGTCCGTCCGTCTGTCGGTAGTTTTTAGGCCTTTAATTTTGAGCTAGGAACTTGAAACTTGATATCTGTTCTTTCTACTTACTTAATAGCATGAAAAATCAAGGTTGTCGCAGGAAGCTGAAATTTGGTACGCGATATCATACTTAATATGCATTCTAATAAACGGGTTTTATTTGATATATTTGCTATAAATCCAAAAAACTTGCACTATAAAAAGTTCAGATATGTGCATAAGCTATCAACTCATGTGAAAAAATTTTCGCCACGCCTTTTTTTGGGGGCGTTTTTAAGTACAAACCAAATTTTTATTATAACAATGCAGTCAACACGTGTATACCACTTCTGATAAAATATATAAACAAAAATACGATGTTGTTGAGAAGGGGTGGATGCCACGCCCCTTTCTAAGGGGGAAGATTCTTAACTGAAATTTAACAACCAAGATTTATGATACAATTCGGAGCTTGACAGTGGTCAATTGGGATGGGGTATCCAACGATTCGCCTTAGCGCATTGTAACCCTCCCACTAGTTAGTGTCTTATTTTGAATTTGGATTAGTGTGTCATAGCAAAAATTGCAAAATGTCAGTTCTTCATAGTTAAGTTTAAAAGTACATATTTTGAATTCGCCCACATATTAAGAAGCCCGCTAGAAACATTTATGTGCGACCTAATTATCTTAAACCTTCCGTTACAGGCGTATACTGAAGATTTTATATAAATAAGGCCCAGTTTCAATTCACAGCAATTTCTATCCACAAGACTCACACAAAGATGCATCCGTCATCACGAACAAAAAAGATAAATCATGATTTCCTTGACATTGAGCATCATTCAAAATGACTCCAGCAGATCATCTTAAGTCTGGTTAAAAAACGACAAAAACTACGACATCAACAAATTTAATTGACTTTAATTACGAGCAACAACAACAATTTGTGTGCCGATACCAAGGTCGATCTCTGTACAAAGTATGGACTTACATCCACATACAAAACGTTTGCCAAGTTTGGATATTGTTGTGCAAAATATTAACAAACATGTGTCGAATTCGAAAGCAAATTTGTTTTACGCTCAGAGCATTTAAAGTCTCAACAAGAGTGTTGTGCTTGGATTTGCATCTTCTTATTTCATGCAGATCTTAAGTATCGCACGGTGTCGGCTTAAAATGGAATATTCTGAGCATTAAACATTCCACACTGTATCTAAACACTTTGGCTTAAGTGTTGTACGTATTGCCACATGTAGGTGCAAAAAATTAAAAGAAAAGAAGGCGTACAATACGTGATCAGGTTGTTAATTTGACTTTGAAAAAACAGTCAGGTGTTTTTTTTTTTGTATCTGTTGCTGTATGGACTATAGACCATCGATCAGTTTCGTTTGCGCGAGTTGAATAGCTTCTGCGACCTAGTGGCTTAGTTTGGAGTCGGATTTTGCAAGTTTCTTTATCTTGATTTCGGACAAACGTGTTAGCGAGAGTTCAAAAGACAAAGACTTAATTAGCAGTATCGATATGCGGCCTTCTGTTTCTGTGAGAGAAGAATTATTAGATTTATTGTTTAAATTAATATTTGCACTTCTCCTAGTATAATAGGAGCTCTTTCAAAATGATATTTTTTGATAGGAAAGACACAACCTTTCTTTTTCTATTGATTGAACTAAATTTGGTGATTCTCATTTAAGTTTAGATTATGGCGTATTGTTTTACTTTTGACAAGTGTATAACTAAATATTTGCGGAACAAGCTTGCTTTAAGCTTGCTCAAGCTGGTAAGTGCCCTTTTTGCCAATTCCAAAGAACGGCTAGTCTTGAACGAACTGGAGCCTTCCCTAATACACTTGGCTAAATGTGCTCTAATTTCTTCGATGTACCTGAATCTGGCTTAAAGATTGTCGGCTTTTGGTACTACCTGCAGTTTAAATTTGAAAAGTTCTCTAACTTGGATATACTCCCTCGCTGCCCCGACGTAATGATATCAGTATTATCCTTCTGCCACAGAACTACTACCACGTCAACTGTCCTTGGTCAGAATTTTAGATGGCTTCAAAACAATGGACTGATGCTCAAATCTTTGAGGAAAACGAGAACATAAGACTTAACTAAACCCTTTAAGTAAATATGTGTCTGTGTTCCAAGCAGAAACGATATCCCGATGGCTATGCGTTATTGTTATACCAACAGAGAAAAGAGCAGGTGCAATGAGCATTTGCGTTTGCAGTGATGGACATGGACATCCTGCACTAAAATCGCTGCTCAAGCCTATTACCTCGTCCAAGATAGGGCCACATCCCAGGATTTGGCTGAATTTCGTCAGACGGTTGAACACAGTGAATCTTGTATGGGTCCAACAGGACAAACTTACACTCAGAGAAATTAGACATTCGATGAGTGTGCGAGTAGATATGCCGGTCAAGGTAGGAGTTTTCTCAGAACAAAACGTGCGTTAAGTCTATATTTTCATTTCTAAGTCACGTCCGCCATTGATACTTGAATTTCCCGTGAAGAAGGAATCTTGAGCTACGCCCGGAGAAGTCCCAATTGCCAGATTGTTTTCCTTTATCTCTTACTTAATTAGTTCCTGTCATTATAACCTTCATTAAGTAAGGTGGAGCTACATTTCGGGGTCGATAAGCCCTGCCAGTCAGCTCTGTTTGTAGCTAGCTCTCTGCAGTTTTACACGTGAAGTCAGTTGAGGTCCCCTAGCACCTGCGTGTGGCACCACAACCAGAGTCGGTGTCGCTGTAAAGTCCGTTGATACAGATCGTCGTTAAACTTCCTCCTCCTCTTTCCGTCCATGCAGGTGGAACTAAAAATCACGCAAAGGGCTTTACTCTCTAAGCAACCTAGAGCATCCTTATTCGCTCTGAACATTGTCAATCCTCCTGCTCCGTAAAGCAGGGGATGATGAGAGCCTTATACAAATCGGCACAGCTCTTAAAGCTGTCTATGATATGGCTTCTAGAATTAATTGCCTTTATCGCCCTTAATAAAAAGCCTGCGTTTTCCATCCTCATCCTGTACAGGCCCGAGGAGAAGGATTATTTAAAAGATCTGCTGCAATGTAAATATTGCTGGATGGACGTCTGTTCCTGGCCCAAATTCAAACTGATATGAATCTATGGAAGCCTTATAGTAAGTATAGGTTGTTGACAAACTGCTTAAGACGTTCACACAGTATACTGCAGAAAAGATTTGGCATACGATTTTAAGGAGATTGATGCCTATTTGTCCGACTTTTCTTAAGGATCGGGCAAACAATGCTGAAAGTATATTATATATCCGGGTATATTTGCTTAACTTAGCTCGAAACTTGCAGATGAGTATGCTCCTGACCAATTCATCACGAGCCGTTTGGAAAAATTCGGCATCTATAGGCTGTCAGTTAGACTTTGGCCCGTGCTTATTTTTTCGATTCATATTTTTACATCCTCTTATCTCTGAAAGCTGATATTCATCTTCTGCTCATCTGATTCTAGAGCTTGCGAACAGCTTTAGTCCTTCTTTTATGCAGAGCCGCTTTTTATGCTGCATTTTTAGAGATATTTGTTTGCTTGGGCCGGCAAATTAGAAACAGCACATTGGAATTGGCATCTTGACCGCCATTTAATACTATTGATGCTAGCGGCATGCAAAAGACTTCGTAGGAGGTTTTGAGAGACTCGATTGGAGAAGTATCTGGCAATATCTTGTAGACTTCCAATGTCAAACTTCCTCAGTCCTTACAATATTTGCATCTCTTAGCTCTGGTCTTGATATCCTCAGCCGTGGCCCACAGTGTTTAATATATAAATGGATGATAAGATCCTCGGAATTCCCTTTTTACCACTCTTTCTGCCACAAGAAAAAGTCAAAAAGTCCGTGTCGATTTTAACTGGCTAAGCATGTTGGCTGAGGCCCAGGTCCACCCCGGTCTGTAACGCCACCTTAAGCAAGTATAGGTTTTTGTACCCTATCTGGGTTTTATATAGTAGTTTGTAATACAGAGAAATAATTACCCTCAAGACTTTTAAGACATGTAATAATACAGAACAAGAGAAGAATTGATTGAGTCATATCCGTTCATCCACCCGTTCGTACGATACGTATATAGCCAAGCTGCAGGTCGTAATTTTCAATTTAAAGCCGAAATTAGTCAATCCATTTTGTAAAACTAATTCTGGAACTCACCTGAACTTCCCAGAAATGTGCGAATAACTGTAGACATTTTTTAAAGTAAAAGTTTTTCCCCAGCATTGACCACGCCCACTTTTCAATTCGTTTTACTAGGTTGATAACGTTTAGTTATGCCAATAGTTTTAAAAAATATTTAAACATACCTAGAGTCATTTGGGGTAAGAGTACGCAGTGCTATTTTCTCCGTTTTTAAGGAAATTTAGAAAATATTCAAATATTTTTTTTCAAATATCATGCACAGCTGAGTGCTTTGTCGAAAGACACTCAAAAAATAAGCTATGGAGAATTTGAAAATAATGCCTTAAGTAAGAAACCAAAAAGTAAGAAACAACCCGTTTTGTTAAAAAAAAATAGGAAAAGTTCGTTTGTTTAGGCCACTTTAGAAAACGAAAATGACCGTTTGCGCTATATATAAACTTCATATATTTTCACTTAATTTGAGGCAAAAAATAATTCTTTGTGATTACATTTTAAGTTTTTGAAATAGAAAAAAAAACTAGGGTCTAGGGTAAGATTGCGCAGTGTGTGTTCGGGGTAAGAGTGCGCACTACAAATAAGGCTCTACTAGCCAAAACCTGTAAGGAAGTCGACTGAAAGATCTTCGGACAAAGGCAGGAAGAAGGACTTGTTCAGGATTTAATAACTTGTTTACAGCGTGACATTGGCAGAATATGCATAATAAAATATATTTTTTTTCTTTTTAAATTATATAAACTTTTATTATGTTATTATTTTTGCTTAAAAAAAAGTAAGACAAGTTCCTTCCTTCATAAAAGTGCTTTATTGTTTAAAATTCACTTGAAGCTCATTGCGAAATTACCTTTTATGAAAATTGCATACGAAACTGGTTGCGTACCCTTACCCACTCCCCTGCGCACTCTTACCCTAACTTCGGGGCAAGAGTGCCGTAGTGATGGGCAAATACCCGGTATATACCATCTTGGGGTAAAAACCCATTTATTAACCCGGTTTTTACCTAAAAGGGTATTTATGTGGGTATTTATTAAAAAAAGAGCAAGTCGTTCACAAACTTTAATTCATTTGAAATTTTATTGTCACAAGATAGTTTATATAGAAAAAAACGGTTTTATTAGCAGAATAGAATAATGAATTGAATCAATCAGAATCAGTGGAGTTAGATTTGTTAATTAATGACTCCGAACTCCTAGATGAACTAGTTGTATTTTCGTTCCAATGACTGCAGCCCGGTTCATTTTGTTGTTTGCTACCTTGCCTTGATTTTCCTCCCGCTTGCAGGCTCCAATTGTGCGAAATACACGTCAACTTCGCAGCCCTTTCGGTGACAAGACGATTACGTTTCTTGCTGTGAATCCAACTGAAGGTACTAAATGATCGTTCTGTTGCTGCAGAAGTAACTGGCGCCGGTAAAATTCGTGCTGCAACTTTGCTTAAGCACTTACTACCACAAGGACCTTTCCACCAAAACAAGGGTTCTATGGAGGAAGCACTTGACCAAATGAATTCCTTTGCCCAAATGTCTTCTTTTGAACGATACAGTGCGAGCTTGGACATCACGTCTAAGCCCATATTTCTTGAAACATTGTAAATAAACTCCATTGCCGCTATTTGCTCAGAATCACTTAATTCACATCCTTGATTTGATGGGTCAAGAAGAGCTGCAGCAAGGTATATTGGTGACTCTGCCAATTGCATTCTTTCCTCAAATTTGTCAATAAGTTGCCGTTTGTCTAACTCATTTAAAAGCCTTATTTGTTGGGTTTCCAGCAAAATGCGCATTGAACTCTGTAACTCTTTGAAGACCGTATGCACTTTATGAATTAGGCACTTATTGGACTCAAATTTTGTTGTCCACAAAACTATTGGCTTGATGATCTTTATAATTAGGACAATATCTTTCCAAAAACAGTCTTCATCAAGCAATATACATTTAATTTCTTTGGAAAGAGAGGAAGACTGATTGACGGCCAATGTTTGTAAACTTACCTTGTTAGTGACTAGACTTTCAAGACTGAATGTATAACTCCCCCATCGAGTTTTTGTTGGAAGTTTTAATGATGCTGTAACGCCTTTTTCCTTACTGATTTTACACAGGAATGCACTGAGGACCTGGCCGCACTTAATTGTTTTAATAACATCAGTTGACTTTTCAATAAGATCTTTAACAGGTTTGCATTTGATGATGTCATTACAAGACAAATGCAACGTGTGTGCTTTGCATCCTAAAGGAACAATATGGTTATATTTCCCTCTAAGTAAACGAAAAGCTTTTTGCATGTTAGCAGCATTATCTCCAATCACCACAAAAAACTTTTCCGGTTGATATTTTTCTAGTAATGATTGCATTTGTTCTTGCAAGTATTCCGCAGTGTGCCTTTTATCTTCTGTTATTAGGAATTCAACAAAAACTGGTTCAGGTTTTGAAATCACGAAAATGATAACACCTTCATTACGTATATTACTCCAACCATCACACTGGAGATGTAAATTTTGGGCACAGTTTAATTGTTCTGCAATACTGGACTTTACCGCTTGATACTCCTCCTCTAAAAGGTTTGTTGCTAGCTGCTTTCTTGATGGCAATTTGAATGACGGTTGTAAACGCTCGAAAAATGTAATCCATACAGGATGTTCCACTAATGATAAGGGCGAACCACTAACATATATGGCTCTCGCTAACATTTTGTTCAAAGTTAACTGAAAAATGTAAAATTCAATAAGCTATTTATTAGGTATTAAAGAAAGAAATATCTTACATTATCGGGTTTTGATAATGATGCTACATTTGTTTGATCACTATTTAAACTTTGAACGGTGTCAATAGCAGCGTTGTTGTCACATGAAAGCTCAGCATTGATTGCATTTTCACAAACAGTGCATTTTGTTACTAATTTTTCATTTTTTAAACAGTTTTTGATGTCAGACGGACATTTAAAGCAATTCAACAAATGAAGTGTTATTTTATTTACGTTAGGGAAATAACTTTTTCCAGAATACTTGCATTTTGCCTCCTTATTTTGAGTATGAAAATGTTTCCACACTACACTTTTGTTTCTTCCCATCTTGATTTTTATTTAACGCTGCGTGTCGGTCTCTTCAATATGTTTATCGGACAAATTTAGTACTCAAAATGAACCTACGCTATAAAAAAAATGCTGCAGAAATTGTGCAACAACATTGCGGTACTTTAAGCTTTGTTTATTACATAGTTAATACATAATAGTTGTTGGTCTCTGACAAGCTTCAGCGTGACATTATGGGGACTACTGTACTTCTTGTACTGCTTGCCCTAGATTAACATGGTTGCCATAATGTCAAAAACTATGACTGTTACTATAAAGAATTAGCTGTCTGGGTAAGTCCAGCATAATTAATAGAATATGGTATAGGATAATTAATCTAAAATAAATACCCAACATTGGGTACATAAAAACAGATTTCGGTATATACCCGGTAAATACCTGGTATTTATCCTCTCAAAAATACCCACCAGGGGGGTAAAAAATAAGTGCCCATCACTCTGAGTGCGCAAGCTGACTATGTTTAGTTTTTCAATAAAAAGAAAATTGTAATTTTAATATTTTTTCCTGTTTTGATAATTGTTTTTGTCCCAAAAATGTAGGGCTACAAAACAATATTTCACTCAAGTATTTCACTCAAGTATTTCACTCAATTTTGCACTCATTATTTGCACCCAAAGTGAAAAGAGCTCACTCTTACCCCAAACGACTCTACATATTGAATTGAACCCTCTTGCAAAAACCTTTACTGTTTTGAGATCTATCATTCAGAGTAGTTGTGATGGATACTAGACTGGTCCTACTAATAGATCTACTTAATTCAGACGATTTCTAAAAATGTACACAGGCAAGGCAAAGCTGTAGAAACGCTTCTACTTAGGTCGATGACAAACAATGAACCTCTTACCTTTGGAATGACAAGGTAGCTCACATTATTTTTATCCACTCAAATTACTTTTTTTTTAAGCCAACACTTTCCCCTCTGAGCTTGGTGCTATCATCATGCAAAGAAATAGAAAGAATTTATTTCTGAAACAACGCGTCATTAAAAAATCATTATCTTTAAAGTTAAAACATTAATGTGCCATCCATGTGTGCTCATTATATGACATATGCCCATACGCATACTTTGAAAAAAAAAACTTAATTTATATGCTCACCTGAAAAAAAAAATCAATAAAACCTACTCAATGTGAGTCTTGCCGGCCTTTGCTTAGCTACCAGGTTAATGATCTAAGAAAAAACCCCAACAAAAATCGATAATCATGGTGGCGGTGAGGCTTTGTGAAGTTGTATTATCACCCGTTTGCCTTACTTTCGTGCGAATTCATTGAATTAGGCTAAACGGGTTCGCAAATCTAGTGCAAAAATAATTACGATTTAATTGACCGCCTTTGACCCATTCTTGAAGCTCTAGAGCCCTAGCTGAATCCAGCATATAGTAAGGCTCCTTTCGATAGCATAGTATGAACATCTTCGTTTTCTATTTGCATAGTTTCTTAGGCGTGGTATATTATACGACTACTAAGACTGAACTAAATGAGTCAGTCATTCCAGGAATAGACGTGAACAAGGCATTATGTCACGCTCACGAATCACCGGTGGTCATCCATTTTTACTGTCTGGCTGTCATTTTATGCAAAAAGCCTTTCACGAAAGTAACAGAGGGCGGACTTGTTTTTAAAGGCAAATCTTCGAAGATGATTCTCTTGTTTTGAGCAATTAAAAAATAGAAAAAAAAGCTTCTGGCAGCGGTGGGATTCGAACCCACGCCTCCGAGGAGACTGGTGCCTTAAACCAGCGCCTTAGACCGCTCGGCCACGCTACCTTGATACTCGTTTGTGTCAAATGGTGGATATCAAATGATGAAACTTATAATGATTTATTTTCAAGTTGCTTCCTTTACAAGAGGAAAATCGTTCATGTACTTCAAAACCCCACAAATGCTAGACGGAAACTAATTAAGACAAACGGAAACAGTCGGCAATACAGTTTGGAATTTATTCGTTACATTTAAAAAAAATAAGAATTCGTTTAAAAGTTTATTTTATTACGAATAATTTACGATGCGAGGTGAGATTTTTTTTTCATTTTGCCTTAATTTACTTACTAAATTAATGTATTAAAAAAAATTAATTGAAACGTCAAGTAGAACTTCTATGTTAAGGAATTATGTGACTATTATAAGAGATATTTTTTTGTCAAAACCAAAACTTGGCTTAAATGTAATCTGTTGGGAGAGTTCAGAACTTTGTTGAAAACCCTTACAAGCCATTTTGATACATTATGTGTTTCATTGAGGGCTTAATCGATACCAGTCTTAAGCCTGCAACCCAATGAATCCGTTGTTTCCGTCACGTTGAAGTACATAACTGACAACTAAGTTCAATAAACACGTTCTTATGGGAAGCGGCCCATAGAAGAACTTCGTGACGTACGTCACTTTCCATAAGAACCTGTGTATTTCACTGAGTTCTCAGTTGTGTACTTCGACGTGACGGACGCAACGGATTCATTGGGCTGAAGGCATAAGCATTTTTTGTAGCCTTACCATCACAAATGGGTACAGTAGTGTACATAGATAGGTAAAGGGTACATTACCATCTTTACAGTAGTGCTCAAGGGGTAAAAGGATGGTTTTGGAAAATTTCCTCATAAAGAAAATGGAAAGAGTGCATCAAAATGAAAAAAAGTCGACGAACGACTGCCTGGTGGAACCCGAGAGAAGAAAAAAAAGTATGTAGTTGATGGACACTGAAGACTGTTTTAAAGGTAGCAAAAAATACAAATTAACAATATGGGTTCAAGACCGAGGGCATAGGTAATTTGACAAGTATCAGATTACGAGTTATCTTTTTCAAATGCTTTTTAAAAACCTTTGCTGACTGGTGACTTTTGAGGGTGAACTTTTGAGGGTTAAGAGACTTGCACTAAAAACTTTTCGCTAAAAAAAACTTTCAAATTGTTTAGTTTAATAATGGGTACGATAATCTGGAGAGCAGATTGAGCGAAAATTTATCAATGTGTTCCATCAAGAATATGTTTAAGAAAATATTACCTTTGCTTCCCAGTCTGGAAAATTTGTTTTCTCCTTAAAGCACTTTTAGGGCTGCCTTTGAGAAATTTCTGGTCGCTAACGTTTAAATAAAATTAACGCGAAATTTGTTTGTTTGTGTCTTAGTTTAATTTTGATATGCGCAGAGTAGGTTACAGATGACTTACAGATGGTTACATTGATTTTGAGGTACTTAAATTATTAGCGGGTCTGATTAAGTTCTGGCAGACTTTTAAGGGGTGGGTCACAGCCATTCCTATTTTTTTTTATACCCGATCGATTAATTAATTAATTAATTAATATTTATTTTAATGCATAGTTGAAACACAGTGAAATAATCACAGTAGATCCTTAAGACCTTTTAGAGATGTGACCGAAACCGACAGGTGAATCGATTAGGCCATGTCAGTCCGTCCGTCCGTCCATCTGTATGTGTGAAGGTTTAAGGTCTTTAAAATCAAGCTAGAGTGTTGATATTAGCTACACGGCTTGACTCTTTTGTTGCACGGACGAAGTGTGAAAATTGACTCAATCCGCCATCGGACACGCCCACTACTGGCTTTAATGTGAGACAACCTCTATTTAATTTTTTTTTTCAAAACGCCTTTTGGTCAAGTAAGACAAGGCACAGGATTTTAATTTTTGGTACTGTGCAAAACAAGGCAAAAAGGTGCTTAACAAGGCAAAAATTGGACCGCCCACAATATCGACCATGCCCAGTTTTAACATGTTAGATCTTTAAAAACCCGATTTCTCGGAAAGTTGACTCCAAATCGAAAAGAAATTATGTGACAAATAGTAAAGATATTACTATTTGCTAAGCTTGCCTTATGGAAAGTTTCGAGCTCCACCCACTTTTAAGGGGCGTTTATAGAAAAAACTGTTTTTTTTTCTGAAATAATTTTCACTTCTAACGTATTTTATGATTCTAACGAAATTATAATTAATTGATTTTAATTTTTAGCCCATGACCACTTTTGGGGGCGTGGCCTACAAATAATATATGAATTCGGGCTGTATTTGGTGTTACATGGTATATAGATGGTTGGGTATAAAGAAGTTTGTCCCTGACAAACTCTTGCACTTACTCACTTGTTTTTTTGGAGTTTGCTACTATCCGATGGAGCACTCAGGCTCAACTACTGGTCCATTTTACTACCATGCAGACACTTAACATAAATGCATTTAGTTTACCCGTCTTCCGAAGAAATATGAGAAGGAGTTTCAGTGATGAAGAGCTCAGGTGTTTGGCACTCACCACGTCAGCCCCAAAGATCCGCCCCCTGATGCAAGCAAAGGCAGGACAAATACAGAGGAAGTGCTCCGCTGTATCGTTGTCCTCTTGGACCTGGCAGGACAGGTGGTGGTTTCGCTCAAGCCTTACTAGGAATGCAGTAGAGTGGGAGAGTTATGATCGATCACTTCAGATTATAAGCTCGCGCCTAAATGGAAAATAATATTAGCTTACGATTTTCCTTACATTCTTTCCCAGCGTGATGTTTGAAAAAACCCATCCCAATCACTCTATCGAAATCCTCTATTATTTAAACTGAGAAAATTTAATGATTTAACATGCTCCAGTTCGATTTGTTTCAAAGTTGAATTTTTCTAGGATCGAAGATATTTGTAGATTTTAATGAAGATCATTTGCAATGCTGAGAAAAAACGAAATTCTATGATCACGGCTATAAGTTATTCCGCTATCTTGAACTCAACTTGCTGGCCGTAAGCTTTGGTAGCTTTGTTTTTCTTAAGTTTATCCATCTAGATCAAAGGGTAGACCTGATCTTCTTCGCCGTTTAGCAAAAAATTGTCTTTATGTGTGCCGTTCCCCTGTAATACCCCTGGATGTTTCTTTCTTTTACCTTTGCTTTACTATAAAAAAGTCAAAAGTTTATGAATTTTCTTGCTTAAGTCAGAATTTTTAAAAACAAAATTTTGAAAAGCGGAATTTCATGAAAGGACAATTTTGTATAGCAGACCTATGACCCGCTCCCTTTGCAGATGTAATGTTGTGTAGACCCTGCTCGTCAACAACCTTTCGAGAGGTCGCAATTATTGCATCAAAATTTCATACCCATAAGAGTAGTTTTCATGCAATGTTTGGGGACTCGACATGGTCCAACCACCTCTTTCTTTGCCTACTACGGGGTGCTCTTTTTGATATCGGCTAGGATGGCCTGTCTAGTGTCTAGGAAGTCTTTTGGAGGGCATATGCAATGTGGCGAAGTATTCATCACTCTATAGCTATTTCTTGAAGAGTTCTATAAAACTTCAACAACTTCAACTTCTATTCAACAAACTAATATAAAAATTGACACCTTTGCCTTCACACCAAGCTCAGTTTTATTGATCTATCAGCTTGGCCAAAGCTAGAGAATTACTGCTAACATATCTTTCGCGAAATTATCGTGGCCTGCCCTGCACAAGGTCATTAAAAGTTAGAGTCAATCTAAAAAATAATTTTCATGCAAAAATAAAAGCCATACCTTCCTGTACCTTGAGTGCGCTTAAATGCCAAAACAAATTCATTAACACGTAGCAAATGGGCTATATATCCGATTGTTTATGCCCGCGATCTTTCTTAGCCCACTTTCCGGTTGCACACTAAAACCATCATCTAAACGGATGCATCCAACAAATTGGTTCAAACTCAAAACTACAAACAACAAACAATTTACGTCTGCGTTTTCCACCACAAACAAATAAACAAACGATTCCCATACATCAGCCGAATGACCTCCTTCTGGCCACTCATATAACTCAATCAAAGGCGCATAAAATAAACTTTGTCAAGTCGCCTAATAATGAAGAGAACGAGGCGCATCAAAAGCGAACAAAATATGAACTGTCAACAGTGGGAAACCTTGCAACCGTTGACAATGTAAAAAGGGACTCGTTCCCGAAATAGCATTTACAGTGCAATGTTGTGATCGCTTATAGAGAGCATTTCGACAAGAATCTTTTTGAAGAAGTTGTTTTGTTTGAAAAAGATTTCTTGCGGATACTTAGATACTAGTACAAGAAAAGGCAAACCACCTATGAAGTGCCCTAATCTCGTTTGTTCATATCTCAAGCACCTCAACGAGTTCTCTTGAAATTGGGCAACACGTTCTTGTTTTCATGGGTGCGCATCTCAATTTAGATTCTCGAAAATAGTCAAGAAAACTCTTTTGCGAAACATGTGGTTTTGTAACTGCAGAATGGCTTTGCCTTCGTCTTCTTTTTGGTCTACATCCAAGTGTTTATAATGCTGATGCTGAAAAGCCCTTGGAAAGGGCAAAAGTTCTTTGCCTTCTGTCGTTCGCGTTGTATCTTCCGTTGAAAGTATTTCACGCATTCAACTGTAAGTTGCACAACTTCTGAGATATTTTTTGTGTCAAGATTTTATTGTCTAATTGATTTGATCTACACACCTTCTTCGGTGGCTACGAATCTTTCCTGAAAAAGTCCAACACCGCGCACATGTCACCATTAAAGTGTAATTTGTTAATTCAATGATGAAGACTTCCCTTTTGGCCAGTTTTTTGAATGGGGAAGATCAAATCTGCCGGAGTATCTTTGGTCACATATCCCGGAAATTATATTAATGCATCAAATATAGACGCGTGTGATTTGGTTTAGAATTGTGGCGCCACATAGCATTTAACATTTTTTTATAGCCACAATTTATTAATGTATGGAACGGATTATAACAAGTTCTTAAAAAGTTCGAGTTAATTATAAAACAAGCGAATAGTAGTATGTTGGACTCTGTTCATTTAGTTATAAGAACTTGTTAAATCTTTATAAGAAACTTTTTTAAGTTTTCATTTTAGCTATCAAAAAATATCCTTGTGGAAACTTTGGTTTGATTGATTGAATAAGGCCTGCGAATGGTGAAAACTCACCCACACCGTGGGTTGCCTCTACTTTGTTTTTTTTTTACTTGCTCTTAGCTAAATTTAAAGCTGCCTTCTACAAAAGTTGAAAACTCTACAATAAGTGGGAGCGTTATCGCAATACAATCAATTGGGCAATGTACAAAGCCTCACGTAATGCTGCTACTCAGTTGGTTCGTGCATCTAAGCGTAACTACTACTCTTCCAAGCTCAGCACATCCTTACCCCCCAAGGTACTATGGAGAAATCTCCGAGAAGTTGGCGTTGGTGGAAAAAGTCCGGTTAGTTGCACGATTGACTTGGATGTGTTGAATAGCGCCTTTCTATCCCATGAACAGCCGGCTATAAATAGTTTCGACTATGAAGCAATTTCAAACATAGCTCCTGAGCTTGACGCTGACTTCTCAGTAGTAGCGGAAAGTGATGTTCTTGCTATCATCACAGATTTGAAGTCAAACGCTATTGGGGTAGATGGTTTATCGCTTCGTTTTCTAAGACTAATTTTGTCGCAAATAATAAGTCATCTGACGCATATTTTAAACACTTGCATAATTACGTCCACCTTTCCTCAAGCATGGAAATGCGCAAAAGTTATACCTGTTGCAAAGAAAGCTTATCCGTCTAATGCTACTGATTATAGGCCCATTAGCATATTACCCTGTCTTTCAAAGGTCTTTGAAAAATTGCTAGCATCGCAAATCCCGCGTCACTTATATCAAAATTCTCTGCTGACCCCTTTTCAGTCTGGGTTCACAAAAAATCCTAACTGCCAGTCTGCCATGGTAGAGATTCTGGACGATATCAGACAGGATTTTGATAAAGGACATGTGACGCTGCTGTGTCTCCTTGATTTTTCGAAGGCCTTTGGCAGAGTAAGTCATGAAATTCTATGCTTAAAGCTACCTAATTTTTTCGGTTTCAGTGATAGAGCTGTTAGGCTCATTCGAAGCTATTTATGTGAAAGATCACAAATGTTTGTTGTGGATAGAAAGCACTCTGGACTGAAATCTATAATTCAAGGTGTCCCTCAGGGATCAATCTTGGGACCCATTTTATTCTCTATGTACATAAATGACCTGGTAACAACTTGCAAAAATTCGAATATTCACCTATATGCGGACGATGTACAAGTCTATCTATCCCAGCCAACAAAAAATATAGCTGAACTAGTTGCCCATCTAAACGATGACCTAATTGCGATCAATACATGCGCTACTAAAAATTGTCTAACACTAAACCCGAAAAAAAGCCAGGTTATTCCCATATCGCAGAAGGTACTTCAGTTGAATATTTTTTCTGATATTTGGTTATCTGGAAATAAGCTTCAGCTCGTTGAAGTTGTCACAAGCTTAGGTATTACCATCAACACACAAATCTCTGGCTATAATCATGTAAACGTCGTTGTGGGCCGAGTGTATGGATGCTTGAGGAAACTCTGGGTTTCTGCAACTTACACTCCGCTAAACACTCGTAAAAGGCTTGTTCTTACTCTTATCATGCATTTTATTTCTTCTGCTGCAGTTGTCTATAGCAACTTAGACTCACTCTCATTTTACAAGCTTCAAGTAGCATACAATGATGCTGTAAGATATGTTTACGCAAAGCATAGGTTTGATAGAATCTCTGAGTTTTCTAGACGGTTCTTTGGATGCACTTTGAAACAGTATATTGATTTTAAAAATTGTATATTTCTCCACCATATCATTTACTCTAAATTACCTGCTTATCTATTATATTGTAAACTTAATTTTTCTAGTTCTAATAGAACTCTTTACATTAACACTCAACGTTTTAAATACTTAAATTCATCTCGACTGTTTTTTATTCATTCTGTTAGACTTTGGAATACTTTCCAACACGGTTAAAGCGCATATATAATGCTGCCTTGTCTATGTACTATTTCTCCTCATAATGCTCTTTTCTATTTTTTGCTTTGTTTTTATTTTTAAATTAACTATGTTTACAATTTTTGAGTAATTTGTTAATTTAATCTTAAGTAGGTATAAGTAATTATTTTCTTTTTTGAATGTTAACTTAAATGAATTTATCCATTCTTAAGTACTAGAAGAGACTATGTGTTAATTATACAAGTACAAAATTGTTAAATAAATTGAATTGAATCGAATTACCAAAAAGCCAAAAAATAGTTATTTCCTAAAAAAGCCCCCTTAAAGTGGGCGGAGCTCAAAACTTTGTTTAGCACAAACTTAGAGAAAGCTGATATATTTCTTGGATATATTTTTTGGATTGAGCCGGAAATTTCAGAGAAATCAAGTTTTTAAAAATATAACACTGTAAAACTGGGCACGGTTAACGTGCTAAAGGTTTTTAGCCGCTATTTTTATACACCAACATTTGAGTTCTTGTTAAACAATGTCAAAAGGTCTTTTAAAATAAAAATGTGAATCAGAGGATGTCTCACGTCAATAGAGGGCGTAGCCAAAAGCGGAACTAACAAATTTTAGCACCTTGTCAGTGCAACATAACAAAGTGTTTTGTTTTTATGTTAGTTCTATAGCTTGATTTTGAAGACCTCCTCACATACAGACGGGCGGAAGGACGGATGAACATGGTCTTAGGGGTCTACGGTGTTTTTTTCACTGTGTTTCAAACCATGCATTAAAATTCATAGGTACCCTGGGTCTGGTATAAGGATAGCTCTATACCAGAACCAGGGTATAGAAAAATCGGTACAATAAATATCGTCAAAATGAGATCAGCGAATTTGCAGACTTCGATAGTTCTTCTGTTGGGGTTGGGCAGCTTTTATCGACACAATAGCCTAAAAATATGTCATGTATAGAAACGTAGCATACCTAATCGGAAAAGCATCCAATCAATAGAATTGTGATTCCTAGTCTGCCAGGCATATCGTATTTCGTCTGCCATAGAAACGTTTCCATGGCTAGTGGGACCACAGAACTGCTGCATAATTTAGGTACTCGTAATGTGTATCGGGCCTTAAACTTAGTTTTTTGAAATAAGATTATTTTTTTGAAAAAAGATTAATGAAGAAAACACTTATCAAAAATGTTTGCTTGGGAATACCAAGCAATTCTTTAAATACCTACAATCAATTGCCACTCACTCCTTTCAATGTAAACGTGCGGAAAAATTCCTTGAACTTTATTGATAGCCCAAACAATTCCCATGCCCTTCTATTTATAAGGTTTTGTTTGATCAATAACAACCCTACTTCATGACAAATATTAGCTCAAAAACTTTTGTGTAAACTTTGAAAGGTATGTAATAGATGCCCGAAGAAATTCGAAGGGCAAACGAAATTAAATCAGTGATTATTGTCATAAAGCAGGGAATGATTTGCACTAATTGCGTACCATGTGCCTTGCGTGTATCATATGGTATGTTACACAGACCTTAAGCAACAAAAAGTAAAATAATATTAATTTCCTTAATTAATTTCTCTTTTCTCTGAATCTGAAGACATAAGTTTCATTAAGAGTCACATCCGCAGCGCCAGATAAGACGACGCGTTTTTGAATGCCATCTCCGCTTGAATATAAAAACGATTTAAAGAATTAAAGGTGAAGGGAATTTTTTATTCCCTTAAGACTCCATAACAAATGTTTCGAGCTGGAAGCCATCCCACATAAATTTTCAGTCCTCTCCCGCGAGAAAATTTTTAAATATTTTCACTTTTTCTTTTCGGGAACTCAAGCATCGTTTGCTCAACAAAAAACCCAGACCCAGTTGCACGATGAAAGAGCAAGATTCCCATTTCGATTAATTAATTGTCATTGGAAGGAATATGGGCGTCGAGAAGTCTTAAATTCACTTTCAATTGAACTGAATTAAATCCCCATCAGCGAAATCGACATTTTGTTTGATTTGTTCATTTTGTAGATACGCTCGAAGAAGATACATTTCAATTGCTCGCCCGGCTGTGTTTGTCCACTCAAAGGGCATTGCATTCGGGCAACATGAAGAAATAAACTATAAACTGGCCGTCTTGGGACAGGCATAATATAGGAGAGTCAGCAAGATGTTGAATTTATAATGAAGTTGGAGGGCATTGTGCTCCATCCGTGAAACGACGCACGGAGTAAAATCTATTTCGAGATGATTTTTATTGGCATCCATCCAGAGTATACCCATACAACCCATACCACGGACAGATGGATAGAAGCTTTGACCAATTTCTGCAGTTCTTATGACAATGTCCACTTGACTGGGTGATGGTAGTCTTATGTAATGGGGTTTCGATTACGTAATCCATTGTTCCAAGTTGTCGTTTAGTTGTCCTGCCCAAAAAACGAGCTAAAGATCCGTGCGAGAAATGATCACGTCGAACGAAAATGGAAGTGACCGTATGCCATGTGTGGACACACCAGGCACCAATAAAGTTGCGACTAGTTTGGGTTTTTTTTTAGTTGCACTTTGAGTAACTACTTCGACATTTAGGTGTTAAGATTAAATAAAAGCGAAATTTCTAAAACTATGTTTTTTTGTTTAAAACTTTTCACACTTACCATCTCACGTTCTTAACCTCGTTCTTAATCCTCACTTCATTGCAGTTTTACCTCCTGATTAACATGATTTACCTCCTGATTTTAGAGTATACCTACGATACATATAATTTTTGCGGATGCCGAATTACTTTCTTACTTAATCCGCTTCTCATGACAAATGGTATGCTCTCGGACGCTTTGTCAGAGTATTGCGGTGGTAAGATCGTGATTCGCCCTGGAATAGAGTCCATTCTTTTGGTTTCCAAAAAAGTAACATTATTACCAGCCAACTAACTTATTGTAAGTGGCATGGTAAATAATGTTTATGGGGTCTTTGATTAATATCAAAAGAAATCTTAGAGTAGCCTCAACCCCAATAGGTGTTTCATATAATCATCAGTAGGGCATATATCACGTCTTGCCCAAAACACAAAATTCAGCCAGTTCCACGCGAGATTAGAAAAAAATCGAGAGGAATTGTGTGCTAGTCCATTCTTTTGGACTATAAAATAACTTGCTTACGAAAATGCCTTCATAGTCCACAGATACAGCGATTGGCAAGAGTAATTCTTTGTTTAGTCTTTATGGAAAAGTCAGAGGAAGTAGCAACGCCTGGAACAACTTACAATTCTTCGTCGATAGACAATATACCTATAGGATGTCACCTTTCGTCTTATCAATAATTAACAAAATGGAAGATGGCAATTGAACAATTTTGAGTTTTTTCAAGATTGGAGGAGGCGAAATTAATTCTAGATCATCATACTGGAACACACCTAATTGTAGGCTGATCGCTTTAGCAGATCAGCCGGTTGTAGAGCTTCCGGCCACTACCAGACTTGCTCTACTATAGGTTTTTTGGGCCGCTGAGCACGAATTTCAGGTTTTTTTTCTAGAGATATTGGGGCTTAAATCTCCCGAAAATACCCCTAAATAGGGGTGTTTTTGCTATATTTGCGCTTTGAGCATTAGGTGGTGTCAAAAAACTATGGTTTTGTCTTTAATTTGAATATTACGTAATACTTTATAAAAAATTCAACATTCGGGTTAAATTAAAAGGGTAAAAACAACAACTAATAGGGGGAATTTTCTACATTTCAGGATTTCAGGATTTTTGAAACTAAAAACTCTATTGTCATGTTTTTTAAAGTTTTTTTAAAAAAAAAAATGCCATCCGGCTTTTCGACAAAAATTTGAGTACCTTAACTTAAAATTCGTTTTAAGTAAAAAAAACAAAAAATATTACAGGACGTACCTTAGAGCTTAGAGTACATGAAAGAATTGATTTAATAATTTTATATCCAAAAATGCGGCAAATAGTCAAATATGTTCCCCTTTATTAACTGCACTGAATAAATATATATAATGAATATATATAAAATAAATAAGTAAAATAAGTAAAATAATAAAGTTTCGTGGCCCAAATGCTTACATAGTTTGTATAGGCCACGGTGGGCATGGGCTTAAAATTAAAATCAATTAATTGTAATTTCGTTAAAATAATGAGAAAATACGGTAATAGCGAAAATTATTTCAGAAAAAAAAAACAGTTTTTTCCTAAAAACGCCCCTTAAAAGTGGGCGGAGCTCAAGACTTTGTGTGGAGCAAACTTAGCAAATAGTAATATCTTTATCTCATTTCTCATAAAATGTTTTTTCTTGTCTTGTTTTCTTCTGAGTCTTGGGCCAATATTGCTCAATACCAAAATTTAAGTTCCTGTGCCTTGTCTAGCTTGACCAAAAGGCATTTCGAAAGAAAATGTGAAATAGAGGTTGTCTCACATTGAAGCCAGTCGTGCGCGTGGCCGTTGACGGATTGAGCCACTTTTTACACTTTGTCTGTGCAACAAAAGAACCAAGTCGTGCAAGCAAGTTGCAGCTCTTTAACTTGATTTTAAAGTCCTAAAATCTTCAGGTCTTGAGGTTCTACTGTGATTATTTTACTGTGTTGCAAACTATGCATTAAAATTAATTTACCCTCGGTCGGGTATAAAGACTATTTTACTCCCTAGGAAAAAGGTTTTTGAATAGTCTTTTTACGCACGTGGCATTTCCAGTTCCTACAACCTAAAAACAGTATTAGCAAAGAAGTATTTTAATTTTTTGGTTCAAATTCAATATTTTTGTAAAATTCACGACTTAAACATGGGTGTGGGGTGGCCAAAAACTTTGAATAATCAAAATCTAGACCAGATTCCGGTGTACCTTGTGCTGAATTTATTTCTTATTCTACCCTAAGCAATGCTAAAAAGCAGTCGAAATCAAAATTATAGGTTTCTCTCAAATTCAGCCTCTAAGTCTGAGCGTGGTCCAAAAAAAAAAAAAATAAAATTTTTTGAAACCCGCCCACTGACACGCCCACTTTACTTAAAAGCATGAAAAATTAAAAGTTGTTGCAGGAAGCTGAAATTTGGTATGCGATGTCCTCGCTTAAGTGTATTGTCATTTAAAATTGGCATTTAAAAAAAAAACCGAATACCGCCCCTTGTAGGCGTGGTCATACTTAATATGCATTCTAATAAACGGTTTTTATTTGATATATTTGCTTTAAATCCAACAAATGTTCAGATATGTGTGTTAGCTATTAAATCAAGTGAATAAATTTTCGCCACGCCCACTTTTGGGGGCGTTTTTGAGTATAAACCAAATTTTTAATATTAAAATGCAATCAACACGTGTATACGACTTCTGAAAAAAAAAATTAAACAAAAATACGAAGTTATTGAGAAGGGGTGGATGTCACGCCCCTTTCTTAGGGAGGAGATTCTTAACTGAGAAATTCAAAAAACAATTGAAGTTAAATGAAACTAAAATTTAACAACCAAGATTTATGACACAATTCGGAGCTTGACAGTGGTCAATTGGGATGGGGTATCCAACGATTCGCCTAAGCGGATTGTTACCCTCCCACTAGTTTTTATGGGTTATGTACAATCATTAGGAGATTCTTAATGTTTAATTTCAGCTTTTCATGAGGGAAGTTGCAAATTGAGACCGATTGTGGGCATGTCTGCAGGCGGATTTGAAAAATTTTAACAGTTGTATTTGTTCTGATAACAAAAATTTTATACGCACAAAATTTCAGTTTTCTAGATCAAAATCTAGGGCCTAAAAATGGGTGATATTCGGACGGGTGGACATGGCTCATTCAGAATCACGTTATCTATTATATTATATTTATCTTTTATATTATATTTCTGTGTTACATTTTCGCCTGTATCAAACTTAATATACTCCATTCCCGTGGAATAGGGCATAAGAATTAGACTCTGTAGCATATTTAGTTCATACAAAGTTTTTGGCCACGCCCCTTTTTATGAGGTCGATTTTACAAAAAAAATTAAAGTTTGACAAAAAAAAATGATTTTTGCTTGCATAAGCCTAGCTTGGAAATAAATATGCTATTGTTGATATTTCGTAGCAATGGGTAGTCCGACCACGCCCTTCATTAAAAAACTATTAAAAACACATATAAGGGAATACTTCCGTATATATTCTTAATATTTGCTTGCACCCTAAGGCGTCGAAAAACAATAATTACATCAGCAACTTACAATGTGGGATAGGCGGGGAATTCAACGGTCGGTTATATGCGGACTAAAACTTTTGCCTACATACTTTTCTTCAAAAAGTCAAAAGATTGCTTAAAACAGCAAAATGAGCAAAATTTTATTGTTTGAGTCAAAATTTTTAAAAGCTGAATTATGACCCTCTCCGGCCAAAACCACTGCAAAGATGACTATTCTTCTCCGGACAGCTATTCGACCAATTGCACTGTTCTCTCCAAGGTCATGGAAACGCTAATGAAACTATTTCGATCCACGAAAGCTCCTCAATGCCCATCAATATGGCTTTCGTAGCAAAAGTTTACTGGTGATTAGATGGCTTATTTCAGCGAGAAGTGGCTTCGCTTCTTGCATCTCTTTGATGAAACCAAAAATGTTGCGCATGATATTTCGAAAGCATTTGAGAAACGCTGGCACCAGATTCTCTTGTCGAATATGCGGCTTTTAGCATGCGCCACCCGCCACCTAAACCTAAGTCTCGGTGCTTCTCTACTGCTCCGTCCCTGCTGGATGGATTCGAAGATTTTTCGGACCGGGGCAGCGATTGCAGCCGTTGTATTTTGGCTCTTCTGGCTAGTATAGTTCGATGTTATATCTCCTCCTCCGCACTGTCCGTCTATGTAACGACACCATAAATCGCCCGAAGAATTTTCCTTTCGAAGCAGCCTAAAGCGTTCTCACCCCCTTTAACAGTGTTCACGCTTCTGCAAACAGGGCTGGGATGGTGAGGCTCTTATAAATAAACACTCAAGTTGCCGGAGTGAGGGCTTTGTTACTCAATTGCCTTCTTAGCCCAAAGAAACAGCAATTGGCAAGAGTTATTTTCGTTTAATTTCAGTGCTGATGACGTTGTCTAAATTTATAAAGAGTGCTCTAATTAAATAGCCATATCGGTTGCATTCAACTATTTAAAGAACCCAACTCCAATACCAGCGTTAACAGGGATTCTCATACGGTTGATTTTTGAGTCGTATTTTAGGCGTACCGTACAGTATTGAAGCTCTTTTATAAGCAGAACTTCACGTAAGTGGTGCAAACTCCACGCGGGGTTTGCCCAATCCATTATAGTCCTCAACAATTCAAAGCCAAAGTGCACCATTATCATTCCTGTCTCTCCTGAAGGGATCAACCCTTCCACTCGTGTTATGTATAAGGGTAGCCAAAAACCCTTGAGCACGAGTGAAAAAAGGTCCACATAACGAACATAGTCCACATAAACTATAACAACTGGTTGTTTTAGCCCTAACACTGTAAAAAATAAGCCCTTAATGCTTCAAATCCTTGGCTCAATACTAAAGGTTCAATGTCAAAATAATCAATACTAATTCGAAATTACCCTCATACGCAGCTATCCAAACGACCTACACTGCAATCCTTAACCTTAGTATAATAATAGGACAGTAGTAACATATTACTATTGTTAATTTTTTCTTCACAACCTTTATGAAAAAACGTCAACACTTTGCAGTGAAAAAAATTTGACCTAAATTAAGACGTCTCCACTCCAGCAAGATTTATATATGGGCACGGAGTACCTACAAGCATTCAAGCAACAGTGCCAATTCCCAGGCTCACCTTTTAGTCCAGCTGCGAATTGTCACACTACGAGCTACAATAAAGCAGACAAGATTACCAAATTTGTGGAACCTTTAACTTCTTTTTTTTTTCGTGTAGTCTTTCGTAGCCCAATTAACATGGATCCCGTGAATTTTCTGCAAACTAGTTTTGTAGCTGTGTGTAGCTTTGGAATATATCTAGGTAGTCCCAGGCTCTAATAGAACAATGACCGGAATCATTTATGTCAAAAATTTATCATCACGGGTTAAGACAGACACAAAATTCAAGCTCCCAAAACTGCTTAACAGCCGATAGACGGTCTTGACCTTAAACTTATTTAAATTTTCACAAAGTCCCCGTACCAAGCCTAGTAAGTCCTACTTTTAAAGGCTCAAATGATTGTAAATGCAACCCAAGTTTTGCAAAAACCACTTATAAATTCCATGCAGCTTGGACTAAAAGTTACCCACTGTGCGTGGAGGTATCACAATTCGCATAGGTAGGTACCTGGTCATGCTACGGCAGCCGCACTATGCCACACTTCGCGCTTCGTATGTCTTCTGCATGCAAAAAGTTTCATCGTCAGCCTCATTATCGTCATAGTGCCAATTCGTCTCACAGCAACTGCATCAGCTGGGCTGTCGGGAGTCATAGGCAGCACGCAGGGCAAGAAGCAATCCAAGTTTACATACTTGCGGCGCATGCAGCCGGAGAAGTCGTACCTCTACGAAGAAGCGACAGACCCAACCGACAACCGCATAAAGAACCATAACAGAGCCAAGCCCCACATTGTTTTCCGCTCGTTGTGCCACCCTTGTGCTCCACTCCACCACCATACAATCGTTCCACTGTAGATTCGGTCTTCTGTTAAAGCGTCAGCCGTTCGCTTTCAGTTCTCCGCCGACGATGAAATGAACTTCATCACGTCGTCGCTTGGTTCGTAGATTTCCATCGTGTCGGAAGGGTTTGTGCCGTGTTGGAAAGTTGTCTGAAAAAAGAAAATCGTAATTCAATTCGGTGCACGCTATTTTTGTAGCACCTTTTCGAAGATTATGTGAAGGAGTTTGTGTGTGTGTGTGTGGTGCAAGTTGTGATATAGTGCGCGTCCGTCTCTCATATTTGTGTCCACAAAAATGAGTAAAAAAATGTGGAACCGCATCTTCAAAACGAAATCAACGAACAAGACCCCAGGAATTTCGAAAAAATCGTCGCCCACCATCATCAGCTCGATCGCCGAGAATCGTTTGAGCTACTACGAAGAATTCCATAACTGCTGCCAGCAGCAGCAACAACATCAACCGCCGCCGCCAATAAAGGCAAAACCATCTCGCAAACAGGCGGCACTAGATAGCCCGGCCAAGACGCCGTCCAAGTTCTCCAAAGTTGTTAATACGTTCACACTCAAGCGGAACTCTAAAGAGAATCACAACAATAATCAATTGAACAACACCCCAACCAGCAACACTGGAGTCGACGCAACTACCGACTATCGGAATGGGACTAATTATTCAGCGGAGGAGAATGTCGGTGGTCCAATTATGGCCAAGATTGGTACACCTACGGCCAACAACAATTCAGCCGAGCCATCAGGTATGGGAGCTATTTGAGTGTAATATGCATCTGATGGGAGGCTTAGTTTTATGCGTTTTATATCTGGAAGATACGCGAGTATCGGGCCGGTCGGTGATTGATGGTGATTTGCGTCTGGTTTGAGGGCATTTACAATGAGTTACTACCTAAACCATAGTAATTGTACGCCTGACGTTGATTTGCCGGACGGGTTTCCTGGGATTAGGAACACTTTTGCTCGGCTTGGGACTTATAGGTTTCCATTTAGAGAGGCTGTGTTTTGGAATGCAGCTTTCAATGTGTTTTCCTTAATTTGGGAGGTAGACTCTACTATGGGTGCTTTATCTTATTCTCATGGGTAATTGTGCGTCTGTTAACTAATTTACAAGCTTCTAAAACCGACAAGACAAGCTACTTGTCGCCATTTCCTATTAAGAATATCAAAAGCGGCAATGCAACATTCATTTTTTAAATCTTCTAGCAGGTTGGCCGATTGGCCTGCATTATGTCCTTGTGAAAGTTGCCAATCGTAATGAGATTGTAAGACGATATGTTAGGTTTTAATGAAACTGGCAAAACAGTGAGTAGTGCATTTAGCCCTACGTGAAAAAAATCCTAAATATTCCCTTCAAGAATGATTATAAAGACCTTCGAATCTATAAAGATCTTCTGAGGGCCCACCACTGCACAGTTAGTGTGCCGAGCTAAACTGCTCGAGGTAACAGGGCAATACAATTTTTGCCATGGCTTAACCTACGCGAATAAATATCTGACAAACCCTCCGAGATTACCATTTCTAATTAGATTCTTCTCAAAAAGTCCTTCAGTCTTCTCAAGTGTGCAGTGCATAGATATTCACCTAATCTCATAAAAATCACGAAATTTACCATTCAAATTTAAGTCCTTTCGGCAAGTAATTAAAAATAAATCTCCTCAGTAGCCCCATTCGCCTTTTGCACACATCTCTTTTATGCCACTTTAAACCCTTTTTGCACACCTTTATAGCAGTTTAAGACTCTAAAAAAAAACTGTAACTGTCCACGTATGACAAATCTATTACTAATAGGTTTTTTTTTATTGGGATTTCAACAACAAAATTTTTTTCTTGCTCCTAGAGAGTTATCGTCGGTCTCTTCTGTGAGCCAAAATTAAAACAAAAGCGTGCTCGTGTCAAATAAATCTCATACATGTCCGGTAGAGACACTTCGTGATTTGTCTTAAATTGTCTCCCGCTAATGGGAATTTAATGGGCGGTGGAGACATGCTATTATGTTCTGCATCAAAAGGCATATCAAACTGCACTGTTAAGTTGAGACAGTCACATCGTTAAGGGCTTAAGCAAAACAACATCCACATAGCCAAATCATTAGAGTTACCTAGCGCTATCCTATCTGTGATCCACCTTGGACCAGCATGGTCAGTTTTCAAAGTCCTGTCAAATTGTTTTAAGAAAATTTTAGCTTTTTGTCTAAACTCGTGTTCGGCGTATTCAAAAGCTTGTTTATCATGTATTTATTTTAAACCTTCAAAATTTATAACAAGAAAGGGCTCGTTCCATGCATCCCGATAGTGAAGGCTGCTTGGTTGTTTTCTCTGTGACCCAAAAGGCTAGTCCAGTCTGGTACCACTTTTAAAACCAAATTACCAGCGGATGGTGGTAAAATAAGGTAAGAAAGATTGTTGGATATGAGCAAATCGATACATCTTGCTGATGCATGATGCTGTTGTACGCGGCCTTTGAAACCGATAAAAAGGTGGTGTGCTTCGATTCATAATTTCTGGGCCTTTTCCAAGATCTTTCGCAGTGTGAATAGACTTTCCTGGGCACACTGAGGTGGACCTTTCAGCACAGGCTGCTGACAAATGTCTTTAATCGCTCATGCAGTATCAGCAGAACAGACCTATTGTAGGGTCTCCATGATATTATGGAGACTGATGCCTCTGTAGTTGGCGCTGTGCAGAAAGTCTCCCTTCTTGACGAACAAAGAAGGAGGCAAAGAATGTTTAGGTTCTACTAACCGGGCATATTTTCCTCCGGCCTGATATATGCAAATGAATAGGTACATGCTACTGACTAGATCATCGCCAGCTGAAAGGTATGACACCAAGGCCGTCAGCTCTAGCAGCCCCGGCAGATTTCTTAGTCTTACTTAGAGATAACTGCTTTTACTTCATCCAGCTCAGTTGAGCTGTTTCCACCGTCCAGATTGAATGGTTCATTCTACCTGGCAGCAGGATCCAGTTCATCTCCGCAATGTATGCAAAAATGGCTTTTCAAAATCCTCAGCACTGACTGCGCCTTTACTACGATGTTCCCTTGATCAGGGTGATAGGTTTCAGTTCGAACTTTTCACTGTTAAAAGGTCTTTCTAACCCTTTCAAACTTTAGCTTTTGTAATATCTCTCTATCTCTTCAACCACGCGCTTCTCGTGCACTCTATCTTTTTGCTATCTACTTGTAAAGCTTGCGAGAAGCTCAAGTCCTTCTGTGCAAAGTCGCTTAATACGTTGTCGGCGTTCATCGCCAACCCAGGGGTTTGAAAGCACATCGGAGGAAAAAAAAAAATTTTGCCAATGTTGGCACTGACTATCAACACTTGATGTTGGATGCATAGGGTTTGAGAAAGACCTGGTGATATCTTGCAATTGTCGTCAGCCGACGCACGTCAAACTTCCACACAGCATTTAAATTTCTTGGCATTGGATATACGCAGCTGAACCTTGGCTATGGCTAAAACGAGGTAGTGATCCAAGTCAATGTTTGCCCCTCGGAAGGTTCAGAAATCTCTTATACTGAATGAGGGTCTTGCCTCGATCGTTACATGAACAATTTGGTTGACGAATAATTGCTTAGAAGATGTTTATGTCTCTTTTTGGATGTTGAGATACGAGTACTGTGAGTGTGTTCTAACTACCCCACGACATGTCGCTCCCCAGTGTCAGCTTCCCAGAATCCATCACCCTGAATCCGTTATCGGACATCGTGTGGTGCAGGCTGTGCTTTCCAACTGTACGACCAAAGATGCCCTCCACTCCTAGCAAAGCAATTAAATCGCCTAGGAGGTGGTTGGCTTAATGTCGTAGCATTGGTCAAACGTTTTGCCCAGGAGCTTGTAGTACATGTCTTTGGCATCGTCATTTTTTCCCTCTGTGGGGGAAATGGAGCATACGAAGCTTATGTCGGCGAGGCGCTCGCTTGCATATTTCAAGCTCCAGACTTTTGCCTAAGTCTGGCCTCCACCAACGAAACCACATTTAAATAAGAGTTTCTTTTGCAGTCGGTAGTAGTCGCCGGTAGCCGCAGTTTATACCTCAGTTTTTTTTCCTTCTTTTCCCCGGCCTATCCCTCCGAGTTTCTTGGAATCTCTTTTTTCTTCTAGTTGCTCGGCTGCACGGGGTCTGTTGCTCGGCTCCACGTGGCTTGAGCTAAGTCATTCGGCCTGACAGGAACTATGGAAGCCATACCATTGATTACATCTATGGTACTCCTTCGCTGCCACCAGAATGCAAGAAGAAGTGCTTTAGTGTTAACACTTATCCTTATCTCTCGTCTGCTCTCATCTTGCCTATTAGACAGTGTTCGGTTATGACAGCGGTTGTAGAATTTATATCAGAGCGGCTAAGATCCATCCATGGCCAGATCTGTTTTGCCACCAAATAAACTTTCCCACCTCTCAAACTACGCTTTATTCTTTGTACTGCATTCAGCCCTAGAATGAGTTTACATGTGGAGATTAATATACCTGAGGAACCTTTTTTAGGTAAGATTTAGAAAATTTCCCGAAGTTTGGCGGGTAATTGTAAGGCTTGGAGTTTTGTATAATGTCGCTATGTCCTTGCACCTTGATGGCCGCCTGACTGCCCGAAAAGATTCCCATATTCTTGGAGATTATCGCGTTGTTCTCAAGCCAGCCAAGACTTTCTTCTCTTAAGGAACACTGCAATGATTAAGAAGATGGAAAGCGGGACTACGGTTTCCACCTACCCGAACGTCAGTTTTCAATACATCGATCGGTGTAAGGTACATCCATTTACTTTCAAGGAAGGCAGTATCGTCCTAAGACGCAAGGGTATCTTGGTGAGATGGATTCCTATTCATCTTAGATATCTTTTACCTTCGCCCATTTTTTCCTGGAAGGAAAAACTTGTGTTTGTGGTACACAATGAGCTTTTGTTTACATTAAGACGAATTCTCAAATAAAGTAAACTTCTGCTAAAAGTGTTCGCATGTATCTAGCGTTTGCGTGCATTGTTCTTATCACCACAAACAAATAGCGCTTTAGCTGATAAGAAAGTCATGAGAACAATCTACAAGCTCTATCAGGTCGGTATACATGTAAATACAGGACCATACTTAAAATATTTGTTTATTTATTTTGACTTCGTTTGGATGTGATTTTTTAGCTATCGCGTACAACTTGCGCATTAAAAATAAATAACTATATTAATTTTTTTCGCAAGGTCAACTTAAGAAGTTCATCTCTCGGAATGGTTCAGATTAAAGTTTTCCACGCAAGTGTGGGTAAAAAAGGGGTTGGTGGACTATTGAACCGAGTCGATATCTTAACCTGGAGCGTTTGTTGGTACATTAAAAAAAAAAAATTCTAAAACCAGCCTTCCGTACAACGAACCAGAATATTACCTTGTTTTAAACTTCTGAGTCATACCTACTTGTTCTTTTATTTCGAAGTGCGTCAAGGCTTGTTACTGCTGAGTAACTAGGTTGATTACGTAGATAAGTTGAAAGTGAAACCTGTGACGCGAATTTTTTTTTCTCTCTTGATGGCTGCGCAGATAACACTGCCTAATTATCCAATTTGCAGAACATGTCATTTAGCTTGTTTGAATGTAACAAAATATAAGTGGATTGTTTTTGTAAAAAGAAACACAGTCAGATTTACCCGTTTCCGGCATCAAATTAAGTAGAAAGCTTGCAAACTTTATGTAACTACTAAGCATTAGCTTGATGAGCCCAAATATATTTGAGTAAAGGTTTATGCAATTCACGCTGTAAATTTTTATCAAGTTATGTTTCAACCTTCCACAGATAGATATACTTAAGTTTTTTTTAGATAGAATTCAAAATTAAATTGTGTGATTTCTTTTAATGCTTGATGCAGTTCTTTCATGTATCGAAGTCAATTTGAATTCGCAAGCGACTGACACCCAATAACTTTTAACATGGGTAGAAACGATTGTAACTTAGTATATATAGTAAAATTTAAGACTGCATAACAAAATATATTCTAGATATTCTAGATATAAGTAATAAGGCTGTGCAGGGTGGTGTGATCACGATTTTTGAACATCATCCGTCAAGCAAAAAGACATCGAGTAGATTAAGCAACTAAAGCTATCGCTTAATCTATCGCTATCGCCTAAAGGTGTTTTCTATCAGCAAAACTAATTTGGGAAGCCCAAATCATCTGGTCTCTATCAATGAACATTTGTCCCCTCGAAGTACTTGTGGTACTCGTGTGGCAGTTGGCAGTTTATTTACGAACAAATACCAGTCAGTAAGGCAAACCTGAGTTTTCAGTAACGTATTACTGTCCTCGTCTTGGGGACAGGGGTCTTGGATAGCCGTCCAATGACGTGATAGTTCAGATCCACTTGAAAAAATAAGACCTAGATAAAAAGCGATCTTTGATTAGACCCTCCGATTCTTCGGAAGGTCTGATCAAGGTGCAGCTTTAGACCCAACGACAATACAAACTGATACAAATGTTCTTAGAAATGTCTGGAGACAGCGCGAATGAGACACAAAATTTAATCAAAGCATAAATGGTTGTCAGAGAAATACCAGTTGTATGATCGTTTTTTTCAGGCCAATCGGTATAAAGACTAAAGCCTCTATAGGCCCTAGCCCAATGAATCTGTTGCTCTGTCGCGTCATGCGAAGTACACAACTGACGACAACGAAGTTCACAGTGACGACATGCACTTTTCTATGGGTCGTTTCTCATAAGAACGTGCGTATTTAACTTCTTCATCTTTACAGCTTTTACAGAAGTCGTTCGCAAAGACTCTCATTCTGGTAGCCATGATGTCAATGGTGCAGCGTCCTATGACTTCACAAACGATCGTTTTTATAAAGTTTCAACTGGAGAGATAGAAGGGTCGTTGTTAGTTTAAGGTCGACCAGTGGCCATTAGCAGTGAGTTGTGATACAATCCTTAGGCTTCTGCCATCTTTCATCAGCTAGTTTAAAGGAGGAAATACCTGTCGGTCAGCCAACGTTATTTCCATATCAAAACCTCTCCTCACCAGCTCGTCTGCCATTATATTGTCAGACGAACGGGTTTCTGGCCACGCCAACGTGGCCAGGAACCCAGCAGAGTAGAACTGTACGAAGGCTTATTTCTCTCTTAGTGGCATGAGGCAGTCTTTGAAAAAACTTGGAGTACACGAGGTTGGAGTCTAGGGGTTTACGTACTGCTTGAAACATATGGTGATTTCCGTTGTCGAAAGATTAGAATGAACTGACAGTTCTCTTCACCGCATAAATCTCGGCTTGAAAGACACTTAAGTCGATATGACTGGTTATACCTGCTTTCCATATGCTTAGGAAAAGAGTTGGGGTTGGGGTCCCAATTGGGATCAGAACGACAGTCATGTGAGTCGAAAATATCTAAACGTATTAACTTCTTTTCTATTCAGTTTACATACCTGGTTCTCTCCCATATCGCTTAGCAGCACTTTCGAAAACAGTACTGCTAGGTATTCGAAAACGGTATCCATTGAAAAGAAAAAGTTAAGGAATTTTTCCGAGTAAGCTAGGAAGTATCAACTTCATCTGACTGGGATCCCCTCAACTAATCACAAAGGTTCATCAACCAAGAACTTACCTTTTTTTTCCAAATTACCTTTTGGATGGAAGACCTTCGGGCTTACACTCAAGGTCTAAGTAAGTCAAAGAAGGGAGCAAGGTTATGAGCGGCTACTTTACAGGGGGGCAGCGGCAGCATGACCCACATACATATTTCACTGTTCGCACAGGTTTATAGTACACGATAGGATTTGTAGGGGGGAGAGGGAGAATGCTGCCTGCATCTCTGCAAGCCCCGTGCTTTATTTTTTTTAGGGTGATTTAGAGTGGTTTTGGGTGATTTTTGATTAAATTGTTGGTCTTTTAGCATAATTTTTTGTGTATTTTTTATACCCTATCCAGCTTTAATTCTAATTCATGGTTTTCAGTATAATCAAATAATGACCCTTGATGGCAAATGGTGGCACAAGTGTTGGAATTGATTTAATCTTGCTTCGCCACGCCCTTGAATGTAAGACAACCTCTTATTTACATATTTTTTTAAAATACATTTTGATCAAGCTACAAATTTATACAAATCGTGGCTGAAAACCTTTAACACACGAAAATTGTACCGCCCACACCATCGGCCATGCTCGGTATAACAGTGAGCATGGCCGATGCTGTTATGTTATATCTTCAAAAACTTTATTTCTCTAAAAAATTGATCTCTAATTGATCTAACTCCACGGGTATAGCTACCTCTTTTAAGGCCCCATGGAAAAACATGGTTAATGTATGAGAAACGCGCTTAAGAGCTGTGATCGCGAGTCACGGTGTGATCAATTAGAATGCAAGGAGTATCGCCAACATTTTTTTTTTTCACCAAAAACTAAAGTTATGGTGAAAACTTAACTTTCCAACTAAAATGATCTTTCAATCCAAGCCCTTATTCATAGGGGATTTCGGACAATTAGGTAATCACCGAAAATATGAGATCGCAGGTGCAGCCGAAATACGACTTTTGGAGCGTAAAAGCTGAACTCTAAAAATTGATTTACTTAAATCGCAACATAAGTTCCACATAAATTATAAGATCACAAAAATGAGCGGCTACTTCTCTCAGGGCCGGTCCTTTAGGACAGAGCTAGATCAGAGTTAAACCAACATCTTCTAATCCCTGAACAAAACGAATCGTGAGTAACCCAGCGAGAAGTTTTCCAGTGTAGACTTAAATTCGTCAATGAAGTTACCGAAATATTCGGCTCTCAAAATTATTGACTCAGTCATTTGCTGTCACTTCACATTGCAAAATGCAGGCAAAAAAGTTCGGGTGTTCTCAAATAGGTTTTTTTACCATCACACAGAAAGAAAAAACAGGCAGAAAATTTCGAACTGTTTTACAGTTTTTGGCCTGGTATTACGACACCATATTCGCCAAGTTAAACCGAGATTAACTCCGAATCGAAAGTGACTAAAATACTTATTTGCAAAATGGGCCTCAGAGGAGTCACCAATAAAGTTTTTATCATATGTCGTCCGCATTCTCCGGATAGTGCAGCCGACCCATGGGAAGACCTAGAATGAGGTCTAGACAATATGAAACAAGTGAGTAAGTGCAAGAGTTCGTCTGTAACAAACTTCGATATACCTGACCTTTTATACGGTGTAACACCAAACCTTTTTTTTTTGTCCTGAATTCATATATTATTTGTAGAGACGCTCCAAAGTGGGTCTGGGCTAAAAATTAAAATCAATTAATGGAAATTTCGTTAGAATCATGACAAAATGCGCTGAACCCGAAAATTATTGCAAAAAAAAAACGTTTTTTCCTAAACATGCCCCTTAAAAGTGGGCGGAGCTCAAAACTTTGTATGGAGAAAACACAGCAAATAGTAATATCTTGAATATTTGTTATATAACTTTTTTTCAATTTGGACTAAACTTTCCGAGAAATCTGGTTTTTAAAGATCTAACATGGTAAAAGTGGGCATGGTCGATATTGTGGGAGGTCCCACTTTCGCCCTCTTAGAGGTTTTGTGCCATTATTGCTCAATACCAAAATTTGAGCTCCTACGCCTTGTCTAACTTGACCAAAAGGCATTTTAAAAAAAAAATTTTGAAATAGAGGCTGACTTACATTGAAGCCAGTAGTGGGCGTGGCCGTCGGCGGATTTTACTAATTTTTACACTTTGTCTGCACATAAGAACCAAGATATGCTCCAAGTTTAGGCGTCGTAGCTCAATTTTAAAGACCAAAAAACTTCACACATACGGACAGACGAACAGACGGACGGACGCACATGGCTTAATCAACTCACCTGTCGGTCTCGATCATATCTGTAAAAGGTCTTAGGGGTCTACGGTGATTATTTCACTGTGTTGCAAACTATGCATTAAAATTAATTTAGACTCGATCGGGTATAGAAATCGTCTTGAAACTGTCAGGGTATAAAAATCGATCAGAAACGCTTGGTGATCGGTCAGCGAAAGGCGTGATACATTTTTATACCCGAGGGTATATTAATTTTAATGCATAGTTTGACATGATCGAGACCGATAGGTGAATCGATTAAGCCATGTTCGTCCGACCGTCCGTCCGTCTGTATGTGTGAAGGTTTTGGTCTCAAAATCAAGCTAGAGAGCTAAACATTAGTACACGGCTTGGATCTTCTGCTGCACAGACAAAGTGTGAAATTGGGCTTAATCCGTCAACGGCCAGGCCCACTCCTGGCTTCAATCTGAGACAACCTCTATTTCACATTTTCTTTCAAAATGCCCTTTGGTCAAGTTAGACAAGTCATAGGAACTTAAATTTTGGTACTGAGCAAATTTGGCCCAAGATCTTTAACAAAGCAAAAATTGGACAGCCCACAATATCGACCATGCTGACAACTTTTAACATGTTAGATCTTTAAAAACCCGATTTCTCAGAAAGTTGACTCCAAATCGAAAAAAATTGATATGACAAATATTAAAGATATAACTCTTTGCTAAGTTTGCTCTGCACAAATTTTTGAGCTCCGCCCACTTTTAGAGGGCGTTTTTAGGAAAAAACTATTTTTTTTCGATATAATTTTCGGTTTAACAATTAATTGATTTTAATTTTTAGTATATAATTTCACAAATTATATACTAATTCGGGACAACAAATTTTAAGATTTGGTGTAACACGGTAGGTACATAGGGTCGGGTACATAGAAGTTTGTCACAGACTAACTCTTGCACTTACTCACTTGTTTTAACATTCTAAGCCAAGTTTAGGAGGTTCTTTTTTAAGTTTTAAAGGGTTTCCAAAGGTAAAAATAGTCCCATGAAGCCATGAAACTATCAGCTGTTTGATCTTTGCCTGTTCCTTAAAATTTATTTCTTAAGAGCCAACTCTCTTCAAAGTTCTTAGTTTTAGCCGGAATGAACACGAACACATATACATATCTCGGGACGTAACTTGGTTGAAATCAGAATTTCGGAAAATTTTGCATTGAAAAAACTGGTGCTATGAGCACTAATTATAAATAACAAGACCCCCTAGCTGTCATCGCCCTATAGAAAAGGGTATAAAGAATGAAGATAAGAAGGTAACACACATGACTTGACACGGATGCTGATGCGTGCAGGACGTCACACGGTTAATGCCAAATAATTGCATGCCATCGACACCAGGGCCCTCCCATTAGACAACTAAGACAGTTTCAATGAAGTCTTTATGCATTCACCATTGCTCGACGGGTATAACTCGAGGCGTCTGTCACAAGCCAACTACTATGCTCCTGTCCACGACTCCTCGTGCAGTTAATCACTGAGAAACCAAGCACAATGCAAGCGAACAAAATCTTAAACAAATTAGTTTCGTCAAAGCAGCACATCGACCATGTCTAAACTCCCAGCCTCTAGGCTAGGGAGTGCGAGTGCTTTTCATTCTCCAGTGCAAGACCCCAACTGTTGTTGAATCTCAGGCAAATCTAATTATGGCAGTCAACGTCAGAATTAACGATGTACCGCTTATAAACACAGTCACAACGCCGCAAGTCTTTGCGTTATAAATCCGAAACGCTTCGCTTGCAATTTTAAATTGCCATCATAGACAGACAGTTTTCCCGCTAAAGACTTCGATGGATAAGATGCATTCGGTGAAATGGTTAATTAATTCCAAGCCGAGATTTGTTGCGCTAATGAAGTGTGAACGTCATGGTTTCAACTGATTGCGTCTGGCACTGAAAGCTGAATTATTCAAGTGGTTGCTGGTACAAGTGGATTCGTTGTTGCATTTGATACAATTTACAGTTTAATGGAAAAAATAATTAACATTTTTCAATAAAAAACATAGTTTTGGGTAATCCGTAATCTTGGAAATATGGCTGCAGTTTTGATCAGTCCCTTGTCGATTTCGAAAGCTATTCTCGTGAGCTGTTCCAAAAAGGAAGTGGAACATCATTATCACATCATCCAAAGAAATCTCTTTCTCTTCACAAAATATAAGTCCCCATAAAGCTGACGAACTCTTCCCGGCATCTCAAACTGATGTTCACTTCATTTCCTTTTAAAGTGCGATGAAACGGAATATCCGGCTGAAAAAAGAAGCCGCCATGCCACACCGACCGCAAAGAACTCTAAACAGTTTATCGCCTACAATTTGCAAGAGATCAGCGGAATTAATTTCAATTTAGAATGTCTTTGCGGCTTCCATACTAACTCTTCCATCTTGGCAGAGCACATAGTACCTAGTAACAAAACCTCTATTAAGATCCGGAGCAAATTACACTGCTGGCTGGCGAACTAAATCTTGAACGATGCTCTGGAGCAGGCACCTTCTCTGCTTCCAAACCACACAAGTGTTCTAAATTAAGATAGCCAACCACAGTCCCTAGGCTCATGCAAAACAATCAAATGTTTGTGGCGAAGAACAAACAAACAGACACATCGCTGCTATGTTAAGATGTTTCTGCATCGCGATCACTGCTCTATGTTGCAGAACAAGCAATTTACATGCTGCAGGCAGCCAAGGGAGGAATATTGCTTTCATATATTAGATTGCATCAGGGAGCTCATGTTGAAGTGGTAGCGGAGATTCACTTAATTAATAGCAACGCGTGTTGCGAAACCGCACAAGACCCATGATTCTTGATCCCTGTTGTTCGTGATGTGTTTCCAGTTGTTTTTTAATTAGTTCAGAAACAGTGCAAAACAGTTGTTCGAATTGTGCGTAAACTGGTGTGCAACTTGGAGTCATGAAACCTCCATGCTGTGCCCGGAAAATGACCTGTGGACCTACTAATTGCTTTACACCAAAACAGCCCTGTGGGCACGGGTAATGAGATACGAGACTTAAAGATCTCAAAATGTTTTTAAAACATGTTCATGTTCTCGTTAAATAATGGGCAAAGTGTAATTCCAGTGAAGTATGAACAGGTCCTATTGCTAGAGACGTTTTTAGTTGTTTGTTCTGACCAGACGGCTCATGCTGATTCTGGTGAATCATAATGTTTATTTCGGACGTATTTCCTCCATAAAACACTGCTTCGTGCTTGTTTGTTATGATCACACTTGTAGATATTGTGACCAGTATCTTGCAAGTGTCATTACCAAAGCTGTCAACTTTAGAAAAATTACTGCAATGGGCTTAACTTAGGGTCAAAGAGATGAGGAGATGGGTGCTTATGAGGAACTGCATCCTCTTTTTCCTGTAGGAATCTGTTTTGAAGCAAACGAGCGAGAATTCGAATGTAAGGACGCTGGAATCCCGATTGCGGCACATAAGGTCTTTGCGTTTGATAGATGATTAATGGCGAATTCTTTTCAACACCGAATCGTGAAACTGGTGCGGAATACAGAAAAACATTGTTCTTTTCACGTACACTTGAACGGAATCATGCTCATGCAAATGTTCTTTTGAACTTCGAATTAGTTTGGTGTCGACACCAAACTCGAAATTTCGCCACCGTCGTATTTGACGGTGGAGGCTGGGTGTGCTTTGATTGTGAGGTGACCGGTGACGTTTCGACTCAATTTTCATTCGTGATTTTTTACAAGGAGATTGAAATTGTATGAAGTCTATAAAAAATAAACAAATATCTCAAGGTCAAAGCTATCAAAATTCATTTTAAGTAAAAAGAAACAAAAAACATACGGCAACAAAATCACTGTACGAAATAAAAAAAAGACCGTCAAGTACGAAGACATACGCGGAGCGGTCCGTCGGCTTTTGTTGAAGGTTATATTCATCTATATTGCGCAGTTTGTGTAACATTCTATTTGTTTATTAAAATTATTTCTGGTTATATTTTACAGTCTGTAATATACTATTTTTTGGAGTGCTGTCTACTGTTCTTATGTTGGGTGATTCTATATAATCATCACCCAACATAATAATCTATATATTATATTGGAGAATTTTATATCGGGTTTCGTTACTCTAAAAATATGTCATCCTATTTTCAGAGTAACTAAATCCAAAAAGCTTTACCGTTTCCAAAATAGAGGGAAGGACACAGTCTTTCTTGGCCTTTTTTGGGATTTTTATAATTTAAAACCCATAAAACAGCAATTTCGATTATTTTTAAATACCGTTAGACTTTTTGATCAATTTTACAACCACCTGTGCTAGCATTTGCCACTTTTCTCAAATTCTGCGTACATGGATTTCTGAGAAAACGATAAAAATATGCTGGTTTTTATTTCGCTTGTTTGAACGGGCTTAAAAACTTAGGGTCGAGACGGCAATTTTGAAACGTTTTTGATCCAGTTCGTTTGCCTTTTAAACATTACATACTTCAGCCAAATAAAAACAAGGTGGTCATAACCGTTAAGGAACTAGAAATCCTTAAAAAATAGTTTTCGAAAATGTTTTCACGTTTTTCAGTTAAATCTTCGAAGTTTTTGAATATTCCAAGTCTGCTTTAGTTTTGTATAAAACTTAACAAGATGGACTATGCCCGGTGTTAATTTAAAAATTATACTTTATACCGTTTGGGAGATAGAGGGGGAGACATGCATTCTTTTGAACTTTTTTATATTTTTTTAAATTTCAAATCCATAAAACAACTATTTTGAAGTTTTTTCCAGTTCCCGTTAGAATTTTTTCCAATAGCACAACCACCAGCCTTGGATGTTTTTTTTTAATTTTTAAATCTATGACCACCGGTTTATGCGTAAACGGTAAAACAAGCTCCTTTTTTATTTCGTTTTTTAAATAGGCTTCTAAAAACTTAGGTTAAAAACGGCAATTTAAAATAATTTTAACGCAGCCTTCCTTCTTTTTGTAAGCTTTGTACTTTGACCGAATCTGAAAAAGATCGCTTATACCGTTAAGCAACTAGAAGACTTAAAAAAATTGTTTTTGAAAATGCTTTTATGTTTTCCAGTTAAATCTCAGAAGATTTTGAAATTTCAAAATCCGCTATAATTTTCCTTAAAATTTTGAATTATTTCTGATACCTGTCATTTTTTTCATAGAATTCCACCAATCAGCACCGGAGATAAGGGGAAGGGGTAACACGTTTTTTTCATGCATTTTTGGGATTTTTTTTACATTTGGTTTGGTTTGCATTTGGTTTACTTTGAGTTGCTTTATACGTGTGTTCAATATTGATTTTGAGCGATAAGCCGTTCAAAAGTTTTGGCCTCCAACACTTTGAAAAACATCATGCATTTTCGACTCTGCATTTCTCAAAAACGTTTTGATATTTTCGAAAAGTTTTATTTTTATACCCCATCCCATAGGAAAGGAGGTATACTAAATTTGTCACATAGTTTGTAACACGATGAAATAATAATGGTAGACCCCCAAGACCTTAGGGGCATACGATCGAGACCGAATTCTGAATCGAATGAGCCATGTCCGTCCGTCCGTCTGTATGTCACATGTTTTTAGGCCTTAAATTTTGAGCTAGTGTGCTGAAACTTCGTACGTAAGGTCCGCGTCATGCGAAGCAGTACAAGTGTAAATTTTTGAAATCCGCTTAAAGACACGCCCACAATCGGTCTAAATGAGCAACTACCTCCAGAATTTTCAAAACTGTAAGACGTTCTAAAAGGCTGAAATATAACATTTAGCATCTCCTATTAAATGTAAGACACAAAAAGGAAAAATTTAATCGGTAAACCTCTTCTAGTGGGCGTCTATTTTAATAGTAAATTTTCAAATGCAGTTTACTCAATATTTTTGCTCAAAATCAAAAAAAATTTGCTTAATACTTTATGAAGAAAACGCTTAGTTCTACATTTTGTTCGTACATACAAGACTTTGGGCCACGCCCATATATTTGGAGGCTGAATTGAAGAAAAACCTAAAATTTGCCTGAAAACTTAATTTCGACTAGCCTTGAGCCTAATTTAGGAAAGCATGAAACAAAAAAAGTAGCAGGTTAGGTAAACGAGACTTCAGTCCAGATTTCGTTTATATAAAGTTTTTAGCCACGCCCCCTTTTAAGGGTCGATTTTTCAAAAATATTGAATTTGGACCAAAAAATTGCATTTTTACGTACATTTAAGTGTAACTTGGATATATATGTGGTTTCTCATTAGGGGCGGTGGGACCACGCCCCTTTTCCAAGTTTGCATTACTTATAAAATGTCAAAAAACAACCTTGTCATCAGCATTTTACAATGTGGGATAGGATGGGGTATTCAACGGTCCGTTTTACGGACTGTAACTTCTGCGTACACACAGTAGCACTTACTCACTGGTTTAATTAAAGCTTAGTATTTCTTAAGCCTAAGTTTCGCTTTTCTAGTTCTTGCCTACTAAACTTCTTGAAAAAAACACTAAGAAACATTAAGTCAATTTTCACATGAAATTTCAAACTGTAATTAAACCGTTATTTGTGCTTAGAAAAAATTGCCCTCTTTGGATTCTCTGATTATTTCCGCAGTTTATACGCTCACCAATTTTTGTCTTTCTACGACTTACCGTTTAGAAGTTATAAAGCGATTGGACGGACGGACAACGTAGCGATGCCATAAGAGGTCCTTTTTCCATTTTTGGACGGACCGCTAAAAATTAAACAAAATGAAGTCGAAACAATTTGACACTTAACGTGATGACTTCACCGGTGCAGTATTTGTCGTTCTGTACACAACGAAACCGAGTGTACACCACGCTTAAATTGTCGCGAACCCCGAGTATTATTTGATAGCTCGTGGTGGCGATTCGGTGTTCAAAAAAATACGCTATAAGAAATAACGAAAGTTTCCAGCCCAATGAATATGTTGCGTCCGTCACGTCGAAGTACACAACTCACAACTCAGTTAACGGTTTGAGCATAACCAATTACGCTTGGAAATTTCAATTAGCCAATCAACAGCCAGCGTGAAAACTAAAGTTTTCATAATTCTGTATTCATCAAACTGTATAACGTCATATTGACACCGATAAAAAAAACTGATTGATAGAATTTCTTCACATTCAACGAACGCGATTCGTTGACTCAAAAATAACAACTTTTTCTTCAACTTGACGAACTTTGTTGTCAATATAATGCATATTCTAGGTTAACTTAAGAACTTGGCTTCGGATGCAGGGGGTAAAGAGTTCGATTTCAAAAGCGTTTTGTAAAATTCCAGGAATAACGACAACATCTAGGCTAAGCTTTAAATTTTTATTTCTTTAGGAAATTGGATCGCTGAATTCTCTCTAAACGATTGATGCTTCCCTTGCTCTAAGGCTTGCAGCTTATCGTCTTAAAAGTAAGGTAAAATGAGAAACTCTTCGATTGATTCAACTGGCTTCTTCGTTTGTTGCTGGTTTTGGTCCGCCTCGGATGTTTTCCAAACTGGTGCCCACTTATATCTGGTGATCATTCCCCTATCGGCCATCCCTATCCGCAACCTGAGGCGCCAAATTGGTGACAAGCGATGGGATTAACACAGATATGTCTGGTTTTCCACAGATATTTGGTTGTCGGTCAGATGCGCAGATCTGGATTACAAAACCAGATTTGACCAAACCACACCAAACTTTGGTGAACTCAACGATTAAAACGGCGATTAAAGCAAATCTTCTCTGATTTGCCTTAGAAAATCTTTAGCAAATCTTCTCTGATTTGCTTTAGATTTACCAAAGATTTACCATACCAAATTTAGCCTCAGAAGAGATTAAGAATTAGTCGCATTATAAATCTCTTCCACCCATGAATTCTCAAATCAAATCAAGAATTCTGTTCAATTATTTGTAAAACTTTCGAGTTCAGTTGAAAAATAAACGCTAGAACAAACTTTTTATTGACAGCCGTCACATCAACTCAGCTGTGACTATTTGAATGTGGGTTAATTTGAATGTCGTTAGATGTGCAAAGCAGCTGACAACCAGACATTGCCATTTGACACCATGTGAAATGTCATTGGATGGATATCATTGGGATATGTGAAAAATAAAAGAATGCGTCATGTTAATCTTCTTTTTCCCGGCGGAAACACTTTGGGATTAACTTTTAACTTTCCTTATTCTCTGCCTTGTGTGCGGTGGAAATACGTTGTCTGAATAGTTGAACTTCTACAATGTAAGATACAAAATCAGTGAAGTCATGAAATCAGTGTTCCAATCGGAACTAACTAGCATTGACAGCTAATAGCAACCATATTGCTGTCATCTGTCAACTGGATTGTCTTCTTCAGTCTGTTTTGACCCAATTCACTGAATTCAGTGATGATTGCAAACTTAAAGCCGAATTGGTTAACCTGGACAACAAGGACATTTATTTTTAGGAAAATTACGTTATATCAAACACAATTTCGGATTTCGCTAAAAACTGCTTCTTAACTAAGGGATCTTTCAATAGGGAATTTCGAACTTTGGAAGTTGATAACGGCCACATTATTTCAGCTAAATCTGTCAAATTGACTGTCATCTATTCAGTGTACTTTGCCAAATCACAACTGACAACACAACTGTAACACGAGCAAACGCTGGTGACGTCGTTGGTAATTTTTTCTTTGAGAACGACATTGATCACGCCAATTTTTTTCGATTTGGAGCTAATCTTCCGAGAAATCAGCTTTTTAAAGATGCAACATGTAAAAAGAGGGCACGGCCAATGGAGTGGGCGGTCCAATCTTCACCTTATTAAAGGATTCTGGCCAATATTGCTCTGCACCAAAATATGAGCTTCTTCTAAATTGACCAAAAGGCGATTTGAAAGAAAATGTGAAATATAGAGGTTATCTCACATTGAAGCCAGTGGACCAATGTTCGCACTTTGTCTAGCAACAGAAGAACCAAGCCTTGCACCAAGCTTCAGCTCTCTAGGTTGATTTTGAAGATGTAAAACCTGCATGCATACAGACGGATAGTCGGGCGGGTGGACGGAAATGGCTTAATCCGGTCTCGCATAATCCGGATCGCATCTTGAGAAGGTTTTATAAGGGGTCTTCGGTGATAATTTCATTGAGTTACAAAGTATGCGTTAAAATTAATATACGCTGGGTCGGGTATAAAAATCGGTGTTGACCAAGTGTTAATTTTTTTTTATTTCCTTATTCGCCTATTTCAAACTAAGGCACTCCACCTTTTATCCCGTAAACAGTCTCGCAAATAGTCTTGGCTAGAGGAGATTATATCCACTTTCCGAAAAAATTTCACAACGCCGTTGGCAGAAGGAGTCTTTGTGTCGTCCCTACTCACTTTTACACTGAAGAATAAATTCGGCCTAATACCATTAAGGGCTGGAAATTCAGCACTTCCATCTGCTAGAAGATAAGGTATTCTGGAGAGTCTAAAATGAAGGTATTGAAGCAGTATACGATTGATTTCGGTCAATAATATGCGAGCTTTTCTAAGGAATTTTATATCTTCTTCACTGTCTGGTTTGCACCTTTGATATAAGAGTTGTTGGCGCATTCTTGAATGTCGTAAAGTTTATGCCAGAAACACACTGAAATTTTTTCCCCTTCGGAATTGTGATAGACAGGTTCGAACCGTATCAGCGCATCCAATACAACCATAGCCCAGTGCCTGTTTCCTGTATGCAGTAGGGTTATTGCTGGAGTCATTTTCGGACTCAGGTTACCGTATAGTCTGTAGGGCTTGTTGTCTCCTTTACTTAGTACTACACCCTGTTGTGAGGTATCACTGCTGTTAAGTTTCGGACCTCTGCTTTTCCTGGGGGCCACTGTGTTTCTTTCTTCCAGCCCGATCCGCATACAGTTTTTACCTGAAGCGATTCTGGTTGGAGACACCCTCCCGCTCTATAGCGTTATTGTAGCGAGACTGAGCTGTAGATATTGCGACCCCGGGCGCATCCGTGGCTATTACCGCTTCTTCCCCATTAGCTTCTGGTTTTCTGCTAGCTGTTCTAGTTGATGTTGGAGCTCCGCTTAGGGGACCAGTATTTGTGCACTGGGGCGCTGCTTTGGCACATCGTTTAAGAATTAGTTTTATCAGTCCAAACCGGTATTTGACCATGTCGTTTACCTCAAAGAGTCGCTTCATGGGACTTTCGTTGACAGCTATCAGACTAGAGGAACGGTGTCTTAAAAATCCGATCTTTGCAGAACTCTCCACGTTCTTGTGTTAGGTTCTTTGTTTTGGCCATCTCGCTAGCTATCCCAGTACTTCGGTTAATAATCCGCTGAGCACATTAGGTTTCGTAAAATTTTTACACTCCTAGGCACCATCTTTAGTCTCCTTTGGCTTGACGAAGTTTGTTTTCATCCAAGCTAGACTTTTCAAATATTTTTAATATCTTTGAGGTCTTGCATAACTTGTTTTCCAAACTAATTTTTCACAAATGCACTACCTCCGCAAAAAAGTGTCTAAACCCCTTTTGAAACCTTACCGTGGCAAAAACTTCTCAGGCTCCAAAATTTCAGCCTGACACAGGTCTTACAGTCGAGAAACAGTAGTCTTGCAAGTACAAGCATTTTATGAGAGAGCCTTAGACAATGTCAAAATGGAAGCTTATATTTTTCTGCAGTTCTTGTCTTCAAGATCTAGTCTTGTGTAATTTTTACACGTTAGTCATTTAGACCCATCTTTATGGACAGATATGGATGGCACTGGATAAGAGAACAAATTTGCAAGCCGTGACGAAATCACATCTTCACCGAAACTCTGCTTCCCGAGCTTCGCGTTGATATCTTTCTTAAGTTGCACAAAGGCTGCCCAAAACTTTGAAAATTCTTGTGAAAATATGGCCATTGTTCTTCTGACCTTTAAAAAGGAAACTATGTGTCTTGGTCGATCTGCCTAATTTTCGTTGGATTTTTATTAGAATGAAGAATCTTAGAACTTTTTACTTTTGGCCTACCTTTATTACCACCGCTGCCCTACCAGTTAACTTAAACTAAACTCAGGCAACAGACCTGTTTCGGTATCATTTTAATTCAAAAGAAGTTCCTACGTCTACTTGTAACAACCTTATCTGGTTGGGTGTCAAAAACAAGGAACCATCCTCCTACTGCTTAGGCTGACAGGGGATCTTTTTTAAGGATCATTATATGACTTCAAATTTTCCGTAACACCTTTGCTCTTGATAATTTGTCAGAACGTTGGTTAACGACTACATACCTATGCTTACCTTCCGCATTCTTGCTCAAACTCAAACACTTTAAAGACTCTCAAATCATTTAAACTTGGAAGCTTATAACTGAATTGAAGTACGTTAATTTTTTACATATAGAAAAATATAAAATATACACAAACATATCGTTTTTTTTATTATATTTCCTATCCTTTTACTTTTTTTTAAGACAACACGATTGAAGTCAACGGAGAGCCCGTCAGCCTTGAGCTGATACCATGTCCAACATGCAGTCGAACCTTTGTGCCGAAAACCCTCGAAAAACATGTACGAATCTGCGAAAAAATGACCGTGAGGAAGCGAAAGATTTTCGACTCATCACGTCAACGAAGAGAGGGTACTGAGCTGGCTGCATACCCACTGCCTAAGAACTATGGCTTACCGCCAGTGAAACCGGAAAGGGGCTTATCGCCGAAACCAATACAGGTAAGTTCAACACTCAACTGGAAACTTAACAAAATGTTAATTTCGATTTAAGGCGCCTCCCCAGATCCTATCACCAAAGAAGCCACCAGAGGAGGTGACAAAACCCCCACCTGTTCTATCGAAATCCATAACACCAGTGGCCTTAAAAAAGCTAACAAGCCCCTCACCGACATCAACAAACCTTTTAGCTACGTCGACAGGAGCTGCCAATTCTGCGCCCAAAGAACGTGCTCGAGCTGCAGCTGCCCAAAAGCGAATACAACCGCCGCCAGCGGAACCATGTCCTTATTGTGAACGATGCTTTGGCATAAAGGCCTACGATCGTCACGTGGAGTGGTGCAAGGAAAAGGCTCTGCTTGCTTCGATGAAACAGAATAGTGGCAATTCCACAGCCAAGGAACGTTTGGAAGCAAGAACCAAATATAGAGCACCTTGCTTGAAGTAAGCCTGTACCAAACCATGCAATTGTGTCAGTCGTAATAATTTATTTATTCTGATCTTCTAGAACCAAGCGATCTGTTAACAGAGACAAGTATTCAGGCCAGAATGATGAGAATGCCGACATGCAGACCTCCATGGAGGAACGTCAGCCGAAAGCATCGATCATGACATCTTCCATGACCTCATCGTTCATGAGTGATGGGTGAGTTTTTAATTTCCTCGGTGGAAATTTTCTCCACTTTTTTACTAGCCTTAAATGGATACTGTCAGGATGTATTTTTTTTTTTATCGAATTCTTTCAATTTGACAAGTTCAAAATCTCTCAATAGACTGAATCCACTTAAGAGGGTTCCAAGCAGCAAAACGATAACTCTTAAAACCAAGCCACCTAAGCTTGTGCCACTGGAAACTTTGAAGAATAAAAAACGTCCCGTTGTCAGTGAACTGAAGAGTGGTCCTACAAAATCCTCGGCTAGAAACAACGTTGACCCGCCAAGGAGTATCTCTACGGAGACTTTTGTTACGAGTGATTCTATTCCGATGAGTGATGGTGACTTGGAGCAATTATACGAGATGGAAATTCAGGGAAAGATCCAAACTGACACGAAAGGTATTTGAACAACATGGGGATGTTGGTAGCGCGGCAGCGCGCGTTTTCCTCGTATTTTGTATCTGTGTTGGTTTTTTTTGTTGTTGTTAACTTTTGTGTCTGTATGTGTGTTTGTGTGCACTTTGTGTGGCTTTCCACTTGTAATTTTTGTTGGTTTTGCGTAGCTCTTGTTGTAGATTATATGAATTCGTGCTTAGTTCATTCCGCAAACGTTAGCAGTGTTCATAAACCCATTCTTAGGTTGGATGTAGAGTTTTCCGAAACTCACGTAAACGAGTCCAGTCAACCTATAGGCTAAATATCTTTAAGTCACAGTTTGGTTGTAGCTTAAGGAAGGAGCTGCCAAACAATAAAGTAATGGTATAAAGTAGCCTTAATTTACAAGCATAGAAGGTTTATGCATGTAGGTACTCATATAACGCGTTCCAATCACTCTGGATGGACAATTCATGTGCCTTTGATTGAGAATAAATGGCTCGGCAATCGTTCATACGAGTCGGGTGCCGTGGCGTAGTGGATAGTGTGTGTGCTTACTACGCCGGATGTCTGGGTTCGAATCCTGCCATCGTCACCTGAAAAAAAAGACTTTCTTTTTCACGGTCCCCACCTCCGCGAGGGTCTGACAAACCCTCCGAGAGTTTCATATGTCTTGAAAAACTTCTCAAGGCGCCGTTCAGATTCGGCAAAAAATTGTAGGTCCCCTTGTATGTACAGAAATTAACACACACGGCATACATTGTTGAAAAACATTTATTTTTAATCGCTCATATGAAATGTCCATTGTGGCACCAGCTGAAACCTCATACCTTCAACTGTGAGTGCGACCGGTAGCACTCACAGTTGAAGGTGATAGACTGGCCTTCTTGATGTTTGTCCTTCTTAAAGAACTATGGAATGAAGATGCCGCCAGCCATAAGTTCCACCATTGCAATTTGGTGGAACTTATAAAAATAGTGATCAGCTAAGTTTGACAACCTTACCTTATGACGAACCCATGGAACTCGCCGTTAAGTATTATTTTGCTATAGAATTTGGGGTATGTTAATCCAGTCCAACTGCGCGAGAGCTCAGCCCAGGTCTCAGGAACACAAATTGTTCCCTATAAAGGTGATAAGCTCTGAGTTACTGGGTTAGTTGAAATTTTAAAGGACGTGAGCCTACGCCAAGAATTTATCTAAGAAATTTTCATTTTCGAAGGCCATAGGTAGTCACCGAGCACATTGTTTCCAAACCTTCGTGGTTGTGCCCGAATATCAGGACGTCCGAACATCAGAAAAAATTTTAAGGACCCTTGACGTTTTTGCTGATAGTACTGAAGATCTTCGAGAAAGTTTTGTTGAAACGACTTACTTGCTTACCTTTTTACTAACAGAGCCCCCGATCCACGAAGGGTCTTTACGTGGGGTTGAATCAACTAACGTGATCCGTGATAAGTTATGTTACAAATCACAAAAATTCGTCTGCCTAAACTGTGATCATCACAATTTTCTTGTGACAGCTCTGGTCACCAGTTTTCAAACTTTCTGGTAAGTTGGTGTTTTTGCCTACTCTGAGGGTGACTTTCTGCATGTACGAATAAAAGTCAGTGTTCTTATATCACAAGCCTAAATAAAGCAACGATTCGGAATAATATTTTTGTGATCACCTTTCACAGACGGATTATTTTGTTTGATCACATTGACTGTCACAAAAAGTGGAAATCACAGATCACCATAGCCGGTTCCACCCCTGGATCACAACAATCATCCACGTCCTCTGTGATCTTCGATAAGCTACTTTCAATTGTCCAGACCAAGCGCTCTGCCATCCGCGATGGACTGGTCCTTAAAACGGAGGAGCGGAGGCCGTCTTGAATTTGGGGGTATGGATTCAAAGACTCTCTTGGCTTCGATGTGACTGAGTCAATAAGGTCTGCATGTTTTGGCTTTTTGAACTACATCCACATCTTGGTACAGCAGAGTTCGCTGTTGTACGATACATTCTCCTCCATTACTTATTCGGATTTTATTCTCGAAAGAGACAAGTATGGTTTCACCTTGTCTGCTTATCGTCGAGCACTCGGCGCCATAAAGCAGAACTATCAGAAAAAGAACTTTTCTAGAGCTTGCACTTTGCCTTTGGGGAGAGAATTTTCGACCAATTTGTCTTGCCGTCAAATCGTTTGTCTTCAAACCGTAGTAGCTTTGGTTTAGAAGTACTTTTCTTGGCGCACTGCAAACCTTCCGTAAGGTATGGCACGATGGCTTGAAGTATAAACTACGGAAAGCTTTGCCGAAAAACTACATCGAGGATAGATTTTTTTTAGTTCTGATAGGTACAGAACTTAATACGAAGGTAGTCTTCCACCCCATTTTGGTGTTTCACAACAGGCGTGACAGTTTGATCGTCACTTGGGCGCCTGTCACACCCTGCCCAAAACACAAACTTCAAAGGATTTCACACTCGACTTAAAGAAAAGCCTGCGAAAACCATGTGTGAAGCGTATATTTCAACGAGACTTCGGTTGAAGCCATCAAGTTGAGGATGTAAAAGATGCTTAACTGACGATCAAACTGTCACGCCTGTTGTGAAACACCAAAATCGGGTGGAAGACTACCTTCATAATTTCTTTAAATATTATGCTTGTGGGGCCTTTTGAGTTGCTTAAACTAGCAACTTGCTAGTTGACTAATAAAGTGTTAAATTTTTTGGAACTCAAATTTTAATACTCCAAATCAAACGAAATCTGGTGTACCTCAGGGCAGCGTTTTTGGACCGCTCTTTTTTTCTTCTATGCAATAAGTATACCATTTTAGTGGCATTTTAGTGGATGACACCGATTATCCGAACGATAGAAGTCTCCAGATGTTTATTGAAACTATAAAATAAACCGTGCCCTGAGCAAGGCAAACCACGAGCGGCCACTACAAAATAAAAACACCCAGAACTAGTTACGTAGGTGATGGCGGGAATATAGGCAAAACCGTCATCATTGCGTACTTTATGATGGAATCACCACGGCCTGGCCTATAGCCTATAGCCTTAACCAGAATACTGCCTTTATGGCGTGATAAACGCTGCAGGAGCCTAAACTACAACTTACTAACTTTAAGTGGTGCTACAGCCCTCGATCGTACCTGGCCCCCAATCAGTAAGCTTCCCTAGCCAACTGTATTTCTAGCTAGCCGTCTTCAATTTTACACGAGAAGTTGGCTGTGCCTGGATGCTCTTTTACTGCGTCGTCTCTGCGGGGTGGACTCGAAGATATACCGGTTCTGTGATAGACTCTAGTTCACATAGCCATTTCAGCCGTTGTAATATGACTATATTCTAGCTAAGTCGGTTGTCGCTGTACAGGTCGCTTCCACTTACCTTCTATGTGGATGGGACTTAAAATCAATCGAAGCCGCAAAGAACAGCGGCCTTTCATTTGGGTTCACCTTGAAATACTCTATTTTTCTGCACTGCAAAGCTGAACTGGGTATCACGATCTTATTGGTGGAGACTGACTCAAGAGGTCTTTGCTTCTCATTTCGCTTCTATCCAAAGAAGTAGCGATTTCTAAGAGTATTTCTTTTATATTTTCATTATATCCGAACCTAGGTAGACAAAGTCCCTAGATACTTACCTACAGTCTGGGGTGAACCTGAGGACATGAGCCTCAGTCAGTAAGCTTCACCTGCCAGCTCTGTCTCCAGTTACCTAGCGCTCTCCAGTTTTCACGAGAAGTCTGACTCACGGTATTCACGGCACCGCTCCTGCAGCTCGTGCTGCTCCGATGTTGTATCTCTTTTTTCACTCGTCATCTCTGCAGATGGGACCAAAAATTAATTTAAGGATTAATTTAAGCAGTCTAGAGCGTCCTCATCCCCCTTTGTAATGGTTTATTCTTTCTTTACCACAAAACATGGCAGAGATGATCAGGGTTTAATAATTGGTCTAAGATCCTTGAGAGGGGGATTAGCTTCTAAATTGCCTTCTTAGCTCAAACAAGCAACGATTGTATTCCCGGCAGCCATGTTGCTTTTAAACTCAAATAGCTTAAACATAACTTAACTTCATTTCATTCATTTTGGATAGGCGACATCGTTGGTATTCTTCATCGGTATATTTTTAGCCCAGATTGAATGATTCGCACTACCTCAAATCGGAACTCGATTTGTCTTAGCCTTCTGCAATTCTTGGAACTTCGGACTTTATGCGCTTAAAAGGTTCTTTTAATTCTTTTGTAGAACCCTCACCTCATTCATGTTATAGAATCTTTCTATATATCCGAGCACGCGCTTTTAAAGCTCCTATTTTTAGGAAGTCGGTGCTCCTCTCTGCTCGTCGATCGCACGAACAGAGTGCTGCATGCATGTGTTTACCGTCTTTTATCGTAGTGGTGGTCGTGTTAGCGGCGGCATCTCGAATATCATTTGGCAGTGTTGCTACTGGTTATTAAAATCTTGGTCTTGGCTGTAGGGAGTATCTGGCGATCTCTTGCTATTAAAGCCTTCCGACACGTTAAACTTTCGCACAGTATTTTCAAGTCAAGGCGTTAGTGGGGACAAGGCTGTAATTTGAGTCAATGTTGGCCTCTTGAAATGTTTGCACATCTATATAAGTTCCTGAATGCCTTGCTGTTTGATTAATCGGGAGATCTCCATAGCCTTTTGAGATGTGGGAACAGCTACCACAACGTGTCGCGCCCGAAGCAAAGTCGATAACAGCCCGAATCCATTATCGGAGGATGAGCCGTGCATACTTTTTCTTCCGATTGTCCCACCCGAGATGCCCTCTCTGCCTAGGTTGGCATTAAAGCCGCCTATTACAGTCTTAATATCGTTAGCTTAGTCACTGCTTCTATGTTTTGTCCAATAGCTCCTACAACCTGCCTTTGGTTTCGTCATCATTCCACTGTTCGGGCGGTATGCGCGCGATTAAGACTGATAAGGGACTTGTTCACATATTTGAAACCTGAGAGTTTTTGCCTAAGTCGGAATATATGAAACATGTTTGAAGATACAAGATACAGACTTATATTTGGATTGAAGTAGGTAAAAGAAGGGAGCAAGAAAAGCAGTAACCATTTCCAGTGCATTACCGCCGTTTGGAAAACTTATTTTCTGCTGCACAAAAGACTGCTACAATTCCTTGCAGTTGTATTCCAAAATCAGCCTTTCATCTCATCCCTGCGCCAGGCTTGTGAAACGCAATAAACGAAATCGTGACTATACAAGGTTAACACAGGGAGATTCAAGACTGCGCTTAGAAAATGTGTGCTTGAAAATATTTTCAAAGACTGACAAGAAGGCTTGTCTGATTTTTAAGCGATATTCTCGGTGTTCATGCCGGAAAATTTCATTATTCTAGTTACCCTTAATCTGGATAAATTTTACTCAAGTCTATTTTAATGCATAATTTTCTGTTGCACTTTGTTCTTTTGTTTCTAATTATCGATTCCTAATCATTAAATCTAGCCACACTCTGTTAAACCAGAAGCATAACATAAATTCCAATTTTCCGATACATGTGCATTGTGCAATCATTAATTCGATATCTGTCACGAAACTCTATTTCTGATTCAACGTCCAAATTAGATCCCAAAATAGCCACGGTGACAACGAAAAGGAAAAAACTCGGAGCAACACTTGCTGCCGCCGCCGCCGCCGAAGCTCAATGTAATCTCGAAAACTCTGGCAGCAGTCAACGCCGACTAATCAAGGAACGTATTGAGTTCTTCAATACATCGTCGTCGGCACCATCAAGCACATCGGGCCAGGCGGGATCAGTGGCATCAACGCAACAAGTTCCGGGTTGCTTAACCAAAAATAAATCATTCATTCTGAGGTTTGTACTATTTGTTCTGGCTCTAAGTATCTACTTGTCACATGTCATGGCAGATTTTTGTGATTCTAGAAATGGAGATGGTTTCCTAATTACTTCTTTGAGTGGAGTAGCTTTTTAGAAACCATTTCCGGACCAATCGCGAAATTTATTAATATTTTTCTGAAACATTCCTCGCAGCATACATTTAGATCCTTTACCCTCTATCCTGACAGTATCGTTTGTATTTCAACACAAATATTGAACACGTTTTAATGACACTTTTTAAACTTTTATAACTTTTCAGTGGTCTTTCTGACAACTATGACCCATTCTTATCAGCCAAACGTCAGCTGGAAGAGCTTTGCTCCCCATCGTCACCAACTGAAGTATTCTCTCCAGCCAGCCTGACAGCTCCATCTAAAACACCAACAAAACCATCCACACCTCTTATACCAAACAAGATGACAACATCCCTTACGTCGACCATGTCTTTGGCAAATCCTCGACGTGCCTTAACCACTGTTAAGTCCAATTTCCGCCGGACGTCATCACTACGGGCACCGCGTCGCTCACCGCTACCAATGCCAACCCGTCCGATGTTCTTCCCAACATCTCACAAGCAACGACCTACCATCCAACGTGGCTTATCTGACGAAGGCCCGATTTCCTCCAACTTTCTTAAACCCGAGGAGTTCGACGAAATGCCAGTTCGAGCGGTTTGCGTTAACGACTTTGCCATATCGAACACTCCCCGGGTGGTGCGACGTGATTCGAACGGCGCAGTTAATCGAAAAAATCTTCGACTCCATTTGCCTGGCGTGGGACAACACGGCAGGGATGGCTCTCCACCAATCGGTGCTAACAATCTGTTGAAAACGGATTCGCTAGCCGTTTTTCTGAAATACGAAAACGAAGCTAAGGCTGTCGACAACTCAGTGATAAACACTAAAGAGCTCAAAGACAAGAGCAACACTTTAAGCAAACAGAATTCGGCTAAGAGTGTCATTTCGACAGATGAGCAATCAACACCAAATCGATCAAAGGAAACGTCGCCGAAAATCGACAATTCCAATATAGGAAACGTCAAAATCAATACCATCAAATTAGAGCCAATTGTCAGGCCAATGGCGGCCATGCAAAGCGCATCGCCTCGGCCACCAAGACGAATGACACCAACTGTGGTATCACCAATCGCCACCAAGCCCGTCAATCTGAATTTGATTTTTGATACACGTGATCGCTTGGGCGGTGATAGCGATTACATCGATCCAAAGTTGATCAACGTATGTGATAATCTGACCATGGAGTTCGGAAACGATCTGCCACTGTCATCGAACTCGTCATCGTCACCAACTTCTTCTGGTGTCGATCGCAATGATCGTGATCGCGTTCGCGATCGTGACACTGAAAAAATTGATCGTGTTGAAACCATCGCTCATCTGTCATCGTCGTCCAATTCTAGTCCCAGTCCGCTGACATTTAAACGAGCATCTTCGCCGCCTCCACAACCCAAAGTAACACCTGCCACCAACAGTAATCGCAGTTCGAGTGGCGATGGGCGCAACCTGTTGAAACGAAAGATACGTTTGGGTCGCAATCAATTTCTATACGATGCTTCACCAGAGAACGAAGCGCTCGACAATGATGCCGATGACGAGGGCAACAATCGATCATCTTGTGAGCCCGACAGGCGTAAACTGCACCAACACACACCATTGTTTCCGCCAACAACCAACACTGCGGCAACAACTACACCCAACATACCACCTTTTTCACCATCGACATTCGATGAGTTCGACTTTGAGGAATTCCTGTCATCTTTCGACAATGACGACGAACAGTTTCCGTCATTGTTTAAGGACTGCCGGGAGTTCCTTATGAATCGCACAAGTCTCAGTAAGCGTTCTAACACCGACAACGTATCGCCCTACAGATCAAGTACCGAGGCACTCAGCATGTCCGGGCGGAAGTACGAACATGAAGTGGAGCAGAATCTCAACTGTGGTGAGAATAAGAAACGTGGTGAGATATTCATAAGCATTGAAACCGATCAGAACGAGAATGATCCTCATCCGAAAAATGATCCTTTAGTGGCAGCCAATCCAACGGCCCAGGTCGAAGAGGTCGATGTGAATGACAACAAATTCCGCAAGATCGAAGACGACGACGAGGAGGAGGATGACGTTCGTTGCGGTCAGATGGCGGATATGGAGGAGAGTGACGATCGCCTGCGGATGCGACGCATTAATTTGCTGAACGATTTTCCAAATGTTAGACTGAACAATGCGAAGAATTTGATTCAGCAAATGCACGAGGACTTCCAGGATCTGCATGCGGCCGCAACAGCACAGGCCGAGGATGACATGAATGGTAATTGTGTAAGACAGATAACCGGAAGCTCACTCTATCCCGTTGATTCAGATGAGATCAGCAGTATTGAGTGTTATCCAGTGCGACGAGGCGATAGTGGCAGCGCAGGCGGAGTGGGTGGTGGCGTTGTTCAATCGAAGCACAGCGCCGATTCAGCTTATGGAAGGTGAGTGTTATTCCCTTTTTTTTTTTGGCGATATGGGAGTGCGTTAAAAATAGACATATTCGGTCTCGAAAAAATATTATGAGGGGCGAGCGCGAATGAATGAGCGGTTGATGTTAATGTGATGTCACAGGGCGGTAGTGCAAGGGAAATTAGGGCCATATTTAGAAATGGTGTTCATTTTATTTTTATTTTCCTGAATATGGAGAGGGAAGAGTTGTTTATGTCTTCACTTAGGCGATATGAATGTGCGGTGGTTTGGTTGACTTCCTTTATATAATTGTAAAAATGTGTTTAAGTGGTTCAGGTTGCTATGGAATTAATTTGGGGTCTTCTTTTGTTGGTAAGTTATTATACTTAGAAGCTTTGTCCTATAATTGGGCTTTCAGTTAAGAGGAGGGTTTTCGGTTTAAAATTGTCACCTTAAAATGATTTTTGTTGAGTTTTATAGTTAAAAAATAGTTTGAAAGACTCTGCGCCTTGTTTTTTATATACTCAAATCGGGCTTAGACCTTTTTTTAAGGGCCATTGCCTTACCAGAGCACTTGGTGTCCATGTCAATACTTGTTCACACAAAGGCCCTGAAAGAATTCCCTCTTATTAAAGTACAAAGCTTACAAAAGAGATAGACAACGTCATTTTACCTAATTTTAACCTAATCGAATGGCCTTATTCTTTTCTTATTAAATTCTTTTATTATTTTCTTCTTAAGCGTTTACAAAAGTATTTTACATAACGATTATAAATTTTTTGATTTTGAACAAAAATAGTGAATAAAATGCATTTAAAAGATTAATCTTTAAATAAATGCCACGCCCACTATGGGAGATCTGCTGACTTTATTTTCCTTTTATATGTCTTCCAATCATTAGCAGCCTGTTGAAATTCTAATTTTGACTCAGGCGGTTTGAAAACAGGAACAGGTCGCAGTATCTTCTCAGAAGATCAGCGTACGATCTCGAACCAACAAGTGTGGGTTCTCTGGATTCTCCCTTTGGACTCCGGTGGGAACTTGGACTAGTGACGTTTTCTTGCGCATTTTGAATTTTACCTACCATCGAAGCCATCACAATGGCAAACAATAGGTGGAATAACATCAGCACATGTCTCTCTTCCAAACAAATCTGGCCAGAGCTCGATCGTAGGAAAACAAAGAGACTCATCTTCTTCAATAGGACGAATTTAAGGAAGATATTTGGGCCCTTACAGTTCACTGCCTGGTAGGGCCAGAAGACTTGGTGCTCCCTTCAACGACTTCTGCAGAAGTTGTGGGAATGAGGAAGAAGAAGAGACCATGGCTCATCCTCTGTGCAACTGTAGCATTGAGAAGGAAAACCTTAGGTAAATACTTCTTTGATGATCTAAATGATATAGCGCGACTCGATTTAAAGAGGCTTATGAACTTTATCCCCGGGTCAAACTAGCTAAACGCCTAACTGTGATCACACAACCCATCCCCCATGATTTGGGGATACCCCACCACACCTCCCTCAATTTTTTTTTGTTCCCAACAGAACCGGCCTGATAAGGGCTCATACCGATTCGGTTGCTCTCACCTATACGCCCTTGTGGGAGCAACGGTACTTATGGTACGAGCTCAGACCGCTTCGGTTACCCCTACCTCTCCTACCCCCCCCCCCCCCCCCTAAGGCTAACTCCCACTTAGGGGTTATAGTTAACTGAAGCCCTAAGTTTAGTTAAATTCGACGCAAGGGAAAGATACCATATTTGTCCCTCACGCCTCACGGGACGTAATTAGTAGTTCTCCTACAGTTATTGCCATTTTCTTCATCTCTCGCTTCCCCACCATATCCCAGTGTTTTCCCTTACAGGGCTAGATCGGTGTGGGCTTATATCGCTTTGGTTACCCTCACTTCTCCACCACCGCGTGATCACCAGCACATAATTCTCACTGGTACGGGTTTATACTGCTTCGGTTACAGGGGTAACCGAAGCAGTGTAACCTACCTTCCCCCAATTCGAACGCGAGTCACCTGTAGTACGCGTTTACACCAAAGAGTGTTACCCTACATCAGCTTCTTGCCTGAGAATTCCCCCTGCAAGGGTTCACACCGAATCGGTTACCCCTGCACCTTCCCATCTCCGAGGATAATTATAAGCAGAGAAGCAAGAGGTTCGGACTTATACCGAAATCGGTTGCCCCTGCCGGGCTTTCTCTCATTCAGGAACTATTCCTCACTGACCCCCCCACCTCCTCCTTGACCTCAAGCAACCTTGCAAATTCCCAGACAAATTCAAAGACAAATTCCCATCTGGAGTCCAACAGTTCCGAGACCACCCTTCCTTAAGGAAGGCTTTCACTGGCCCCCCTCAACTCTGCTGACAGCGGTTCACACCGAAACGGTTACCCCCAGCCTTCATTACCTCCGGGTATGTTTCAACCAATCAACCCCTGATTGGTGGTGACCTTCGGTACATGTTTATAACTCACTGGTTGCCTAGATCCCTCCCACCCAAACGGGTAGTCATCATTTAGGTCCTCGGGCTGGTAACTCCGGCCCTACAAGTGGTATCATAACGGACCTCCTTTGGCCTAAGTGTGTCCCTGCCCTGCGGGGATGGCCACCCAACCTTCCCTAACCTTATCCCGTACCCCTTGTTGATTTAGGGGTTTTTGGCTTATCTATTTTAGAAGGTTTTAGGCTTGGGCTCTTATTTTCAATATTTTTCTTTGGAGTTTCATATCGTTTTTGGAACTCAATTGAACTCTTAAGCTCTAACCGTTTAGAAAAAAACTACACCTGAGCATCTTGGGCGACAAAATCACCATTTTAACCTCTTGGAGGCATATTAAGTTTGTCACATAGTTTGTAACACGGTGAAATAATAATCGTAGAGCCCCAAGACCTTAAGGGCATATGATCGAGACCGAATTCTGAATCTAATAAGCCATGTCCATCCGCCCGTCTGTTTGTATGCCACACGTTTTTAAGCCTTAAGTTTTAAGCTGAAACTTGGTACATAAGTTCACTGTTATCCGAAGCAGTACAAGTGTAAACAGTTTTCAAATCCGCTCACAGACACGCTCACAATCGGTGCAATTGTGCAACTACTTCAAGATCTTTCAAAGCTGTAAGACGTCTTAAAAGCCTGAAATTTGGTCACTGAATATATCACCTGTTTATTGTAAGATACACAAAATAAAAGTTTTATCGCTTTACCTCCGCTAGTGGGCGTGGCATCGATTTAAATGGTAATTTTCCAAGTGCATTTAATTCAATATTTTAATTGAATTAAATTAGAAATCGAAAAAATTTTACAAATTATATTATGTAGAAAACACCAGGTTCTACATTCTGTTCATGCGAGACTTTGGGCCACGCCCACATTTGGAGGCAGAACCAAATATGGGCGTGCCCCAAAGTAAGGAAAAACCTAAAATTTTCCAGAAAAACGTAATTTCGACTAGCCTTTAGCATAATTTAGGAAAGAATAAGAAAGAAAAATTAGCAGGATAGATAAACGAGACTTTATTCCAGATTTCGCTTCTACAAAGTTTTAAGCCACGCCCCCTTTTAAGGGTCGATTTTTCAAAAATATTGAATTTGAACCAAAAAATTAAATTTTTATGTACATTTAAGCGTAACTTGCATAGTTTGTAATTAGGGGCTAGGGGATAGTTTGTAATTCCAATTAGTTGAAGACGTCCCTTTTCAATTTCAGATGCCAAAAAATAACAATAACATCAGCATTTTACAATGTGGGATATGATACGGTACTCAACGGTCCGTTTTACGGAACGTAACTTCTGCGTACACACTGTAGCACTTACTCACTAGACCTGTAATTTATTTTCTGCCACAAAGAAAGTTGTGAAGGTTCTTTACAAACGACGACTGTCAGCCCTTTTTTGTCTATTTGAGCGTAATTCCTTTCCGTTGATGATATTGTTTGTGAATCTACTAAAGTAGGACGTTCTTGTCTGTTTGACAACCCAAACCCCAAATGGTGAAGAATAACAGACTTAATCGAAATATTCTCAAATGTAGAGTATTGAGATTCCTAAAACCATTTTTATGTAGTGGGGTCCACAGCCACTTGAGACTTGACGTTCTTATCCAATAATCTATGGAGGTGTTCAGCAATAGGAGCCGTATCCTTCAGGAATGCATGACAAAAATGAATAAGGCCAAGGGACGCTTGCATTTGCAGTGTGTTTTTGTCGACTGCAGGGGTTTCTCAAACGGCACGAGTTTTTCCTGTGATTGTCTGAAGGGCGAATCCCTTGAGGATTGATGTCATAGCCTAAGAAAGGAATTAAGAGCGACTCGCTTTTGGAATATTCCTGGAACAGAGTTTGGAATCAGTGGGGTGTAAGTGTTACCTTAGGGACCTTAGTGAGACAAGACTGGATGGCTGTCATAAAAATTTCACCCCAACCCCCAACCTTGTACAAGCAGTACAATCGGCCTACTTTGGACTCAGTGCACCTAAAAGCCACTTACCTACCTACCCTCCCACGCGTTTTGTTATGACGGTGCACCTACAGTCTCCACCTACTGGATTTATTCGTGTGAGCCAGTCTTTTTCAAAATTCCGTGTTGAACTAGTTCTTTGATTTTGGTCTCAATTGCATATCGTTGGGCATAGAAAACTTTTCTCGGTGGAGGCTTTTGCGGTCGCACTATGCAATACTCGCTGTGGGATACGCACTTTTGATACTCTCACCCACAAACGTGCCAAGTTCGTTCGAGAAAAGTGACGACGGCAATTTATTCGAGCAGCGCAGTCAATGCACGTCCCCGTGAATATTGCAATCTATGACTTACAGTGGAAGCTCAGCAGTGTAACCTCTCGATGGCATATTTTAACAGAAGAGATACATTGAAGCCCGTTATTACTTCCTAACCTTTGTCTAAAATATCTGGTACTGCTCCTATAAACGTCCCAATCACGACGACCTTTATAGCGTTTTGCTTGATTAAAGAGCTTCATTTCACCAGCATATCGCCATGGGGGCTTACCCTTATTTACTGTTTAATTTAAAACTACCTAAAGTCCATTACATACACCATCTGGTCTTATTCCGACTGTGGTTTTAGGTGAATTGGATCTATATTATCAGAAGATGACTTTTCTACTTAGTGCTTATGAAAAGACTAGAAGACAGACTCTTGGTAGCCTTGAAGTCAAAACCAAATTGTTTAAAGCGATGATCGGAGAACGACACTCTTAAAACCATCCCATTTTTGATAGAAGGTAATCTTAGAAGAATTAGTGAACAAAGCCATAAATGACTTCCTGTTCCTGTCTATTCTTGGTAATGGAAGTGGGATTTGATTTCTTGAGCACTATACCTACACATGAGCGCGAGCCATGTTTATAGTCCTAAAAAAATTATTACCATTTTTAATGCTGCGCTTGTCCAGGCATTCACGGATAGACGATACTTAAGTAGTCATTCCATCTGAAATTTCTAATTTATTCTTATTTAATAAAGAAGCAATCTAACTATTTATCTATCTATGTATCTATCCATCCTTCGTGATGTTTTCTGTACTTTAGATTAACCCCCACTTACTCGAGCTCTTCAAGAACGATCTTCGTGAGTTTTTTTTTTGGGCTCAATCCACCCATCTCGCATTCTTGACCCACCATAAGGCACATTTTTGTATAACCCTTTATTTGCATTTATAAGCAAAGGCCCATAACCCGCATCAAAGTGAAACTTTAAATTCATTTTCAACGCGGTTCTCTAAAACCTTCTCAAAAAATAATAATAAAACTAACAAAAAAATAGTTCAGTTCATCTGTGTCTACGCTTAAACCCTTGACTAGAGTTTAAAAACGAGTCCCGAGTCTTGTGTTATTATGTTCCAGCCTTGTCAATCTTTTTAATTTATTATGTAAATGTCGATTTCAAAAAATGAATATTAATGAGGCACAAAATAAACGTCACCCAGCTAGTATTTTGCTTCAGGACGACTGAAACTGTGACACCAGCTCAATCTTATTACAATATTATGCTCTATAATATCGATACAAACGTTGAGATTTACAGGAAAAACTACTAAAACTATTTTTTTTTTTTTTCACAGCCTTTCCCGACAAAGTCCTACAGCTGACATGACCTCCTCAAACCAGCGTGGCAATTTGTCAAATCGGACACGAACACCTGCTACTCCACAAGAATCATCACAGCATTCTCCTTTCCTATATCCATCATCATACAAGTACTCCTCTAATTTGAATAAGAATGACACTCCCAAATATCGTTGTCGTAACTTTAGCGTTGGTAGTTCTAGCAGTGGATCTGATAACTCTTTACCACCCATAGGGGGTAACAAGGGCATCAACCACGACGTCCACGAATATCAAACTGAAGTGAAAGAATTTAAACGTCCATCGTTTCAACGTAATCCATTGTCATCGTCATCGCTGGACAACAAGATAAGTCACAATTCATCTTCTCAAATGATGGGTGTTAATAGCCAAACTGGTAGCACCAACAATTTAGATCCCCCAGCCACGCCTACGTCGCCATCAGTCAAGCTGTCAAAATTCTGTCACGAATGTGGAACTAGATTCCTGGTGGATCAAGCAAAGTTTTGCATGGACTGCGGGGTTAGACGAATAGTTTTGGCATAATTTTTTTTTTTTTTTGTATTTGTTGCGTTATTTTGTACACTAACATTGTATGTGTGAAAATGTATAAATATAATAAAAATATCGCATACAAAAATAAATTTATCAATATCGCTAGAAACCTACTACCAACATGCGGCCGATCAACGAACTAAGCTGGGATATTGACAAAACATAGTCTAACAAGGTTTCAAGTAGAATTGACAAACAGATCAAAATTAAAAGTAAAGAAATATAATTAAACACTTTTTTTTAACGCCTAATACTTTAAATTTATTTTGGTTTTACATTAATGTTATTATTTTATTATTAACAAGACTGAGCATATATTTTACTAATATTTTAGAAATTGCTTTATATTAAAATCGTAGATAGGTTTAGTTTTGTCAAATTTGTGAAGTTATTTTTTTTTTATTTTCTATTTGTTCAATTGTTATATTGATTTACTTTTTTTGATTTTTTTCTTACAATTGCTATTTTTCTTTATACATGTACCAAACAACAGACGGCGCTGATAACAAGGTTAAAAATTTAATGAGAGAAAATGAGAAAGAACAATTATGTGCTATTTAATGGACGGAAATTGTAATTATTTTATAAGATTATGACGAATAATTATTTTTTTTACTCAAATATTTAACAAATCACAAAACTTTCACACAAAACTTAAGCATTTAGAAAACAAGAATATGAAAACATACTGACACAATTTATTTGCAGCTTTTATGTCACACTAAAAATAAAAGTTATGTTATAAAAAAAAAGAATAAAAATAAACTCAAACTTTATTCAAACATTGTATGTACTTTTAAACCACAATTATTTCATAAATAAAATCTTAATTTAATTATAATGTTTTCGTGTTTGATTTGTGTTAAAAAACTCCTTACGTACTGAACGGATCTGCGTGATACTTACATAAATAGAATGACTGACTTACACATACGGACACAATGTTGTTACGTTTTTAGTTTTGCAGAGCTCAAGAGGAATTGAAGTTAATACAAAACACATTAAAAGATACAGCAGCAAAATAAGACTTTCCAGTGAAGTAATTTAGCTATCAAACACAATTTATTTAAGGTCAAATTATAGGAAATCAATTTGGCTACTCATTTAATAAGGTTAAGTCAGTGCTGCCATTTTTTTTTTCAATCTTATTCGTTGAATTCGCATAACAATTCAACAAAAAAATCAAGCGTCTCCGCTAGAGGCGATACATTGCAATTCCAGTACTTTAAACCCCCTGCTACTTCGTTCATTCGGATTCCTTGTCCAGGCTCAACTCTGCACTAGAGATGGCCCGAATATTCGGCTACTATTCCACTATTTCCACTAATCGATATTCGGCCAATCGGTCTTCTAGAATTAATATTCACTATTTCAAGATTCAAAAACGACTAGCTGTAACAACCAGTTATCCGCTTATATGTAACTTCAAAAAGACCAAGTTTTCTAATGTACTTTTCACACTGGATCGATAACTGAGTTTTCGGAAAAAAGTTTACGAAAACTCATGGAGTCATCCACATTAGACACGACCTAGGTTTGGTTGACTTTTAAATCACTTTGACACTAATCGCAAAATTGTTTGTAAACAAGAAAACCATTGAACTCGAAAGATTTAAAATAAATAATTTTTAATGAAACAAGTGTTTAAGCTTACATGAAAACATTAATAACTATTTTGGCAAGCAATACTAGACTCTACTAAAGAAAATGTCACCAACGAGTATTAGAACTGCTTAGACTTCAAAAGAAAAAGAATCTAGCCGCACCTTTTCTATGTGCAGTTAAACACATTTTTTCTATTACTCAGCTTGCTCCATTATCTATTAAAAAAGGGCATTTTATTATGCATTTGGATTTTTCACACAAAATACTTACCACAAACTAATAGAAATTAAAAAGCGCTTTTTCCTTTTATGAAATCTTGCGATTGCAAGAAAAACTCGTCAAAAACTACCAAAACCACGTGGTTACGAAAACAGGAAAATGTATGGGAAAACTCAGGTTTTCGTGGAAGTTTTCGCGTGTATTCGCGAAAACACGGTTTTCGGTCCGGTATGTAGAGGGCAATCCTTTTTGTAATTTTCCCTACCTAGTACTTTTCGGAAATAGTACTGTAACGGAAATTTCGATATCAAATCTGGAAATCCAATGTTAATTGCTGTCAGCTGACTGGATTGACAGTTTAACCAGTCGGTGAGTCGGTGGATGAGTTCAGCGAGACCCCTGTATGTCTTTTCGTGCTTTAAAGTGGAACACAATGCAAAATCAACTTAATTTGTCGCCACATCACATTGTCTCCCTCTTTGTTTTGTTCACCCCAACATGCATATTATTGCTTTTATGGTAACGACAAACAATGTAGGCGATCCACATGGACAACTTTCGGAAGAAGACATCAATAGGTTTGTTCCCGTACCTGTCCTAACTACACAAATCAACCCAAACCTACGAAAAATAGCCAAATTCTGTTCCCGCACGTACACGGTTTTTGTGTAGCTTTGGACAGGAGAGAGAATATTCGATTTCGCTTATTTTCTTTCGTTTTTGAAAGACGAACGTTCGCATCCGTTTCGCATTTTACAGAATCTGCCCCCAGGAGAGAGAGCAAAAATGAGAGTTCCCTTCCTACAAAATTTAGCCCAAGAAATTTTTTTGGGCAGAATTATAAAAAAAGGTTGTAGCGGCGGCAATTGAGTTGGACAACAGCAGATGACATTTAGGTGGACACTTTGGTGTTAGCTATAGCGACTCTTGAAATTTGTACTTTTGAACAACTTTTGTTGTTATAGTTGGAGTCCTTTTTATATGAAGTTTCGAATGTGAAGGAATGTTCTTATTAACTTTCAACATAGAAAACCTAATTATGCTGTAGACAATAATCCAAATACTTCAAGTGCTTCTTAATGAATGCATGTTTTATCAAACGCTATTTATAGCTTCGCTTTATATTGCTTCTGTGAAGTATGTTGTTGATCATTTATCTGCATCACGGAGTCCTGTTCGCATTTTTGGTCTTCAATGAGGAGTTCGAATATAAGCTTACTGGGGTATATAAGCTCCATCAGGGTCTTGTTACAGCATTTCACCATTCTATCTGAATACGGGTGAAGAGGTGCGACCCATGTCTTCTGTAGTCCGGTTGATAAGCATACCTCCATCTTCGACTTCACCCTGTGGTCCACTATATCTGGTTAAAAATGGTTAAAGCTTCTAGATTTATGATTGCTTATGCTTTATACCACTTTCTGAAGTAGTAGGCAATTACAAGGATATATATTTGCCTATATATATAACAGGTGTTACCAGACTGTTGACCAGATCTGTTGACAGATCGAAGAAATTGCGATCGACTGAATGCAATCAAGTATGACGCACGTCAATCCAACATTTACTCGGATCACTAACTTTTTGTAGCCAAGGTACAGCTGCGGGTATCGCAAACAACGCCAAGAAATTTAAATATTGTGAGAAGTTCGTCGGCAGGCTAAAATCGCAAGAGATCACCAGGTTCTTTTCCAACCGAGTCTCTCAAAATTTCTACGAAGTCCTATGCATCCGGCATCAAGTGTTGATAGCCAGTGGCAACATTGTCAAAATTCCATCAGAGATGCCGCCTCTGATGTGCTGGGTCTTATATGGCAAACACAACGAAATCCCTGGTTTGACAATGATTGCCAGCAACAACAGCATTTAAATAGGAAGCATATACAAATCGGAAGCATACATTCTGCACAGAATAACTAGAGCTACTTGTAGCTCACGACACGAGCAGAGAACAGCAGAACACGAGCACAACACACCAGGGGAGAGGAACACGAGCTTCACCGAAGAAAAAAAGCGGAGCATGACAAGCCCGCGGTTGAAGAGATAGAGATTATGCTTCTTCTTATAGGAATGAAGTTCGAAAGATCTACCAAAGATCAAAAGTTCCTGCCAAGGGCATAAGTTTGAACTGAGGCCTGTAAATACCGATAAAGGGAACATCGTACGGGAGTTGCATGCGGTGCTGAGGATTTGGAAAAATGGCAAAGACGAACCAAGCACCGCTGTCAGGCAGAATGAACCATTCAACATGGGCGAAAAAGTTTTCGACAAAGCATACGCACAATACCGCCCGCCCAACCTGGACGAAGTGAAAGTAGCTATATCTAAGCTTAGCTTGGCGGTGATCTGGTTAGGAGTGTGCACCAGCTCCCTGCGAGATATGGTCGGAGGAAAACATGCCTGACAAATGGAACCTCAGTGTTGTTTGCCTGATCCTCAAGAAAGCAGACCCTTTAAAATGTGATAACTACAAAGGAATCAGTCATTTTAACTTCGCATACAAGATTTTTTCTACAATATAGTGTGACCACCTAAAGCCGTTTGAAGACAATCTGATCTTTTCATATCAGTTTAGTTTCAGGCCAGGAAAGCCCAACATTGATCAAATTTTCACACTGCGGCGGAGAAAACCCAGTTGGAGAAAGCCCAGAAATTCCAAACCGATACCCACTACCTCTTCAACTTGAATTTTAAGGCCGCATATGACAGCATCTACATATGACGGCATCTCTGCCAAACTCGTCAGTCTGTAAAAAATGACGATGCAAAAATCACGCTGTTCGATAAAGCGATAAAGACCTCACCGACCCCTTTGATGTCAAAAAGGTTTAAAAAAACCAGGCACAATGATTATCTGTGTTTGTGTCTGTGTCTCGCCTCATTTGTCACCTAAAAGAGACACAGCGAGATGCGTATTCTGTTGCTAATACTCGTGCATGTTCCCGTATATGTCTGTACTGCGAGACACGGACAAGGCACAGACACATGATATTCATTGTGGCCCAGCTAAAAGACAAGTCCACGCGCTGTCATGGGACTCTTTTAACGCAATTTTTGAGAGAATTGTGCAAAACTCCCCCACAAACACCAGGGGCACAATCTTTCAAAAGTTCATACTCGCATACGCAGACAACATTGACATAATCCAATACAGTGTGTTGTCAGGGAAGCCTTTTTGAATTTTATTACGAAAGGGGTGAATTCGGGCTTAGCAGTCAAACAGGGGAAAACCAATATACTACCTATATAAACTGGCATCAAGAAAATACACAAAACAACGACGTTTTAGAGAAAATATCACACCAATCAGCTATAACTTTGAGGTAGTTATGACTTCTACCTGGGCTCCTATATAACCGACCACCACTGAAATCAAAGGAAGGATAATTCTTGCCAATCGCTTTTGCTTTGGGCTTAAGGCAATTTTGTAGCAAAGCCTTCTCTCGAGCAACTAAAGTGTCTACTTATAAGTCCCTCATCGTCTCAGTCCTGGTTTACGGTACAGAAGCATGGGCACTTTAAAAGGCACATAAAAACTCTTTAGGCTGCTTTGAGAGGAAAATCCTTCGGTCGATTTACGATCCCGTCTGCATAGACGGAGAGTAAGGGTTAAGATATAAAATCGAACTCTACGGGTTATACAGCGACACCGACCTAGCCAGAAGAGTCAAAATACAACGGCTATTATGGCTGGGTCACCTAGCATGTGTACCAACGTTTCTGCCAGGAAAACCTTGGAATACATTCCACATGGACGGCGCATTAGAGGAGCAGTTAAGCTCAGGTTGCGTACGAAAGTAGGAAGGGACCTTAGAGCTGGCTGGCTGGCGAAGCTTGCTGGGTGAGGCCCAGGTCCAACCCGTAACAAAGACTTATCTTAAGTAAGCTATTAAACGATTACCGTTTTCAATTTCCGGAAACGGGGATGTGATTTCGACGGCAATAGCTTCAAATGGTGCATCCACATTGTGCTGGTACATGTTACCTCTTGCTTTGACTTTGCGTCCCTTGCTCTCGACATCATTTCTTGCTATAAGTGTCTGTTGATTTCTAAAGTTCCCACCAGATAATCCATCGTGCATTTCCCATAGAATCTCCTGCATTTTCGACCGTGAAACCGCAAGGGGCATTATTTCTCAGCACTTTAGCTCACTGAACGTTCAACTCTTATTCTCTGGGCAGAAATACCTTCGTCCTTTTCCTATTTTTTTTGCACGTAGTTTTAGCAATTGAGTCTCTCATCGGCCCCAGGACAGTGCGTCCGCATTGCAGTGCAGTTTTCCTTTGCCATGCAGTGCCTTATGTCAGCAACCGTTCGACTCTTCTTGCTACTTGCCCGTCTTGATTTTGGAAATGAAGCAATCACTTTGGAACCGCGTGATCTGTTCGAATTCAGATAAGTTCCTCTTTTGGATATGTTGTGGTGTCGCCAGTGTTAAAGCAAGGCATCAGCCTGGTTAGCAGGCTACTAGGATTGGGTAAAGAACCTGGAAATTTAAAGTTCTTCCCTTTCTGAGTCAATTGGTGCAGAACCTTTGTATCCTTCACGAGCCTCTCGAGCGAGACTAAAAAGCCCTCAGCTTGTGTTTTGTTTTTGGGGACTGACCAATTTTCGATTCGTTTTTACTCCATTTACCGACATTACATGCCCCAAATACTTCACTTCCTCTCCGAACTGACCAAATGTCTTTGGTCTAAGCTTCAATGTTCTGTTTTTCGATGTTCAGAAAACGTCACTTAGACAACGATGGAGTCGTACATGTACACCGGTATTTCAGGTCAAACAAAATAACACAGGTTTCTTTAATAAACGTCCAAATAAGGCCAGAGCGTTACACAGCTCAAATGGCATAATTGCCCGTAGTGAAAGCAGCATTCTCTCTGTCTTTTGGATGGATTAATGCCTACCAGTTGACACTTTTTAAGTCAACAGTGGGGTGCAATTTCATTCCAGAGAGTGTTTCGAAGATGCCGTCCATGTGAGGCAAAAGGTATCGATGCTTCTTTGTGACATCACTAAGCCTCCATACTTGACTTTGCATCGCATACCTTACTCCACTTTTAAGTGTGGATCATAACTCCATTTTTAAAAGGAATCAACCCCCACGGGTCTTAATTCTTTTTTGTGGTGGGGGGTTATAGCCATTTCTTTGAAAAAAAAATTAACTAAGCTTTATTCTTCCACCAATTTCTTGCATTCTTCTAGCTACCCCGACTGTTGACACCCACCTACTTTTACAGGATAATTAGGCAGGATACGTATTAAGAAGTTCGTTACACGATCTCTTGAAAAGAATGTGTTTCGCTAAGTTTTTGACAAAAAGAAGTTAGTTTCTTTACTGAAAATTAACCGTCATACATTGAAAACAACTCTCAGAAAATCTCAGAAGCCCTCATTAGACTTAAGCACCTACATTATTTATTTTGAGCAAGGGATACTTACATCGGCTTGTGAATGAAAAATAATGTTCCCTTAGCAACTGTTTTTAAAAGCAACTAATCAAAAGCGTGATGTCAGGATGAGTAATTGTTATACAATATTCTCAACACCTGAGTCGCTAATTATACCCGTTGTAGGTACAACATATTCGACAAGGCTTGCTATCTTCGTTTGTATCGGCCAAGTTGGGCACCTTGTGTCAGCCAACAATTATTTAAAGCTAAACAAAAAGTTCCCCGTGTCAAGTTTGATTTCCTTGTGCTCAGGGCTTAATGCTTTAATAGTCTACTTATGTGATCAAGGTGCATGCCAGCAAACTGTATTCTGATACAAACACTTTAAAAACTGCACATGACATGGACGGAAGGCGTTTTTTAATTCGTTGCAATCTTTTGTTTACATCGGCAAGCGACTCAGCCGATTGAAAAGGGATTTTTTTTAACTATTCACATTGAATTCCGCGAAATGAATGAGGCGACAAGTTGCGGTGTAGGTCTTTGCTTTCGGCAGCACACTTGCTGGTCTTGAAATGTCACATGCGTTGGGATCGTACGCATCAAACGCGTGTGATTCATTTAAGCTGGTGCTCTATCAGTTTACAGGTAGTTAGTGACTTTGTGTACACGGTACCGTAGATATCACCTTTTTTGGGGGGTTTTCAGAATGTTGACAAATATTGACCCAATTTAAAGCAAATACTTCAGCTGTTCACCATATGCCACATATAGTCGGCTGACATGACAGTTACAGAATAAAGCACTTAATATTGAACACTATACAACGAGTGCAAAATAGTAGTTAGATGCACGGGGTTTTGGGAGTTACGACTTGGGACCTTAAATATTTAAGGAATTCCCACAAAAAATATGATTAGAGCTTGTGTGAAGAATTCGGAAAATTTTAAATTTTATCAGGGTTATAAAGGGTTTGTTTGACAAAAAGCTTATCAGATATAAAAATAAACAATTTTTATGTATAAAAAAAACCTCTTTGAATAATTTACGCTCATTTTTGCAATGCCTTATAATGGGAATAGTTTAAAAAAAATCATTCTTAAAACTTTATGCAATTACGTTTAGAAATACATACCAGCCGATAGCTGAATAAAAATCAGATCCCCTTGCGACAAGCTGAACTGTCCATTGCTTAACTGTCTAAGTCGAGCCTCCATTTAATTTTTCTCTTTTAAATTTTTGTTGTAGCTAAAGCCCTTTTTAATTTAAAAGCATAACTTAAGCTTGAAAAAGACTTCAGTTACTCAACCATTATTTTGATTAAACAAAAAGTTATTAAAAAAATCCATTTGCAGCAGCTATTTCTAGCATTTGCATTATGCAGTTGAATATTGATGGTAAAAATGACGGATTTACTCCTAGACCATGACCCTCGACCCAAGTGCAAAAAGCCCAGCTTCGACGCAATTGCTGTGAACTGAAGGGACATGCCCGCATCAGGAACGCCACATAATCTGTTATGAGTCTTTCAAAAGTTCATTGATAACCAGAATCCATATAAGGATGGAAAGGACAACTTTTGTGTTCATCGCTTGCAGACTTTCCGTCTTGTACATATTCCCTTTAGGTATAACTTCCAATGGTTTGAGGAGCTAGAATGTGTCCTTCTAATTATATTATGAATCAGGTCTTCAAAAATGACCTATTAAGGCCTTCTCTTATGACAGCCTAGAGCAATTTTTTCACTCCGAACACTACTATTGACGCTACATAAACTGATATCGTTTAGCAAGCTCACAAGCTGCGCAGTATCGCGCCTGCTTCGATATGAAAACTTCCTCATCATCATCATTTTCGGTGACCGCTTATCCTTAGAAGGCTTGCGGAGCGATGGCGGCTAAATGGTCCTTCCAGTGGTTCCCGATCCTCCGGCACCAACTCAAGAGACACAAGCGCGATCCCCAGATGGGTCTCGGAGATGGTCTATACCTGATCCCACCACCTGTTTATTGGCCTACCAGGCCGGCGACGCGCTCGCAACGCGGCTAACATAACCTGTCGGGGGCATGCGTGTCCAAGCCATCGAAGAATTTATCGTTCCACTCGCAGAAGTAGCTGCTCAACATTGAGATTCCCACGCATACTGACCTTTCTTTCTCTTTTGTTGTAGGTTGCTACTATCCAATGGAGCACTCAGACACAACTACTGGTCCATTGTACTACCATGCAGACACCTTACATTAATGTATTTAGTTTACCCGTCTTTCGAAGAAAGATGAGAAGGAGCTTCAGTGATGAAGAGCTTAGGTGTTCGGCACTCACCACGTCAGCCCCAAAGGTCCGCCACCTGATGCGAGCAAAGGCAGGACAACATCAGAGAAAGTGTTCCGCTGTATCGTCGTCCTCTCCACAGGCAAGAGAGGTGGTGGTTTCGCTTAAGCCTAACACATTCAAGTGTCTAGCAAAAGCTTGGTGGCCGGTAAGGACGCCTACAAGAAGTCTGCAATCGATTCTCCTAAGAGATAGAAGAAAAGACGCTGACCCCTCGCAGAAGTCCGGGCGTAGTCGTTTAGTCTGTCTGCACCCATCGCAGTCACGCCAACGAGCCCTGTGCTCACGAGAAACCCAAGTATCAATGGCAGACGTGACAACAGATACAGTTAGGCCTAAAGCAGGTTCGGGTCCTGAGAAAACCTCTTCTGGGCCAAGTCTGGCAAGCTCATCAGAGATCTCATTTCCCTGGATACCAGTGTGACCTGGAACCCAAACAAGATTCACTGCATTTAGCCTTCCGACTAAGTTCAACGAATTCTTGAGTTCGAGCACTATCTTGGACGAGGTAAGAGGGTTGAGCAACGCATTTAGAGCGGCTTGGCTGTCACTGCAAACGCATATGCTTCTTGCCCTCCACCTGTTAGTCACAATATAGCGCACAGCCATTAGGATAGCGAAAATCTCCGCTTCGAAGACAGACGCATATTTACCTAAGGGGTAGTGGAGTCTAATGTTCTCGCTTTCCACAAAGACTCCAGCACCAGACCCCTGTCCGGTTTTGGAGCCATCCGTGAAAATACGATGGCATTCTTTCCCTGGCTCTGAGTCTGGCCGAAGCCATTCCATTACCTGAGGAAAGTTGACTTGGTAATTTTGTCGCAAAAGGATTTCTGGGGTCATTGCGTCAGAGGGCATGTCCATAAGACAGGGGTCAAAGGACAATTCTCGAACAAGTTCTTCAAAATTCCAATGCGTGTGGTACCAAAAAACCACCTCTCTTTAAGCGAAAGATGGTTTTCAGCGTACACCCCATGATAAATATATCAAGGGGGGGAGGTTCATCAAAGCATCTAGAGCAGAGCCCGGCATGCTAGGGAAGGCCCCTGTGCAGCCAAGACAAGCCGTTCTTTGGAGATTGGCAAAAGAGGCAGTAACACGTTTCCGCGAAAGCCTGTTCCACCAAACAACCGATGCGTATGAGGTGAGTGGTCTAACCATGGCAGTAAAGATCCAGAGGACCCTTTTCGGAGATAAGCCCCATGTCTTGCCAAAAGCGCCTCTGCACTGCCAGAAGGTGGACAATGCTTTTTCAGTTTTGGATTCAACATGCTTGGACCATAGAAGTTTTCTATCAAGGATTACTCCCAGATATTTGACTTCATCGGATAACGGGATAGTGACACCTTTAAGCACTAGTTGAGTCAGACCATTGACCTTCCTCCTTCTCGTAAAGAGAACAACCGTAGTTTTAAGAGGATTCACTGAAAGCCCATTCCTAGTGCACCAATCATCGATCAAGTCCAGGGATCTCTGCGCCTGAGAGCACACAGTCCCTAGGTTTGAGCCGACAGAAAGAACGGCGACATCATCCGCGTAGGCTTGTGTGTAGGTTCCAGGAAGGTTGAGAGCCGATAGTAGAGAGTCTACAACCATGCACCATAAAAGGGGAGACAGAACACCACTTTGCGGGCAGCCCTTGTTTACCCCAGTTATGACGCACTTGCAACAAACTGCTTCGGTTATCAGCGTCCTGTTCATTAGCCTTGGCCTAATCCATTGAACTAATGTTTCATCTACAAGATGTTGTCTGGCTGAGTTGCACATGCTATCAAACGTCGCGTTATCAAAAGCACCCTCAATATCGACGAAAACTCCCAGCACGTACTTCTTCTGGTCAAGAGCACATTCAATCCTACCAACAAGGTTTTGAAGCGCAGTTTCGCAGGATTTTCCGCTGACCTTTCTTACTCTATCCCTAAGAGTAACACCAGCAACGCACCTTGGAAATCGTATTTCGGCAGCTTGTAAAATAAAAATAAAAATAAATAGAGTGGCGCAACAGCTCGAGGTGAACCAGGGCCAACTTCTCAACAATGTATGCTGGTGTGTTAATTTCTTTACATACAAGGGGACCTACAATTTTTTGCCGAATCCGAACGGCACTTTGAGAAGTTTTTCAAGACAATTAATACTCTCGGAGGGCTTGTCAAACCCTCGCGGAGGTGGGGACCGTGAAAAAGAACAAGTCTTTTTTTTCAGGTGACTATGGCAGGATTCGAACCCAGACCTCCGGCGTAGAAAGCACACACACTAACCACTACGCCACGGCACCCCACTTGTACCCACTTGCAGCTTGTACCCGCTATCTAATTCCTTCAATCTTTACCCAAATTTCATGACCATAGATGAGGGTTGGATTGGAACGAACACTCAATTAAAAACTGAGATCTCTGCTTTCACTTCAAGCTTTCCTGGTGACTAGCTGGCGCAGTTTCCTTACTATTGCTCCAGCTTGGCCAATCCTTCCATCTTTTGTGAAAAAGTCCCCGAGAAACGACTCTACCTATTTCTATGGGACTCTATTCATGTGCAGGTTACACTGCACAGGAGTTCGGGAAATGACCATCACTTCACATATGGCCACAAACCCATCCAGGCTCGCTGAAGTTCCTCCTCGGACGATAGCAGGACAGCTAAGTCTGCGAAAAGCAGATGACTTATCGTAACACCAGCCATTTCGAAGGATTCCTCACGAAAACTGCGGTTCACTATCCAGTCCATAGTTGCTATGAAAAGGAGAGGCGATAGAACACAGCCCTGGCGAAGTCCAAGGCACACATCAAAAGGATGGGATTTGACGACATTTATCCGAACACAGCTTCTGCATTTCCCATACGAAGACTGAAAGGGTCTAAGAAGAGGCCCACTCAGTGCGCAAAGTCCTGCAAAACTCTCCAGAGTTTATCCCGAAGAATCCGGTCATAGGCCATTTTCCAAATCTACAAAACATACGTAGATCGGTTTGGCATATTTCCAGGTCTTCTCAAGAATAATCTCCAGAGTAAAAAGCTGGTCGGTTGTGCCACTGCCATCAGGCCGAAAGCCGCATTGCTCTTCCCGCAACAAAGGCTCGATTACAGCTCTGGAACGCGCTTCCTACACCTTTGCGTATACTTAGCCGGAAGACTTAAGAGATATATACCCCTATAGTTAGAGCAATCTCTCTTGTTCCCTTTTTTGAAAGTAAGCACTGCTTTCCCGCTTTCCCATGCCACCTTATTGACACGTGTTAACCATTTAATACCTGCTTCAACCATTGCCTTGAGCATTTCTGGCCGAATTTCATCAACTCCAGCTGACTTACCCACTTTTAGCAATTTAATCACCCCAGTGACTTCATCTACTGTAGGACTATTCTCCGCCCTAATCTCGTCAGCAATGGGATACTGTTGGGGATTAAGCAGCTCCAAAAAGTGCTCGCTCCATCTGCGTAAGACGTTGTTCTCATTTAAAAGAAGTGTACCGTCTTTGGATTTAACCCATTAAAAGATATTCAACTTCCTACCTCTGAGCCGGCGAGTAGTCTGCCAAAATTTCTTGTTTGCAGATCTGTAATCGTGCTCCAACCTCTCGCCGAACTTTTTCCATGCCTGTTCTTACCGCCATTTTGGAAGTTCCTTGCACCTCGGTGTACCGGGCTCGAGAAGTAGAGTTCCTACATTGATTCCACACAATATAAGCTCTATTATCCCCTCTGATGGCTTCTTGAAGTCTAGGAGTCTTAAAGGTCTTTTGAACAAAAAGTAGTTTCGGTGAATCATTGGATTTGTATAACAATGTTAGAAAGTATGAGCATAACGATCACAAGCGCCACAAGTGACTCACAAACTTCGATCCATCTCCTCCAATGAGTTGACGCAAATCTTTTGTTGTCGATCCAACTTATCGACGTGAAAAACCTTTTCTCTATATTTATAAAGATGTGTTTTGATGGATTGTTTTTATTTTTACTTTAAAACCAAAATATTTTGTAACCCTTAGAATTTAACCAGCATTCAGTAAATTGCGTGTACAGCTGATAGCTTGACTGATCGATGATTGTCAGCAGAGTTTGAATTTATCTACGGGCAAATCCTCAACTAAACGTTGATTATTTCACAACGTGATATGAGGTGAAAAATCGGCTACCTATAAAAGTGGTGGTACTCTGCAACTTAGCTTCAGAAGTAAGCCAAAAATGAAGACTACCTTAGTGCTCCTGCTTGTTGCCACATTAGGCGTAACTGCCATTAGTGCCGCTCCACAAAGTATGTATAAAAGGAAAAAGTCTTTGAAGCTTTAACTTACACAATGCTCAAATTTACTTGACAGAACGCGATGTCTCTGCGGTGTCCACATCAAGCTCAACGCCGGACATGGCCGAGGCAATGAACGATATTATTAGCGCGTTCAAGCACATCATGCCTTGTGGTGATTCTGCCTCAGGTCTTCCTCCAATGGAACCCTTAAGGATGCCGATCATTTCATTGGACATTAACCACGAGCTATTGGTGTAAGTTTTGTAACGCTTAATGTTTTCTCGTCTCGACATTGGATAACAATATTTCTTTCAGACTTAACGGAAGCATTGAGAACATGGTCTTGACGGGCTTGAGCGATTTCGTCATCATCGATTTGAAGACCAACGCCACAAATAATCGCACAACTTACGATGTCCTCTATAAAGATGTGCAGTTGCTGGGCGACTATGACTTGTACGTGAATGCTGATTTGGCGGGCTACAAGTTTGTCGTGAACCTTCAAGGATTGATGAATCTTCAGGTCATGGATTTGCGTGCTAGCGGTGGCATCACTATTGGAGCCAATGCTGTTGGCGGAATCCTTTTCTCGGACGTGGATTACTACATTGAAGCTGGTGACATTGTGTCTCATATTTTGGATACCCAATGGAGCGTGGCATTGAATGATTACATCAACAAGTATATTCGTGATACGTCCATGCTTTGGCTGAAGTTGAACAGGGAGTTCCTGAACGAAGTTCTCTCCAATTATGTTACTATCATGGTCAACAAGGCTTTGTATGATGTGACTCTTAACGAGTACATTCAAGGCATGGTAGAAGTTAGTCAGGAATGGAATGCCATTACTTGCACTAATTAAACCATAATAAAGCTTTGATATTAATATGCACAGTTGCGAGATTTTATTTGATAGAGCCATTACGGGATTTCGGCATCATCACTGATTTGATTTAAAGCATTTATCCCATTTGTCACAGGAATGGAGTACCTATATTAAGTTTGATACAGGCGAAAATGTTACATCGAGATATAATAATGCGAGACCCCCAAGACCTTCAGGGCATATGATCGAGAGAGAATTCTGAGTCGAATGAACCATGTCCGTCCGTCCGTATGTCACCAAATTTTAGGCCTTACATTTTTTGCCTAAGCTCTCTGTCATCCGAAGTAATATAAGTGCTCAAATGTTTTAAATCCGCCTACAGACACGCCCACAATCGGTCTTAACGTGCAACTACCTCCATTGCTTTCAAAACTATAAGACGTCCTGCATTTACGTGGGAGGGAAGTAACCTCGACGCACTGCACAGGCCTCAAGCTGGAGGACCAGAAACTTCTTATAGCTACAAAGGGGAGCTGAGCTCGGAATATGTCTTAGTAGCTCATGTAAGTGTTCACTTCGGTGTTCAGTTCGGATTCCTGGAGCTGCTGACATCACCCTTGATTCCGCATCTGAGAAAATTCCCCGTTGCCATCCGGATGCAAGGAGAAGTGCCTTAGTGGGAACATTCTCTGTTAGAACCCAATCTCCAGTTGAGGTATTAGACACCCGGTGCTCACCACAGGGAGGTGAAAGTTTGATAGTTTGAAAGTTTTGAAAGGTTGATAGACAGAGGTTGTTTTAGAAAACCTATGGATGTTTATATCCTCTTGAATGCACATTTTATCTTTGGACTACCACTAATTTAATGCTTGTATTAGTACTCAATGTTATGTGAAATCTTTGTAAAAGCAATTTAAGCAAATTCAACAGTTTGATGTAAGGAAAAGAAAAATTCTTTATCGCATGCTCTCTGTTGCAAAAGAAAAGGCTAGTAATTCGTATAAAAAACAAAAATTATATCCTAATCTCCAACGAAACATATAAGCTTCAGAAAAAACATGCATGCTGAAAGCTCTAGAAGCTTGTCACATAGTTTTTAGCACTGCTAAATAATAATGTTTGACCCCCAAGACCTTAAGAGTATACGACCGGGACCGAATTCTGAGTCGGATAAGCCATGCCTATCCGCCCGTGCGTTTGTTTTTAGGCCTTAAATTTTGTGCACAAACACCTAGTGGACGTGGCATGGATTCAAACGATAATTTTTAAAATAAACTTTGCAAGGTTGGGTTTTAGAACAGCCTTGAGGTAAGGTATGCCTGTCGTAAAGCCCATTAAAATCCACTGAAAGGATATCTTCAGCATGTTATAAGTGATGCTGTCAGAAGTATATACTCCCAGTAGGGCCACTCTTGGAGGTGAAGTTATAGCTGGAAGCTGAGCCCGAAGGTTTAAATAAAATCCAGCAGCGTCTGATAAATATTGTGCGGCTCGTTGATCGGCGTCTAATCCCGGACGGGCGGCTGAACTTTAAATAATAAAAATCCAGGAGCGTCTGTCTCGGGATGAGCGGCTTCCTGGTCGGCGTCTGTTGTCCGGGTTAGGATCGGCCGAATTTAAACCTGGCAGCTAGGTATAAAATGCTATCCCCCCCCCCCAACCATGAAAAGAAAACGAAAACAGCCTCCGATATTTGCTGATCCTGGTAATCCAGGGCACCCTTTTGGAGCTAGGCCTGAGGGGTGTTAGCATGCGAGCGCGCTTGGTGGTCGGAAGGTCCCGCTTGGCATCCGGCCGGGTTTAATTGAAGAAGTTACAAGCAGCAACGTCATCAACTTCAAATTGGCACATAGAATGTCTCGTCGCTAACGAGGAAGGAACTTGAACTGGTTGAGGAGGCTAAAAAGTTCGGCGAGTGGTTGGCGCACGATTACAAATCTGCAAACAAGACATTTTGGCAGACTATTCGCCGGCTCAGAGGAAGGAAGTTGAATATCGTTCAAGGGGTTAAATCTAAAGACGGTAGACCTTTTTCAAACGAGAGCGATGTCTTGCGAAGATGGAGAGAGCACTTTTCGGAGTTGCTAAACCCCCAACAGGACACTGAAGATGGCATTCCCACTGCTGACGATATTAGGGCGGAGAAAAGTCCTACAGTAGATGGTGTCATTGCGGGTACGTCTGCTGAAGTTGATGAAATCCGCCCAGAAATGCCCAAGGCAATGGTTGAAGAAGGTGTTAAATGGCTAACACGCGTCATTAAGGTTAGCGATTGGCAAACAGGAGTTATAGGGCCCATTTTCAAAAAAGGGAACAGAAGAGATTGCTCCAACTATTGGGGCATATCTCTTCTCTCTTAAGTCTACCGGGAAAAGTATTCGCGAAGGTGCTGGAAACGCGTTCCAGAACTGTAATCGAGCCTTTGTTACGGGAATAACAGTGTGGCTTTCGACCTAGCAGAGGCACAACATACCAGCTTTTTACTCTTAAGGTTATCCTTGAAAGGGCCTGGGAATATGCCAATCCTGTCTTTGCGTGTTTTGTAGAACTGGAAAAGGCTTATGACCGAGTTCCCCGGGAAGCACACTATGGAGAGTTTTGCAGGACTATGCGCTGAGTGAACCTCTTCTTAGAGCCATCCAGTCTTTGTATGGAAAGTGCAGAAGCTGTGTACGGATAAATGGTGCTAAATCCTGTCCTTTTGATGTGTGCGTTGGACTTCGCCGGGGCTGTGTTCTGTCGCCACTCCTTTTCATAGCATATGAGCAATGTTGCGAATTGACTGCCATCAGGATGAGCCATCTGCTTTTCGCAGATGATTTGGCCATCCTTGCATAAGCCAAGAAGGAACTTCAGCGAGCACTGGATGGGTTTACAGCCGTTTGTGGTAATGCTGGGGTGAAGGTAAACTTGCACAAATCAGAAGTAATGCTTGTTTCCCTGCACATAAATGGAGTCCCATTAAAACAGGTGGAGAAGTTTAAGTATCTCGGGGTCTTTTTCATGAATGATGGAAGGAGTGATACTGAGTTATCCTATAGGATTGGCCAAGCTGAAGCAATAGTAAAGGATCTGCGCGAGCCGGTCAATAGGAAAGCAAAACTTGGACTAAGAGCAAAGATCTCAGTTTTTAATTCAGTGTTCGTTCCAACCCTCATCTATGGTCATAAAAGTTGGGTAATAATCGATCGCGGGTACAAGCTGCCGAAATGAGATTTCTGAGGTGCATTGCTGGCATTACTCTTAGGAATAGAGTGAGAAACGTCAGCATTCGTGGGAATCTTAATGTTTAGCAGCTACTTCTCCAACATGCCCTCCGACAGACTTCCTAAACAGGTCATGCTAGCCGAGATGCGAGTGTGTTGCCCCCCTGGTAGGCCAAGACACAGGTGGTGGGATCAGGTAAAGAACCTCTATGGGTCCCGCCTGGGGCGCCTGAGTCTCTTGAGTTGGTGGCGGAGCATCGAGAACGATGGAAGGACCATTTAGCCCCTCACGCTCCGCGAGCCTTGTAGAGGATAAGCGGCAGAAAAGAAAATGATGATGATGATGATGATGATGTTGTTTTTTCGAATACATATTTGTTCAATACATATTTGTTCAATATTTTATTCAAACTCCAAAAAAAAAATTATTTTGTGCGTAAGAAATATTCGGCTCTACATTGTGCTGATACTAGGTTTTAGGCCAGGGCCAAATTTAAAGCCAATATCAAAGAAAACCTTGAATTCTCCGGAAAAAGTTTTTTCAATTAGGGTAAGCATAAGAAATAAAAACTAGCGCATAACGGAAACTAGACTGCATTCAAGGTTTCGTTCATTCAAAGGTCTTACGCGAGCCTGAGCAAATTAATTTACAATTATGGTAACACACAACACAGTAAACTGGAAGGAAAAAAACTAGCTCGAATCTCGTCAAATTTATAATTAAGATTAGTTCATTTAATTAAATAATCTATTTTTTAAATACCCTGAGTCTCTACATGCATTTAACCGTTGAACCGCTTTTCAAGAAACCATAAGCAAAAAATTTCATTTCTTTTGAAATTCATCATTACAATAATATTTTCTACTTTGTTGATGGTTGGCGTACAATTGAAAAACACTGTCCATTTCGATGTCATGACAATTTCCGAGAACTTCTTCTAAGGAAATTTACCCATAGCCATACAAAACAGAAAAAAATGCCCCCAACTATACACCGGAAACTTGTCCCACTTGCACAAAGTTGTATCCGTTTCAAAGTGTTATCAGTTAGAGCCATCCGAATAGGGACTTTACAACGTTTTTGCGTGCACCTCCCACGAGGTACCACCATGATTCAGATGTTTACAACATTCGTCGATTTATTGTCTGAGCAGTTTAAGCAAATTTTTTCCTTTAACTCTTGTAAAAATCACTCGTGCTTTTTCGATTTTCTGCCGATGCAAACAGATCATGGGGCACGTGGGAAAATTATTCACCCGAATGATGTAAGAGTTTAGTTCTTAATCGGTGAACTCAAAGTCCACAGGGGTGACATCATAATTATCAGCTGTTCTTTGGGCACGGTAGGTGCCAAGTACCTACGTCCAATAAACGCTTAATTGTTGCGGTGAACGCAAGAACTATAAACTCGTGTATGACTTAGGAAACTGTGTCTTAATTGTTTAATATTATGAAAACTTTCAAAGGGGGTGCCTTAACCATTATAAGCTTAATGCAAAACAAAATTACTGTATTGTTGGATGAAATACATTTTTCAATGAGTTTAAAACTTTTGCATTGAATTTAAAGATTTTTGAGGAACCTATCAGGGGATGAATAATTTTTAAAGTGCCTGAACCGTTGTGCAATCTAAGCCAGAAACTGACAACTGTACTCGAACAGTAAAGGGCGATCCAAAAATTGCGCTGGTTGATCGCGAGCCACTCCCAATAGTGCTCTGTTTTTCTTCTCCAAATTACTGGCTTTCCAGCTTTCCAAAGACGATTGAAGATCGACCTCGTTATAGTTCTTAATTCCATCAAACAAAAAAGTGAAAAAAAAATTCACACCAAACTAAACGATATTCCCAAACAATGTTCATCAACAATTTTCGGATACTGTCAAAAGTGTCGTTTAGATAAGCAGGTATGTAATTACCGCCCCACGTCGTTACAATAGCTTCCAACCAACTTTTAATAACTCCACATAAAATTAATGCTCACGAAGTGGAAAATGGTTGCGCATTAAGAGCACTCTTAATTTTTATACTTCCCCCACGTTGGGGGTTTTTTTGAAATTTTTGCTTTCATATAAATAATTATATTTAAGCTTCGACTTTATAACTACTTCAATTTTTTACAATCTTACGTAGATTAGTACTGTGAAGTTCAATTGTGCCGGAAAATGATATCTAATCGATTAACGAACCCATCCACATGGAGTCCCCGAAATAATAACAACAATTAGGGAATTAGATTCGATATTTATAAGGGTGTAAATTTTTTATGAATAGGTACTACTTGATGGAATGAGTTATAAAAAAAGACAGCTTCTGTATGCTTTAAAAATTTGCTTCCTAGAAGACCAACAACTAGATCCTGGGATTCCAATAGAACCCCTCCTGGACATGAAATTTTTCCATGTCATAGGACTGCGCCTTTTTCGACACTTTACTGAATGACAGCTAAGCTCACATTCAGACAATGACACCAGCGACAATGACACCAGCGCTGAAATCAAACGAAGGATAACTCTTGCCAATCGCTGTTTCTTTGGGCTAAGAAGGCAATTGAGTAGCAAAGCTCTCTCTCGAGCAACTAAAGTGTCCATGTATAAGACCCTCATCATCCCAGTCCTGCTTTACGGTGCTGAAGCATGGACCCTGTCAAAGGCGGATGAAAACACTTTAGGCTGCTTCGAGAGAAAAATTCTTCGGACGATTTTCGGTCCCGTCTGCATAGACGGAGAGTGGAGGAGGAGATATAACATCGAACTGCACGGGCTAAGCTCACATCTGGCATTTTGCTGATCAATCAAGAATCACTGGCTTCAACCAAACGCCAAAATCTGGCTAAAATGAAACGCGATTTTTTTTATTGTTTTAATCTTTTACTCTATTGAAAGGACGAGTGAGTGACTGGAAAAAGACTCGCCTCTTCAATCTTTATACTCGGATCTTGTAGTACCGAGCACTGATATTTGATGCTACCACGAATTGGTAGATCTAACCTGATCTTCTGCCTCTCTTTCGGTTTTGAACAGGGAGACATAAGACTACTTAAACCAGTTTGTTATAAGTGCAGCCGAGCTTCTTGATTAGTTTTCCGAATCGGAGGACCTCCAACAAAACCGTGGTGGTACTTTCAATGCACAAATTCTAGCAACACTGCTGTAGTTAGTTCAAATAAATCTCTAGTACTTTAATAAGAAGTAGGTATTCCAAGGCCTCCCTTCTATCTGGTTTATCTATCCTTCCATTTGGTTCGGTAGCTTTTCGCCGCGTTGATTTTTGCCACGTTGCATTTCGCCACGTTGCTGTTCGCCACGTTGCTGTTCGCCACGTTGTTTTTCGACACGTTGCTTTTCACCACAAATTAATTTGAACGCAGGCAACATTCGAGTTCAAATATCCATGGTTACATAACTGCGTAACAAGCCATAAATTTCTCACATTTCATTGCATACTGCTCAACGAATATTTATTATTTTATTCATTTACCTTTTAAGGACTTACACTGCCACCCAATTGCATTTGCATAGATGGAATAAATAAATTTTGCTTTGTGTCTTCTATCTCACGCTCTATTGCATATACAGTTCTTATACCCCATCCCATAGAATAAGAGGTATACTAAGTTTGTCACATAGTTTGTAACACGGTGAAATAATAATGGAAGACCTTAAGGGCATATGAATCGAATAAGCCATGTCCGTCCGTCCGTCCGTCCGTCCGTCCGTCTGTATGTCACACGTTTTTAGGCATTAAATTTGAAGCTAGGGAGCTGAAATTTGGTACATGCGTTCATTGTTATCCCAAGCAGTATAAGAGTAAAAAATTTTCAAACCCGCCTACAAGCACGCCCACAATCGGTGCAATTGTGCAACTACCTCCACGTCGTAAAAGCCTGAAATTGGGTTTTTATTATCTCCTGTTTATTCTTACACACACAAAATAAAAGTTTAATCGCTTTACCTCCCATAGTGGGCGTGGCATCGATTGAGAGAATAATTTTTCAAATGAATTTTATTTAATATTTTTGTTCAAAATCGAAAAAGTTTTACTTAATATCCCCTATATAATAATAAGGCGCTATGTGCGTAAGTATGTCACGTACAGTCGCCAAATGACAAGTCCAAGTTGTGTGACTCGGTAGCTCATGCTGGGAGAGTGTTCAGCTCACGTTTCGTTGGTTCGGAAAATTGACTGCTTTCACCTTTATAAAGGATTCCTCCAACTCCTGCCCACTTCCCTCAGAGTTCCTTGGACTCATTGGAGTATTTCTTGGGTTAGAAATTTTAAAATTTCTTGGGTTATTCCTTGGACTCATTGGAGTATTTCTTGTTAGTACCGAAATAAGATATGCTTCCCCTTTTTAAAGGATCTCTCCAGCTCCTGCCCACTCCCTCCAGAATTCCCTGGGCTCATTACAGTATTTCTTATATTCATTTGAGTTCCTGGCCTGGTAGAACCGAAAAATGATATGATTCCCGTTTATAAAGGATCTCTCCAGCTCCTGCCCACTTCCTCCAGAATTCTTTTGGCTCATTACAGTATTACTTCCTCCAGAATTCTTTGGGTTCACCAGGTTAAGAACTCTGGTATATAGTACCGAAAAATCATATTCTTCTACTTTGTAATACCGATAATGGAGCTTCTTCCATAAAGGTGAAGCATATAATTTTGAGTTAAAAGTAAAAAGTTAAAAGTAAAAAATATAAAGTTTCCCTACAATAAAGTGCTATGTGCATTGGTATTCAAAGCGCTGTTTGCAGGTCCAAATAATGTGAATAGTTAGCTCACCGCGAAAGTGGTCGGCTCGCATGATGTGTGGTTGGGCCCACGGCAATTTTTTTTTTTATTTTAATCGATGTGTGCTGCGTTGTTCCTGTCGTAAGACAGGCTTCTTTACTAGTATTATGTATAAAACACATAGTTCTACATTTTGTTCAAATTTAAGAAAAACCTTAAATTTTCCAGAAAAACGTAATTTCGACTGGCCTTAAGCCTAATTTAGGAAAGAATAAAAAAAACTTAGCAGGTTAGATAAACGAGACCTTATGTCAGATTTCGTTCATTGAAAGTTTCTAGTCACGCCCCCTTTTAGAGGTCGATATCTGAAATTGAACCGAAAAATTGCATTTTTACGTACATTTAAGCGTAACTTGGAAACATCTGCGTTATAATTGATAGTTTGTAATTAGGAGCGGTTGGACCATGCCCCTTTTCAAAGTTTGCACTTCTTATAAAATGTCAAAAAATAACAATAATATCAGAATTTTGCAATGTAGGATAGGATGGGGTATTCAACTGCGTACACACAGTAGCACTTACTAACTGGTTTGTATGTTCCTGTTGTGTTAGTACTCTAATTTGGAAGATGCCCGGCGCAACTTCACTGGACGTAGACGAAATACTCAGCATACTGAATGGCAGCCTTGGATGGGAGGTCCTCCTAACAACTACACTGTTACTGCAACCAGCTATAGAGCCCGCATTTTGAAAGGCGATTTTTGATTACTTTTGGTCCTTTTTGTGTTTTTCTTTTTTATATTTCTTATTTTATTGATTCTACAAAACTTGATTGTCAATCTGGTAGACGGCCTTAAGCCAAACCATAAATGACTGAGCATAAGCTGTAAGATTGTAAACAATACCAAATTGTATGAAGTAAATAAAGTCTATCTAACTAAAAACTAACTAAAAAAAAAACTAATACCCTAAATTTTCACAAAAAGTAAAGCCTGTAAGGTGAAAAAATGTCATCGAAAAATTAGCCACGCCCTTTTTATATCCGACCGAGGGTATATTAATTTTAATGCATAGTTTGTAACACTGTGAAATAATCACCGTAGACCCTTAAGACATTTTGTGAATCGATTAAGCCATGTCCGTCCGTCCGTCCGTAGCTGTGAAGGTTTTAGGTCTTCAAAATCAAGCTAGAGAGCTGAAACTTGGTACACGACTTGATTCTTTTGTTGCACAGACCTCTATTTTACTATATTTTTCAAAATCCCTTTTGGTCAAGTTAGGCAAGGCACAGGAACTTAAATTTTTAGTACTGAGCAATATTGGCCTAAGGCTTTTAACAAGGCAAAAATTGGACCGCCCACAATTTCGACCATGCCCACTTTTAACATGTTAGATCTTTAAAAACCCGATTTCTCGAAAAGTTGACTCCAAATCGAAAAAAATTATATGACAAATATTAAAAATATTACCATTTGCAAAGTTTGGTCCATAGAAAGTTTTGAGCTCCGCCCACTTTTAGAGGGCGTTTTTACGAAAAAAACTAAATAATAAACTCCGAAATAATTTTCGGTTTCAACGCATTTTGTCATAAATAACAATTTTTTGATTCTTATTTTTCGGTCAGACCCACTTCTGGGGGCGTGCCTTATACAAATTATATATTAATTCGGGACAAAACATTGACCGAAAAACTGCAACAGTAGTATAATTTTTCATAAAATCCTTTCGTCATTGTCTTCCTTGTTTCTTAAGTTTGCAGTCGGTAGCTCGCAGTATTGGTAGCCACACTTGCTTCTTTTTATTTTTCAAATACTTGTTCTCTTATGGGAAACATGGGAAACCGTAGGAAGAGTTGTCACTTAATGTCAGCATCATTATAATATAAAGATTCCTGACGATGTTCGCCTGGCAGCGTTTGAAATGATCATATAACTAGCCATTATTGTAATATTTGTAGATTCGTAAATTTTTGTAATTTTTCCCTTTTCAATATTAAACTTAATTTTGTATGGCTTTGCCATAGGGGCCGCTCCCCAATATAAGCAATGATACGTTCGGTTAGCTTCTTAACTAATGTACGTAAAATACCATTATGGGTTATTTATGGAAAAATACTCAGACTTGAAAGACCGAAAGACTATGTTTTAGTTCATTGCATAAACTATTGTCGCGCATTACGAACCACCTTTTACATAATATTTTCTTTTAATTCTTAACATATATTTTTAACTTATTCGCGAAAATCAATTCTGATATTTTTTATACTTACTGAATTCAGCGACTGAAATGACTCCTTAGCGGGAATAAACAAGAGTCCAAAAGAAGTATTACAATGTTGACTCCAAGCATTTGTTTTAGACGATGCCGCTCGTCAAATGAACGTCGCCAAAAAGCATTGAGTAGTCAGAGGGCGACGAATTGGCTTAAATACAGAAATTCACTAAGGTGTTCTTTGTTTTTAGTTCTCATTCTACCGAAAAGCATGCTGAGTTCTTCTCTGGTGGACCAAAGAATTTGGTGCACTGTGAAATGGGTATGCGAGAAACTTTGCTTGTCTTCTAATCACGAAATAAAAAATTTCAAAATATCGGCCCCTAGCTAAAGTACGACTATTATCTTCCCTGACGAGGCCCAGTATATTAAACGCCCAAGCTTTTAGAGAGAAAGCTAAGCTGGAAAATCTAACTCGAGGGAAAGTTTTCGGAAAGTTTAAAGCACTCTTTTCTTGCAGAAAAGCGGGAACATCATCAATTGGACTTCAAAAACCACATCAGGAAGTATCCAACTTGCATCATCTCTCGCTAACTATACACCGCGATATCCTGTGTACATCCAGGAAACCTACTATAGGAACACAAATTTCACCAGTCGAACCTTAAAGCGATGTTTCATAGCGTTAAAACTATGATGAATGACTATGTCCAGGTTTAAGATTTACGTCATATCTTTCAAGGATAAAAAGACATTTCTCGACAGTCAGACGGCTAAAAAATGCCTCTAAACAGTATTTTTAAAGCCTCAATAAGCCCTAGGAGCTACATTTCTGATCGCCTTTTAGGGAGCATTTGAAGTAGTTAGACATTCATTACCCACAAAACCTTAATGCAAGAACTTCCATATATCCAAATACTTGGAACAGTACTTGGAAGTGTTGCATAACCCCCTACGTCTATATTAAGATTTACTTGCAGTTTACTTTTTAAAAAACATATATGCACATTGCTTCAAATATTCGCCCTTAGTGCTGTCCATAAAGGCAAACGCTTCCATAGAAATGAAATCCGAACTTGTAAAGTGTTGTCGCAAAGAGCTTAAGGTTATTGGTTAGGTTAGGTTAGGTGGCTGTCCCCGCTAGACACACTTAGACCAAAGGAGGTCCATTGTGATACTACTTTGTAGGACCGGAGTAACCAGCCCGGGGACCTAATTGATAACTACCCGTCTGGGTGAGAGGGGTCGAGGCAACCAGTGAGAGTATAAACCTGATCCAAGGGTTACTAATCAATGGTTGATTGTTTGGGGACTTTCCCGAAGAGAGTAATGAAACCTGGAGGTAACTGTTTCAGTGTGAATCTCTGTCAGCAACATTTAGGGGACCTGTGAGAGACTTCCTGGAGAAAGGGTAGTCTCTTAACTGTTATACTCCAGATGGGAGTTTGCCTTGAGGATGAAAGGAGAGGGGGATTGATATGGATAAGGACAAGTAACTTGAGCTCGAGGGATAAACGATTTCGGTGTAAGCCCTCGTCAACAAGAAGGAGAGAGGTCGATGAGGAGTTATTCCTTTATGAGAAAATCCATACGGGGCAACCGACTTTGGTATAACTCGGTTCCTATTGCTTCTCCACTGAGAATCATCCTCGAGGATGGAAAGGTACAGGGTAACCGTCTTCGGTGTACACCCATACTACAAGCGAATAACGTTAGACTTGGGAGGGAATGGGAGGGCAGAGGTAACCGAAACGGAACGAACCCGTACCAGTGGGATTATGTGTCGGTGATCCCGTAGGGGTGGAGGAGCGAGTGTAACCGGTACAAGCCCGGTCTATTCCTGAAAGACCCTGGGATATGGTGGGGGGAAGATGGGGAGAATGGCAATTACTGTAGGAATTCTACTTTATCGTTCCCGGATGGTGAGGTACAGATTGAGTGTTCACTCACTAGATAATTAGATCAGAATAGATTTTGAAATTGCATTATTTGTTCATTAAAACCTTTTTGTATATAAATTCAACCAGCAATCGTAAAAAAGCATGGTTTCGGCCGTCGCCTCCGTTAAAAATTACGATAATGATGTTTTTAAAGTGCCTATCAATCGTACAAAAGATATTTGGAAAAAAAGTAAAAAAATTTGGGAAAAAAGAATGACTTTACTAACATATGTTAAAAAAGGAATACTTAAAGTTTCCCGTTTCTATTTTATGTCAATACTCTAACGCTTCCTTGCCTTGCAAGATTCGTAAAGGGAATTCCATCCCTTGACTTCGTAAGGTATACCCAAATTTTCTCAATCGTAATCGCCGAACTGCCAAAATGAAGAGTTCTTAATTCATCCACGATAGGACATACATCCCCAGGAAGTGAAAAACATCTTCGCACACACTTAATTTAAGTGTGCATAGGCTGCATGAAACAGGAAGGTCCTCTCTAACCTCCTCTATAACCTAATTAACCGGGGATAAGGCAACTATTCCTCTTTTACGTCTTTGCGTCGAGTCTAACTAGATCTTTAGGTCTTTTACCAATCTGTTCCACTCAAGTGAGAATAAGCCTCAGGGATTGCATAGTGCGGGGGGTACCGGATTCCGGTAAAGACGCTTGCAGGCTTGCAGGATAATTCTTAGTTAAGACGATGATGTAGAGTAACTGTTTCGGTGTAAACCCGTACCTCAGGCGACTCAAGTCAGATTTAACCTTGGAGGAGGAATGGGAGATGTAGGAGTAACCGAAGCGGTATGAACCCATACCAGGGTCGGAATTTGTACCGGTGTTCCCACAGGAGTGGAGAAGTGAAGGCAACCCTTACCAGGCCGGTCCTGTTGGGAAAACTTGGATGTAGTTTTTAACTCCAGTAGGTTCGATTGATGGGAGATATTTGTCGCTTTACTGTAGGTGCTCTCCGGATGAGAGCAAACTTAATGGACAATGGTCGATAAACATCCTTGTCGACCTGTGAAATCTCAAGGCAAATGTGGCTTAAATATGATAAGTCCCGAGCTGATGCGCTCATCAAGAGCGACAGGAGGACTCTGTCGTTAATTGTTGGTATACTTACTGGTCACATAAACTTCTGAGATATCATACAATGAAATTCAATCTCGACAATGACGACATCTGCAGAGAATGGGCGGTACGGATACACCTCGAGGACACACCTTACTTTCTGTACCACTGTCCAAGTCTAAGTCAGTTCACAACATTTCAGAACTGTCAAACGCACCACTAACGTCGCTTTCCAGGTATGTTAAATCAACAAGGTGGCTCAAGGAACCTTACACGGCGTAAGAAGAAAGCCAAAACATCCAAACAACAGCAAGGATTTTCCCCCACTGCGCATCACAATGGGTCTCAATACACCTAATCATCAACCCAATAACCTAACCCAATAACCTAACCTAGCTTCAACAACCCAATAACCTAACCTTACCTGACCTGGTCCAAGGATTTTCAGAAATATTAGGAACTATTGAAGTCAGGCGAAGTTTACCTTAAATATGCAAAAGTAAATAGTACGCATACGCCATGGTGTCCCGAGATTTTCGAGGAAATAAAAAATGTAAATTTCTTGATTTTCCACAGCAAAAAAAATTACTTTCAGTCATCAATAAAATGTGCTAAAACTACCAACCGTATCTTATCTTCCGCAATCTTTGCATCTTCCTCATTCTAAAGATACTTTTATTTTTATGATTTGTTCGCGCGCCACTACTTTTGTGTATGTTAAAAAATTTCCAAATTGTATTTATAAGCAAGTGTTATCTTTTGATCGAGCATGCTAGATACCCTTCACACCTGCACCATGTATAGCACCTTTATCTATTTTAGTTCAAACAAAAAAAATCCAATCAATAATTGCAAAAGGTACAAACAGAGTAGAAAAAAAAATAAAATTTCACACCGAAATTCGGTGAATTCCCGTGGGGTCGCATATACGTTTCAAGCTTATTAGCACCTTTAAAAATAAAAAAAATCACAAACACATATAACCTTCAGCTATAGACATTAAAATTATTGGCATGTGTGGGAAAAATGTTGGGCTGATTTTCAGCTTACGAAAAGCCATTGACACGCTGTAAAATTGGTCATTTGTAATAAAGTTGTTCACTTGTTAACAATTGGAGTCTGTTTAAATGAAATTGTTACGTATTTAATCAATAAATTGCTCGAAAACTTTTAGGGTCAGCGATCTGTTTTAAATAAATGTTCACAGCGGGCGGCTGGCTTTGAGATTGTCATTCTACATCCTCGATTTTTACTCTCATTAAGCGATGAGCGAGGCTTATCACTTTGCTCTCAAAGCTTACTACTAAACTAAGCAAACAAATTCCCTGTCCAACGATCAGTTTGAGAATAAAAAAGCTTTTCGATCGCCATGTTGAGGTTCTACAACAAGAATCTGATAAAAACGTCAGATTGTCAACAGTTCATTAAATGTAAACAAAGAGATTGTTTTTTTTATCTCAGCGATTTTTTGCATGTTGACCATTCGCCAGGTCTAGGGAATTTACACGTGTAATCTGACGGCACATGTTACTTTACTGCGAGCTAAAGACTTGATTCAAGTTAATTAAATGCGAATAAGAATCTTACGTCATTAGCGGCTTGTTTTGATTCACGCTCATGTAGTTACGTAGCGACTGATCGACGATCTCACCGCGGACCGCATTTCCGCCTCTTAATGGATTTGTTTTCTGTAAAAGACTGCAAGTATGCATGTAAGAGGAAGATCTTTAATTACATATTTATAAAATCAAGCACTTCGTATTGAATCTATCGCAAAAACTTTAATTCTGATGAAACTCAAAAGTTTTTCTGTAGATGGGAAAATTTTGGAATGAGGCCCATAAAGTTTTGAAGGAACAGCGTTTTGTTCAAGCAGATGTTTTACAAAACGCACCTGCCTTTTAGCACCTTCTATAAAATGATTTACGACAATTCGTTGATTAATTTGCAGAATATTTATATTTTGGCGTATTGTCGGGGGAAAACACTTAAACACGGTGGAATAACCGATAAAAATATAAACTTGAATGTTAAAATACTAAGGTTCAAGGTGCAAGTTTGAATGATAAAATAAATCAGAAAGAAAAAAACAGCAAGACTTTGAGGCGCCAAAATAATCCGTTCAACTAACTCATCATCAAACGCATCAGTATTTTCTTGATCCTTTCACCCCGTATCCGCCTTAATATTGCTTTAAAGACCAGACTGAAAAAAAGAAGAATCCTCAAACAAAACAAATATTTTGATCGTAACTTTCTCCTCTTGATATAACGATAAATATCAAAACGACGCGACATTGAACTTTGCTTTTGAGATCTTGTATGAAATAATTCCTTTGTTTATTTTCAGATTAAAACCCTAAGTTACATTTGTTAAGGTCGTAAAAACGAATGTAAAAAAACACAATCTGTAAAGTGTTCAATCTTTGAGCTGCATAAAAGCCGGGAAAACTAGTATCAGTATTAGCTCACAAGCACTTAACCATTTTGACCCGCCAGAAACAACTTAACCTTTTCAATAAGTAAAGTCTGGCTTGATCCTGGAGATCATGGAGAATATCGCATAATATGAAAATTATAACTGCAAAAAGAGTGGGCAAAGGCCTAGAGAATCATCCTTAATGAGAATAGCTCAACGTACATAGATGTTATCGTTGAAAAACACTTTATACTAAAAAAAACTTGTTATGATTACTATTTGATCGAAAGATCATTGAAAAATATTTGTATGAAAATGAAATTCAGAATGAATATTAATAAGGGAATCTGTTCTCCTGGAGTTAAGAATAGTTTGAACAGCGAAGGGAGTAAGCCGAGAAAGGCACAGAATCCGAAAATATCTTATTCTCTGTCATGGATATGTTACTTACCTACAAGAATAAATAACTTACCTCTCTTTATTAACTTGTTACAAATCCCGCATGATGTTAAACGCTAAACTTAGGAACTTACTTTCTAACTTTAGGTTGAGCAAAAGTGAGTGGTAGACCTGGGCTTCAATAAAAAAAGCCTGACTGAGGTTCTCCTTCATACTTGCGTGTACCGCACCTGACGACCAAAAGGATTTCGGATCTCTCGAAATAACACAAATCTTTTTCGTCCGCCTTTGACAGAGTTCTTGCTATTGTTCCGTAAAGCAGAACTGGGATGATGAGGGTCTTACGAATGGAAACACCTAAGTAGCTTGAAAGAGGGCTTTGCAGCTCAATTGAGTCTTAAGCCAAAAGAAGCAGCAAAAATTAACCTTCGTTTTCGTTTTATTCGTTTTATTTCAGCGTTGATGTCGTTGTCTCATTTTATAGTGGAACTCAGGTAGACAAAGTCCCTAACTACTTCAAAGTTATAGCTGTCTATGGTAATGCTTTTCCAAGACGTCGGTGTTAGGTTAGGTTAGGTAGGGTTGCTTGCAGTCGAAGACAGCAGATCGCATAGGCCTACGAGGGCCCTTAGTTTCAAAGAGAATCCTGAGTTTCAAAGAGAAACTTGGCTCAGTCGAAGTCCCTGTTAAACTTCACGATATTTGCCACCGGTATCCTTGCAAGCTCGTCCAGCTCCTCAAAGAAGAACTTGCCTTGAAGTTTAAAACGTTGCCTCCTGCCACTTGGACATTGGCAGAGGAGGTGTCTTACATCTTCTTCCGCTTCGGGATCGTGACAACTCCCGCAAATGTTGTTGGTGTTTATGATTCTTGATTTTGCTGAGTGTTTTCCCAAAAATGTCAGTGTTAGTTGTCTCTTCTTGATGACAGCATTATACTTTACTTATGTGGAAGACATACGTTATAAAGAAAGTTGCCTAGCTCAGGAATGTAACAAGTTGCTTTGGATTAACAAGTGCTAAAACGATTTTGGACGAACAGTAAACAACCAAATCAAGCAATTTATATATTTTAGAAGCTCTTTAAACTAAGCCACATATACTTAAGTAATCGTTTAGACAAGAGCATTATGGAAAGGTACTCTAAAAATGGAACTACCCCGCCAGGCACTGCTTATTGCTTACATGGTAGTGATCCTGGGACGAGCAATAATGCTCGGGTCAGAGCTAGTCGGTTTCCGGGGGATAGCAAACTAATGCAACTGCCTAAGCGCAAGATCAGGGTCGCGAGTTGGATTCTTGGCAGAATGACTGGTCGTAGCTACGAACTTGAAGAGATGATGGTTAGAAGGCGAGTGGACATCTTATGAGTCGAAGAGACGAAATGGCGGAACACCGGAAAGCGGGCTCGTTTCTTGGATGAAAGGACAAAAGCTTACAAAATGTACCACTACGGAACTGAGCAACTACGGAACGGAACCGGTATCGTCCTTGCGGCAGAGCTACTTGATGGCATCTTGAATATTTCCAAGCGACCGGTTGATACTACTTACTTACTACTTACTTACTTATTTTCATAATCTCGTCAAGGCGATCCCAAAGGAAGAGCTTTTGTTTGTAGGCGGGGACTTAAACGGACATGTCGGGAAATCTAACGTGTACTATGCAGACTGCCATGGTGGACTGGGGTATGGCACTAGGAACTCTTCTGGTGAAGATATCCTAAACGTTTGCAACTCATGCGGTCGTGCTTAATACCATGTTCGTCAAGGAAAGCAGGCACCTGATCACTTACAGCAGCGGTGGGAATGAGACCCAGATTGACTATCATTTGGTTCACAGTTCACTAAAACCACGGGTCAAAGATTGTAAAGTGATTTTAGGTGAGGCGATTACAACACAACGCCTGCTGCTGACCATTATTTTTATGGAACCGTCAATAAGAAAATTAAGCAAGCTCAGCTATCTGGGAGAATCAACTGGTACAATTTGGATAGAGAAAAAGGCGAAGCATTTTTAAACACTATGCAAAACTACTTCTGTAACATCATTGATGAGAGCGAAGATGTAGAGTGCAGAGCACAAGTTATGTGGGATGACCTACAGCGAACGTGCATAGAGAAGGCCAAATCACTCCTAGGGACTTCAAAAGGCCACCGCAAACAGGTCAATGAAACATGGTGGTGGTCAGATGCGGTGAAACTAGTGATCAGTGAAAAGAAAGCAGTATTCAAGGCATGGAAGAAGTGCTTCTCTTGGAAGAAGTTTTCTCTTCCACTGCTAATACACATCAGGCCACACAGGATCTCCGACAAAACACCTTACTAGATAGTCGGCTACGAAAACTAATAAGGCTATCTGAGGACCAGTGTGGGTTTGTCACGGGCAAATCAGCCACTGATGCAATCCAAAGCATAAGGATCATAAGGGAAAAACATCGGGATGCCCTTAAAGATCTGCATATGGTTCTGGTTGATTTTGAAAAAGCTTTCGATAGATTACCACGAGATCTGATATGGGTGGCGCTAAGAAAACAAGGAGTTCCAGAAGCCTACGTGCGGATGATCATGGACATGTATGATGGAGCAAAGACAAGAGTAAGATGTCCTTATGGAGTCACTGATGAGTTCTCCTTGAGTAGTCCTTGATTATCTGCTTGAAGGAAAACTGGCGGACCCAAAAGTACATCAACTATTCTTCGCTGACGATGGGGCCATCATAAGTGAAGATCATAAATCCCTGCAGCGAACACTTGACATATGGGTGGATGTTTTAGAAGGGAATGGGTATCGTATTAGCCAAAAGAAGACAGAGTACCTGTGCTGCCCATTCTCTGGCCCACCCGAACCAATTCCAGACATTAAATTGAACGGAAAGGTGCTTCCCAAGTGTGAAAAGTTCAAGTACCTGGGATATATGATCAATAGCAAAGCAAACTGTGATGACGACATCAATCATCGCGTAAGCGTGGGGTGGATAAAGTGGCGAGAAAACTCTACCATCTTCTGTGACCGAAAAATGCCCCCTAAGCTGAAAGGAAAGCTCTACACCGCAGTTGTGCGTCCGGCGCTTACATATGGTTCACAATGTTGGACAGCGTATAAGAAATATGAGAGTAAGTTAACGGCAGCTGAGATGAAGATGCTTCGCATGACAGCAAGGGTAACAAAGCGAGATAGAATAAGAAGAACGAAGATCCGAGGAAGCCTCCATGTAATAAAACCTATCTCTAGAAAAATGGAGCACGACCGGCTCAGTTGGTATTGCCACGTTCAAAGGAGAGATCCTACGAACCCCGTCAAAAAGGCAATGTCAATCAACATTCCCGCGCAATCGCGAAGTAGAGGAAGGCATAAACATTCATGGATCACACAAATGCAACGCCAGCAGCATTTATTTGGCCTCAGTGACGAAGAGATCCAAAACCGGGTGGCCTGCCGGTACATTCTGAGGTCAAATCGGCGTACCCCATGAGCTTACCATTAGGAATGTAGATAAACACCACAATGCTTCTGGTTTTGATTCTGGATTTATGGCAGAAATTGCTTCCTGTAGAGATTTTATCAAAAGAGGAATAGTTAAACGAGCTTTGGACCGGTGTCTCACTGAGGCCTATAAGATGGTCGTAGAAATAGGAGCCTATTATGGATTTCATGGACGACGTGAGTTCCGGACAGCTACAGAGACGATGCTGTACACTTTCCATCTCTTCCTCATTCTAGGTAGCTTCGACAGTAGTCTTCTGGGAATACAGGTACACCTAATCTTCTTGCGTAAGAAAATAAGCAGTGTCCGGTAATAATTCCCACTGCAATGCTAATTTTGGATATGAGATAGCTCAAAATTAGCTCAAAATTAAAGATATATAGCTCAAGCTATCTTACCTTTAAGGATCGAAAGGGTGGTGGCTGTCCTCTATTTTGTAAACTGTGATTATTGCGCTGTAATTTGAAAGAAGCTAGGAAAGTAATTATAGTGCAAGAGTTTTCATCGTCTGGCAGTCTAGTAGCGGTCTTAGCGAGTTTTTCAGCCCTACAGTTTCCCATAATGTCTCTATGACCTGGCATACAGATGTGCGACATTTAATAACTTATTTAGAGCTTATAAAGAACGAGGTCAGATATTGCGGGCGGATATCACATTCCACTTTAACCAGAACAGCAGGGCTTCATTAATCCCCTTATTTTTGCTTGGAAGATACTACATTGATTCCCAAACAGTTACAACCGACCTGTGGTATGGTTGTTATACAACCGTACTACAGGTCTCTTTTCGGAATCAGGGCTTCGAAGTTTTTTTTTGTGAAGTATGAAGGTGAAGTAAAATCCAGGGCCGTAAAGGTGAGATGCTGCTCATTTAGAATATTGGCATGTCCATAAGTGTAATCACACCATTTGGGCACATGCCTTAAGTTGAACTACGCAGTTGGTAGCTATTTGCTTACCTAAGATATCTTAGGGTAAGGTTCAATGGGATTTCGAGCGCATCAGTATAGGAGTGGTTCTCAGGGCACCACTGGTGCAGATACATGCTTGCCTTTGTACTTTTCTTAAAACGTTAAGATGTGTGCCGGCGTTAAGTAGGGGTCACAAAATTGTCCGCCGAAAAGAAGGATTGGTCGTGTAAGACTGCAGACCCCATTTATCACCAATAGCTTTTTTGCTCATATAAAGGGCCATAATGGCTTTCCTTGCTCTTCTAACTGTATTGAAGTATCCAGCTTAATCTACTGTCCAAAATAAGGCCAAGGTACCTGCTTAACCTTTTTCGAGAACGGTAGGCTGGTGCCATATATTGAGAAATGCGGGGAGTTTTGTATTTCTTAGTTAAGAGGACGATTTCGGTCTTTTGTGCATTAACACTCAGACCATTTCAATCATGCAGTTGTAAAAAAGAGTGAGAGCATGTTGCATTAAGTTCTCAGTACTTGGAGATATTTCTCGGGAGGTATTGGTGACGTCATACGCATAGACAATATTTTTGCGACCCGCCCCTTCTAGTATTAGTAACAATTAGAAAAGAGGGGATAGTACTCCTCCCTGAGGGGTACCTCTTCTTGTCGAGCTTTTCAAGGAAACGTGACCTTAAGTGGCATTAATTACTCTACTCGTAAGTATAGTTGTTCTATTAATGCTTCTAGTTCCATCTCTACACTGTCTTTAACTAGGGAATTGCTTATAAAAGATTGTTAAAGATTGGATGCAAAGAGCTGATTTCAGGGCTTAGAGCTGGAGCACAGAAACAGACAAGGGGCCTTTTGGGTTATCATTCCCGTCACGTTATCTAAGAATAGCACAATTGCCGGAATAATTTGCTCTTACTAAAGCAGCAAATATAAAACGAGTGGATTATTTAATCCACTCGTTTTATATGCAAAGGCTATAGGGAAACCATCAGGAGCAAGAACACACTCCGTCCGGTGAACTTGAGTGCCATAACACTACCATTATGCGATTGTTTTTTCCTTTCATCCTTATTCTTGTCCTTTTCCTATTCTTTTCCACCCGCTTCACGATCTGTGAACAACTCTATTCCCGGACTGTCGATTACAGCGTTGGGTCACTCTTCTGCACGTTGGAACACTCTGGTGATCAGCAAAATAGGTATTTATATCTTCAATGATTCCGATATGCCTATAACCTTCCCTCGGAACCAAGTTTAATCATTGGTCCATCGGAGTGAACAACCACATCGAAGTCCTTCCCTATAGATTATCTTTCCTAAGCTAAGCCATGGTAGGAATTAGGAAATCCTACGGGTAAGCTTTTTTGTAGTCAAGTCAAGTTTGGGTGTAAAACTAAGCCTACTACTCAGCTCCTAATAGACTCCTCAGCACCATCTCTATCGAGTTTATTAAAAGTTACTCGAGCTACTGAGCGATATGTTATTGGAAGAAGACTGAAGCCATAGCATAGCTTGTTACTGCTTTTTTTAAGCTTCACTTAAACCTTCCTTTTCATTTGCTTTTCCAAGGCTTTCCTTTTATGAGCGAAAAGACAGCGTTGCCGTGAGGTTGGATTGGAATTGCAGCAAAAAAAATTCAGACTACGGTGTCTAGTCTAAAAACTCTAAAAAGATCCATTTGTCAACATTGGAAACTATACAAATCCTCGTTGTCAAAGACGCGTTTATTTAAAACATAAACATATCCGAACCTTAATTATCAGCAAATATTAAATATCTCAACCTCACCCCACACCATGCAAAGTCTCAATCTACAAAGTCCTACAAAAAACACCGAATACTGTTATTGTTTATCTGAATTCTAAATTCGTTATCATTACTTTACAGTGACACGCAACATTCACGGGCAAATAACACTCCCCCAGTGCCCGATCGAGTTCCAGACTTAAATGTGTAAAATAGATTCGGTTCTTTTTTTGTTTTCCAAAAAAAAAAAATCGACAACCTACCTACAAAAAAAAAGACTCGACTGCCGATAGATAAATTGCGAAAGCCCTCCTCGCAATATATGCGCCCTCGAAAAAACTTTAAAAAAAAATCAAACAAAACCACCAAAAATGTGCCACAATAGCGTGCGATTTGCGATGCCAAAACCCCCGAATCAAAGCTTTTATGCGACTACAGCACCGCTACCGCTGGCAACTTCTATAAAACACCCACAGATCCGCATTCAGTCATTCATTCACAAAGAGAACCTCTTCGGAGGCGGCCGCGAGAAAGTACAATAAACAATCCAAAATCACACCGAAGCTTCGAAGCTTTTTTTTCGCTCCGAGATACGTTTCCGTGTATAGACTGTATTAGACGACGACAATCAAAAGTGTGAATCCCCCAGAGCAAGTTTCAAGCTATACAATTCAAACATCTAAAACGGTTCCGCGTTCTATAAAACAGTAATCAAAATGGGTATACCTGTAATAGACAGTGACAATGTGTTGCCCAAGTGCAGTGATTCAAGTGACGACCAGCCTGAGAAGAGCTCAGAGCCAAGTCAAACCAAACCAAAGCAACGAAAAGATCTCGTCGGTAACTGCAAGGAGTTCCGCATCGACTGCAACAAGCACAATCTGAGGATTATCGGAAATGGCAATAAAATTAGGATAAATCGCAACTCGGGGAACCTGGACATTGTGGGCAATGGGACTCGAGTTAAGATCACCACCAACAGCGGCCAGATCAAATACACTGGCAACAGTGGGCGTATCTACCTGGGCAGTGATTCATCTGAGCAGGCTGTTGACTACATCGGCTGCAATGGAATACTCAAGGTGGTGAATGCCGCTGAGCTCCGCACTGATCGGCCAACACAGCGCGAAGAAAAGTGCAAGTCGTCGTCTTCGTACTCCTCGTCGAGCAGCGACAGTGAAAGTGGCCGAAAGACAAAGTCCCGCAGTCACGCAGCATCGTCGTCCTTTGGTGGATTTAACATCAAGAACAATATTTCACTGCCAAATCTTACCGCCACCGAAAGCGGCTGTTGCCGATCGGCCAACATAACAAATTGCATCAACTTTTCCAGTAGCACTGGAAACATCATCATTAAGAACGCTATTAACGTTGCTATTTAAACAAATATGTGTTAACGAGGATAAACTTATTGTTCGTTTTTTAAGACTGTTAAAATGTCATCTTGCCCTTCACCGCACCTTCATTCTGTTCAAGTGATTAATGTTCCTATATTGAAGCAAATACTTAAAATTTAAATCATGTAGTATACTATATACCCCCATTAAGGACGTGAGAGTATTTATTGTTTATAATTAATTTATTAGTAGTAAGTGGAACCTAAATTATTTTATGGTTATGAATGTTTCATTCTGTGAATGAAATTAAATAAATTGACTTCACTACAATCAGAAAATTGAAACTAATCGTTTTTTACTTCGCTTCTCAACAAAAGGCCAAGTCGAGGCCCCCAAGTGTTACGACCCGAGTTTTCATCGTCATTTGAGACTTTTTTGTCTGTCTGTTTCTGTCTTTGAACTTTTAATGTGCTCAAGACAAGTCGGTGGTTTTTTTTTTGACTATCGGTGAGTAGGTAGGTATATGTGCTTTTTCGTTGTGGATCCTCTTTGGAAATATTGGCGTCATCGACAGCTGCGGCACTAATCATCGGGGAAATCGATAAAAGGTGGTTTTTTGCGCTGTGCCCTATCTTAGAAAAGTAGGCTTGGAATTGGTCAGCGGTAAATAATCAAATGGAATAATCGAACACCGTTAAAGAAGTGAATCAAGTATGATCAACCATGGAATTTTGATTAATAGAAACAGGCTATCTTGCATTCAAATCTTTGTTGTTTGATGTGTCAATGACCAGTTGTAAGATACGCGATGTTTCTTGACTCCTTGAATCATCGTCGTAATGTTTCGTGTCTCACTCTGTTTTATCGTTTCTTTTATAAAGACTGTTTTAGCGAAATCGCCAGCTGTATTCCACTTCTGAAAGAATTCAACCGCAATACACGTGCTAACGAACTAATGCTCATGAATTCACCCTAGAGCCAAGCTTTGGTCGCTGTACTGGAATTCCTTCTTTAGCAGAACAACACGGATGTGGAATATTCTTCCACGCGTGGTCTTTGCTCCTCATTACTGTCCACAGCAATTCAAAATCAAAGTGCACCAGTACCTCTCCTCTCTCACCTCTTATCGTTTCCCGGGAGAAGGGTGCGACCTGGCACCCAACATACAGTTACTTGACTTCACCACCTCCATGGCTTGTAAAACCGCTTGGCTGTCAAAGTAGATGTGATTTTCGTTGTATTTTGACATAAGATTAATCCCGCTCAAGTTTATTATGTTTGGGCCTTAAGAAAACACTGCGGTCGTGCGTCATTGATCTAAAAGGATTTGATGTCAAAAGTCCTAAGCCCCTTCCAACGTCCACCTTAGCGCCGTCAATACACAGGGCCCGATCGAAGGGGGGTAAGCTGGTCAATTGCCCAGAGCGGCATAATTGAGGGGCGACAAAATTGCTACCAAAAAGGTATTTTTTGAATTTTGTAAGGCGGGGCGTAAATAATTTTACCAACATATTGTAACAGAAAAGCCTAGCTGCTTGATCAGTAAGTGACTTTGATGCTAGATGGCGCTCGGATTGCATGCAGTGTTCCCATATATTTAGGCCCCATCCCATAGGATAGGAGGTATATTAAGTTTGTCACATAGTTTGTAACACGGTGAAATAACAATGGTAGACCCCCAAGACCTTAAGGGCATATGATCGAAACCGAATTCTGAATTGAATGAGCCATGTCCGTCCGTCTGTATGTCACATGTTTTTAGGCCTTAAATTTTGAGCTAGGGTGCTGAAACTTCGTACGTCAGGTGCACGTCATACGAAGCAGTACAAGTGTAAAAAAATTTTAAATCCGCCCAAAGACACGCCCACAATCGGTCTAAATATGCAGCAACCTCCAGATTTTTCAAAACTGTAAGACGTTCTAAAAGGCTGAAATTTGACTTTTGGCATCTCCTTATGAATATAAGACACAAAAATGACAAACTTAATTGGTAAACCTCCTTTAGTGGGCGTGGCATCTATTTTAAGGGTAAATTTTCAAATGCAGTTAACTCAGTATTTTTGCTCGAAATTGAAAAAAATTTGCGTAATATTTTATGTAGAAAAAGCTTAGTTCCACATTTTGTTCATACAAGACTTTGAGTCCCGCCCACATTTGGAGGCAGAATTAAAGAAAAACCTAAAATTTTCCAGAAAAACTTAATTTCGACTGCCCTTGAGCCTAATTTAGGAAAGCATGAAACAAAAAAAGTAGCAGGTTAGGTAAACAATACTTCCGTCCAGATTTCGTTTATATAAAGTTTTTAGCCACGCCCCTTTTAGGGGTCGATTTTTCAAAAATATTGAATTTGAATCAAAAATTTGCATTTTTACGTACAATTAGGGTAACTTGGAAATATCTGTGAAAATATCTTATAATTAATAGTTTGTAATTAGGGATGGTTGGACCACGCCCCTTTTCGAAGTTTGCATTACTTATAAATTGTCAAAAAATAACTATGCCATCAGCATTTTACAATGGGATAGGATGGGGTATTCAACATCCCGTTTTACGGACTGTAACTGTTGCGTACACACTGTAGCACTTACTCACTGGTTTAGAGTATACCTACGATCCTTATAATTTTTGCGGATGCCGAATTATCTCTTACTTAATCCGATGCCGCCGAATTACGAATCGAAAAGATTCTCATGTCAAATGGAATACTCTCGGACGATTTGTCAGAGCATTGATCGTGATATTACCTGAAATAGAGTCCATTCTTTTGGACTATAAAATAACTTGCTTACGAAAATGCCTTCATAGCCCACAGATACAGCGATTGGCAAGAGTAATTCTTTGTTTAGTTTCTATGGAAAAGTCAGAGGAAGTAGCAACGCCTAGAACAGTTTACAATTCTTCGTCGATAGACAATATACCTATAGGATGTCACCTTTCGTCTTATCAATAATTAACAAAGTGGAAGATGGCAATTGAACAATTTTGAGTTTTTTCAAGATTGAAGGAGGCGAAATTAATTCTAGATCATCATAACCTTATTGTAGGCTGATAGCTTTAGCAGATCAGCCGGTTGTAGAGCTTCCGGCCACTATCAGATTTGCTGTACTATAGGTTTTTTGAGCCGCTGAGCACGAATTTCAGGTTTTTTTCTAGAGACATTGGGGCTTAAATCTCCCAAAAATACCCCTAAATAGGGGTGTTTTTGCTATATTTGCGCTTTGAGCATAGGTTAGGTTAGGTTAGGTTGAAGTGGCTGTCGGATCCAAAGAAACCAACACACTTAGACCTATGTAGGTCCATTGTGATACCACGCGGATCTGACTCTATTGCCTACTCGTTGAACCATTTCGAGCTATTAATGAAGCGTAAGAGACGTTTCGGGTCAGTCGTGCTGAGATCACTGAGATCATTATAGAAGAAAGCTCCAATGTGAAGATTTCGGTTCTTGGAAAGAGCGGGGCATGTACAGAGAAGGTGGAGAGTGGTCTCTTCCTCCTCCTCATCCATGCAGCTCCTGCAAAAGTCGTTGGAATAGACACCAAGCCTTGTCGCGTGTTTGCCTATCAGACAGTGTCCTGTAACGACACCGATTGTAGCACTAATGTGCAATCTATTAAGAGCGATCAAACTCCTAGAGCGTTTAAGATCAAGCTTTGGCCAGATCTGTTTCGTCGCTAGGCAGGTACTGCCACTAGTCCATCTGAGATTTGTTCTTTCTATCGCATCCAGTTTAATCATGAGTTTACATGTCGAAATTGGAATGCCTACGGAGCCTTTATCAGGCAAAATTGGGAGGGTAGTTCCAAGTTTGGCGAGTTCGTCAGCCTTGCAGTTACCTGGAATGTCTCTATGTCCTGGCACCCAGCACAGGAGAATGTTGAACTGCTCCGACATCTCCTTTAGAGATGAATGGCAGTCTAAGGCTACATTAGAGTTTATAGAGACCGATTCCAGGCACTTGATGGCCGCTTGGCTGTCAGAAAATATGCGTATGTCCTTGGCGGATATAACATTTTTCTTAAGCCAGGACAAGACTTCCTTTATCGCCATAATTTCAGCTTGAAAAACACTGCAATGATCCGGGAGACGGAAAGAGAGACTTAGATTTAGTCGGTCTGAGAATACACCCCCGCCTACCCCATCATTTGTCTTCGATCCATCAGTGTAGAAGTGGATCGATTCACATTCCAGAGGCACACAGTCCTCCCAGGAAGACCTGGGGGGGGATCGTTGCCTGGAAGTTCTTTTCAAAATGTAATTGGGGTAAGGTGAGGTCCATGTTTCTAGAAGGGAATCTGAATGTGTTCAGAATAGCAGAGTGGCCTATCTCAATATTGGTCCACTGAGAGGTTGCTTTGAGGCGAGTAGCCGTGATGGCAGCAGTTTGTCTGCTGAAGATCTCAAGAGGAATTAGATGGAGCAGAATGTCTAGTGCTGCTGAGGCAGTGGTGCGAAGTACTCCACTCATAGATAAGCAAGCTGACCTTTGGACCTTGCTTAGCTTATCACGATTTACCGCTTTATCCAAAGCGGTCCACCAGACAGCTGTTCCATACGTCAGTATCGGCCTTACGACCGAGATATATAGCCAGTGGGTGATACGGGGTTGAAGTCCCCACTTGTTGCCGATGGCTTTTTTGCAGGAAAAGAGTGCTACCGTAGCTTTCCGGACTCTTTCCTGTATATTAGACTTCCAGCTAAGCTTTCTGTCTAAGATGAGACCTAGATATTTAGCTTCCTCAGAGAAGATTAAGCTAGTGCCCTTGATTGAGGGGGGGTCGATATGTGGGATTTTGTATTTCCTGGTGAATAGGACTAGTTCAGTTTTGTGAGGGTTGACCCCCAAACCACAGCTGTCAGCCCATCTTGTTAGCTTGTTTAGAGCATTCTGTAGGAGTTCTTTGAGGGTGTTAAGGTGCTTCCCCGATACAGCAATGGCAACGTCATCTGCATAAGCGATCACTCTGCAGCCATCTCCTTCTAGGATAACCAGCAGTTCGTTCACCGCTAGATTCCAAAGGAGTGGGGATAGGACTCCACCTTGCGGTGTTCCCCTGCTGACGGATCTTCTGGCAGTTGTCTCACCTAGCTTAGAGTTTATAATCCTACTCGTTAAAAGTTGATTAATTAACTCGCAAAGTGAGCCACTCACCTTCAGATCCGACAGTGCAGCCAAGATCGCAGACGTGTTGACATTATTAAAGGCGCCTTCTATATCTAGGAAGGCTACCATCGTGTACTCCTTGTGATGAAGGGAATATTCAATGGAACGTACTAGCGTATGCAAGGCTGTTTCAACAGATCTGCCCTTACAATAAGCGTGCTGAGCAGTAGAAAGCAGCCTTTTATCGTAGGTGGATATCGATCAATCTTTCTAGAGTTTTTAGAAGGAATGATGATAGACTTATGGGTCTGTGATCTTGAGGAGTAACGTGGGAGTATTTGCCAGCTTTGGGTATAAAAACCACTTTCACTTCTCTCCATAGCAGCGGAATGTGGACCAGCTCTACGCAGCTTCTCAGAATTGTCTCCAGTGCAGGGAGTACAATGTCCGATGACCTTTGTAGTTCGGCTGGTATTATGCCGTCTGGTCCTGCCGACTTGTAAGGTTTGAAGCTGTTAAGTGCCCAAAGCAGTCTATCTCTCGTTATTAGATCAAATTTATTAGTTATGTGTGGCATTGACCTGTTAAGGTTAATGCTATTGATAACTTCGGAGCTACCTGGAAAGTGGGTGTCCAGTAGCAGGTTTAGCGATTCAGCGCTGGAGGAAGTCCAAGAGCCGTCTGCTTTTTTAAGGTAGCTAGGCATCGTTGGATTAGTAGAGAGGATTTTCCTTAGCCTAGAGGCTTCGGATGTTTCTTCTATTTTACTACAAAAGAGTCGCCAAGATAGCCGTTTGGCTCTCCTCAGCTCCTTTTTGTAGGATTTAAGGGATGTTTTGTAGGCATCCCAGTCTGTATTTGCACGTGTGGCCTTGGCTCTATTGAAGAGTTTCCTGCATTCATTCCTGAATAGGCCCAGTTCTGAGGTCCACCAATGCGGTTTCCCCTTGCCCCTTGGAATTACAAGAGGGCAGGAGGAAGAAAGTGCTTTATTGAGGGCCAGAGTGAGTTCCTTAACCTTGTGATCAAGCTCATTGGTGTCACAAGGAGGATTTAGGAGAGAAGAGATCCTTGAGCGGTTCAGTGAATCTCTGTAAAGAAGCCAATTCGTCCTTCTGTAGTTTCTGAAGGATGATTGGCGAGGAGGTACATCATCTAAACTGAATTGAATGTATCTATGGTCTGACCAGGAATGTTCAGACGAGACTTTCCAATTACCAACCCGTTTAGCAATGGAATCAGAGACGAGAGTGATATCTAGTACTTCTCGTCGATTTCTGGTTATGAAGGTAGGTTCGCTACCCGTGTTGCAGACAATGAGGTTAGTTTTTAAAATAAAGTCAAAAAGTAACTCACCTCTGTCGTTGATATCGGAACTTCCCCACACTGAGTGATGAGCATTCGCATCGCACCCAATGATGAAGTCGGTATTGCGTAGTTCAGCAGCCTTGATGGCACTCTCCAAGGTTTTACCAGGGGGACTGTCCACCATGTCGTGGGCGAGGTATGCAGAGGCCAGCCAGTAAGTTCCTTTGGCTGTCTCTAGTCTCGCCACGGTGATGTCTCGGTCGCTGAATTCAGGGAGTAAAAATACATTCAGACTACTTTTCACTAGTATGCACGATCTAGGCTTACCTTTACCTGTCTCATACAGTGGGTAGTATCCGGGAGTCTTGATTCCGCAGACCACGTTCTCAACAACCCATGGTTCTTGGATCAAGACAATATCTTCTCCATTTTTGGCGAGGCGGAGAAGAAGGGAGGCCGAGGCCATTGTGGAGTGATGGAGGTTAATCTGAAGTAACTGCAGCATTGCTACGGTCCAGAGAAACATCCACCACAGTGTTGTTGAGGTCCTCTGATTCAGAGAACGAACCCAAAAGTTCGTCCTCACTCAGCAGGACTGAGTTTAGACAGTCTTCCGTCTCCATGTCCGATGGAATGTCAGACACAGGGTCGGAAGGCTGGTTAGGAGCCACTAGTTCCGCAGCGGCGACGTCTTCCAAAACTGGAAAGGTGACTGCAGTACCGGGGTGCGGTAAAGCAGACGCCAGTTCAAGGGGGTGAGGAGGCAACTTGCCAGTCTCTAACTCGTCCTTTTTATATACCTTTAGGGTGATTTGATCCCAACCAAATCTGATCACGCCTTTGGTCTCAGCTATAAGAGCAAGAGAATCCTGGTTGATTACCACAATGGCAGATCTATAGGATCCTCTTTGCTCCTCTAGCTTAGCGACCTTCCAGTCGTGAGTTGGGAGTGCGGGATTGGAAAGTCTTATGACTTCGAGAATCTCGTGAGCGGAGGGGGATTCAATTGGAATCCAGGTGCGCGTTCTCGGCCTGCTAGGGATGTTCTCCTTAGCGACGACCTCGAGCTTTGCACCTGACCAAACTTCCCCTAGACTGCTAATCGCGAGCTTGTAGAGATCGCAAGATCTCATGTCCTCGCACGCGATTAGCTTGACGTGGCCTTGATGCCAGCCGGCATCAAAGGTTAACGGAGGTGGTCCGGGGTGTTCCCGCATAAAGGCCAAAAAGTTGCTGGAAAGCTTCAATTTGACCATGTTCCACCTTTCGGGAGTTATTGAGCCCGCTTTGAGTATAAGGCGGTGTCAAAAAACTATGGTTTTGTCTTTCATTTGAATATTACGTAATACTTTATAAAAAATTCAACATTCGGGTTAAATTAAGGGGGTGAAAACTATCCCTAGTAGGGGGATTTTTCTACATTTCAGGATTTCAAAATTTCTTAAAACTTAAAACTATATTGTCTGGTTTTTAAATTTTTTTCTTAACAAAAAAAAAAGCCATCCGGCGTTTCGACAAAAATTTGAGTTCCTTAACCTCAAACTCGTCTTAAGTAAAATTAGTAGATTTTCAAAAAAAAAACACAAAAAATATTATTACAGGACGTGCCTTAGAACTTAGAGTTGATGAAAGAATTGATTTAATAATTTTAAATCTAAAAATGGAGCAAATAGTCAAATATAACTACACTGAACAAATGTATATATAATATATATTATATATATAATAAATATTTAAATATAATAAATAATAAAAAATAAAATAAAATAAATAAAATAAATAAATATATAAATAAAATTATGTAATTCAAATTATATAAATAATATATGCAACGAAAGTCCGGAATTGCCATTAAAAGAAAAGAAAAACATTTAGTCGCAAATATACTAAACGACATTTCCTATACAAATTAAGGTAAGCCTTCAAAAAATGCTGACAGATCACTTCGTGTTTTTTGTTTTCCATCCTCTTCCCGTTACCATTCATGAATAATTCATTAATTGAAAGCAAGTGAGTAAGTGCAAGAGTTCGTCTGTGACAAACTTCTATGTATAAGCCCGACCCCATATATCGTGTAACACCAAATCTTAAATGTTTTGTCCCGAATTCATATGTAATTTGTAAAGGCCACGCCTCAAAAGTGGGTCTGGCCCAAAAATTAAAATCAAATAATTGTTATTTCGTTAGATTCATGACAAAATGCGTTAAAACCGAAAATTAGTTCGGAAAAAAAAGTTTTTTCCCAAAAGTGGGCGGAGCTCAAAAACTTGTATGGACCAAACTATGCAAACTTTTTTCGAATTGGGGTCAACTTTTCGAGAAATTGGTTTTTTTAAGATCTAACATGTTAAAAGTGGGCATGGTCGATATTGTGGGCGGTCCAATTTTTGGCTTGTTAAAGGTCTTGGGATAATATTGCTCAGTATCAAAATTTATGTTCCCGTGCTTTGTCTAACTTGACCAATAGGCATTTTGAAAGAAAATGTGAAATAAAGGTTGTCTCACATTGAAGCCAGTAGTGGGCGTGGCCGTTGACAGACTGAGCCAATTTTCACTTTTGTCTGTGCAATAAAAGAACCAAGCCGTGTACCAAGTTTCAGCTCTCTAGCTTTTTTAAAGACCTAAAACCTTCACAAATACAGATTGATGGACGGATAGACGGACATGGCTTAATCGATTTACCTGTCGGTCTCGATCATATCTCTAAAAGATTTTAGGTGTGTACAATGATTATTTTACTGTGTTGCAAACTATGAATTAAAATTAATATACCCTCGGTCGGGTACAAAAATGTAATAGCTCCAAACCGCAACTCAAAGACATTCCTTGCGTCTGTGTTTTGGCTTTTTTCTTGAAGATATAAAGAAATGTAAAATTTTCTTCTCGCTTTTTGATGAATCATAGCAACAATTCGTTGTAAAAGTTAATTCGTAATAAATAACTTGATGTAAAAACTGTAGTTTTTTGGGCAGGCGATAAAAAAACATCACATCACGACTAGAATTTAAAATTTTTTAGCGGCTATCTATCGGACATCCGGTCAAATAAATTTTTCGCAAGAAAATGAGATATGTATTCTGAATGCCAACTAGTTTACCTGACATCACGTTTAGCAGTTAGTTTTGCTGCGCCACTTTTTTTTAAATAAATTACCACTGGGCGGAGTCATTAAAAAGCTGTAAGTATTGGCAAGGCATTCTGAGCATTTGACTGTGAGAATATCTGTTGTGATACACACATTTATGTATGTATTTCCCTAGACTAGAAGATGATCTTAAAAAGGCTTCCTGTTAAATTTTGCACAATATAAAAAAGCGTCAAACTAGCTCTGCTATTGGGTTCAGCATAAAGAAGCAAATTGGCATTATAAACAATTACAGCCAACATAATTTCAGCCTTATGTTCCAAACAAAATCAAGAGTTGGAAGTTTATTATTGGAAGATTTGTCGATCCAATAAATAAGCTTCGTGAATATTTGTGGGTATTTCCAATAATCTTAAAGATTGCAAGAAGTTATTTATGTTAAAGTAATTTGACGGAATATGCCTTGAATGACATCACGGTTTCATTATTTGACAGCGGATTTAATTTTATCAGAGTTCTTTACGATTAATTTTGAAATTGATGTCATCTGGTTCCTACACTTTCTCTATCGTAATTATACTTATGGCTTAGTTGGCAATCCGGGAGAAACCTCAGAACACCCTGATTTGGGATAACAAATAACCACCCAAAAATCCGTTCTTTTTGGGTCTGAATTTTATCGGACGTTTTAATGTAGGTACCTATTTGTGAAGCAAAAACTATGCTACAGTGACAGAGACAATGACATTTAACTAACTTAAAACATGTGCTGTATGATTCCCAAGTAGCATTTCGAATTTTTTTTAGGGCTAGGCGACGTTGTTCTGACAATATAAGCCATAAGACCCAATCGTATAAAATTCTGTGAATTATTCCCAAGCGTGACGAGCGTAAACAAGGCAAACACTATTTTTTCCACAGACCACTACCATAAGGTTCATCGAATGAACCTAATAGGGTGTTTCCACCGGACACTAAGCCGCTATTAAAACAAATCATTCTTAAATCCCCTCTAAATCATGAGATTAACCATACGAATATTAATCTCTTCACTAAAAATTAATCCCGTAATTAATATCTTCCACGCAAAAATTCTTAAATCAAACCTTACAGAATTCTACGTGTTCTGTACGTTCTCTGAAGAAACAAAACAAGCACACCTTTTTCGACAGCTGGGTATCATCAAACCAATGAATAAAGAGACAAGGAAGTGGTGTTTTGGGGGAAAAGTGAAGCTGTTTAAGTTGTGTGAGTGGGGACTACCTATGTGTTCTACCAGGCATGTCATGAGAGGCGGTTCATACGATTTCTGAGAACTGGCTCTACTTTTGTTTAACATTCCTGAGATAGAGTGACATTAGTACCCCGATTCCCGACACCCAACTCACATGTAGATACCCGATTTCAGGGGACTAATGTCAAAATAAATGCTTCACTCACACGCACTGTATATGTGAAAAAGTGTTATTCCTTGTCTCTTTATTCAATGCATCAACCCAGTATGTTTCTTTTGTGGTGTAAAGGGATGCGCAGAACGGCTGATGTTACTGTTGATGTGGTTCTTTCTGCCAAAAAAATTAAATGCAATAAGGTGTGCACACTACAAAATAATGATGGATGCTGTTGTTGATACTGCTGGTTGATGCTGATTACGTTGGTCTTCTATCGATTTTGACCGAAATCGTACCAATATATTTCACGATCTGTTTTTCTATTTTTGGGTTATTTCTTTTGACTTTTAATCTTGCTACGTTAATCACTGTCAAATGCGCGGTGGAAACACCCTATAATGGTAGGCGTGTCAACAGATGCCTGTTTCACAATCAGTGTATCAGCCTCAAACCATATCGGCAGCATCAACATGAGACTCGAAAAATCTTTTATTAATACTCACACCACACAATGAAGGTGAGAAACAAGTGTAGTGAGTAATCGATCTCCACTGTTATAACTGTTAAAATGACAGGACATAACAATTTTATGAGAAAATTCCAGCTTTGCTAGGGATTGTCTGTGCTTCACCTTACAGTAAGCTTTAAAAAAGTTTCAATTCAACATAGTGTCACAATTTACAACAGCGAATGCAAAAATATTCGTCGACCTCGGCGACTTTTTTTAATGTTCCGGAGTTTTTCAATTTGCCGATGACGTGTGTATCCCTCTATAATAAGACCTTTTTGAACAGGGCAGAGTGTTGAGTGTTGAAAGTGAAAAACTTACTTAATTACCCACCTCAAACCCTATTGTTTGCCCAAGTAAGGTGGCTGTAGACGGGAAGTGCCCAAAAACCATATTAATAATTCAGAAATGTTAATTTCATTTAAATTTTTTTTAAATCTTTCCTTCCTTCCCTTCCCTTTCCTTCCCCTTCCCTTTCCTTCCCCTTCCCTTTCCTTCCCCTTCCCTTTCCTTCCCCTTCCCTTTCCTTCCCCTTTCCTTTCCTAGTGTGTGTGCTTCCGGATGTCTGCTTTCCGGATGTCTGGGTTCGAAGCCAACCATAGTCACCAAAAATAAGGCTTGTCTTGTAGGTCCCCTTGTATATGTGAAGAAATTAACACACACAGGAACTGTTGCGCCACTCAATTTTTCTCAATTATTGAATAATCGAGTTACATGACCATACCTTATTGAGTTAAATATTAACATTTGCATAAATATAGAAATCGCCAAACTTATAACCTAAGTTTAATATAATAATACCCTCTGTTATCAGAAGCCTAAAATAAGCACAGCGCCTATTTGATAAACTTAACTTAAGGAAGCTAGAACTGTGCCAAACCCACTTAAGTAGAAACATTAACTGTTGAAAAGAAAACATTACCCATTGACTGCAAAGCTGCATCGTTGTGGCTTGAATGCCCGTCAAAAGGCATGTCAAAAACTGTCAGTGCTAGATAAATTGATGCAACATATATTTTCTCGTGGCTCCGAGTCTGACACGTTCATTATGTTCAACAAAATGTTGAATAAGTCGACGCACGTCCATCTACTCATTAATTCAAATCTTTTAACACCCAATGTAAATACGGTGCAATCTCTATACACAAAGAGGAAACTTGCCCCTAATATAAGACCCGCAGCACTTATAGTATACTATTTCTGCTAATTGCTATAAACAAAAGCGGATTTTGTATACAATAACAGGTCGGGGATTTTTGCGGAAAAGAATTAAATAATAATACCACAAATCCAACAAAGGTAATTTTGAAAAGATGAGTGGAGTATAGAAGGAATTTTCCACCACCAATATGATTTGGGTATGGTAAAAAAATTTAAAATGCTTTTTCTGTAAGTGTGGACTACTTTTTTGAAGACTTTCCCCCATTTTGTATATTTTTCACATGCCACGGGAATTTCCCATTTCAGTCTTCAATAGGTAAACTTGGAAAATCCTTCATAAATTTTTTTTTACTTTGACACCAATGATGTGATAAACTGGCAATCATAGCTGGTCCATCCGATTAGTTGAGTTAGTCACCTATAGTTGCAAACTTTTCATAAGTACTCAAATAATGTTCGAAAATAACTCATTAAAAACAAGTGGGAATTTTTCAAAGCGTTAAACTTGCAGACCTAGTTCTTTTTTGCTTTAAAATTAACCTGAAACCTTCTTGTTCAAGCATTTTTAAGTCTTAAAATGTTGCAATATGAAGCGACTTGATACTTTTGTAACATACGAGTAGAATCAGTTGCACTATTGGCTTCCAATCTCACTGTTGTGCAACTTCAGAGCTGTGGTGTCTTAATTGCCCTTAGAGCGCAAGTATGAAAAATAAAAGATATTTGATACTATAAAAAGGTAATTATAAACTGAGTGAGCTCAAGGGAAGTATGTGTGTACTGAGGGGCATTAGGGTTTTTTTTTTGCATGGCTAATCGGGTGAACTATTATGAAACTTATTACTTTAAGTTTGAAGTTCAAAGTTAAAGAACGAAACAAAAGCATTCGCCATGTATCTTAGGAAATCGTTCTTTAATTATGTAATTTATTTTACTTAGGGAGATACAGAAACTGCTTGTTGTGTTTAGAAATCAACATGAAAAGCACTTTCTGTTGATACAACGTTAATACATAGTTGTAAGTTTTATACACTTTTAAAGAAAATCAAATCAGAATTCGTCGTAGTGAAAGGCCCGGTTAAGCTTTGAGCTAGAAACTTGAGACTTGATATCTGTTCTTTATGGGTCCCGAAGCAGTACATGTGTAAAAAATTTTGAAATCCGCCCCCTGAAACGCCCACTTTACTTAGTAGCATGAAAAATCAAAGCTGTCGTAGAAAGCTGAAATTTGGTATGCAATATCCTCGCTTACTACGCCGGAGGTCTGGGTTCGAATCCTGCCATCGTCACCTGAAAAAAAAAGACTTGTTCTTTTTCACGGTCCCCACCTCCGCGAGGGTTTGACAAGCCCTCCGAGAGTATTAATTGTCTTGAAAAACTTCTCAAAGTGCCGTTCGGATTCGGCAAAAAATTGTAGGTCCCGTTGTATGTAAAGAAATTAACACACCAGCATACATTGTTGAGAAGTTGGCCCTGGTTCACCTCGAGCTGTTGCGCCACTCTATTTATTTATTTATTTATTTATCCTCGCTTAAGTATATTGTGATTGTCATTTAAAAAAAAAAGCGAAAACCACCCCCTTGTAGGCGTGGTCGTATTAAATATGTATTCTAATAAACGGCTTTTGTTTGATATATTTGCTTTAAATCGAAAAAAATTGCACTATAAAATGCTCAGATATGTGCGTTAGCTATCATCTCAATTGAGTAAATTTTTGCCACGCCCACCTCTGGGAGCGTTTTTGAGTAAAAAATCAATTTTTTTATAAAAAAAAACTGCGATCGACACGTGTATTCCACATCTGATAAAAAATATGATAAAAAAAAATTATGTTATATAAAAGGGGTTGATGTCACGCCCCTTTTTTAAGAAAAAAGATTTTAAGCTGACAAATTCCCAACACAATTAAAGTTAATAGAAACTGAAATTTAACAACCAAGATTTTTGACGCATTTTGGAGCTTGACAGTGGTCAATGGGATAGGGTATCCAACGATTCGTTTAGGCGGATTGTAACCCTCCCACTAGTTTCTATAAGAAATGGCATCGCCTTAGCGTGTTGCTGTGAAAAATAACGTCTGAAAATGACTTTTCCTGTGTTTCCTGAGAGTCAATAATTTCCGGAGTCGAAGATTTTAACAACTTTACTGACGAAGTTAGCTCTGTACTGAAAACCTGTTCGCCGAGTACGAATTAACTCTAGACTCGTTTTGTTCCTGGATTAATAGATCGTGTTTTAAGCTTGGCTTAACTCTGCACTTAAAAAGCGGCCGTTAGACCTTTTAGAGGTATGATCGAGACCAACAAATAAATTGATTTAGCCATGTCCATTCGTCGGTCTGTCCGTATGTGTGAATTCTTTAGGTCTTTAAAGTTAAGCTAGAAAGTTGAAACTTGGAGTGTGGCATGGTTTTCATCTTGCCCAGAAAAAGTATGAAAATTTTTGAGGTCCGCCGACAGCCACGAGCTTTACATTTTATTTCAAAATGCTTTTTAGTCAAGTAAGACCAGGCGTAGGAGCTCGAATTTTAACTCAAACCAGTGAGTAAGTGCTACAGTGTGTACGCAGAAGTTACAGTCCGTAAAACGGACCGATAACTCCAGCCGAAAACCGGAGTAGTGCAAACTTCGAAAAGGGGCGTGGTCCAACCGCCCCTAATTGTAAACTATCCATTATAAGGCAGATATTTCCAAGTCATGTTTAAATGTACGTAAAAATGCAATTTTTTAGAAGACCTTTAAAAGTGGCGTGGCTAAAAACTTTGTTTGAATGAAATCTAGAATAAAATCTCTTTTATCTAACCTTCTATTTTTTTTTATTCTTTCCCAAATTAGGCTTAAGGATAGTCGAAATTACGTTTTTCTGGAAATTTTCGCCAGCCTCCAAATGTGGGCGTGGCCTAAAGTCTTGTATGAACGAAATGTGGAACTATTCGTTAATAGTGTTATGTGGCGACAATAAATAAAACAACTCGCAGGAGTCCCTGAACGCACCCATCGATTCACTCTACAAACGCACCCGCTCGATTCACTAAACGAACATACCCAACTGTCATCCAGTCATCTGACAGCAGCTGTCATATTCGAAGTTCGAATTTCGATTTCCCCTCCTTGGAATTCAGCGGAGGAGTATCGTAGGAAAATTACCAAAGGGGGTATGTAACGTACTAGAAGGTGCTTAATTTTGTATAAATACACGGGTGACAGGCTCGTACGGGACAGTTATATTTTAAACGTTGACTTGTGAAAATTGTTTATAAAGTGAAAAGTGATTGAATTGAAATTAAGTGTTGAATTCTAAGTAATAAAGTTGAATAACAGTGTGATTTGATTTAAAGAAGTTTTGTTTGATAAATGAAGTTTTTCATTGTGTAATTATAAAAGTTAAATTGAGTTTTATTCGACGAACCCCAGGCCGAAAGATAACAATAGTTAACAATAGTTAAATAATTAACTGTTTTCTACATAATATATTAAGAAAATATTTTTCGATTTGGAGCAAAAATATTGAATAAAATGCATTTGAAAATTTAACCTTTAAATTGATGCCACGCCCACTGCAGGAGGTTTACCTATTAAATTTTCCTTTTCTGTGTCTTACATTCATAAGAAGATGCTAAATGTCTTATTTCAGCCTTTTAGAACGTCTTACAGTTTTAAAATCTCTGGAGGTATTTGCACATTTAGACCGATTGTGGGCGTGTCTTTTTGCAGATTTGAAAAAGTTTTACACTTGTACTTCTTGGGATAACAATGAACCTATGTACCAAATTCAGCTCAGTAGCTTGAAATTTAAGGCCTAAAAACTTGTGACATACAGAGAGATGGACGGACGGACATGGCTTATTAGATTCAGAATTCGGTCTCAATCATATGCCCTTAAGGTCTTGGGGGTCCACCGTATTACAAGCTATGTGGCAAACATAATATTACCTCCTATCCTATGGGATGGGGTATAAACACACAGTTCTAGATTTTGTTCATACAAGGTTTTGGGCACTTATGGCCACGTTCACAATTGGAGGCAGAATTAAAGAAAACCCCTTAGTTTTCCAGAAAACGTGAATTTCAACTGGCTTTAAACCTTATATAGGAAAAAATATGAAAAAACTTTGCGCATAGGATAAACCAAACTCTATTTTACATTTCGTTCGAGTGAGTCTTACGGGTATAAGTGAGTTCAGCTCAAGTCACCCAAAATCAGGAGCGCAGTCTTCGTGTTGAGAATGGATCAGATGAGGTACTGTCAAACAAGTCCAAGAAAACAGTTTCAGGAGAGTCCAGAAGTTTCCCGGACGACCAACCGAAAAGGCCATTACTATTTCTATTGGGATGTTTGCAAGGGGAATCTTTTTTTGCTTCTGGAAGATGACATCGCCACTCTCTTCTGAGAGCCAAATTGCAAGAAGGACAGTGCTCATGTCAAATTAGTCCTTTATTTGTCCGGTCGAACCATTTTGGGATTAAACATTATGGGCGCTGGAAACATAGTATAAGTTGAAGATTAGTCTTAATCGCGGATAATTGTTTGGTGAAGACATGATATTAAAGATTTAACTTAATCGAGGATTAGAAAGTTGGAAAATAGAAACACAATTATTATCGCCGACAGTTGTTATCGACAGCTATTTTCAGTTACTCTTTCAGTTTCCTGTGACTGAAATTATACCGACAATTCCTAATACTTTGTCTCCACCGGCAATAAAAAGAGGATTAGCGTTAGCCGATTAAAAATAAATCCCAAAGTAGCTCCACCAGACATATATAGGATCATTTGACACGAGCATTCTGTTTCTATCATTTTGGCTCTCAAAAGAGAGTGGCGATATCGATTTTCCCAGGAGCGAAAAACGGTTTTCGTATTAAAAATCACAATAGATAACATACTTTTGGCAAATCTGTCAAACAGGGACAGTTTAAGTTTCCTCTTTTGCTTCTCACTGTTACAAAGGTGGTGCAGAAAATAAGTTTGTGAATAGGGTGAACGGGATTTATGGGAGTATTTATTTTTAGTCGCTTGCTGAGAGAATTTAAATTTGTATAGTAAATTGCTTGATTTGTAGAGAATTTAATCAAGATATTTATTTATCGCGGACTAGCGCCCGGTGGAGACATGGGCGTTAGAGACATGAGACATTACTTTCAAATATTAATCGCAAAAATCGATGCCACATTAGCACATCCCTAGGTACAATAAGTTTAACAGCTAGATGTCGCTGGACAATCATAAACAAAAATTCGCGACTCCATGCGACGACGTCTCAAGTGTCAAACAAATTCTGGGGAAAATAAAATCCACTCGCTCTGTCGGGTTTTTTTAAGGAACTAATTATTAAAAATAAACGCAAATGTTTTAAATTATAAGAGCGAAAAACTACTGTATTCCAACCAAGGAAATAACTTCAACAATATTCTTCTTGTTTTGCATCCGAAAATCCCCCTGAAACGTGCGAAATCTCGTCCCGTCTGCCATCACATTCGAGCGGCAAAACACATTTCACAAATTTTTGAAAGCATTTTTCGAACCAATAACGCGAGTGTTTCGAGACAATGTTTGGCACTTCAACCATCGGCGGTGGGAGCACCTTTGGCACCACAACAACAGCCGCAACGCCAAATCCAATGAAAGACTTCGAGGTGGTCGCACCTCCTGAGGACTCGGTGTCAGCGCTGGAGTTCAGCCCGGCGACGTTGCAACAAAACTTCCTTATCGCCGGCAGCTGGGACAGTAGTGTAAGTAGAATCTCCGCACTCTGCTGTGCACTAGTGACTCTGTGCTTACAGGTTCGTTGTTGGGAAGTGGAACACACGGGAAAGACTGTGCCCAAGTCAATGAAGACGCTGGGAGGACCAGCGCTGGACGTGTGCTGGTCAGACGATGGAACCAAAGTCTTTATGGCGTCATGCGACAAACAGGTCAAGTGCTGGGACCTGGGTTCCGATCAGGTGCAGCAAGTAGCTGCCCACGACGCACCAGTGAAAACATGTCACTGGGTCAAGGGGCCGAACTACACATGCCTCATGACTGGCTCCTGGGACAAAACTCTAAAAGTAAGTGCAAAGCCCTCGGCAGGAAGAAGATAACTATACTCTTTGCTTATCAGTTCTGGGACACTCGTTCGCCAAATCCAATGATGGTCATCAACCTCCCAGAGCGCTGCTATTGCGCCGACGTCGACTTTCCAATGGCTGTGGTGGGCACGGCTGGCCGCACACTTATCGTCTACTCGCTGGACCAGAAGCCGTCCGAGTTCAAGCGACAAGAGAGTCCCCTCAAGTACCAACATCGCACCATATCCATCTTCAAGGACAAGAAAAAGGCTCCCACTGGTAAAGTAACACACGTCTCCACTAGACCCTTGCTAACACCTTATTCTAGGCTACGCACTGGGCAGCATCGAAGGCAGAGTGGCAATTCAGTATGTGAACCCCGTCAACCCGAAAGACAACTTCACCTTCAAGTGCCACCGTATGACTGGAACCGCCGGCTACCAGGACATCTACGCCGTAAACGACATTGCATTCCACCCCGTGCATGGCACCCTGGTGACGGTGGGATCCGACGGCACCTTCAGTTTCTGGGACAAGGACGCACGCACCAAGCTGAAATCCTCTGAAATGATGGAGCAATCGATCACAAAGTGCGGCTTCAACGCAAACGGACAGATCTTCGCCTACGCCGTTGGCTACGACTGGTCCAAGGGCCACGAGTACTTCAACGCCGCCAAGAAGCCCTCCATATTCCTACGACCGTGCTACGAAGAGCTGAAACCGCGCATCAACTAAAGCACCACTTCGTGGATTGGATTCACTTCGTGTATTTTCTAAATAAACGGCGGCTATCCGCCCTTTAAGGGATTACAAATGTGTTTTTTGTGGCTTCAACTAGTGGTGTTCTCCGTCACCGTGGCCGTGACCATGTTCATCGCCGCTGGACATCGCACGCTCAACACCAACAGTGATGAGTGCGGCAGCGAGGCCCCAAACAAAACCTCGTGTAAAGAATATCCTAGCCCGATAGGCATGAGTTCCGTGCATTTTGTCGTATCGCCACGCTTCGTTCCTGTGAAATAACATGCTGCACAAGGAGGTTCCTTCCAAGAGATTGTAGACTCACCTTAGCCACGGATCCTTCAAGCCAAGTCTTGCCAAAGCTGTTTGCACTTCGACGAGCTGTGGTGCTTCGATTTTGTAGATCTTTGCATCGGGCACTTTGTAGGGCTCAGCATGTCCATGTCCGTGACCACCCATTGTTGAGAATGCTGCAGGGAAAACAACAAAAAAACGAATTTGACTTTTGGGATAGAGTTGTTGTCATGAAGATAACCTCGATGTTACATAAGGAATGAGGATTTTTAGATATTTTAGAGAAATTATGAAGAATGTTTATATATTTTCTAGGGGAATCGATAAACAGTTATGTAAAATATTTAATAATTGTTGCAATTACCAAATGCGACGATGTGTAGAGAACAAAATTTAAAGATATTTGTGGTCGAGCACCTCGGTTTTCCTAAAAATGCAGTGACACTAGAATGTCTGACAGCTGTTGTCATTTGACATTGTACAGCGGCTGTATTGGAGCAGAAATGAGATCAAACTCAAACGATAGATTTATATAGGTTACCGATCGAAATTGCGTGATATCGAAAATAGTATTTTAGTCATAGAGATTAATTGTAAAAATATTGATATTTTACTTACTAGCAAAAATGGTAGAGTAGAATACGCCATGTAATCTACTCGTTTAAATACGCGTAGTTAATTGGGTAAACTACGCATCTGATTTGTTTAATTAACTACCTGCATTTGTTACACGTCAATGTATTAAATTTTCAAAAGAATTAAAGAATAATAACCGGGTGAAAACACCGAAGGTCGTGAAGAGAGCCGAATGTGTAGCGTATGAGCAAAATCAATCAGTTCGAAATTTAATAAAAGACAAATGGCGATGCGTCTACAGCCTCGCAATTTGAAAAAGCAATCATTCGGTGGTTGCGTTGACATTGCAGACGTCATTTTGACGTCTAATTGCTCCGTCGTAAAAAACGTAAACAAATGGGTGTTGGAGGGTAAGAGGGACGCAAGTTGAATATCTAGTTATTCAGTAATTTGTGCACTAGGACTAGACGCTTGAAATAGAAATTCAACCAACCCCTATAACCAAAATGCATGTTTGAAAGGCCCCTGGGAACGAGGTTGCAGTTGGCTGTCACTTAAGTTACCCTTCGCTGTAGCATTAATGAATCAAAACTAACTAAAACAAAAAATCTTATTTTCCTTATAAGGTTAAGGGGTATGACCAAGCCCTATGACCAAAAATCAATACAAGCATAGAAAAATCAAAGGTTGCGGTTAAGTTGCACGCGAAAATTGAATTTTTTGGCTCAGTTTTAATAATTTTGTAAAATCAACACCCAAAAATAGCCTTGGATAAAAATGAAGCTTGAACCAAACCAGAGTGTAGTCTGGGCGTACTTGGGTGGTGCTTAAAGCGGCGACCACATAGCAACCCGGGCTTGGCCTCGACCTGGCGTTTACAACTTCAGCCATACGATTTCAGTGTTTCCTAGCACAATAAAAGGAAATGTTGCTTGCAAAGATAGAAACAAAGTGTGAATAGAAAACGTTATGCTACGTAATGTGGCTCCGCGTCCGCTCGGGGGTCGATTTCGATCGCACACACGAAGTCAACCAGTCTGCCTTGGGCTCTATTTGTATAGTGTGTTGGTCATTCACGGATATGACGCAGAATATCTGAGTGTGTCTTCAATGCGGGCCAAATTGCGCTTTATTATTTATTAGTTGACATGAATGTTCCTCATAATTATGTACACAGCACTAGCTACCACGGCTTTCGGCTGTGTGCTAATATTTTTAAACTCATCGTGGGTTGCATGCTTAGGCAGCTCTCTCTCCATGAGCGCAATGTCATTGCGAAGCCAGTCCCACGTATCGTAACGGGCCGAAGCCTGAAGCTACTTTGTGGTCCACACACTCTTTCCTAAAGAAGGCATGAAGTCGAGATCCACGTTTTTCCGGCCAATTAAAGCTTTGTCTTACATTGTCGGCCTCCAAATGTGGGCGTGGGCGAACGTCTTGTATTAACAAAATGTAAAGTTAAGTGTTTTTTAAATAAAATATTAAATAACATTATTATATTGAATTGAATGCATTTCATCAAATTTGATTAAATTAAATTTCAGCGATGGTAATCCTTTGCTACACAAGCGAAACAAAGACTGGTGACCCGCTTACGTTAGGTAGGGTTTAAGTATTGAAATGTTTTCGTCGAATTAAACTCAATTTCACTTTTATAATTTCACAATGAAAAACTTTGTTTATCAAACAAACTTATTTAAATTCAAATCACACTGTTATTCCACTTTACTACTTAGAATTCAACACTTTAGTTCAATTCAATCACTTTTTGCTTTATTAACGATTTTCACAAGTCAACGTTTAAAATATAACTGTCCCGTCCGAGGCTGTCATCCATGTATTTATACAAATTCACCATGTCCTCGACGGTTCGACGCTGGTAATTTTCCATTGAATTCCATGGGGGGAAGTTCGATATCGAATTCGAACTTCGAACGGCAGTCTGCTGTCAAATGACTGAAATGACAGTTGGGTATGTTCGTTCAGTGAATCGAGCGGGTGTGTTTGTAGAGTGAATCGATGGGGGCATTCAGCGACTCCTGCATGTTGTTTAATTTCTTGTCGCCACATAACAGTATGCCGCCTGTGACTTCGAAGAACGATTTGCTTGGCACATTTCAGAGAATTTTGAATAAATTCTAACTGACCTTGTGAATACACAGGGGGAATGGCAGCTGGTTAATCTGGCAGTCAGGCTACAAAACTTAATTCTATACTTCTTTCATAAGAGAGCAATGTGATATGCAGTTTGAAAGAGCACTTTTCGGAGATGCTCAACCCCCAACAGGGCACTTAAGATAGTAATCCCACTGCTGATGCTGACGAAATTAATGCAGAGAATAGTTCTACCGTATTCAGTATCCACTGCCACAGTACAAGAGCACTAAAAGTTTGTAAGTCTGCTATTATAGTTGTCGAAATCAGACCCGAAGTGCTCAATTTGCTTCAATCAGGCAATGGGTGCAGAAGCTGTTTAATGGATAACACGTGTCATTATGGTGGCCGCAAAAATCGGGAAAGCAATAAGCGATTGGCAAACAGTTTGTTCCCGTACCTGTCGTAAGCTACACAAAACGACCCAAACCTACGAAAAATAGCCAAATCCTGTTCCCGTACACCGTTTTTGTGTAGCTTTGGACAGGAGAGAGAGCAAAAATGAGAGTTTGAAATTTTCCCTCCCTACGAAATTTAGCCCATGTAATTTCTTAGGGCAGAATTATGAAAAGTGTCAAAGCGGTAGCAATTGAGTTGGACAACAGCAAATGACACTTAGGGGTTAGCAGCGACTCGTGAAATTTGTACTTTTGAACAACTTTTACTGTTTCTATTGTTATGTGGCGACAAGAAATAAAACAACTCGCAGGAGTCCCTGAATGCACCCATCGATTCGCTCTACAGACGCACCCGCTCGATTCACTAAACGAACATACCCAACTGTCATTCCAGTCATCTGACAGCAGCTGTCATATTCGAAGTTCGAATTTCGATTTCCCCTCCTTGGAATTCAGCGGAGGAGTACCAGTGGAAAATTACCAAAGGGGGTATGGAACATACTAGAAGGTGCTTAATTTTGTATAAATACACGGGTGGCAGGCTCGTACGAGACAGTTTTATTTTAAACGTGGACTTGTGAAAATCGGTAATAAAGTAAAAAGTGATTGAGTTGAAATAAAGTGTTGAATTCTAAATATTAAAGTTGAATAACAGTGTGATCTGAGTTTAAATAAGTTTGTTTGATAAATAAAGTCTTTCATTGTGTGATTATAAAAGTGAAATTGAGTTTTATTCGACGAACCCCAGGCCGAAAATATTACATTGGTGTCAGAAGTGGGATAAAACTCATAATTGTGCGGGTTAATTCTACAGTGGAATTTTCCGGAACAGTTGAAATTTCCCAGAGATATCGTGTGTGTAAACAGTGTCGGTGACTCATACGAATTTGATTGTGGAATATTCCGGATACATTGAAGCTGATTGTGCGATAAAGCTATAATTAACTAAGTTATAAGAACGGTTTCAGTGATTTGTTTATTCGCGAGTGAATTTTCTCGAACAGATATAAGACATAAACTGATTGTGTTGTGAAAATTGTGTGAAGACAATTCAAAATGGGTCGAAAAATTGAACAATTGACAACAGCTGAGTTAAAAGCGGAATTGGGAAAAAGAAACCTCCAGACTTCGGGGCTCAAAAGGGAATTGTTGCTCCGACTCCAGGACGCTATTACCGAGGAAGGTGGACATCCAGACACGATGCTGTTCGAAGTTCAAGAAGAACAGCAACAAAGCACAGTAAGTACTGCCGATGAAATGCCCGCTTTCATGAAGTTGCTTCTGGAGAAATTCGAAAAGATGGAGAGTAGCCAAAAGAATGCTCTCGAAGAACAAAAGAACGCTCTCGAAGAACAAAAGAACGCTCTCGAAGACAAATTCGAGAAGCTGGAGAGCGGCCAAAAAGAACAAAAGAATGCTTTCGAAGAACAAAAGCACGCTCTCGAAGAACAAAAGAACGCTCTCGATGAAAAGCTAGATACTAAGTTCGATGAGCAGAAGAAAGCTCTAGAAAGCAAACTTGATTCCCAGAATGCGTTTTTTGAGGAAAAGTTCCAGACAGTAGATCAAAGAATTGAAAGCGTGGAGCAAAAATTCACTGAAGTCAAATCGGAAGTTGAACAACTGGCTAAGGAGCTGGAGCTAGTTAAGAAACAGAAAGTGCGAGAATATTTGCCCGACGGTCCACGACGCAAAGAAATGCAGCCGCCTGTCTTCGATGGCCAAACATCGTGGCCGATTTATAGGAGACAATTCGAAGCTGCAGCGTTGACAAACAACTGGGACAACGAAGATAAATCAATTGCTCTCACGCTTGCGCTCAGAGGAACAGCTGCCGAACTGCTGCAGACCATCCCTGAAGAAAAACAAAAAGATTATGATGCCATGGTGAAGGCCATCGAGATGAGGTTTGGCGACGACCACATGCAACAAGTTTACCGGGTCCAGTTGCGCCGAAGAGTTCAGACAAGGGGTGAGACGCTTCAACAGTTGCAAGCCGACATCAAGCGATTAGCGAATTTGTCTTATCCCAACACCAGCAGGGAGATAATAAACGAGTTGGCAACCGATGCGTTTACCAATGCCATTGCGGATGGAAAGCTACAAATGGCTGTAAGAATGGCAGGTAAGAAGACTCTCGCTGAAGCACTAGCATTCGCCCTGACAATGGAAGCTGCAGACCAAGCTTCGCAAGGTGGCCATCGCATAAGGGAAATGGCTACGCTAGAATGCTCATGTCAGCGCGTGGAAATGGAGAGACAAAACACGAATAGCGGTCGAGGACAAATAAGGTGCTGGAATTGCAACAAGTTGGGACACCTACAGCGACAGTGCAGAGCTCCACCTAGACAATCAAGCTGCCCACATTGCGCTAGAAGAAGGCAAAATGAAGAAGCATCTGGCAGGGACAACGTTCAACCTGCTGGAAAAGTTTCGGAGCAACAGCAGTCGGGAAACGCCTAAGAACCAACTTCGCGGGGCAGAAGTTGGTTGATGGAATCGACGCCCCCAGGACCATCATCCAAGTCTCGCAAACAAAACGCTGCAACAGGAGTCTTACTGTGAAGGCAATTATTGGCAACAGAAAATGTGTGGCCACTATCGACACAGGTGCCACGGCCTCCATCATCCGAAGAGACCTTGTTCAGACGTCCTGGCGACATAACACCAGCTGCTACAGTCTGAAGACAGCTACAGGAGAAGCGGCCAAAGTATACGGGGAGGTGCAGCTACAGATACAACTAGAGGGATTGACCTTCTCACATGCATTCTTGGTAGCCGACATATGCGACGAATGCATCATTGGAGTGGACTTTATGAAGGCACACGAGGTAATTCTTGACCTTCGAATGCAGGGGCTAAGGTATCAAACCGTCGAGATCCCTATGGTATACGGAAACGACAACGCGGTGAATCTCCGAGCAATACTGGGAAGCGATGAAGTTCTGCGGCCCTCTTCAGAGACAGTTCTTTGGACACGTTTGGAGGGTGATCCTGGGAACCACCGATTCTATCTCATCGAGCCGGATAACAAAAGTGAATTTAAAAGTTACGTCGTGGGAAAAATTCTTGCAGAGCCCAGGGATAACATGGTGCCGGTAAGACTGATGAACCCAAATAAGCGCACCGTTAAGCTCAGAAAAGGAGAGGTGATCGGAAGATGTGTGCCCGTTGCAGCCATTTCGACAATAGCTGAGAGTGAGCCTGCAAGTCCTGTCTCTCCATCAAAATTGTCCGAGGTATGTAAGACTATACTCGAAGACTGTGAGCTAAATCAGGAGCAGCAAACCATAGCGGAAAATCTAATTGGCGAGTTTGCTGATATATTTGCCTCACAGGATGGAGACTATGGTCGAACACACTTAGTACAACACCGCATAGACACCGGAGATGCTAGACCAATCCGCCAACCTGCCAGACGACTTCCGTTGGCTAAACAGGACGAGGCCGCCGAGATGATATCGACCATGGAAAGAGAAGGTTTGATCGAAAGCTCGAAAAGTCCGTGGGCGTCGCCTGTTGTACTGGTGAAAAAGAAGGACGGCAATACTCGATTCTGCGTGGATTACCGGAGGCTTAATGATGTCACAAAGAAGGACAGCTACCCTTTACCTCGAATAGATGACACATTGGACACACTCTCTGGATCAAAATGGTTTTCCACTCTCGACCTGAAAAGTGGCTACTGGCAGGTACAGATCCATCCAGAAGACAAAGAGAAGACCGCTTTCACAACTGGCAATGGGCTTTGGCAGTTTACAGTAATGCCATTTGGTCTGTGTAACGCTCCGGCCACCTTTGAGCGTCTTATGGAACGTGTCTTACATGGTCTGACGTGGAAAACCTGCCTGGTATATTTGGATGACGTCATCGTTTTGGGAAAGACGTTTGCAGAACATCGCGACAACTTGAGGGAGGTCTTCTCACGACTTCGAGCAGCACACTTAAAGCTCAATCCAAAGAAGTGTGCGCTCTTCAGAGCAGAAGTAAAGTATCTGGGGCATGTGATATCGACGGATGGCGTGAAGACGGATCCAGAGAAAATCGAAGCTGTGAGAAGTTGGCCAGTTCCCAAGGACAAACACCAGCTAAGGAGCTTTCTCGGTCTAGCTACGTACTACAGGAGGTTCGTCAAAGATTTCGCCGGGATTGCAAAGTGTCTGCACCAGCTCACTGAGAAAGGAAGACAATTTAAATGGTCAGGTGAGTGCGAAAGAAGCTTTCAGCATCTGAAGCAGCGACTTTGCGAAGCACCGGTACTAGCTTACCCCATCCCCGGCAAGACATTTATTGTGGACGCAGACGCTAGCAATGTGGGTGTTGGCGCAGTATTGTCGCAGTTACACGATGGGCAGGAGAAAGTCGTAGCATACTTCAGCAAAGTGCTTACCCGACCAGAGAGAAATTATTGTGTTACCAGACGAGAACTCCTTGCTTTAATACTGGCGACGAAACATTTCCAGAAGTACCTGAGCGGCCAGAAGTTCATCTTGCGTACCGACCACGCCGCGCTCAAATGGTTACTGCAGTTTAAAAATCCTGAGGGCCAAGTCGCAAGATGGATCGAGCGATTGCAGGCTTATGACTTCGAGATACAACATCGCAAAGGAAGACTGCACTGCAACGCGGACGCATTATCCCGGAGACCATGTGAGCCCAATTGTAAGCATTGCGTGCGACAGGAGGAAAAGGACGAATGTACTGTCCAGCGAGTAAGAGCCGAACCTGCAGAAGGCTGGAGTACTGAGGAACTTCGCAACGCACAACAAGAAGACCCTGACATGGAGCCAATCCTTGCATGGAAGGAATCTATGGAGAAACCGAGCGCAAGGGATATATCCGACAGAAGTCCCACATTAAAGGCATATTGGGCGCAGTGGGACTCTCTCCATGTACAAGATGGCGTTCTGCGAAGAAAATGGGAAATGCCGGATGGAAAATCCTTTAAGATGCAGCTTGTGGTTCCACGGTCGAAAGTCCAGGAGATTCTACGGGAAATGCACGATGGAGTGTCTGGTGGGCACTTGGGCATCAACAAAACCCTGGAAAAAGTACGGGAACGTTTTTATTGGCTGAGTGCAAGAAGGGACGTTGAGAGTTGGTGTCGGAAGTGTTCTACTTGTGCTGCTAGTAAGGGACCAAAAGTCAAAACCAGGGGTAAAATGAACCAGTACAATGTGGGTGCTCCCTTTGAAAGGATCGCCGTCGACATCGCAGGACCGTTTCCGGAAACTGAAAGCGGTAATCGTTACATCCTGGTTATTGCCGATTACTTCAGCAAGTGGTCCGAGGCATTTGCGATCCCAAATCAAGAAGCGAAAACCGTTGTCGATCAGAAAGTGGACCACTGGGTGTGCAGGTTCGGAGTGCCAATGGAATTACATTCCGACCAGGGAAGAAACTTCGAGTCGAAGATATTCCAGGAGGTATGCGCAGCAATCGGACTACAGAAGACACGGACCACACCTCTTCACCCACAATCAGATGGAATGGTGGAACGCTTCAACAAGACGCTGAAGGAACATCTCTCTAAAGTCGTGGACGAGAATCAACGGGATTGGGATCGGCGAATACCTTTATTCCTTATGGCCTACCGGAATGCTATTCACAGTACAACTGGATATACTCCATCTGAAGTTTTATTTGGCCGAACTGCCAGGCTACCCAGTGAGCTTAAATTCGGATTTCCCACTGAAGAACCCACATGCGAGGAGGACTACGTGGTTGACCTTAGAGAAAGGATTAATGACATCCACCAGAGAACCAGAAGCAATATAAAAGTTGCAAGCGACCGCATGAAGACGAGATACGATGCGCGAGCAACGGCACCCGAGTTCAACGAGGGAGGTCTGGTATGGTTCTACAACCCACATCGTTAAAAGGGAAGATCGCCAAAGCTTCAGAAGGATTGGGAAGGTCCCTACCAAGTTGTAACGCGAATTAATGATGTCGTATTCCGAATCCAAAGAGGACCAAGAGCGAAAATGAAAGTTGTCCATGTTGATCGCCTACATCGCTACCGCGGAAGCAATGATGACGTACTTGTTCGGGACGAACAAAACTAAGAGGGGGGCAATGCTATGTGGCGACAAGAAATAAAACAACTCGCAGGAGTCCCTGAATGCACCCATCGATTCGCTCTACAGACGCACCCGCTCGATTCACTAAACGAACATACCCAGCTGTCATTCCAGTCATCTGACAGCAGCTGTCATATTCGAAGTTCGAATTTCGATTTCCCCTCCTTGGAATTCAGCGGAGGAGTACCAGTGGAAAATTACCAAAGGGGGTATGGAACGTACTAGAAGGTGCTTAATTTTGTATAAATACACGGGTGGCAGGCTCGTACGAGACAGTTTTATTTTAAACGTGGACTTGTGAAAATCGGTAATAAAGTAAAAAGTGATTGAGTTGAAATAAAGTGTTGAATTCTAAATATTAAAGTTGAATAACAGTGTGATCTGAGTTTAAATAAGTTTGTTTGATAAATAAAGTCTTTCATTGTGTGATTATAAAAGTGAAATTGAGTTTTATTCGACGAACCCCAGGCCGAAAATATTACATTATACTTTGAGTCCCTTTTTCGAATGTCCCTTTTTCGAAGTTTCGAATGTTAAAGAATGTTTTTATTAACTTTAAACATAAAAAACCTAAAGTCAGTGAATATTATGCTGCAGACAATAATACAAATATTTCAAGTACTGTTTAATGAATGCATGTTTTATCCATCGCTATAACTTTTCCTTAGCATTGGCTTTGACGTTTAAAATTTGGGCAGTTTTCGGTGCACAAAGCGTTCCCTTACTTTTGGTCCCTTACTTACTGAGAGATTTTTTGATTTAAGATTGAGGTCATTTGTCCACAGAAGACAAAACTGTCTACATATGTCAATGAATTCGAGGAACATTGGGTGCAATGATCAAATAGGGATAAGTCAAAGTCAAAACGTTCTATTTCAGGCGCGTGCCTTAAACATGAAAGACTTGAAAGACTTCGCATCCGATTTCAACTATTTTATTTAAGGTACCTACCTTCATAAATTCCTTAGTTCGCTTTTGATAATAAATAATAAATTAATTTATTGATAATGTATGATGACGGTCGCCGGACATGTATTAGCTATTACGGATTAAGCTAATAAAAAAACCAACATTTTGATAAAACACTGTGAGCTCATAAATAAAAATCAAAATTAAAGATTAAAATCAAATAAATAAATTGGCTGTTGGAACTATGGTACTACCAGAAGAAATATTTTAAGATAAGCTGCAGGTAGAATAACCTGCTTGCAGTTTGAGGTAAAAGTTATCAAGACTAAATTGCTAGTTTAAAAATTTGTTTGAACTTTCCTACTTTTAAGACGACGGTTATCATTTGCGGTGACAAGACTCTATATTCTACATAAAGAACCTCTACACTGCAAACTGGAAGTACTTAAGCTTTCCTACTTTGATAAGACAGGGAGCCAGCGATAAAAGTAATAACGTCAATTCAGAAAATGTTTAACGTCATTGCATAGTTTATTAGTATGTGCATGAGTTTAAAGGTTGGAATAAATATAAGAAAGTCTACCATTTATCTACAAGTACTAGAGAGATGGAGGTACGGCTTAGTTGTTATGTTGCACAGACAAAGTGGTAAAATTGGTTAAATCCACCGACGTCCACGCCCACTATCGGCTTCAATGTGAGACAACCTCTAATTCGCATTTTACTTTAAAAGACCTTTTGACCAAGTTAAATAAGGAACTCAGATTTTGGTGTATAGAAATTGCGGCTGCTTAAAACATTTAACACGAAGGAAATTTGACCGCCCACACCATCGACCATGCCCACTTTAATAGTGTTATAAGAGTTTAAAATCTTGAATTCTCTGAAAGTTCACTCTAAAGTTACACAACTGTCAACTCAGTGAAAAACACATGTTCTTAAGGAAAGCGACGTACGTCACGAAGTTCTTCTATAGGCCGCTTCCCATAAGAACGTGTATATTTAACTCAGTTGTCAGTTGTGTACTTCGACGTGGGCTTAAGGCTTAAACAAAAAAAAACCATAGGTATAAAAGGAAATAAATAAATAGAATGGCGCAATAGCTCGAGGTGAGCCAGGGCCCAAATCTAAACAATTTATGCAACAATGCTGCATTGACATAGGACTGCTAGTTGGTGTCTCCGAATGGCCCCATGGCGGTTCCATTCAAGCACATAGAAGCACGCGCTGTTTGGTACCCATGGCCAAACTTGGAAACACTGTCACTGGGCAATGTCAAATGGGGAATACTGCTTCTGCAACACACCACTAGTACCAAACAGCAGCAGAAGCGGTACCATTTTTTCGCAAGTTGTGTATACGCCGAGACACCAACTAGCAGTGTTTGTTGATATCTTCAAATACAATGGGACCTACATACAATTTTATTTAGGTTACAAAGTTACTCTCGGAGGGTTTGTCAGACCCTCGCTATCTATATGACAATATATAACAAAAAGTATTAAAGATATTACCATTCTCTAAGTTCGTAAGATATAAGTTTTGAGCTCCTCTCACTTTTAGGGGACGTTTATCGCTGAATTTCTAGATCGATCTAGAAATCTGATCTCAAATCTTATCTAGATCTAAATCTGATCATTTGCTGACATTTTTCGTTGAATACATCGCGTTCGTCACGTCGAAGTATACAACTGACATCTTATTTTTATCGTTCGTTCGATGAGTTTGTGGAATATAGAAATATTAATAGCTGCCTGAAGAAGTATACATTAATGGAATGCAGTCATTAAACCAGGCCTTTGTTTTGCTATAGGTTCTAGCCCGATAAGCTGTTAGCATGGACTACGCCAAATATAAAAACGCCTTACTATAACAATTTCAATATGTTCGGATAATTTTTAACATTGTAGGTAATTTACGAACCTGCCATTCCTGAGTTATGGCGTTGCTGTCTTGTGGTCAGCAACCACAATCTCGTGCTAAGGAGCTAGTGTAGGGACACGAACCATGACTTTAAGACTATAGGTTAATCCTGCTACATAATATTTTGTGTGTAGCAATAGCAAACTAGCGAACACTCTGGGTGCGTTGTTTGTTCATTCCGTACAGGAATGGAAAATGTGGAATATGAGGTAGAATATTCCGATCCTTTTTATTCGCCCTTCTTCGAGAGGTGCAGGTGCAGGTGGTACAGAAAGACTGCATTCCCAATATTCTGAATAATTAAAGAAACTCGTAACGGAATGATCGGAATATTCCGAATGAGTAAAATCGCAGATTTTTTGGCCGGAATAGTTGGAACGAATAAGAGAACGCACCCTCTATCTTGACTTCAATCGACACTCCGATATAGAAACCACCATGCAACTCCGCTTCTTGTGCACACTATAGGATTTGGGGTGGGTGCGAGTTTGAGTGTATGCAAAGTTAAGCAAACACATTTAGTAGCTTAGTTTAGGCCATGTTCTGAGGTCCACTAAGAGGACTTGAGGAAGATAGTGCTTTGTTGAGGGCCAAAGTGAGTTAATTAACCTTGTGATAAAGCTCATTGGTTTCACAAGTTGGACTTAGGAGGAAAGAGTTTAACGAAGGGTTCAGTGAATGTCTGTATAAAAGCCAGTTCGTCCTTCTGTAGTTCCTGAAGGTTGATTGGCGGGGGGTTCATCGTTTAAACTGAATTCAATGTATCTATGGTCTGAGGAAGAATGTTCAAACGAGACTTTGCAATTACCAATCAGTTCAGCGATGGAATCGGAGACAATGGTAATATCTAAGACCTCAAAAAGTAACTCACCTCTATCGTTGATGTCGGAACTGCCCCACACTGTGTGATAAGCATTTGCATCGCACCCAATGATGAAGCCTGTGTTGCGCAGTTCAGCTTCCTTTATAGCACTCTCCAAGGTAGACTGTCTACCAAATCGTGGGCAGGGTAGGCAGAGGCCAGCCAGTAGGTGCTCTTAGCCGTCTCTAGCCTCGCCACGGTGATGCCTCGGTCACTGAAGTTAGGGAGTAAAAATACATTAAGACTACTTTTCACTAGAATGCAAGACCTGGGCTTACCTTTGCCTGTTTTATACAGAACGTAGTAATCAGGAATCATTGAGTCCGCAAAACCTATTGTCAAGAACCCATGGTTCTTGGATCATGACAATATCTTCTCAATCTTGATCCAGACAGAGAAGAAGGCAGGCCGAGGCCATTTTAAAGTGATGGAGGTTCTGAACTAACTAACTGCAGCATAGTTGCTACGGTCAGGCAGAGAAACATCCACCACAATGTTATTTAGGTCTTCCGACTAAGAAAACGAACAACCAGAAGTTCGTCTTCGCTCTGAACGACCGTCGGCGGACTAGGTAGGAGCAGCAGCGGTGACGTCGTCCAAATTGGGAAAGTTGGCTGCAGTTCCGGGGTGCGGTACCGCAGACAACGATATTAGAGTGTAAGGAGGCAAGTTGCCAGTCTCTTATTCGTTCTTTTCTAGGGGGTGAGGAGGCTAGTTGCCAGTCTCCAACTCATCCTTTTTAGAGACTGGCAAGTAGCCAACCAAATCTTATCATGCCTTTGGTCTCAGCTAGATAAGCAAGAGAATCCTGGTTGATTACTGTAATAACAGATCTATAGGGACTTCTTTGCTCCTCCAGCTTAGCGACCTTCCAATCGTGAGTCGGAAGTGTAGGGTTGCAAAATCATATGACTTTAAGGATCTCTTGTGCGGAGGAGGGTTCAATAGGGATCCAAGTGCGCGTTCTCGGCCTACTAGGGATATTCTCCCTAACGACGACCTGGCCAAACCTCCCCTAAACTGTTTATCGCTAGCTTGTTGGCCTTGATGCCAACCGCCATCGAAGGTGGTCGGAGGTGGTCCGAGGTGTTCCCGTATTAACGTCAAAAGGTTGCTGAAAAGCTTCAATTTGACCATGTTCCACCTTCCAGGAGTGATTGATCAATCACAGCAATCACAATACGGGCTTTAAGAACCTCGCTGAAGGACTTTTGATGTGTGACGGAGGACGTCTTATGGGCGGTGATGGTGTTCTTCACCTGAAGACGCTTATATACCGAATCGGTATCTTCCTCCGACCTCTTTCCTTTATGAGCGTCACCTTGCGACAATATTTTCTCTGCCCATTTAAGTTTAGCGATCTGCGCGGGTGTTTTCTCCGTCTCCAGAATATCTCCAAAGGCTTTCAGAGTCCAGGTGCTTGCCCTAGAATCTCCAAAATCGAATACGGTCCTATACTCTAATGGCCTTATCGGCTGGCAATCCGGAAGAACGCCCCAATCCGGGATAAAAATCTAATAGAAAAAAAAGTCCCAGCTAATTTTGTGCGATTTCTAACGTTGTACTTGTAGAGTAAAAACTCTACTTCTGGTAGAATAGTGACATTTATCGAACTTGGCGCAGCGGCTGTATGTGTGCTTCTAGTTTTGATACTGGATTTACGGTCTGAAGCAAATTTTTCTTCTTTTCAGAAGACGAACTGTCAAACGTGTGCCAGTTTCAGGAGAGCACAGAATACTTCATATCCAGAATTTAACCCTAGAGTCAATCCCCCTTTAACGCATTAAAAGCGAAAGTACAGAAAAACACGTGCCGGTAAATAATCCCTTAGGCCACTTCATAATCGAAGCAATATCGCAAAATTTTCCAGGCTCACCATTCTATCCGGTGAACTAAATTTTTTTTGAAGAAGTAGCAGTTGTTCAAGACTTGAGATAACTAATTTTTTAATTTAAACAGCTTTTCAGTCGTCAGTGATGGTTATCAGTGGCATGTCGTTCGATTGTAATCAGCACATGTTTGCGAATCGCCAAATCAGAATTTTATCGACAGCAAACTCTGACGTGAGAGAATGATTTACCTTGTCAAAGTTATAATGGTAACCTGGTTTTCAACGCCATGCCCTACGACTCAGAAGCGGTACATCTATACTATCTTATCGCAGCTGAACTAACCCATTACTGATTAGGATTCAATTGCTAGTCCGTGAATCGGGCGTAAACTTTTTTTTTGCAATTTATCAATTAGTTGAATACCAAATTTTGTTGCGGTACGCGGTTTAAAAAAATGCTATACGGGACGATGGCAGTCTTACATAAGGTTTATCTTGGCCTCATATTCGCTGGAATTTTTTTCGCTGCTATCGCAGGTGCTAGAAGATTTTGCATTCGCAACGATTCAACAGAAATAAGAGTAGAACACCGGGAGTGTGAAATTTTGGCAACGACCTTCACAGCCAAAGAAAAGGTATGAATCATTTAAGTACACGCGTAGTGTAGTGGTATGAATAAAAACAAAAAATAAGACATCGCGTCATCCGTTCAGGAAATAGAAAAAGTTTTAAGTATATACTTTAGTTCATACTAATGAGAAAGTGCAAAAAGGACAATGTGGACAGAACGCAGAAAGGATTTTGTGCAACATTTTCGTAGCTCCAAAAAAGGCATGTAAATTATATTAGCCATATGTAATCCATCAGGTATAAAACCTCTTCAAAAGTGGTCCAATAACTTCTACAGGACCAAATATAGGCAAAGAAATCTTTTTATCCTTAAGGTTTACACCGGATACACTGTTGATCAAAAAACCCATGGCCTAAGCCTTGAGTCCAATGAATCCATTACGTCCATTCCGTCACGTCAAAGTACACAACTGACAACTCAGTTAAATACACACGTTCTTGGAAAGCAGCCCATAGAAGAAGTGCTTGACGTACGTCGCTTATAAGCACAAGTGTATTTCACTGAGTTGTCATTTATGTACTTCGACGTGACGGACGCAACGGATTCATTGGGTTGAAGGATCTAGTGTTAAAATATTTGAAAATCGAACCCACATTTTAAAAATCGTTTGTGTACGACTTTTATTCAGTGCTTGTTTCGGAGTAAGGTACATATGCATTTAAAAGAAGTAAATTATGTGCGCCTCTTAAAAATGTGTCACTAACTCTCAATAATTATATTTTATCTTATCGTTTTTGATTTCAATTATTTGGTTCAATTTCAAAAATTCCTCAGGGCAATTCTTGAAGTCAGAAACGCAGACCTGGCAACATATGATAATAGATCATTACAGATCAACCCGGTTGAATTCTTTAAGAAATAGTCCTCGAGCTTAAAAATAAATTTATATCATTAAAATTAGTTACCATGCCTTATAGCGTGTTTTCACCGCACATAAAACATAGATTAACGTAGAAAGACTAAAAGTTAATCCCAAAGAGTTTCCACCGGAAAAAAAAGACCGTCAAATTTGAAGACATACGCGGAGCGGTCCGTCGGCTTTTGTTGAAGGTTATAGTCATCTATATTGCGCAGTTTGTATAACATTCTATTTATTTATTAAAATTATTTCTGGATATATTTTACAGTCTGTAATAACTTTTTTCATAGTGCTGTCTACTGTTCTTATATTGGGTGATTTTATATTGGGTTTCGTTACTCTAAAAATAGGCTGACAAAAAGCTTTACCATTTCGAAAATAAAGGGAAGGACATACTCTTTCTTGGCCTTTTTTAGGATTTTTATTCAAAGCCCATAAAACTTCAATTTCGATTACTTTTATTTACAGTTAGATCAATTTCACAACCACCTGTGCTAGCATTTGCCACTTTTCTCAAATTCTGCGGACATGGATTTCTGAGAAAACGGTAAAAATATGCTGTTTTTTATTTCGCTTGTTTGAATGGACTTAAAAAACTTAGGGTCGAAAACGGCGATTTTGAAACGTTTTTGATGCAGTTCGCTTGCCTTTTAAACATTACATGTTTCAGCCAAATTTAAACAAGGTGGTCATAACCGTTAATGAACTAGAAATCTTTAAAAAATAGTTTTCGAAAATTTTTTTTCAGTTAAATCTTCGAAGTTTTTGAATATTCGAAGTCTGCTATGGCAGACTAACCGTAGAACCACAGTGATGTAGCTGTGGCGGTAGTAGTAGCGGTAGTAAGCTCTGTCAAAAGTTAAAACACATGTATTCAGTGTATTGCGCACACAATGTGTGTCTGTGGCGGTAGCGCGTAGCTGTGGCGGTAGTAAGAGTTGGTCAACTTTTAACTTTCGTAGCGCTACACGGTTGACAGCGCTACACGGTGGACAGATCAATACAATTTAAGTAAACAATGGAGGAAAAGTACGTCGAAATTTTATTAAGATGGTTAAATCTAAAGAAATTTTATGGAATTTGTGTCATCCGTTGTACAAAAATATTAAATCTAGTTCAAATTAATTCAGAGTATTGGCCATTGTTTATAAACGAGGTTTTTGTTCGACATAGCCGCGCTATATCATTGTGTTCAATTTTTTTCCGTACTACGCCACATGGTTTCGCGGCTGTACTACGTACTACTGCTACATACTACCGCTACGGGCATTGTGGTCCCACGGTAATAAAATTTAAGAAGATGGACTATGCCCGGTGTTAATTTAAAAAATTATACTTTATATTGTTTGGGAGATAGAGGGGGAGGCATTCGTTCTTTTGACCTCTTTTATAATTTTTTAAATTTCAAATCCATAAAACAAATATTTTTAAGTTTTTCCAGTTCCCGTTAGACCTTTTTCCAATAGCACAACCACCAGCACTAGCCTTGGATGTGTATACCCCATCCCGTAGGATAGGAGGTATATTAAGTTTGATTCATAGTTTGTAACATATAGAAATAATCACCGTAGACCCCCAAGACCTTAAGGGCACATGATCGAGACCGAATTGTTAGTCCAATGAGCCATGTCCGTCCGTCCGTCCGTCCGTGTGTCGGTAGTTTTTAGGCCTTAAATTTTGAGCTAGGAACTTGAAATTTAATATCTGTTCTTTCTAGGTCCCGAAGCAGTACAAGTGTAAAAATTTTCAAAATCCAAAAAACTTGGACCATAAAATCTTCAGATATGTACGTAAGCTATCAATTCAAATGAATAGATTTTTGCCACGCCCACTTTTAAGGGCGTTTTTAATTTTTAATATGAAAATGCAATCAAGACGTGTATATCACTTCTGATAAAATATTAAAACAAAAAAAAAGATGTAATTGAAAAGGAGTGGAGGCCACGCCCCTTTTTAAGGGAGGAGATTCTTTAACTGAGAAATTCTAAATACAGTTGAAGTTAATAGAAACTGAAATTTAACAATCAAGATTTTTTTTTTTAGGTCTATGGCCACCGGTTTATGCGCAAACGGTAAAACAAGATCCTTTTTTATTTCGTTTTTTAAATAGGCTTCTAAAAACTTAGGTTAAAAACGGCAATTTAAAAAAATTTTAAGGCAGCCGTCTTTCTTTTTGTAAGCTTTGTACTTTAACCGAATCTGAAAAAGATCGCTTATACCGTTTTTGAAAATGTTTTTATGCTTTTCAGTTAAATCTCAAAAGATTTTGAAATTTCAAAATCCGCTTTAATTTTCCTTAAAATTTTGAACTTCGAACTTAATTTTCTGATACGTGTGATTTTTTTCAAAGAATTCCACCAAACAGCACCGTAGATAAGGGACACACACACACGTTTTTTCATGCATTTTTGCGATTTTGTTTCGAAAATGCGTCAAAACTGCAGTACTCGAACTGCTTTTGAAAAATATGACCTAAGTACTTGGTTTACTTTGAGTTGCTTTAACGTGTGTTCAATATTGATTTTGAGCGATAAGCGGTTCAAAAGTTATCGCCTCCAACAATTTGAAAAACGTCATGCATTTTCGACTCTTCATTTCTCAAAAACGTTTTGATATTTTCGAAAAGTTTTATTTTCTTAGTATAAAGAAAGCTTAGTATTTCTTAAACCTAGGTTTTGTTTTTTTAGTTCTTGCCTACTAAACTTCTTAAAAAAAACACTAAAAAACATTAAGTCCATTTTCACATGAAATTTCAAACTGTAATTAAACCGTTATTTGTACTTAAAAAAATTGCCCTCTTTGGATTCTCTGACTATTTCCGCAGTTTATACGCACACCAATTTTGTCTTTCTACGACTTATCGTTCAGAAGTTAAGCGATTGGATGGACGGACGGACAACGTAGCGATACCATAAGAGGTCATTTTTCCATTTTTCGACGGATCACTAAAAAGGTGATGCTTGGACGCATTCTTTCGTTTTTGACAAAGCAATCCAGCCCAGAAAAAAAAAAATTATTTACAGATCGAGAAAAATAATTAAATTTGGTTTTTGAATCTACGAAACGAATAAAGTTAAAAATCAACATCCTCAATCAACATTCACCATTCTATTGCAGTATGCGCACAGCTTAGTGCATTTTTTAAGCGCCCGGCTTAGTTGTTAATTTCTTCGTTAAACCCTCTAAGCAAATTTCCGAGTCATATTTTCTGAAACCGATTTGACTTGTTTCTAACTCATATAACTCTCCACAAACGAGTTTTTTTTCGTCGTGTTCCACGTGCATCTACACACCTTCTCTCTTAACAAAATTCTAAGTCCATTTATCTGAAACCGATTTGACTTGTTTCTAACTCTAGCCTCTCAAAAAATCTTTTTGGCATCGGTCGTCCTACATCTACGCATTAGTTTTTACCTCGAATTTTATTATCGGTTGTTTTGCAGTCTTTTTCAATCGTTGCATGATCAACCCAAAGTTTAGTCTTGCGATTTAAAATAAAGTAGTGTCTTACTTTAAATCGCATGTACCACAGAATTGATAATGTTTCTTGCGCAATCCTTTTGTTATGTGCAGTGTCATTGCAGATTTGAGAACAACCGTCAAAAAAGCGAGCATTTCACTAAACAATATCTAAACGGTGTTAGAATTTTTAAACCAAACTAACAAAAAAAAACCGGTGTCACAATTGAGTCAAAGTAATGTAACAAAACTAACACCGAAGCATGGTGTCAAAATGGAGTCAGATTTTTGAAACCAAATAGATACCAAAAAAGTGCACTCAAAACAGCACTCAAATTCAAATTGACTCAAAATGGACAATCAAATCTGACATGATGTATGGAGTGGAGACTTCATTTCTGAGTCAATTTTAACACCGCGTGTTTGGAGGGAAAATTAAAATTCGTATTTTAATGTCCTTTTCGGTTGGTCGTCCGGGAGCGTCCGGGAGCCTTCTGGACTCTCCTGAAAATATTTTCTTAGACTCGTTTGACAGTTCCTCTTCTGGATAGAAGAGAAATTTGCTCCTGGTTTTGAATCCAGAAGCAAAACCAGAAGCACTTACACAATCATACAAGACAAGTGTCAAGTTGGACAAATTTCATTTGACCCCTGTAGAATAGCTTAACAAATACAACGCCAGACAAGCTTCAAAATGAAAAAAAACGTGCTTGGCTGTTCGGATGTAGGGGCCCAATCCGGGAGAAGAAACCCTGATCAAGGATCGCCAACCGAAAAGGCCATAAATCTCGCGACTAAAAGAAGGACTTAGAAAGATTTTTCTTGATCGCGGATTAGAGTCCGGTAGAAACACACTATTAGTTTTTAAAATCTTCGCGAGGAGACTTAATCGCGGATTAGTGCTTGGTTGAAACATCCTATAAATCTGTAAAAAAAAGTCCATGAACACTGTACAGAGATGTTTTTTGAGTGTGTGTTTTTTTAAGCGCAGCTAAGAGTTCCTTATTCTTTTCTTTTAATTTGAGATTTGTTGAAGATTTATGTTAACTTGGTTTTTAGCCCGGTGAAAACAGTATGATGATTTTGTAATTTCAATTTTTTGAAAGCCTTGTCAAAAATCTTGAATCTTTAATCTTATTTGCAGGAAATTTTCTTCAGAACATTATGCAAGGACTTCAAAGACATCAAAGGCGAGTATTCTTTCTTTCAAATTCGTGACGGCTTACTACAAGATCGTCAGTCATACAAACAACTTTGCCAAGAGCAAAGGAGTCCGCTTATGGCTTGGATACCATGGCAGATGGTCAGGGAAAAGATAGCATCTGACCTTGATAAAAAAGAAGTAAGTAGAAGCAAAAAGGTTGCTTTGCATTATAAGAACATTGATAAAGCAACAAAAGACCTACAAATCTTAAGCTTTAGAATATATCCTTAAACTGACTCAATCAGGACGACTTATACTCTCCCTATGACTTACAGAAAAACATCTACATCGCCAAGGCGACTCAGAAAAATCAGCCCAAGACGGAGCTATGTGCCTTCAGGCAAGCTGACCTTGTATCAAATGATACTTCGAAGTTTTCCTGCATACGAATGATGTTCGAAGATTATACCGTAAGTACCTACCTACTGTTTACAAATTCTAATCTCAGAACTACTGAGAATCAAAGACTAGCCTAATTTGTTTATTTCTCGTCTGACTTAGTTCGATGACAAGTCTGATATCAACGTTTTAGTTGAACTTCTTCCTGTTATGCATGAAATAAGAAACGTCACCTTTGAGGCATGGACCAACGTCACTCACCGCTATAAGACTGTCCTAGGCAAGACAACCCTTAAGAACCCAGGCAGTACAGAAACGACTGTGTACGGCAGCATTGACTATGCCTTTGTTGAAAAGTTAAACCTGATAAGTGCCAATTTTACCAGCGTTAACAAGTTACCACTTGCTTTTGAACACAAGAATAACGTCATTGAATTGGTAAACGGTGAAGGACGTACAGAAGTCAGAGAGGTTAGCAGTTTTGTTTTTATTTAATCGAACCACTTCGACAAACTCATTGTTGCTCTGCTTTTTTTTTAGAAATCTTTCTTTGGTCGTGCACTTGCTCCAAGGTCTTCGATTAAAGTGGAGCTTATAGGCCAATGGAGTGAACATCGTCGTGAGTTTCGTGCAGACATATTTGAGAACTTCGGTAATGGCTACATTCAATATAAAACGCCCTTGGGACTTTCGAAGATTTCTTTTGTAACCATCTCAAATGCGGAACCAGCTTATGAGAACCCGGAACTTGTGGATCTAAGCAGAATAAACGAAGGCTTAGAAAGGCTAACTCAAGGTGGACTTGGACAAAATGTGACGTCTGTCAAGTCTACGACCGACGGTAAATGGAACCATCCGTATCCCAACTTTTTCCCCTTCTTTGTGGCAGCTTGTGTCCTGGTGTCGTTAGTTGTTGTACTTGCTATTGGTAAAATATTTTTAATATATTTGAGGGAAGGCAAACTCAGCTAAATTATTTTGTGTAAACCAACCGATCTTTAATTATTTTTAATAAATTTTTTTTTAATGTTTTAAGTCTAAATACTAAATTTCGTAAGATCTAAGATTCCTTGTTTTTCTTTTTAAAAAAACATCTTAAAAGAAGCTTGTTGTAAGTCGATAATATTTGAAAAGCAATAATATACCGTTTAAAGGAAAGAAAAAGTGAAAAGAGACTCCTTCGTTGTTATTTTTTTTCTGGAGTCATTGTCATAGGCGCCTGGAGGGCCTGGGGGCCTGGTGCTCTGGCTCTTTGCGATTCATTATCAATCATCAAAAATATTTTTTCTACTAGCAAATTTCGAAAAATACGACTTTTTCATTGTATTTTTTTGTGAGTCCATGTCCCCCTGGAAAATATCTTGCAGGCACCTATGAGCTGAGAGCCTTTCTTATAAGCAGAAAGAATCAAAGACTGTGGGTTTCATCTCGTCTTCCATGGAAAATATCTTGCAGGCACCTATGAGCTGAGAGCCTTTCTTATAAGCAGAAAGAATCAAAGACTGTGGGTTTCATCTCGTCTTCTCGACTTCCCCTTTTTATCAAGTCACTTAGGTACTAAGTTTTCTGAATCAAGTTAGGTATCATTATCATGCTATCCTACTGCAGATTAACCTAGCTTTTGACGTACCGTAGAAGCTAAAAAAATAGGTCAGTCTTGAAAAAACTATGGTACCCGGTGCCTAGTGACATCTGGAAGTCTTTGGTTGCCAATGAATTATAGTGACCCCTTAGTCTTGGGAAAAGGCCGTTCTCTTGGGATCAAATTTAATATTAAACAAACAAGCAGTGTCCAGGAAAATCTAGACGTGAGTGAAGGCGAAATCTTGAAATCATCCATCTCCCTCCAGGTAAGTAATTGGGTGAGACGATGATTTTGGCTAGCTAAAGTGAGGAGTTGGGAACGATTATGAATTCATAAGTGAGCAGACTTTTACTCATAATGGTTATTCAAAGCGCAGTTACAGGAGCGAAGGAAGATAAAACGTTCGATTCTATAAATAAGAATTTAACAAGTAACGTGGTGTCTTCCCCTGCCTGAGCGTCGAAATTGTCGAGTTATAGGGGCTGAGTATAAGGTCAACATTGCTAGAGACACTCTTCTTTAGATGAGACCCGAAACCAAAGGTCGCTCCACCCCACCTGTCAGTTCCTTTCCCTATCTCCCTTGGGCCGGACGAGTGGTGCTATATGACCTGTGCCGAGCGTCAGCATGGCTGGGGCCCAGTTTCTCAAATAGCCCAGTCTTGAACGGAGTATCCGGATACCCCGGCGCCCTCCGGATTATTTAGCCTTATTTATATACTGCGGACTCCTGTATAGATGGACATTCTTTCTCCGCTACTCGTGGGACGATAATGTACAAACAAAATAAAAACAAACAACAAAACATAGAAATAGGTAAGACCAGCACCCCTTCAAAGCCGGACGGTAGTACGGTGACAAAACTGTCTACCGGTACAGCTCCTGCTCTGCCAAACAATGGCTCGTTTGTGGATACTCGTTATCCACCCTGTGCGGTCGGCAGCAAGAACTGTAACGAAGGTCGGAGCGAAGTGGATGATCGCGGCCACGCGCTCAAGCAAGAGAGTTCTATAAGGACATCGCTTATAAGCGACAGAGATCAGAGGAAGATACCGATTCGATATGTAAGCGTCTTAAGGTGAAGGACACCATCACCGCCCCTAAGACGTCCTCCGTCACACCTCATAAGTCCTTCAGCGAGGTTCTTAAAGATTTGTATTGTAGTTTCTGTGCCTGAGCGTAGAAACCTGGACGGATCAATCACTCCCGAAAGGTGGAACATGGTTTAATTAAAGCTCTCCAGCAACTTTTTGACGTTCATGCGGGAACACCTCGGACCACCTCCGATCAAGGCATCAAGGCCATGTAAAGCTTATCGCGTGCGAGGATATGAGATCTTGTAACCTCTACAAGTTCGCGATATACAGTTAAGAGGTGGTTTGGCCTGGTGCAAAGCTCGAGGTCATCGCTAAGGAGAATATCCCTAGCAGGCCGAGAACGCACTTGGATCCCTATCGAACCCCCCTCCGCACAAAAAATCCTTAAAGTCATAAGAATTTGCAATCTCACACTTTCGACATTGGAAGGTCGCTAAGCTGGAGGAGCAAAGAGGTTCCTATGGATCTGCTACTATAGTAATCAACCAGGATTCTCTGAGCTGAGATCAAAGGCGTGATAAGATTTGGTTGGCATCAGATCACCCTACGAGTGTATTAAAAAGACGAGTTGGAGACTGGCAAGTTGCCTCCTCACCCCTGGAAAAGGACGAGTAAGAGACTTGCAACTAGCCTCCTCACCCCCTAGTATCGTTGTCTGCATTACCGCACCCCGGAACTGCAGTCAGCTTTCGAAATTTGGACGACGTCACCGCTACGGGTACTAGCAGTCCGAAGCCTCTGTTTCTGACACTCTGTCAGACATGGAGACGGAAGACTGTCTTAATGCGCCCTTCTGAGCGAAGACGAACTTCTGGGTTTGGATTCGGAAGACCTAAACAATACTGTGGTGAATGTTTCTCTGCCTGACCGTAGCAACCATGCTGCAGTTAGTTCAGATTAACCTCCATCACTCCAAAATGGTTTCGGCCTCCCTTCTCCATCTGGCTCAAGATCGAGAAGATATTGCCTTGATCCAAGAACCATGGGTTGTTGACAACTGATTACTACGTTCTGTATGAGCCAGATAAAAGTAAGCCTAGGTCCTGCATACTAGTGAAACGTAGTCTTAATGTATTTTTAATCGCTAACTTCAGCAACCGAGACATCACCGTGGCGAGGCTAGAGACGGCCAAGGGCACCTACTGGCTGGCCTCTGCCTACCTTGCGCAAAACTGGCTTCATCATTGGGTGCGATGCTATTGCACGTAACTCAGTGTGGGGCAGTTCCGTCATAAACGATCGAGGTGAGTTACTTTTTGATTTTATTATAAAAACCAACCTCATTGTATGTAATACGGGTAGCGAACCTACCTTCATAACCAAATGTCGGCAAGAGGTCCTTGATCTGGTTCCATCGCTGAACTGATTGTCAATTTGTAAGTCTCGTCTGAACATTCTTTCTCAGACCATAGATACATTGAATTCAGATAAAGCGATGAACCTCCCCGCCAATCAACATTCAGGAACTGCAGAAGGACGAATTGACTTTTATACAGAGATTCACTAAAGCGTTCGTTGAACTCTTCTTTCCTAAGACCTCCTTGTGACACCAATGAGCTTGTGACCTTTTTATACTTCCACGAGGCCAGAGCTTGGGCTATTTAGAAAAGAATGCAGGAAGCTCTTCAACAGAGCCAAGTACACAAGAATAGATACAAACTGGGATGCTTGCAAAACATCCCTCAAATCCTACAAAAAAGAACTGACAGTAGTAGAAACTTCCGAAGCCTCTAGGCTAAGGAAAATTCTCTCTACTAGTCCAACGATGCCCAGCAGCCTAAAAAAAGCGGATAACTCCTGGACTTCCTCTAGCGCAGAATCGCTGAGCCTGCTACTGGACACCCACTTTCCGGGTAGCTCCGATATTATTAATAGTGTTAACCTTAACAGGAAATCTAATATACTGGAAAGGGTCCGGAAATCAGCATTCTTTTCCTGCAAAATAGCCATCGGCAACGAGTGGGGGCTTCAACCCCGAACCACCCGCTGGCTATTTCGGTCGTCAGACCGATACTTACGTATGGAACGGCAGTCTGATGGTAAACCGCGACAAGCTAAGCAAGGTCCAAAGGTCAGCTTTCTTATGTATAAGCGGAGCTCTTCGCACCACTGCCTCAGCAGTTCTAGACACCATTTTATTCCTCTTGATATTTTCAGCAGACAAACAGCTCCTCCTCCTATCACGGCTAGTAGCCTCAAAGCAACCTCTGAGTGGACCGAAGGTGAGATAGGTCACTCCGCTATCCTGAGCACATTCAGATCCCCTTTTAGAATCATAGACTTCCTTATACACGAGTTACAATATGACGGGCTTTCAGACAACTATCTCCCCAAGGTCTTCTTGGAACTACTGTCTCATTTTCGCCTGATAAAGGCTCCTCAGAGCGGATGGACACCAACGCCCCGGCCAGTAGAGGAGCACCGAGACTCAGGTGGCGCACGCAAGTGGAAGGGGACCGCAGCCATCTTCGCGTGCGAAACTGGACACGGCTAGCTAGAGACAGAGCTGGCTGGCGAAGATTGCTGGCTGAGGCCCAGGTCCATCCCGAACTGTAGCGCCACCTTAAGTAGGTAAAGGCTCCTTAGGCATTCCAATTTCGACATGCAAACTCATGATAAACCTGAGTGCTACAATCGGTGTTATTACAGGTCCGGTAATCTGATAGGCAAGCACGCGACAAGGCTTGGTATCCTTTTTAAAGATTTTTGCAGGAGCTTCATGGATGAGGAGGAAGAAGAGACCACTCTCAATCTTCTCTGCACATGCCCCACTCTCTAAGAATCGAAATCTTCACCTTGGAGCTTCCTTCTATAATGATCCTAGTGAACTTAGCACGACTGACCTAAAACGTCTCTTGCGCTTCATAAGAAGCTCAAAATATTCAACGCGTAGGCAATTTTTACAGATCCACGTGGTATCACAATGGACCTTAGGTCCAACCCCCTAAGCATCACCGACAAACCTTTTGTACTATGTGGTTTTAATTAATGGTGTACTTTTGTTTTTACCTATTGTTGGACATTCAAACTTCAGATTGTGCCACATCAGAAAAAAAGTAAGTGGCGTTTAAATGACATATTTAACAGTTATTCGTTCGTTTCATTGTTTCGATTGTTTTATTTTAATTCAGATTTCATCTGAACAGATTTTTTTTTAACTGAGATTAACCTCAGAAATAAATTTTTCAGCATATATTCATCCGGGATTAATCTCAGCTTAACTCGCCAAATTTGGTGAGTTTTAAGTTTATACTGTACACCCGGATCAACTCTGGTGAATAAAATGAACTTCTTTGAAGGTTTTTTCTGTGTGAAATGGCAGGTGGATAAGAATTTTTGCACAGAAATGGCTTTGCCTGTTTTTGTGGAAAAATAACATCTGAAAATAACTCGAACTTCTTAAATTGTGCTTTTCTATGTGAAGCGAGAGTGGGAAGAGTCAATAATTTCGAGAGTTTAATATTTTGACAACTTTACTGACGGATTTAACTCTGCACTGAAAAACTGATCGCTGTGTTAGCACTAGCTTCGTTTTTGTTCCAGGATTTACAGATCTTGGTTTAGGATGGGCTTAACTTGGCACTGAAAAACCGGCCCTAAGGGGTCTGACGATAAAGTTTCTGGCAGACTTCGAAGCATCGTTGTCCCCCCAGCCGCTTTAGTCGAAAGACTGTAACTTTAGTACTTGTTACCCTTCCGATCACTGGGAATAATTCAACTATTCAATGAAAATTTAGAAAATGGCTCACCCCATAATATCGGAAATACCCAGCAAACATCCATGACGAGTTCAGTGCAGAAGCTCACATTATAGAATCTATGGCGAGCGGGCACGTAAATCTGGGACTCTCGCACCATCGGCCCTGGCGCAGACCATCAAGCATTCCTCAACTTCCTGCATATTATTTGAAACATTTTGCGAAAACATCTTATTAGCTCTAGTGAAAATATACTATGTACCTAACCTACATAATATATAAGTTTTAAAATGCTCAACTAAATCCAAAGCCAGTACAGATGAAGTGAAATTAAGAAGTACAGCTCCCCAAAGGCGCATGCGATGTTTCGTTCTCAGCCGTTTCGGTTGCCTACGAGACAGCCCAATTTGCATTTGAAAATTCCCATAGTCTGGTGCTCCTTGCACACCAATACAAAATAGAAAAGAAAAAATGTTTTTCTCACTTCAAATGGATCCGTATATCTCTTTTCACCATTTGGTTGCAAAATATTTACCCAACAGTTGTCACTTTCTTTCACTCGTCGTAGCTCGTAGCTCGTAGCATGCTCTTATTCCTCCCTTCGACAAAATGAGATAGCGAATCGGCCAAAAATTCACATCGGAAAAATTTTACTATTTCCTTTAACTTTTTCAGTCTTTTATGAGATTTCATCTGTGACGAATGTAGTGTTCCAGTGGCGGTCGTCGTCACCCGCATTCGTCCTTTCTTCACACAATAGAGACTAAAACTTTTCCCTAAAGTTTAAATCCCAAATTGTGGCCAACAAATCCTTTATGCTTTCAAGGAAATAAGTGAAAACCCAAAATTTTGCAATTCCCCCCTGCAATAATCTCGCGAGAAAAGAAAATTCGATGTGAGTTCTTTTTTTGGTGTAATTGTGTCTGCGGTGTTCACTTGTGATAAGTCGGCCATTGAAATCACGACGGAAAATTTCAGATTATCTTTTCAAAAAATTTCTTTAATTTCGCATCCTCTACTCTGGGGTGTTTTTTTTTTCTAAATTAAACTTTTCTTTTCCAAATTTGTTGGATTAAGTTACTTATTTTTTTTTTAATTTTTCTCCATTTCATGTGATTTCGCAGTGGAATATCCATTATCGAATAGAAAAAAAAATATCGGGAATTCGCTTGTAGTTTATAATACAAATTCGGACAAACAGGATAAGAATTTCAAACAGGATACGAGTTAATCTTCAATATTAATCTAAGGTAAGTTAAAGAAAAAATTTTTTTTTTCTTGGTTGAATTGGGAAATGAAAGAAATGTGTATCGCAAAAAAGGCGATAGTGCTATTTCTTTTCTTTGAAGTATTTCGATCACATTTGCGCCACTTGTCTCTGTCAGTCACGTACATTTGAAGGGGGAAAAATCCCATCAGCTGGTGGGCAACCTGTACAAATGTTGCCGCAACATCGTGTCAACATTTCACAGGAAGAAGGGCAGGTTTTTCATCGATCTCGTCGGAAAATTCAATTTTCCTCCGTGTTGTGGATGTTTTGTTAGGGTGAACAACACAACAGCTGAATGGTTATGGATTTTCCGGGTTATATTTGGTAATGAACCGAATGCCAGGCGGCCATAGAGGCAGAACTTGTGCGTAGCTTTTGCGCAGGAATTTTGCTGAGTATTTTGATGGAATTTCTGTTTGTTTCGTGGATTTTTATTTTTATTTTGATTTACAATGCAAAGCACACGTTTTTGGCATTAGGCAATGGATAATCAATAAGCATCTAGGGGTGTGGTTGGGAGTTCTATGGGTAAACAGCGAGTCGCAGGAGTAAGTTGAACTGTGTTGGTGGGCGCGTGCTGTGGTGCTGTATACTCCTTTGTTTTCCCTTCATGTAGGCTGTTATGAGCCTTTTCTATAAGAATGCGAATTGAAATCAGTTGTTGGTGCATGTGACACCTGATTAGGTACATGATTGATATCCAATTTTAACATTCAGAAGCCCGAATGGAGGAAATATTTCAAGACTAGCGGGGTATTTTAACATGAGAAAGTTTTTAAAGCTTAGATAAGACTTCATGTCATTTTGACATATATATGAAGTACCTAAGAACAAAAATAGTGCAAAGGTAATTTTCTACTAACATCAAATATGCCCAAATGGCCTGCAGTCTATTCGTAACAAGAGCAGAAGACTTAACGATCCTCATGAGCCAGTAAAAGCAAAGATTTCAAGGACTTGCATTAATGTTTAAAGTCTAACAATTCAAAAAGGGGACCTTCCTTTGTTAATGACAAAAAATGTAAAATTATTATTATATTTTTGGTGGGATCGTCTACGGTAAGGTATGCCTGTCGTAAGAGCCGAATAAAATCAACTGGAGGAAGTAATCTTTAGCCATAAGTGATGCTGTTCAGGAGTATAAACTCCTTGTGGAACCACCCTTTAACACCCTTGGCAGTTAAAGTTATAACTGAAAAAGATGAATCCGAAGGTTTAAATAAAATCCAACAGCGTCTGATACTAATTGTGCGGCTCGTTGGCCAGCGTCTGATCCCACAGGGACGGCTGAACTTTAAATAACAGAAATCCAGGAGCGCCTGTCTCGGGACCGAACGGCTTCCTGGTCGGCGTCTGTTGTCCGGGTTCGGCTGAATTTAAATCTGGGAGCTAGGTATAAAATGCAAAGGAAAGTTTTTGGACTTTTGCTGTGCATATGGCTTGTCCATCATGAACACCTTTTTTCTACACAAAGACATTCACAAATACACATGGTGCAAGCACAGTTTAAATCAGAAGTCACTGATTGATTTCTTTGTTGTACCATCGTGTGTTCAAAGAATGATTTGTGATGTTCGAGTTTTCAGGGGAGCTGAGTTGTCAACAGATCACCACTTAGTGCTGTGTAAATTGTTCTTCATGGACAGTATTTCTTTGCAACCCAGGCGAAAATCAAGACCGGTCACTCGCATACTGTGGGAAAGGTTGCAGGATGCTGACTCTGATTTCAGAGAGCGCTTTGCGCAGCATGTTTCGGAGAAGTTTGAACAAATTCCAACTGACCTTTTGAATGTAGAGGAGTAATGGCAGCTGTTTTTATCGGCAGTCATTGCCTCTGCAGGAAATGTTTGTGGAAAGAAGCGGCTTGGGGTAGCGGCTGGTGGTGAGAAAAGAACTGCTTGGTTTACAACGCCTGCAGTTCAAGAAGCGATCAGAGAGGAGAAGAGAGCCTACATTGCGTGGATCCACTGTAGAAATTCAACTTCTCGAGCCCGGTACAATGAGGCGCGAAATACTTTTGGCAGACCATTCGCCGGCTCAGAGGAAGGAAGTTAAATATCATTCAAGGGGTTAAATCCAAGGACGGTTCATTTCAAATGAGAGAGATGTCTTGCGCAGATGCCATCTTCAGACCCCCAACCCCCCCAGGGCACTGACAAGTCTGTTGGAGTTGATGAAATCCTGCCAGAAATGGTCGAGGCAATGGGTGAAAAGGGGGTTTAATGGCTAACACGTGTTATTAAGGTGGCCTGGGATAGCGGGAAGGCACCTAGCGATTGGCAAACGGGAGTTATAGTGCCCATTTTCCTAAAAGGGAACAGGAAAGATTGCGCCAACTATAGGGGCATATCTCCCTTGAGTCTTCCGGGAAAAGTATTCGCGAAGGTGTTGTAAACGCGTTCCAGAGCTGTAATCTAGCCTTTGTTACGGGAAGAACAGTGCGGCTTTCGGCCTGGCAGAGGCACAACCGACCAGCTTTTTACCCTGAAGGTTCTTCTTGAGAAGGCCTGGGAATAAGCCAAACCGGTCTATGCGTGTTTTGTAGATCTGGAAAAGGCGTATGAACAAGTCCCTCGAGATACATTGTGGAGAGTTTTGCAGGACTATGCGCTGAGTGGGCATCTTCTGCGAGCCATTCAGTCTTTGTATGGAAACTGCAAAATAAATGGCGTCAAATACCGTCCTTTTGATGTGCGCGTTGGACTTCGCCAGGGCTGTGTTCTGTCGCCGCTCCTTTTCATAGCATATATGGACTGGATTGTGAAGCGCAGTCTTGGCGAGTAATGTTTCGAATGGACCATTCTTGCATCATCTAAAGAGGACCTTCAACGAGCACTGGATAGATTCACAGCCGTCTGTGGTGATGTTGGGATGAAAGTAAACGTGAAAAAGTCGGAAGTGATGGTTGTTTCCCGACCTCCTCCGCAGTGTACCCTGCACATAACTGGAGTTCCATTAAAACAGGTGAGGAGAAGTTTAAGTATCTCGGGGTCTTTTTCACGAAAGACGAGAGAAGTGATACTGAATTGTCCTGTAGAATTGGCCATGCTGGAGCAATAGTAAAGGAACTGCGCGGGCGGGTAATCAGTAAAGCTGAGCTTGGAGTGAAAGGAAGGATCTCAGTTTTTAATTCAGTGTTCGTTTCGACTCTCATCAATGGTCATGAAATTTGGTTAATGACCGAAAGAATTAGATCGCGGGTACAAGCTGCCGAAATGAGATTCCTGAAGTACGTTGCTGGTGTTACTCTAAGGCAGTGTTTTTCAAACTTCTTAAATGCGCGACCCCTTAAACAATAAAAATCTCTGGCGACCCCCGATCTTTTACAAAACTTAAAGACAAGCCACTTAAAAATCTTTCTGATCGACGTCCACGAAAGAAGGCGGATACCAATAATAAGTATGTATTTAAAAGTTCAGCGGTTGCGTTGATATTTAATCATTTGGGTGAGTTCCATCAAAATTCAAATTGTTCTGCAATGTCAGTTGAGTACGGAAGGACAATTCATTGATATGAAAAGTTTTTAAAATTCTTCAGCTCTGGAAGCTGAAAAAATGCCATTTTCTGGATAGTTTTTTGCTTCTTATTAAAATTAATTAAAATTGCTTGTGGGACTCGCCACTTCTTACCTTTTTGAGCACACATATCCTTAGGGTGTTTTGAGCTCACGACCCCCCTAGTTTTTCTTGGCGACCCCCCAGAGGGTCGCGACCCACAGATTGAAAAACACTGCTCTAAGGGATAGAGTGAGAAACGTCAGTATTCGTGGGAATCTAAATGTTGAGCAGCTACTTCTCGGAGGGGAGCGATCGATTCTTCGATGGTTTGGACACGTTGTACGCATGCCCTCTGACAGACTTCCTAGACAGATCATGCTAGCCGAGATGCGAGCGCCTCGTCCCCCTGGTAGGCCGAGAAACAGGTGGTGGGATTAGGTAAAGAACCTCTCTGAGTCCCGCCTGGGGATTGCGCCGGAGTCTCTTGAGTTGGTGGCGGAGGATCGAGAACAATGTAAAGACCATTTAGCCACCCTCGCTCCGCGACCATTTTAAAGGATAAGCGGCATTTGAAAATGATGATGATGATGATGAAATTCATTTGATTCGGACCTAAACAGCATCTCAGCCTGGCGGTTTGTAGAATTTAGAATGTAGAAACAGAGTAGTATTTGATGCGTCCAAAACACATTCCTGTCTACTGTCCCTTAAGCGAAATCGAAGTCTTCGGCCATTGTCCATGAATGGCACTTGCATCAATGAAACCGAAAAGCTCTTCGTCCTTGGTATGTGTGTTAATGCCTACCTTCGTTAGAATGACCATGTATTCAACGTCGCCAAGAACGCCCCAAAAAGCTCAAGTTTTTTAAAACGATACAAAAAATATCTACTTTAAATCATCTGATCTGGCTAACATAAAAAAAGCGTATATACGACCAAAACTGGAATGTAACTCACATGTCTGGGCAGGTGCACCAAAGACCACCAAAGATGACCCTAAAATAGTGAGCTGCATTGACTCCTTGGAACATCGTCGCAATGTTTCATGCCTTTCATTGTTTTATCTCGCTTTTTTTATAAAGAGGGGACGTACCGTAAATTTCGGACGTACCGCATTGTATTGGAGCGCTTTCACAAGCAGAACTTTACGTATGTGGAACAGGCTTCAGCAAGGGGTTTTTCAACGCCATTATAGTCCCCAACAATTCAAAGCCAAAGTGCACCAGTACCTTTCCTGTGTCTCATCTTATCCTTTCCACTATAGCGCTATTTAAATGCAGTAAAGGGCTAACCGGGAATCCTTGAACGCAAGCGAATTATAAAAAAAGGGCACTTTAAGCCACGCTCCCCCCTACATGACTTTTGCACCTGGAGTTGACCGAAAAAGAAAATATTTTTTTTCAAATCGTTGGATCATCTTCGGTTCATTGACGGCTAATTATAAGCCATTTGGTCTCTACGAGCTATGGTGCAGGAGATATGACTTTTGTTATATGTGAATGTGTTTTAAATGTCTGAGAAATTTTTTTGATTTCACGGATAATTTACGATTACTTAACGGCAAATCTGAAATCAACGATACGTTAAAATGTTCTTACCAACTTCAGAGAGGTATTTTTTACAGACCTACATACCAACGGTAAATCAGTTATTTGCAGAAAATTAAGTATAGTTGTAGGTATTAAAATTTCATTTGGATTAAAATTCCATTTTGGATGATGAATCGACCTTCAAACTTGTCACATTGCTAAATCGATTAACTTTATTTTTTGGCATGCAGCCCATGACGCAAGGGACATTATCAAATATTTGATGGATTCTTATCGATTTACCGACCAGCTCTTGAGAAAGTACGAATCTTATAATTAAAACCATATGACTTTAAAAGCAATTAATGACAAATTACAGTTAAAGAAAACCACACGATTTAAGCCAAATACAATAAAATTAAGTACTTATACATAAAATTGCGAAAAGCATTTAAAAAATATCCAAGTTTTTGGAGTGTTGCCATTTTAATTTCGCTCGGAATTAGTATGTAGCTAAGAACACTAAGTTTACCTGAGTTTCTTCCTGCACGGTACGAAAGCGAATGTGTTCCATAGATTGATCCAAGCGCCCAAGTGCATCATGGGCTTGATTAAACTTTTTTAGTCTTTTGACTGTTGGGCTAGATTGTAGATTGTTGAGAGGAGGTGGTATACTAAATCCCAGATCACTGCGGCCACAAGTGGGCCTATTGTGATGTCCTCCATTTATAGCTTATCCGTGATGCAACAGTTTGTTATGAAGGCGGCTAGCTCTTTGGGTGAGCTGGCAGCTATGTCGGCTGCTTCGAGATAAAATTTACCTAGATAACGTTGACGTGTTTTGACAATACAGTTGCAGTCACATAATATGTGTTCTGCTGCTTCTGCGTTTTCGTTGCATAGTCTGCAGATGTTGGCCTGTGTTATGCCCATGGTCATAATGGTGTTTTTTAACTCGACAGTGAGGCAGCCTGTGACCAGTCGAATCTGACTTCTACTTAGTTGTAGTAGTTGTTTCGTTCTGTTTTGGGAGCAGTTTGGCATGAAACTTTTAGCTTGCCTGTTTCCTTCGGTGGTCCTCCAGATATGGAGCTTTTTTTCTTCCAGCCAGGTTATTAATTGGTAGCCCGCAGAATGGTCTTGGCATCATGAATTGGGATGCGGATCCTTTCCTGGCTAGTTCGTCTTCTTTTTCGTTGCCTTGATATCCACTGTGTCCTGGTACCCAAATCAGGTGAACCTTGTTTGGCCAGTATTTGCAAGATTTGAAGGCAATCCCAGACTAATTTTGATGTTATTTCAAAGGCGTCAATCGCAAGCAGAGCTGCCCTGCTATCAGAGAGAATGTAAATATTCTTATTTGTTATTTCTTTATTTAGACTCTCTCGGATGCAGAGTTCTATTGCATGTTTTTTCGGCCTGAAATACGGAACAGCTTATATCTATACTAGCGAATAGTGATGTTTTGGTGCGTGGACCGTATGCTCCGGCTCCAACTCTTTCATTCGTTTTAGACCCGTCTGTGTACCATTGGCAAATGTTGGTTTATTCTGTTCCCAATTTAGACGGTTTGGGAATGTAACCGGAAGTTATAACCTGGTAGACATTTTTCTATTAGATGTATTCCAAGTAATTCATTTAGTCTAAATTCTTGTAGGATGTCAGTGTGAATTATTGTGGAATTTTATTCATCTTCTGTGATGAGCAAATAAGCGTTAACCATAGCTTCTGTCATCAGTTCTAATGAAGTGGTGGGATATTTAGGGCGACTTTAAGTGCAGCTGTTGGTGCAGTTTTCATTGCCCCAGTTGCACAGACACAAGTTAGTCTCTGTAGTTTTTTGAGTTTGACTTGCGCTGTCCTCTGCGTTGCTTTATGCCACCAGACAGCGGCTGCATACGTGATGATGTCTTGTTATGTCATTTTGGGGTTAAGTCCCCAGTTTTTACCGAGTAGACATTTGCTGGTCCATAGGGATAACCTGGCCTTGTCAATAGTTTCGGTAATATGAGAGTTCCATGTAAGTTTTTCGTCTAGTGTGATTCCTAGATCATTGACTTTTGATGAGAACTCTATTATTTCGCCGAAGAGTGTAGCATTTCTGAGTCTTTCTCGATTTCTTCTCTTGGTGAAAGCCACTATGGTGCTTTTTTTGGGGTTGACTTTGAGGCCAACTTTTGTGCACCATTCAGCAACTAGGCTTAGAGCCCTCTGAAGGCGATTCGAGATTGTGTCTTCGAATTTGCCACTGATTAGGATAGCTATGTCATCTGCATATCCTTGGACATAGAAACCGTCATTACTGAGAATTGTCAGCAGTTCGTTTACCACGACGGACCATAGTAGGGGTGAGAGTACTCCTCCCTGGGGGCATCCTTTGTTAGCTATCATGCTGAGTTTGGTGCTGCCCATTGAGTTTTAACTGTTTTGTCCTCTAGCATGCATTTTATCCATTTACATGTAGTGTCGTCAATTGCCATGTTTTGCATACCTCTACATATTCGTGAGAATTCTGTATTATCAAATGCTCCTTCTATTTTGAGGAAGCAACCAACCGCCGCTTCTTTGTCTCTGAGAGTTTTTTCAATTCTTGAGGTAAGATTTTGTAGGGCGTGTGTGGTCGATTTTCCTACTTGGTAGGCGTATTGGTGTTTATGAAGGGGATTCGTTTGAAGTGTCCCGTCTCATTATGCTTTTTTATTGGGTAGTACTGACAGGGTTGCCAGTATCTAGAGACAGCGCCGATTCTGGGATGACATCTAGAGGTCTGGTCATGGAGATTGTGTCTTCCGATGTTCCATCACTAGAGTTGGTGTCTACATACATCGTGCTGTCTTTGCCACTGCCTGTTGATGGCTCACAATCTACTTGGGCAATTTTCCCTCCAGGTGGACTGTTTGTTCTTGCATCAAGCAGTCTTTGTTGCGCACCAGTCCGAGGTTGAGAAACTATATTCTTTGGGACGGCGGTTTGTTTGTCTGCTTCCGATGGTCCTTTGATTCGGATCTGACTTTGCAAGAAATTGAGAAATAGCTTGCACTTCTGGACTAGGAGTATTTCTTGGACTTTTCGCCGATGGAAAAGGTTATTGTCTCTCCTCCACTCCCTTCATTTGAGATCCTGAGGATGCGCCAACCTGCTGGGAAATGCCAGGATTTTGTTTGAAGGTAACAAATTTGAGGGGACAGTTGTTGTCGGCATTGTCCACCTCAGTCAGAAGGCATCTTTTCACTTCCTGAACATGTTGCATCGTGAGGGATTTTTCAGGGTGCAATTCGTGCATGATGGCGACCTTACATTGGGTTAATGCGCGCTTATACGACGTTATATGTTGTAGGTCCATTTGTTGGAAGGTTGTCCAAAGGTTTGTCAGGGTTCCTGCTCCTACTTTGTTCCCCACTAGGTCCTTTATTGGAACCTGAGCGAGGCTTACTCATAAAAGAGGTGTTTTTCCTGTCTAGCCTTGGGGCATCTTGTTTTTTGGGATTCTTCTTTCCCTCATCTGCGCATATCCTTGGCTCTGGATGAGGTCTATGTTTTTTAGAAATTTGATCCTTCGGGGAATTATCGGCTGAGCGACATCTTTTGGAGGTGGAGGGTTTGTCGCTATCCGAAGCATGGTTCTGTGCCCTTTCGAGCAAGATTTCTTCACGCATGCTTTTCCTGGCTTCTTCCCATGTCATGCCATCCCTGATCTGGGCTCCAAATTTTCTCCTTTGGGCTCCGGTAAAGTAGAAGAAATTTTCTGTTTTTTTTAATCCTTCTGGCTTGTTTAGCTTTTCTAGCACCGCATCGCTTGGAAGGTCACTAACGATAGCGTCAAGCTTCTGCGTCAGTGTGGATGCGCTAGTTGCTGGCTTAATTGGAGATAAGATAGTGTCCTCAGTCTCCATCTCTGTAGGTATGCGAAACAGGTGATTGGAGTAGAGCTTCTTCATCTGACTCCGTAATTATTGTGTTTGTTTGTTTTTGTTTTTATTTAGGTCCATGTGAAACCCCACGAGCTCCTATACGGGTGTAAGGCTATTTAGTACCAGAGGGCGCCCGGTATTTGGACCCACCGTTTGTGACTGAACTAATTTTGGGCCCTGAGCCAGGTTGATCATAAGCACGGTACGGATGACACTGTAATCCAGCCCATTTTGATGGGTAGGGTGGATGGAATGGATGAGAAGGATGGGCGGGTTTGGATGGTTTGGTTCACAAAAAAAAACAGACTAGGATTGCGGAATCGTCACTTTCGTCGCCTCACCAAGTGAAGTGCTCTTGTTGGGCTAAGCAAATTGTGACTAGGTGGAGTAAAACCCTAATGTCTGGGCAGTGTTTGCTTAAATGATACAAAAAAGATTTAATACTTTATAATTAGCAAAAATCTCTGAGATATGCAATACCTGAAATATCGTTCCCATGTCTGTGCAGGTGCTCTGAAATGCCTCAAATTTTAAGAGATTTGTAAAAAATATTTGACACACTCAAAAATATTTGTCAAGTCAGTTTGTGGAATTCTCATTTTGGTAATAAATGTAGGCTTCTATAAGCCTGAGCCGGATGTAAAAATTACTACTGACTCTACACAGTTGAGTAAAAACCGAGTGCCTAAAGAAAAGATCTTTAATTGACTCGATATTGGTTTAATATATTTTGTAACTAGGAACCGACTGTGTGTTGCAAAGCAGTGTTAACCTTGCGTACAGCGCATAAAACTCCATCATCGCAAGCAATTTTTCCTTTGTTGCCCGAAATTTCGTTTAACCTTTAAAATAAACCCCCCACTTCTTCGAGTTTCAAATGTAAACAAGATTATAAATAATCTTCAAAACTGGCGAATATCCATTAACATACTTCGCTATGCTATTTCGGTACATTTGCATCTAAATTCCAAACGTATTTGGGAATAAAATTTTAACCGAAATACTTTTAAATGAACTCACATCGCGTAGAAGAGTTAACATGGGAAGCTCGCAAACACACTTAGCATCTCATTAGCATAGCGTGTAAATTTTATGCGTAGCCAGACAGTTCTAAAAATGTGTAAATATTTACAAAAAAGAGAGAAAACCAGGAAAAAATTTATAAGAAAAGACTTTTTTTTCTTTCTCCAGGTGTGAGTGCGCACTTTGGTTACGAATTTTATTCCAAAAACGAAAGTAGCACGGCCCGGTAAGGTAAGAAACACAAAAGTCGCACCTCTGCGCCTCGCCGTGACTCGTGCCAGTAAACCTCTATAAGAGTCTAGTTTGAACAAGTTTGTCACTTTGGAACATAATTAATTTATTACAATCTGCAAGTGTAAACAAAAATATTGTCTTTCCGCCTTATAATCTCATTATCGTCAAACTATTTGTGGATGCATTGTAGAAAAGTGCCCATTTACCCGTTGCGCTACAAGTGATGGCAAAGAGGAAATCAAAAAAAGTTAAATAATAGAGCATTTAAGGTCTATAATAACCACTCGTTGATGTAATATGGGCCACAAATACGGTTTAAAGAGCCATGCGCTAACGCTGATTGATTTTTCTTTCTTTGGCGGGGGAAAAAAAATCCATGCGGCTCTTCGCCTTGACAGTGAACGCAAGTATGTAGTGTAGACGCTCCATAATGTAGGCCTTGTACTTGGTTTCACCGGGCTCTGAATGTGCGTCGTGCAATAAAAGCGGAAATAGCTTTTGAAAGAGGAACCAAACAAGTATGGCTTAGTAAACCCACAAAACAAAAACATAAACAATACATTGTTTGGGGAATTTGAATAGAAGCCTTGTAAAGTGGGAGATTTAAGAGTACCTACTTACGAGATACATTGTTTTGGAAGAATTGCAAACAAGACTTACGGTACGGCTTTCTTAGCAGCTTCCTTGTGTGAGTGGGCACTGTCAATGGATGAGAAATCGTCGGAAAAGAAAATAAGGCGGATGTTGGTGAATATTTGGCAGTGTTATTATTTTAAAACTCTGAAGGGATTCATTGAAGTGATCTTCAAGGGCATATCTATCCTTGTGCCTGGCTAAAATTTTTTGGATGTGACCTTAAGTTGTTGATACATCACAATTACACAGGCGAGGTCAAATGCTTAGCCAAGTCAGTTATGTCTTTCTGCCCGTCTGTTGAATAAGTGGAAACCATCAGACAATAGAGGACTAAAGGGTACTGGCATTCTGGTTTTTTACGGTTGGAAGCCTCTTCAACATTCGTATTATTGTATGCTTCTGTAAGAGCCCTAATAACACGCGGTACGCTCGAAGTTGCACTAAAGGATGGCTGATAACTTTCTTCTACCTGAGTTTGCTTACTAATCCTTTAGGATGGCATATACTTTTTCACTGGATCCTTATCATTGCAACAATGAAATGAACCGTACTCTTAACGACACAAACAACGAGCGACGACTACAAAGGATAAGACCCTTCGACGTAGCGACGTAGGGTGAAGCCCCACAAACTGAAGGTTTTAGTAGACGAATTTACTGGGTAGCAACCTAAGTAACGGGTGGTCAAAGGATAGACTTGTGCACTCAAGAGAATACAAGCCTTCACAGATTTTCTAAACAAACCTCTGTCTATCAACTCCTTCTCTCACATCCCCGCGGTGAACACCGGGTGCCTAGTACCTCAACTGGAGATTGGGTTCCAACCCCTTTGGAAGGTTGTTGGGGGTAGCAGACGAGAGAGGGGGAGAGGAGTGTTCCTATTAAGGCACTTCTCCTTGCATCCGGACGGCAGCGGAGGAATTCCCCAGATGGAATTCCTCCGCTGTGAACTCCTTATGTGGGCTACTACGCCATATTCGGAGCTCGGGCCTATAAGGAGCGGTCTATCCGGCTCTCCGTCCTTAGAGCAAAGGTCCTGGAGCAAGGCAAACAAAGGATCTGGTCCTCCAAATTAGAGGTCGTGCCGTCGGGGTGACTTCCCGGCCACGTAAAGAAACACCGGTTACGAAGAAACAAGCCTCGGATTCGGACAGATTTACTGTTGACGACCAATGCAAATGACAAAAGGACAACCAGCTTCGGATCTGCACGTGAAATGTTAGGTCCCTTAACAGACCACGTGCAGCCGAGCAACTAAACGACGGAGGCCCTAAACGACTGCAAGGCAGACATTACTGCCATCCAAGAAATGCATGGGACGGGCCGGGCAAAAAAAAGAATGAAAAAAAAAACTGTGACTTCTACAACGGCGACTGCTATCGGAATCAAAGCCAACGCTTATTCGGATGTGGTTTCGTTGTTGGAGGCAGACTTAGGCAAAAAGTCTTGAGCTTCAACCCTGTTAGCGAGCGGCTCGCGACGATCTGTATCAAAGCTTAATTCACCAACATATGTTCACCAACAAAGATGTGTTCTACGAGCTGCTGGACAAAACTTATGAGCAGTGCCCTAGCTACGACATTAAGATTGTTCTAGGTGATTTTAATGCCAAGCTAGGAAGGGAGGGCATCTTTGGTCGTACAGTCGGAAAGCACCTGCACGACCTCCGATAGCGGATTCAGGCTGATCGACTTTGCTGCGGGGCGACACGTTGTGGTAGCTCGTATACAGTTCCCGCATCTCAATATCCACAAAGGGACATGGAGATCTCCCGATCAATCAACTGTCAAACAGATTGACCACATTGCGATCGACGCAAGGCACTCCTCCAGTATCATGGATGTCCGAACTTTCCGAGGAGCCAACATTGACTCGGATCACTACCTTGTTGTAGCCAAGGTACAGCTGCGGATGTCCCGACCAACGCCAAGTAATGGAAATACAGTGAGGAAGTTTGACGTCGACCGACTGCAATCGCAAGACATCGCCACTTCCTTCTCCAATCGAGTCTGTTAAAACTTTCTACGAAGTTCTATGCAGTCAGCATCAAGTGTTGATAGCCAGTGGCAACATTACCAAAATGCCACCTCTAAAGTGCTGGGTTTCACACGGCCACCACAACGAAACCCCTGGTGTGACGAAGAATGCCGGCAAGCACTTGCAGCTAAACAGGAAACAAAAAAGCGGCTCTGCACAGAAGGACTAGAGCTGCTCGCGAGCGAGGAGGAGAGAAGAACAACGGCTTCTCCGAGCACGAGAAGCGCGCGGTTGAAGAGATAGAGAGATGTTACAACAGGAATGAGGTTAGAAAGTTTTACCAGAGGATCAAAAGGTCCTGCCAAGGGTATAAAGTTCGAATTGAAGCCTGTAAGGACCATCAAGTGAACATGATTGTAGAATCGCAGTCGGTGCTGATGATTTGGAAAGACCACTTCCGCAGACTGTATAGCGATTCAACGATCGCGAAAACGTTACCGACGAAGCATACGAACGATACCGCCCACCTGACCTGGAGGAGTTGAAAGTAGCTGTGTCTAAGCTCAAGTGCAACAAAGCAGCCACAGCAGACGGCCTAGCTTGCGAACTTTTTAAATCCGCTGGCGATGAGTTGGTTAGGAGCATGCACCAGCTCATCTGCAAAATATGGTCGGAAGAAAGCATGCCCGACGAATGGAACCTCAGCATTGTTTGCCCGTTCCTGAAGAAAGGAGACCCTCTTGTTGTGCCAACTACAGAGGCGTAATTCTTCTTAACATCGCAAACAAGATCTTTTCTGCTGAACTGTGTAAACGCCTGAAGCCGTTTGTCAACAATCTGATAGGCACATATCAGTGTGGCTTTAGGCCAGGAAAGTCCACCATCGATCAAATATTCACACTGCGACAGATCTTGGAGCAAACCCAGGAATTCCAAATCGATACACACCACCTCTTCATCGATATCAAGGCCGCTTATGACAGCATCTTTAGAGACGAGCTATGTAGCGCAATGTCTAGTTTTGGCATCCCTTTCAAACTCGTCAGTCTGTGCAGGATGACAATGGAAAATTCACGCTGTTCCGTCAAGGTCGGCAAAGACCTCACAGACCACTTTGATGTCAAAAAAAGGATTTAGACAAGCTGTCATGCGACTTCTTTAACATCATACTTGAAGAGAATAGTGCAGAACTCCCGCGCCAACACCAGGGGTACAATCTTTCAAAAGTCTGTTCAACTACTCGCATACGCAGACGACATTGACATAATCGAAAGAACGGCCTTCGTGAGTATTGGCGAATATGGGTTTAGCAGTCAACGAGGGCAAAACAAAGTATATGTTGTCATCAAGAAAAGACACCCAACACCGACGTCTTGGACAGAACATCACCATCGACAGCTATAACTTTGAGGTAGTTCAGGACTTTGTCTACCTGGGTTCCGCAATGACACCAGCGCTGAAATCAACCGAGGGATAACTCTTGCCAATCGCTGTTTCTTTGGGCTAAGAAGGCAATTGATAGCAAAGCCCTCTCTCGAGCAACTAAAGTGTCCATGTATAAGGCCCTCATCATCCCAGTCTGGCTTTACGATGCAGAAGCATGTACCCTGTCAAAGGCGGATGAAAACTTTTTAGGCTGCTTCGAGAGGAAAATTCTTCGGACGATCTACGGTTCCGTTTGCATAGACGAGTGAAGGACGAGATATAACATCGAACTGTACGGGATGTAGACGGCTAGCTAGAAACAGAGCTGACTGGCGAGGCTTGTTGGCTGAGGCCCAGGTCCACCTCGGACTTAAGTAAGTAAGTAACCTACTTAACGCGATAAACACTACGGAAGCGTAAACTACTCGTTTAAGAGGAGAAGTAAGTTGTAGTCAAGAGGAATTATGAGAGAACTACGCCGACGCTCTACTAGTATGACATGCTATATCGCACTACGCGTTCTGACAGGTTTTAATACCTGGTAATAATGTCCCTCAAAAAAAGTTCTTTTTTAGCAAGCAAAAATCGGGCATACCCAATATCGGGCATTATATACCTGCTAAAGTGGCATATTCTTTGGTATCTTTTGAAGATCTTGTAATCTAAGCCTCCTTCCAACCCAGTATTGCGATGGTCTTAGATTAGATGGCAGTCTTCGCTCTGCGGGGACACAATGGCAGACCATACCAATCGATAAACCTCCTCTAGTGGGCGTGGCATCGATTTAAAGTGTAAATTTTCAAATGCATTTTACTTAATGTTCTATGTAGAATACACCTGGTCCTACATTTCGCTCACAAAAAATTTTGGGCCACGCCCACATTTGAAGACAGAATTGAAGAAAGACATAAAAATTCCAAAAAAAAAACGTAAGTTCGACTTTCCAAGCCTAATTAAGAAAAGACTTGAATCTTCCTTAGATTTCGTTCATAGAAAGTTTTTAGCAACGCCTCCTTTTAGCGGTCGGATTTATATAAATTTAGAATTTGCACAAAAAAATTGCATTTTTGTCTACATTTCTGATAGTTTTTAATAGCATTGGTTGGACCACGTCCCTTTTTAAAGTTTTCAGTAGCCACAAAACGTGAAAAAATAACAATAACAGCAGTAATTTAACTTGTGGGATAGGATGGGGTATTCAACGGTCCGTTTAGCGGACTGCAACTTCTGCGTACAAACTGTAACACTTACCCTCTGGTTTGAACTTAAGCTGAGGTACAGCTATTTTTACTTCATCCAGGTCGGGCGGGTGTATCGTTCGTACTCTGCATGGGGTCGGTGTCTTTTTCGCCCAGATTTAGTGGTTCATAAACCTGGATTAATTGGTTATGGTGTCTTGTTATTATAGATCCCTTCTGATATTGCTGGTTCCCTGTAGGTGCCTCCGCAGGTGGCGGGTAGAGGGGCGCTCACCATATATGGTGGGTTCCGGCATGGAAAATATCCGGGGCAGACCATAACCAGTTGGAACATGAAAACCCTGCACAGAAACACTAAAGTTAACCCCCGCAAGTGTTATGCCTTTACGGAGAAATGCAATGATATAACCAGCAAAGTATTCAATAATTCATCTGGCATGCATCTGATTATTGCCTATTTTAGGCTGTCGCTAACCTGGATAATAGAAGCTCTTGGATTTTTAGTTTGTTGCTGGTTTTCGTCCGCCCGGATAATTAACTTGCCGGTACCCACTTTATTGGGGACCCGCAACCCCAGAAGAGTAAAAATTATTGCGGCCCCCAAGAGGTCAATGTTCGCAAATCAAAGGATTAAATACCACTATCTCGTCCGACCCCATCCGTGTGCTTAGACAAATTCACTAAGTTCTTGAAATTTTCCTTTTAGAAATTCCTTTAGTATTTTTCCACTGGAGCGATCGAGTCGACATTATGATACTCGAATGTCAGTTTACTGTCAGTTGAATGAAATGACAGTAAGGTATATTTGTTTCTATATATTTTTGTTTGTTTTGTCTTCTTCAAGAAAAAGTCTGCATTGTGTAGAATCAAAGCTCTACACTACTGACGTTCTCTAGGAAAATACTGAGGATTTTTAAACCACAGTTGTTTTGTCTGCACCAGGTGTCACATCAATCCGCCACACCCATCCGCGACACCACAAAAAATCTTTAGCTGAAAGAATAAGTGTCGTAGTTTGCTGCTGTAATTCTTTTTCTAAATTCGATGAAATACAGTTAAAAATTTGTTGAAACTTCTCTAAAACCTGCGTTTTTACAGCCTTGTTAAAGCCAAAAAAATAGATCGAAGAAGGGGTACACATACAATAGATCATTTCAAATCGTATGTCATGTCATGTGGGTTAAAAGACACATGTGGAATAGAGCTTGTACAAAACTGTCTGTCGGACATCTTCAAAATTAGTAGGGGTGTTAAACAAAGCGACTCCCTTTCATCCGCCATTTTCAGTTTGAAACTGCACTACGCGATACAGCAAACGGCAGCCGCAGGAAACATTTTACGGACGAAGAAAGCCTTTTACGGACGACGACATCGAAACCAGTAGATCAAAGAAAAGGCATCTTCGTAGAGCTGAATCAGCGTGCGGAAATAGTGAGACTGGTGGTCGACGAAGAGAAAAAAATACATGAAGACGGAAATGGATGGACAGAAAAGAATACCAAGAAATCAAACGATAGATACAGCAGCAGCAACGAAACCAACGACTGCATTCAGAAAAGAATCATGACTGCAAACAGATGTTTCTACTGTCATGCTTAGGTTTTGAAGTTCAACATCGTGCCCCGTAGACCGAAACTAGGCGTATACAAAGCGACTGCAAGACCCGTGCTATGCTATGGAACTAGGACATGGACTCTGTCATCAACAAAAGAGAACCAACTTAGAGTCTTCGAGCGGAAAATATTGCGAAAAATTCATAGGCCTATACACTTGGCAAACGGAGAGCTTAGATGGCGTGCTAACGAGGAACTTCCGTAAACATGCGACGGCGAAGATGTTGTCACATTCGCAAAGGGGCAACGGCTTAGAAGGGCCGGGTATGTAATCCGCATAGAATTTTTTCTAATCCGCTATATAAAGAGATAAAGAACCTGATTGTCTAGTTCGGGCTACGCTTTGCGCGCTTCGCCGATTTCACGGTTGCCATGATCGCTCTATAGAGAGGATTATTCGCAGCGTGGCAAAAAAATATAACCTACTACGAGTGTCGCAATGTCGCTCACCAGAGTTTGGCCTTTCGCTGAAGATGAACAAAGTTTTCAGACAACTATGTAAATGAATTCCCTGATTGTTTCGTCGATTTGGGTCACCCTTTATCTACTCCTAAACTTTAAGTCAATAGTCAGTGACGAGGCTAAAATAAAAGTGCTTTGTCAGCGATTAGCACGTCTGGTTATTATTTGCCCCCGAATTCTGATGGATTTGCGATTGATTTGCGCTCAAGTCTGATCAATAAAATGAATGATAATAAATGAATGATTTGACAAATGTCAGATGCCGATGTGACGATAAATTTGGCAAATAATTTACAAGGTCGCCAACTATACCATATGGGTGGCAAGGTACCTAATCACTGTTTTTGTTTTGCCATCAAACGTCTGTTGACTTATTTATTTTCCTTAAGTTCAAAGATAAAGTCAAACTTTGGAGATTGCATACACAAATAGAAAAATGTCAGCGACCGCCATGTTGATGTCTCTATTTTTGTGCAAAAGAAAAACATACAAAATTTTCGTCGCAATCGAACGCGTCACATGATTCATCATTCAATGCCAATCTGTCATCTTTGGTCTCTTCGCAACACACTTATACAAACGCATCAGGAAAATCCAAAAGACATATTTTCGTTTTGACTATTTTTGGAAATTCTATTTATTATTGGAAGTTTCTGGCTCGTTCAAGTGGGAAAGTCTATTTTTTTTATCGAGAGAAGATACTTCGTATAGGTGATTGGGGGAACTGAGGTTTTGTCGACTTTGGACTTTGATTTGAGGCAGAGCTGATTTTATTTTTGCGATGTTATGATTTGTCACCAGAAATAAAAGCAAATACGAAATGTGTGGGGGAGGATAATAAAATCAAAATTTGGATCAAACGAATCACGAGGAAAATCCAGATGATGCAATATTATAATTTTCTTACGAAGCTGAAAGGAAGCCAAGACACCTACTAAACAAGTGCCGATAAGCTCCGTAGTAAACAAGCCTTTTTTAGAAGATATTTACAAGACGTGCGCTTAAATATTTGTTTGAATAACTAAAAGTATCAAATTTAAAGATTGTTATGCAATTTATTTACTTTTTCTGATAATGCCGTATAAGCACAGCTTCTTGTTTAACTAAATATTGCAAGATTTTCAAGAACGGGGAAGGATTTTTAAATAAATTTATTACTGGTAAATTTTAATTATTTTTTTTTTTTAATATTTTTTTTTTTCAAATATTAATACACAATAAAATTTGACCATTTTAGAGTTTCAATAGGATTAGAGTATGTAAACAGGTTAGGTTTCCACACTCTTATCCCACTAAAGTTTAAACAGGTTAGGTGTGTAAAGAGGTTACGTGTTATGAAGTCACACTGTGGATGCAACGAAGGTGAACTCATAAAATGACAACAAAATTCCTTTTCAGGTCCCACGGGGGCTGATTGTGATTGACATTGTTGACACTCAGTAGAAACAACTAAACAAGTGGGAAAGTGCAACAGTGCGTATGCAAGAGCTTCAGTCCATCTACGACGGATTGCAAAATACCCGACCATACCAAAAAGAAAACTGCCACCCCTCCAAAAAGTGGGCGGGACACAAAAATATAACTAAAGTAAAATAATAAATATAAAGTATATGCTGTATACTAGGTGAGGTGGTTGCATACATTTCGGCCTAAAAATCCGGCTTTTTAACTAAAAAAATCAATTTTTTAACGCAACGCCCACAAAAAAGGACGAAGGCACATAATACATGTACATGAAAGTTAGAAAATGCTAATATCTACAACTTTTGCCATATAATTTTTTGTCAAATTTCATATATATTTATTGAAAAACAGTAATTTTAAGCTAAAATCCCTTCAAAAGTGGGCGTGGCTAATGAAAAGGCTTAACATTTTTGGCTAAATTAGAGATGGTCGTACATACAGGCCTGTAGTGGGCGTGTCTGTGGGCGGATTCAGCTAATTTTCAAACTTGATCTGAAGGACTGGAATTCCAGCCAACCCACCAAATTTCAGCTCTCTACCTTAAAATTTGAGGCCTAAAAGTTGTTTACATACGGACGGACGGACGGACATGGCTTAATCGATTCTCCTGTCGGTCCCGTTCATATCTCTAAAAGGTCTTAGGGGTCTACGGTGATTATTTCACTGCGTTACAAACTATTCACCAAACTTAATATACCCTGGGTCGAGAATAAACAGCCTTTGTAACACAGTCCAGGCACATAAAGAGCTTTTCAAGTAGCATTTGTGAACTTTGACACATGATTTCGGCCATGCCTTTAAAGCTATATCTGTCAAATTGGCTGTCATTTATTAAGTCTGTTTCGCCAAATCAAAGTAGCTAGCTACAGCATTCAGCAGGATGTGGAAGTTATTTATTTTGTTTTATGAAAGTGGGTCTTCGATTGGAGCAACATCCCGTTCATTAATACGTAAGTAGAAAGGTACCTACTTATTGTTTTCCCAAACATTACGGCCGAAAATGATTTTCTTTTAATTTTTTTGAGGCATGAAATAATGAGAGTTTATAACTAAAGCAGAAAGTCTTGGTTTCCGCTGTCATGAAAAAGTCGGGTCTTTCATCAGCTTTTCCCCTGGCTCCTTTGATTCAAAGCTAATATCGTAGCTTAGTAACTAAGAGAGATGCTACAACAGGAATAAGGCTCGAAGCTTCTCCCAAACGGTTAAAAGGAACTACATAGAGTATAAATTGCGATCTAAGCCTATAAGGCTTCCGCGATGTTCCCTATCGTACGCACAATAAGGGAACATCGTAGTCGAAACGTAATCGCCTCGATGTTAATAATTTTTCTAACCTGAGGCTAATAATTTAGAAAACAGCTTGAGCTGACGGCTTAGCTACCGAAATTTTTGAATCGGCTGGTTGGTTAGGAGCATGCACCAGCTCATCTGCAGGATATGGTTGGACGAAAATACGTCCGTCAGCGTTAACCTTTAAGAAAGGAGTCTTTCTGTGTGCACTTACTGCAGAGGCATCCGTCTTCCTCACATCGCATATAAGATCTTTTCTGCTGAATTGTGTGAGCGCCTAAAGTAGTCAGTCAACAATCTGATCTGTCCATATCAGTGTGATTTTAGGCCAGGAAAGTCCACCATCGATCAAAATATTCACACTTCGACTGATCTTGGAAAAAACCACCACCTCTTCATCAATTTAAAAACCGCGTATAACAGCATCTATAGAGAAAAGCTATAAAGGGCAATGTCTAGTTGTGAAATCCCTGCCAAACGCGTCAGTCTGTGCAGAATGACACTAGAAAACTCACGCTGTTCCGTTAAGATCGGTAAAGACATCACCGATCTCTTTGATCGATAAATGATTTAGAAAAGGCAAGTAGAATGGTGCAGATCTTCCGCGCCAATACTAGACCCAAAATCTATCGAAAGTTCGTATCTACTATCAATCGCATACGCCGACGATATTGGAATCGAAGGAACACAGCGTGATTCAGTGAAGCCTTCGTAAGTATTGAGACGAAGTTAGAGAATGTGGTCTTAGAAGTCAATGATCAAACAGTCACAAGACCCCGTTTCTTCAGGAAGTCTCTTACTGGTCCCCTCAACCTTGCTGACAGTGGTTCACACCGAAACGTTTACCCCAGCCTTCACTACCCTTTTCGGGCAAGTCTATAACCAGTCAATCATTGATTGGTTGCCTTGGGCACAGGTTTATGCCGTAGCCTCGTCCCTTCTCACTCAAAACGGGTAGTTGTCATTTAGATCCTCGGGCTGGTAACTCCGGCCTTACAAAGTGGTATGACAATGGGCCTTCTTTGGTCTAAGTGACTAGCCTAACCTAACCTATTATTGTCAATGAGCGTAAAACCAAGTTCATGCTGTCATGAAGAAGAGAAATTCAACACCGACGCACATCTTGGTTAAAACATCACCAGTGTCAGTTATATAATTTTGAAGTAGTTAGGGACATTGTCAACCTGGGTTCCGCTATAAATTCAGACAAAGACACCAGCGCTGAAGTCTAAGGCCTTAAAAGGCTATCGAGTAGCTACGCCGTCTCCCGAGCAACTTCGCTCGAGACGGAGCGAAGTTGCCTTAGACGGAGCCTGGAGGAAAACATCGAACTGAACGGGCTGTACAGCAACACCGAACAAACAAGAAGCCTAAGGATATGGCGACTGGGTCATCTAGAGCGGAAAGGCACCAACGACTCGATCCGGAAAATCTTCAAATCAACCCTGAAGGATTCCTTAAACAAAAATTTCGCCTTTTTACTCATCTAATTCCTGCTAGTTGATTCTCTTAATTGCTTGCTTAGGCCAAAGACACACGGCGACATAAAAACGCGTGACAAAAAACAGCGCGGTTTTTTCCAACAAGAATACTCTACACACGAATAATAATTTTCCGTGCGGCTCCTGTCAGTTTTGATGGAAATTTAATTTTCATAGTTGAAAAAAAAGAGTTTAAAAGCTTTTTGTGGTAAACACAGTACACAAACAATAATTTTATTGTCACTCTGTGGTTCTTGTTAATTGTGGTGAAAATTTTAATTTTCATGGTTGAAAAAAAACAAAAATTAAATGTTTTGTCGTGCAGTTTGAAAGTGTCGCAAAGCGGAAAATTGTCGCAAATTGAGTCTCGCGACTAATTGCCGCAGTTGCAGTCGTGTGTTGTCTACAATATAAACGCCCAAGCTTCTAGCCGGACTGAAATTCAAAATAAATAAATAGAGTGGCGCAACAGCTCGAGGTGAATCAGGGCCAACTTCTCAACAAAGTATGCTGTGTGTGTCAATTTCTTCACATACTAAGGGACCTTCAGTTTTTTGCCGCATCCGAACGGCACTTTGAGAAGTTTTTCAACACAACTGATACTCTTGGAGGGCTTGTCAAACCCTCGCGGAGGTGGGGACCGTAATAAAGAACGAGTCTTTTTTTTCAGGTGACCATGGAGGCAGTCATGGAGCCGGCGAGTTTTCCCCGTACGACAGTCATCAGAAAACCGCCTCTCCCTTAATACTTACTTACTAACTTACTTAAGGTGGCGCTACAGTCCGGGGTGGACCTGGGCCTCAGCCAACAAGCTTCGCCAGCCAGCTCTGTCTCTAGCTAGCCGTCTCCAGTTTCGCACGCGAAGTTGGCTGAGGTCCCCTTCCACTTGCGTGCGCCACCTGAGTCTCGGTGCTCCTCTACCGCGCCGTCCCTGCGGTGTGGATTCGAAGATTTTCCGGGCCGGGGCGTTGGTGTCCATCCGCTCTAGATGACCCAGCCATCGTAGACGTTGTGTTTTGACTCTTTTGGCTAGGTCGGTATCGCTGTACAGCCCGTACAGTTCGATGTTATATCTCCTCCTCCACTCTCCGTCTATGCAGACGGGACCGTAAATCGTCCGAAGAATTTTCCTCTCGAAACAGCCTAAAGTGTTTTCATCCGCCTTTGACAGGGTCCATGCTTCTGCACCGTAAAGCAGGACTGGGATGATGAGGGTCTTATACATGGACACTTTAGTTGCTCGAGAGAGGGCTTTGCTACTCAATTGCCTTCTTAGCCCAAAGAAACAGCGATTGGCAAGAGGTATCCTTCGTTTGATTTCAGAGCTGGTGTCATTGTCTGAATTGATAGCGGAACCCAGGTAGACAAAGTCCCTAACTACCTCAAAGTTATAGCTGTCGATGGTGATGTTTTGTCCAAGACGTCGGTTTTGGGTGTCTTTTCTTGATGACAGCATATAAAGGGTGATTTTTTAGCTGGTTTGGTTTTGGCAACACTGGTTTTGACAGCTGACGTGTGTTTAGTACCTTGTGTCACTGTCAAACAGCTTCAGTTTGGTTTGCAATTTAACCATGGATCGTCTTACAAATGAACAACGCTTGCAAATTACTGAATTTTACTATCAAAATTCGTGCTCGGTTCGAAATGTTCATCACGCGCTGCTTCCATTTTATGGTCGGCATTCTCGACCTTCTGAGCAGTCTATTCGGAAGATTGTGACCAAATTTCGCCAATTTCGTCAATTGGCCGCCTAGATCGTGCGATTTGACACCATTAGATTATTTTTTGTGGGGGTATGTCAAGGCTAATGTCTATAGGGACAAGCCCGCTTCGATTGACGCACTGGAAGCCAACATCCATGCATTCATTCGTGAGATACCGGCCGATATGTGTGAAAGAGTGTGCCAAAATTGAACTCAGCGGATGGGCTACCTGAGACGCAGCCGCGGTCAACATTTGCATGAAATTATCTTTAAACATTTATACACACAAGCAATTATCTTTAAAAATTGCAAGGTTCAAACTATCTATTCAAATAAATATTTCATTAATTTTTTCGAATTTTTTGTGTTTTTTTTTTAAAAAAGTTCTCAACCTCTTAAAAAATCACCCGTTACTTGATGACATACATATACCTCTCCCATAATCATACTTTGTAATCTTCCATCCATGGTTTTAAGACCGTGGTGAATTTCGTTCTCATTGCAGCTGAGAGTGTTCAGGTGTCTGCTTTCCTTTACGAATATTGTATTTAGCACGACAAGACCGTATGACTTGAACTTACTATGCATATTTTCGCCAGAATAGTTTCAATGGTGCCATATTCCCGTCCTCCAAGGAAGTCTTCATAGTGCTCGTAAGATTTCTAAACGTGTCCTTTAAAGTCTTCGCTTACAAACAAACCCCCTTTGTAAGCGGAGGTCCTTTGCATGTGCTTTTCATGCGCTATGTTCACTATTTATACCGTACAGTTCTCCAACCGGAATCAGTATTGAAAATGTATCTACTATAGATTTTGAAAGCCTCCGCCAATTGCTACGCGTTGAACACGCTTCGGCTGCCCCTTCCACAGCATCATGGGTTGTCGGAAAAAAAGCAAATCTGTAGATTTTTTTCCCGTCATCAAAATAAAAACCATTCTAAAAACTAAAAGTCAGAATGAAATTTATTTGATTTTCTCGAAGTGCATACATATATTGATTCTAAAAATATTTTATCCCAATCAACTTTAAAATTGTCGCGTCGCTCGTGAAATATTTACGTTTTTATACAACCAATTAATATTGTACACATTATATGCGCGCCTTTAATATCCAAGCATTAATATTTCTGCCAAATTAAAATTTCTGTGTATTTTAATTTCTCTAAACTCATCCAACCATCTAGACTTTTCATTAATGAATCACAACGTAAAATGAATAATCCTCAAAAAGATACTCTTGCATACGTTAGGGACGTTTTGTTGCATATCGAAATCCATATTAAATATTTTACCGGCCAACATGAAATAAATTAAAAACAATCTCTTCAACATAAATGCGTCACGATACGCGAAATGATTCTCTTAATTAGACAGGAGCGCAATTTAATAGAACATTTCTGTGACAATTTATTACATAAATGAAAACAAAAATCCACAACCAACGCAAAACCAAAATTGCGTAAATTAATTAAATGGCTGCAACAACAACTAGTTTAACTTAATTTTAATTGAACCAAAAGCAGTTCAAGTTGAATTAACAATTTCAGATTCGCTCTCAAGGTCTGAACTTGAAAAGAAATTTTCTTACGTAGATCTCTCAAATTTGTGTCGTTGCCAAAGTCAGCGATACGTGGTATTAAAATATCTTTTTGGCAACAGGCAAATATTTGTGAAATGACCCAAAGTGTTATATTATATGTTTGCTTGAGAAACACCTGTTTGTAGAGCATCGGCTTAAGATTTTTCCGGCCAACGATGAAGTGTTTTAAATAAACTTTTTTTGGGGTCTTAAAAGAATCCATTTTTCATCGAGCTAAATAGATTTTAAATAATATTAACGATTAAAGAGAAAATAAAAATGTACAAAAGAATAAATAACTTTTCGGTTTTTCTTGGCGGCTGGTTTAGAGAAAATTTTCCACGATGACTCAAAATACTGAAAAACAATTTGCGAAACGTGTGGACTTCACTTTAATTTCGCGCATTTCACAAGAGAAGGAGAGTGTATTGGTTGAGAATACCAACCAATAAGAGAAATCAGCTCGAATGAATAAAATTTTCTTCTGTAGTCATACTATATTGCTCAGTCAAGATCTTCTTAAGCTCTTCTCTTAAGCTCTTAAGAGTGTTCCTGAAAATGGCCATGAGCCCTTATAAAATTCAACTTCAATAAACGCAAAGGGGCGTTATTAGTTACCCATTGAATACAATTTTGCGATAAGCAAACTTAAGGTTCAATCACTCTTTTCAGTTGACACAACTTCTTCTGAACCTTGGTCTCAAATAACTAGAATGTCAATTGGCAAGAAGCGGCGGGCGCTACATCCTGTTAAGACCATTTGTCGTTTATCCCAGCAAATCTGGCGCGGTGTTGCAGTATATCCGACCCAGGTAATATTACTTTTAATGCATAGTTTTTAACACAGTTAAATAAATCACCGTAGACACCGTAGTTTAAAGATATGATCGAAACCGACAGGTGAATTAATTAAGCCATGTGCATCCGTCCGTTCGTCTGTATGTGAAGGTTTTAGGTCCTTAAAATCAAGCTAGAGAGCTTAAACTTGTTGCACAGATTGTGCACAGATTGCACAAGTGTGAAAATAGTCTAAATCTCGCAACGGCCACGCCTACTATTGGCTTCAATGTGAGACAAGCTCTAATTTACATTTTCTTTCAAAATGCCTTTTGGTTTAAGTTAGACATGGCGTAGGAACCCAAATTTGGTACAGAGCAATATTGTCAGAAAGCCTTTATTAGGGCAAAAATTGGACCGCCTACACCATTGACCATGCCCAATTTTGACATGTTAGATTTTTAAGACCCGATTTCTCGGAAACTTTCCTTCAAATCGAAAAAAAATTATGACAAATATTAAAATATTACTATTTGCTAGGCTTGATTCAAACAAAGCTTTGAGCTCCGCCCACTTTTAATGGGCGTTTTTGGGGAAAAAAACAGTTTTTTAAGAAAAATTTTTTGCTTTTCACGGTTTTTCTCATGATTCTAAAGAAATAACAATCAATTGGCTTTAATTTTTAGTCCTCGCCCACTTTTGGGGGCGCGACCAATACAAATAAAAGACTAACGGTATACGAATTCGGGCCAAAAAACGTTTAAATTTGGTGTTACATGGTAAATAGGGTCGGGCATGAAGAAGTTCGTTACAGACAAACTTTTGCACTTACTCACTTGTTGTTATTATCTTCAAACTGTAAAATAATGGTATTTAGCACAAACAACTTTCGTAGCTGTAGTTTTCTTAAAAAGAGTATACAGTAGACCAAGAATATACAGTTTAAAAGTTTTTTTTTTTTAAAGCAACATACTATTGCTGTTGATAAAAATATTTGCATATTTATTCCTCGATACGGCATAACAGAGATAAACCTATGTATGGCGACGGGTTTGAAGGCACAGCAAGCACACAGCACTGACTAGGGGTAATCATAGGTATAATCGGATTGCATCATTGAAAAATTTGTTTTCATGTTTTTAGACGTGTGGGCAAACAAAGTTAGCTGTTATTGGTACCTATCAAAACGAAAAGAATTATTGCCGAATTTTTTTCGCAACAAAAATACACGAATTGTGTTACAACCTTAATGTAAACTCGCTTTTACTATTTCAATGACAGAAATCGATTTCAAGGAACAGCTGATTTTGATTTGTGTTTTTGCGACAATATCGTTCCATTGAAAAGCATTCCATATCTTTCTCTTCTCAACTGTCAGTTTTCCCTTTCTCTGATCAACTCCAACCTCAAATGCCTGTAGCTGTTGACACTGAAAGAAATTTTCAATGATTGCTATGAATGACTTGTCAGAAAACAATAATGCTATCCGATGAAAGCTATGATTAGACCCTAAGTCCTATGGTTAGCCCTCTTCTGTTTAAGCCTCTTATTCAATACTCCTGTTGTGAGCCAGTGAATTTAGCAACCTTAATATTTAAATTAATTTTTTATTTAAACTGTTTTTTTTTTTTATATAGTTAGACATGTTATGTGCTCTCACTTATTATGTATTAAAGAACATACGTAAGAACTTTTATAGCCTTTTGCACGCCCTTTGGAAGTGATGTAATTCTATGGAATTGTTTGTTTAGCTCTAACTGCATTCGAGGGTCTGACAAGCCCTCCGAGAGTATCATTTGTCTTGAAAAACTTCTCAATGTTCCGTTCGGATTCGGCATAAAATTGTAGGTTCCTTTGTATGTAAAGAAATTAGCACACCAGCATACATTGTTGAGAAGTTGGCCCTGGTTCACTTCGAGCTGTTGCGCCACTCTATTTATTTATTTATTAATTAAAAAGCGACCTGGCCCATGAGCCTACGACACCGGAAATCTCTTTTTTTCTCCTTTCCGTTAGGGTTTCTATGAAACCTACCTATTGTAGGGTACAAATTTTCATAAAAAATCTACGGAAACACAGCATTTTTTAAAAAAGTTCAAATACCCATGCCATAATTAAAGTTATTAAGTAAATTCAGTCCAGCGAAATATTCGAGTTCTATGTTGTTTCATGCCCAATTTTTTGCTTTATTGATTAAAAATTAAATTAAAATGTGAATACAATTAAAAAAAATCAGCGGTTATAAAAAGCAATAAAGTATGCAAAGTTTTACTCAAATGGTTTACTCACCCGATAACTAGTTTTAAAAAAGTTGTAGTAAACGTCTACTTAGGAAACAAATACTAACAATATTTAATATAACAATATTTTTCTATATAGGTATTAACAGATATTTTCTTTTTCACTTTCAGGTAAGACTGCTAAAATCGGGTTGGTATAAGTTATTTAAAAATTCATAAAAAAATCCACACCAACCTTCAAATAGATTGAATTTACACAAGGCATTACAATTGCGTTATTTTTGGTAAAATAAAATCTTTTTTATACGAGCCGTAACAGCCAGCAATCCAACGCTCCATCCTAAAAAAAAACAAATTGATTATGAAAATGTGAAAAAATATTTCCTAATTTCCTCTATTAAAATCAAGTAGAACAGCACAATCTGAAACTGAGACGCTGCACTGTGTTCCCAAAAGGCAAAACTCGTGGCACAAATACCAAATTCGATGTTTGTTTTTATTGTTTTGTTTTTTATTTCTAATAGAAATATAAAAGGAGCTTCAAAAACAGCAAACAAAATAATTTTCGGCTAACAATTTTTACTTATAGAGCTTATCAAAGTTGGTCAACTTTGCTAGGGAAACGCCTAACACAAAAAACTAATTTCTTTATTTTCTTTTCTGCAATTATGAGAAAAAAAAACTAATTGGCACTTGCAGCTCAGAAGAGCCATCGCCTGACCTCTCTTACAATCATGCATGATGTGTGCGTTACAGGTGTTTTTCACACATGAAAGGGACCTACAGTTTTTGCCCATTTCGATCGGCAAATTGAGAGGTCTCTCATGACGAATGATACTCTCGGAGGGTTTGTCAGGCCCTCGCGGAGGCGGAACACCGTGAAAAAAAAAACTTATTGCTCCGGTCGGGATTCGAACCCGGGACCTCGTGCACAGTGGTTCTACACACTAACCACTGCCCACAATTATGAGATACCTAATAAAATTTTTTGATTTTCTTTAACATAGTCTAGTAGCCTCGTGTAAAGGCAAATGAAAATTTTATTAAAAAAAAATAAAAAAAAAATGTTCCTACTATTTTTAATAAATTAAAGAAAAGTACACATTTTTGAGGAAGTTTTTTTGCTTTCGAGTTGAGCTACAAAAAAAAATCTTCCAAGTTCACGCTGAAAATCGACCAGGATAGTTGGCACTAGCTATTTGTTAAGTCGTATGGAAATTTGCAGCTGCACCTTTTTGCACTCTTCGGAGAAATTGTAATTTGTTTAAAAAAAATCGTGGTCCCAGTTCTGCCATTTTCTTATCTCATTTGTTTCATTTCCTGTGCTTTCCGAACTAAAAGACGTCGTAAATGGCTGAAATATGGCATAAAGCATCTTCTATAAAGATTGTAAGACAGAGAAAAGAAAAGTAATGTCGGTGGACCCCACCTAGTGGGCGTGGCATTGATTAAAAAGTAATTTTCATTTTAAAGGGTAAGTACATATTTTGTTCCGAAACGAAAAAGTTTTACTTGATTTTTTATGTAGAAAACACTTTGTTCTACATTTTGTTAAAATAAAGCTTTCGGTCACGCCCATATTTGGAGGCAGAATTCAAGAATAATCTCTAATTAGTCACAAAAACATGTTTCGTAGCCTAATAAAGGAAAGAATAAGAAAATAAACGTAGCATATGAGGTACACCAGACTATATTCTAAAATTTTATAATCAAATTTTTTGGCCACGCCCAATTTTAGGGCCCATTTTACAAAATTATTGAAACTGAACCAATAAATTACATATTTGTGTTCATTTAAGCCGAAAACTTGGATATTTCTATGCTCATATAGATTTTTAGTTATATTGACTGGTTATGCCACGCCCGTTTTTTAAAATAAATTAAATAACCTTTCAAGGAAAAAAGCTGTTTCCCAACAATTCCTTCTTACATATTATTAGTTAAATTCACACTTCTCCAGAGTACAATTCCCGATCACGACACGTCCGAGCGCTCTCTCCGATAAAGGTGAACTGTCAAGTCAGTGCTCCTTGTTGACAAGCGCTGTCACTCCCCCTAGGTCAATAGAGCCCAGGGCCGTACTCGGTTATCAGTTAGGGCGCGTTCGGGAGGGTCAGCACCAACCCGGGAATGTTTGAGAAGGACGCGCTAACAAAAGCAATTTTTTGTTATACGCCTTGAGCACTATAACTAGTATTTTGTATTTAATTTTAATATATTTTTTCGTCTATTTACTCTTTTCCTACACTGTTTAATACAAAACATATTACTCAAATAGTTTATAGGACCCTACTGATCCTTCATAAAATGAAAAAAAAAATATGTTTTATGTTGCAAGTAAAAAAACATTTTAGAAATTGGTTCGTTTGCTTTTTGCAATTTTAGCAATTTTTGCAATTTAATTTTAGCACATATCCAAGTGCTCGCCGACATTTTTTTTTAAATTCCACAAGTTTTAGGACACACTTTGATCCCACATTTAGAAGTCATAGACTAAGTCTGGGCATCATTTCTGGGCAGATGCAGTGATGACTACTTTACTGCCAGTCAAAATCATTAAACGACCGCTACAAGTTAAAGGTGACAATTGCATAGCGAAATCGTTCGACTCGGTAGTGTAGTAACTCGACTTGAAGCAACTAATACAAGCGTATCAACCCTTCAACACCTGACTTTTGTAACACCTGCCATAGAATGAATGGTTATCAGCTCATGCTTAAGCGAACAAAGTATTAGAGTTCCTTTCCAAGCAGAAGATCACAACATAACAGTCCCCTGCGGAAAATGCGATTCTAGCGAGGTTTACTGCTAGATAGAATGATAAATATCAGTGATTAAAACTTATACAGCAGTTTTTCGGACAGGAGCTTTCAAGTCTTACAAAATAATACTGTCTACCTCTACAGTATACTAAAAAATTCGACAGCAGTTGCTAGAGGTCGCCCAATTCTGTATAATATCCCTACTTGCGATTTTTCAGTGTTTCCAGAATTGTAATTTATCAAGTTTCGTGGATGGCAAAGATATCGAATACTCCGGGCGTACTTTCCAAGAGTAAAGATCAAAATAAGTGGCAGACAAAAACCATATTTTGCACCCGCAAAAAAAGCTTGTTGTCTCATAATTAAGTAAACTGGAGCAGCATTGTCAAGTATCACGGTAGTTATGTACACAAAACCATAACTAAACCAGCAACATGTAATTACATTCAAATGATCACTTGGTCGTATGTATGTATTCAAGCAGCAAAGTATTAAATTCACTAATTTAAGCCTTCTGTGGGGTGCCGTGGCGTAGTGGTTAGTGTGTGTGCTTACTACGTCGGAGGTCTGGGTTCGAATCCTGCCATCGTCACCTGAAAAAAAAGACTTGTTCTTTTTCACGGCCCCCACCTCCGCGAGGGTCTGACAAGCCCTCCGAGAGTATAATTTGTCTTGAAAAAACTTCTCAAAGTGCCGTTCGGATTCGGCAAAAAATTGTAGGTCCCCTTGTATGTAAAGAAATTAACACACCAGCATACATTGTTGAGAAGTTGGCCCTGGTTCACCTCGAGCTGTTGCGCCACTCTATTTATTTATTTATAATTTAAGCCTTCTATGCGCCATTCCCAACCAGCTACAACAATAAGAGCAAAGAGTATTGAGCATACGTTAGGCCAAATAAGTGAGGTAGTCGAATTTGGGCAAAGATTAAATCAGTAAATGATAGCTCAATTGGTTAAAGCAGTACCCAAGACAAGTAAAGGTAGCAGGATCGTGCCCGCAGGTGAGCCAGAAACGATTTCTTCTTTCCAAATTTCTTACGCCAGTATTTCTTCTCCATTCTACAACTAAACTTCAGAATCTAGAGGCCTGTACAGCATGATTATCAACAAAAACAAAACAAAATGCAAAAAAAAAACTATTGGTTCGACCTGGCATTGAACCCTGGCCCTTCCAATTGTCCAAGGTGATATCATCCGTACCAAAATCCCACCTCCTTCTTTCTACATAAAAAATGCACATAAACCAACAACATGTTGTCATGGTTTTGGAGACACGCGCCAGGAACATGTGAAATTGCATTACGCAGTTGTCTGATGTTATACACCTGTTTAAAAACTTTCGGTGCCTAAAGTTTTTCATCGACGTCAGATTAAAGCCGGCTAGTTCGTATCTCTATGGAAAAATACTAATATCTCGTCAATAAATACAAAAAAAAAGTTTTGCCACTTCCTATGTGTGCGCAGCAGCATCGTATTTATATAAATTTTTAACAACAAAAACAGACCGAGGAACTCTTTGTTTACATTTTCAAAACATTGAACTACAAACCGTCATTGTCTAGTCAAAATAAAGAACACAGTTTTTTTTGCTTATCATTAAAACGATGATTTATATTGACCTAAAATTGCTTGAAGCAAGTGTTAATGAATTGTTTTCAGATTGTTATTTCTTTAAAAAAAATAACAAAGTCGGAAAACAATAACACTGGAAAAATTAGTACGTTTTTCTGTATTCTATCAAATGCATATCTACGCCACAAAATTGAAGTGAATCATAAACACTAAAACTGATATCTTCGATAAAGTCGTTGTCAACCGTTTTTTGTTGGAATTCTTCATTGGTTTTTTTTTTTTAATTATTAAAGCAATCATTTCGAAGTTTGATACAATTTTCCATTGAGTCATTGACGCTTAAGTATTGAGTACCAATGGTCTCCTAATCCTTTTAAGTAAGCTTATAGACGTGAATGCTTCTAGCCATTCGAAACGGCCCAATTCTTCCTTGCTGAATTCTTCTTTGAGGTTGTGATTCCACAGAGCTATTAAGGTCCTATGAACCCCTTAGCTACTCTCTTTCTTGTGAGACGATCGACAATTTTATTACCCTCTGTGCATGTACCTTTACATAAGCAAGAAGTATCCTAGTGTAACGTTGTTTGATCATCATCATCATTTTCGAGTGCCGCTTATCCTTTAAAAGGGTCGCGGAGCGAGGGTGGCTAAATGGTCTTTCAATTGTTCTCGATCCTCCGCCACCTACTCAAGAGACCCCGGCGCAATCCCCAGGCAGGACTCAGAGAGGTTCTTTACCTGATCCCACGACCTGTTTCTTTTCCTACCAGGGGGGCGACGCGCTCGCATCTCGGCAAGCATGATCTGTCTAGGAAGTCTGTCAGGGGGCATGCGAACAACGTGTCCAAACCATCGAAGTATCGATCACTCCACTCGGAGAAGTAGCTGCTCAACATTAAGATTCCCTCGAATACTGACGTTTCTTACTCTATCCCTTAGAGTAACACCAGCAACGCACCTCAGGAATCTCATTTCGGCAGCTTGTACCCGCGATCTAATTCTTTCGGTCATTACCCAAATTTCATGACCATAGATGAGGGTTGGAACGAAAACTGAGATCTTTGCTTTCACTCCAAGCTCAGCTTTCCTGATGACCGGCCGTCGCAGTTCCTTTACTGTTGCTTTAGCTTCGCCATTTCTACAAGACAACTCAGTATCACTTCTCCCATCTTTCGTGAAAAAGACCTCGAGTCCATTTATGTGCAGGGTACACTGCACAGGAGTTCGGGAAACAACCATCACTTCCGATTTGTTCACGTTTACTTTCATCTAGCATCACCACAGACGGCTGTAAACCTATCCAGTGCTCGTTGAAGTTCCTCTTTGGATGATGCAAGGATGGCCCAATCATCTGCGAAAAGCAGATGGCTCATCCAGCAGACGGCTCATGCCAGCCAATTCGAAACATTGCTCGCCAAGACTGCGCTTCACCATCCAGTCTATATATGCTATGAAAAGGAGCGGCGACAGAACACAGCCCTGGCGAAGTCCAACGCGCACATCAGAAGGACGGGATTTGACGCCATTTATCCGTACACAGCTTCTGCAGTTTCCATACAAAGACTGAATGGCTCTCAGAAGAGGCCCACTCAGCGCATAGTCCTGCAAAACTCTCCACAGTGTATCCCGAGGGACTCGGTCACACACCTTTTCGAGATCTACAAAACTTGCATAGACCGGTTTGGCATATTACCAGCCCTTGTCAAGAGCCCTTCTCAAAAAGCTGGTCGGTTGTGCCTCTGCCAGGCCGAAAGCCGCACTGTTCTTCCTCTAACAAAGGCTCGATTACAGCTCTGGAACGCGTTTCCAACACCTTCGCGAATACTTTTCCCGGAAGACTCAAGAGAGATATGCCCCTATAGTTGGCGCAATCTCTCCTGTTCCCTATTTTTAAAATGGACACTATAACTCTCGTTTGCCAATCGCTAGGTGCCTTCCCGCTATCCCAGGCCACCTTAATGACACGTGTTGGCCACTTAACACCCATTGCCTTGAGCATTTCTGGCCGGATTTCATCAACTCCAGCAGACTTGCCAACTTTTAGCGATTTAATCGCTTTAGTGACTTCGTCTACTGTGGGACTATTCTCCGTCCTTTTCTCGTCAGCAGTGGGAGTGCCATCTTCAGTGCCCTCTTGGGGGTTGAGCAACTCCGAAAAGTGCTCTCTTCATCTGCGCAAGACATCGCTCTCATTTGAAAGAAGTGTACCGTCCTTAGATATACCCCCTTGAATGATATTCAACTTCCTTCCTCTGAGCCGGCGAATGGTCTGCCAAAATATCTTGTTTGCAGATCTGTAATCGTGCTCCAACTTCTCGCCGAACTTTTTCCCTGACTGTTCCTTGGCAGTTCTGACTGCCAGATTGCAAGTCCTTCGCGCCTCATTGTACCGGGCTCGAGAAGTTGAGTTTCTTCATTGGATCCACGCAATGTAGGCTCTCTTCTTCTCTCTGATCGCTTCTTGAACTTCAGGCGTTTTAAACCAAGCAGTTCTCACCACCAGTCGCTACCCCAAGCCGCTTCACTCCACAAACATTTCCTGCAGAGGCAATGACTGCTGATAAAAACAGCTGCCATTCCTCCTCTACATTCAAAAGGTCAGTTGGAATTTGTTCAAACTTCTCCGAAACATTCTGCGCAAAGCGCTATCTGAAATCAGAGTCAGCATCCTGCTATCTTTCCCACCCTATGCGGGTCACCAGTCTTGGTTTCCGCCTGGGTGGCAAACGAATACTGTCACCGATAAACAATTTACACAGCACTAAGTGGTGATCAGTTGACAACTCAGCTCCCCTGAAAACTCGAACATCACAAATCATTCTTTGAACACACGATGGTACAACAAAGAAATCAATCAGTAACTTCTGATTTAAACTGTGCTTGTACCATGTGTATTTGTGAATGTCTTTGTGTGGGAAAAAGGTGTTCATGACGGACAAGCCATATGCACAGCAAAAGTCCAACAACTTCCCTCCGTTCTTGTTTTTAACCGGGACACCGTGCCTCCCGATGAGTTTCTTATCGGGAGGCACGGTACTCATCCAAGAACTGTCGTCTGTACCCATATGTGCAGAAGTCCATTTCTGCCACTCTGTCCAGGGCAGCATCAACTTCGCTCAAAAAGGACTCATACTCTGACTCTGGATGCCAGAGAATCCTGATAAACCTAAACCAGAGCCAGAGTCGATCGCTCAAGGTTTAAGATCAGAATCCTTCCCCTTCCCCTCAAAACCTATCCCCACACCCGCCTGTGCAGTCATGTGATTTGGGACGCCAGACCAGAAGAGCTTCCACCCATCATCGAAGTCTCTGGTACCAGAACCCTTCCACTTAAGGTTCATCAATCTATGGCAACTCCAACTCTGATCTTGGACTTTCACGGGCTACTCCACCGGCGCTTGGTGCAATTGCCCCGTAATCACATAGTACTATCACCCGGGCAGATAAATCGAGCTTTGCATGCGGGGTGCTACTCCTCCGGCATTAGCGGAGCTTTGTCAATCGCCACAACCATAAGGACGTGATTCCGCGTCCAATTCATGCCAGCTGCATGCCAAAACGCCAAAAGGTCGTTCCATTCTTTTAAAAACTCCCACCTACTTACTTGTTAAACTTCAGATTTTCAAAGAAGACAAAAGAAGTCCACTCAATGCGTCGTAAAATCAACGTTTCATCCTACTATACACCCGTATCCCATTAAAGCGTCGACAAAGAACTTTGATCACCGAACTGCGTATCACATTCAAAAAATCCTCCCACTAAAAATTACACTGAATACACATTGTGTGCACGTACACCCCAAGTTTTCTGTTGCAAATGCGCCATACAATCCTAATTTGAAAGCAGCAAACACTGTGACGTAATCCCGAAGGGCTCTCAAATCAGCTACGCATTTTTCCACCCTTCTTAGCTTCTATATAAAATGTTTGATTTAATTAAATTTCCATCACAATAAAGACAAAGAAGAGCCCAAGTGTCATTAGAAAGCAAAAGACGTGACATTTTACAGTTGACCTATATTTTCGCTGAGCTTTCATTCCTTTCACCTACAATACAACACGGTGTCCTGTTCAGCTGTCAAACAATCGTACAAGCAAAACAAAATCGCATTTCATGAATGGAGCTGACACTCTTAAGTTGGATTACTTTGTGCGAATGTACAGCCAGCGAGTGGAACGGCTCGAGTGAATCTATTTTTAAGCACAAAGGCGGGCTTTAAATGTCTGTTTGGTGACATCCAACTATCAAAGCACCTGCACGTGTGCATGGGTAGGTACTTATGTAACGTCACTCGTAAGTCTTTTCGCGCAAATCTATTACAATCAATTGCGCCTTAGCAAACAACAAATAACCCCATTTGGCAGTCTTGTTAACATGATTGCCCGTTGAAAGGTAACACAAGTTGTTGGACCACCCTCTACACCCGCCAAGATTTCAATTAACACACATAACTCTCTGATTAAGAGAAGAATCCCCTCAAATCTAAATAAATCAAAAGTTTGGGGTAAAAAAAAAACGTCTGCGGCGCCAATTCTTTCACATTTTGCTAGAGGAATAATTTTCGGTGCCAAAAAATCCTCTGCTCATCAATCCACCACTTACGTGCAGAACAAGTTGCCAATTATGGCCGATAAATCAGCAGCAGCCGACTGAGCTGGCGCGCTTAGCCAAAGGAAAATCCCCAAAACGAATTGACTGATGAAAGAATTTATTTATCGTCTCATACACACCACATATCGATGGAAAGAAAGACAGATTTTTATCGATTGATGACCGTGAAACTGGTTGTCCGGCGGCAGCGACGACGCCCGTTGTCGATTGTGCCTGACCAAGAAGCTGTAAAAACTTTGAAATCACAACATTCCCTCCTGCAGCATTCGACGAACTTTTGGCTAAGGAAATAGGCGCAAGATGCCAAAACTTATCGTCCATCGCCACTCGCGCTGATATACATATACGAGGGATTCAGGCAGCACTATTCACTCTTACTTTGTGGTTTGACTGGCCGTCAGCTGCATTTCGATTGAATTCTGTTGAGAGGAGTCAAAAGAATTTTAAGGGGCTTCTTTCAAGGCTAAATGTGTCGTTTCGTTATTTTTGGCAAGTCATTCAAAATAAAAAGTCAAAACCTATTGTTGTTATTTCATTGACTGCGCAAAATTTCGCAGGTCTCAGCAATTTTTTCTTTGATGCTAATTGACATAACTTCACTGCCTTGCATTATTGAGTTCTATACTGGTAACTGGCGCCAGCTTAAAACGGTTGAAGCGAATTTTCACAAGACGTCTTTAAGAGAAAAAAACCAATCTCAGGATACACCATTTGTCCCATTGCATTTAGTAGCTCATACGCAGGCAAAATCCGCCTTCCAACAATATAGTCTAAGCTCTTCTCAAACGTTTGATGGTTTTTGCTCAACTATCTTGGCTTTACTGCCGCACATGATGGGTATAGCTACAACTCTCCGCCCCGAGAAACATCTACCTCGTCTGCTCTCGAGTATAAGACGTATGGTTAAAGACATGTCACTCGTGGCATGACAGTTCTTGAGGATCTGATCTTGCGAAAAGATCCTCTTTTGCGTTGAGTGTAGGTTGCATGCAGTTTACTCAACTTGTTGCATGTAAAAAATGTTCGGCAGTAGGCGGAAGGTAAATTTTTATACCCCATCCCATAGGATAGGAGGTATATTAAGTTTGATTCATAGTTTGTAACATAGAGAAATAATCACCGTAGACCCCCAAGACCTAAAGGGCATATGATCAAGACCGAATTGGAAGTCGAACGAGCCATGTTCGTCCGTCCGTCTGTCGGTAGTTTTTAGGCCTTAAATTTTGAGCTGGGAACTTGAAACTTGATATCTGCTCTTTCTAGGTCCCGAAGCAGTACAAGTGTCAAATTCTTTGAAATCCGCCCACTGACACGCCCACTTTACTTATTAGCATGAAAAATCAAAGTTGTAGGAAAATGAAATTTGGTGTGCAATATCCTCGCTTAAATATTTTGTGATTGGCATTTAAAAAAAAAGCGAAAACTGCCTCCTTGTAGGCGTGGACATATTTAATATGCTTTCTAATAAACGCTTTTATTTGATATATTTGCTTTAAGTCCAAAAAACTTGCACCATAAAATGTGCGTAAGCTATCAACTCAAATGAATAAATTTTCGCCACGCCCACTTTTGGGGGCGTTTTTAAGTATAAACCAAATTTTTAATATGAAAATGCAATCAACACGCGTATACCACTTCTGATAAAAAATATAAACAAAAATACGATGTAATTGAGAAGGGGTGCATGCCACGCCCCTTCCTCAGGGAGAAGATTCTTAACTGCGAAACTCTAAATACAATTAAAGTAAAATTAAACTGAAATTTAACAACCAAGATTTATGACACATTTCGGAGCTTGACAGTAGTCAATTGGGATGGGGAAGCGGATTGTAACCCTCCCACTAGTTGTTTCTAAAGTTGTATCTTTTTATGTGAATAATCTGTCTTCAAAAATGCAATTGCATCTTATGAGAGTTTCAAGTCACCTGGTCCTGATGATGAAAATTACCTGGATGCTAAAAAAATCTTAAAGTCAGTGCGCAGCGTTTCTCTTCAATCTCTCTCTGAGATGCAACACGCCTAACTACCACAGATATTTGAACTTGAAGAGATGATGGTAGACATTCTGTGTGTCCAAAAGACGAAATGGCGGAGCAGCGGAAATCGGGCCCGTTTTTTTTTTTGATATAAAGACAAAAGCTTACAAAATGCTGCATATACTCCCCAAGTTGGGTGTGAGCAGATTAAAAAAGATGCATTCTGGATAGATTTTCCTAATCTCATCAAGGCGATCCCAAAGGCAGGCCTTTTCCTTCCTTTTTCGTAGGCGAATACTTGAACGGACATTTCGGGAAATTCAACGAGGACTATGAAGACTGCCATGATGGACTGGGGTATGGAACTAAGAACTCTTCTGGCGAAGATATCCTAAACGTTTGCACGTCATACGGTCTTATTGTGCTTAATACCATGTTCGTCAGAGAAAGCAGGCACCTGATCACTTACAGCAGCGGTGGGAATGAGACCCAGGTTGACTATCATTTGGTTCACAGTTCCCTAAAACCACGTGTCAAAGATTGTAAAGTGATTTTCGGTGATTTTTGGCGACACGATCATAACACAACACCGCCTGCTGCTGACCGTCATTTTTATGGAACCGTCAAAAAAGAAAATTTAGCAAGCAAAGGTATCTGGGAGAATCAACTGGTACAATTTGAATAAGGAAAAATGCGAAACATTTTTAAACACGATGTTAAACTACCTCTGTAACATCATTGACGAAAACGAAGATGTAGAGTGGAAAGCACAAGGTGGTGACCAACAGCGAACGTGCATAGGGAAGGCCAAATCACTTCTTGGAACATCAAAAAGCCACTACAAACAGGTCAGAGAAACATGGTGGTGGTCAGATGAGGTGGAACTAATAATAAGTGAAAAAAAAACGGCCTTCAAGGCATGGAAGAAAAGCTCCTCGAACAGCAGAGATGAAATGCTTAGTCTGGAATCGGAATATAGACACCTCAGCAGTCCCGCTAAGAAGAAGTGCGCCCATGTTCCTTCTTCCACTGCTGATACACACCAGGCCACAACGATCTTCGACAAAGCACCTTGAATAAGGGGGCTAAAATCTACAAATTGCCGTTCAGAGGAGGAGAACGTGCGCTCAAGTTCATCAACTATGCTCAGGGACAGCTTCTTGTGAATGACGACAAAATTCTTCACAGGTGGCGGCAGTATTGTGAGGGACTTTTGAACGAACAGTTTCCCAGGCACCACTTTCCAGAAGAGACTACTCCTAACCGAGAAGAAGTACCAGACATCACAGTCGACGAGGTTGGGAAGGCGCTACTCCAAAAAGCGAAAAGCGGTTGGGCCAGATCAGATACCCTCAGAGTTCTGGAAGAAAATAGGAGACAGCGGGTTCAGATGGCTCACGACCTTCATCTCCAAACTAATAAGAGGGGATCCAATGCCTAATCAGTGTTGGGAAAGTTATCTTCTTCCTTTGTACAAAGGAAAATGTAATACACAAAGCTGTGACAACTACCGTTCTACCAAGCTGACGTCCCACACAATGAAGATCGTCGAGCGGGTACTAGATAGTCGAATGCGAAAAAAATATGGTTATCTGAGGACCAGTGCGGGTTTATCGCGGCAAATCAACCACTGATCCAATCCAAAGTATAAGGATCGCAATAGAAATCGTGCTGCCTTTAAAGATCTGCATATGGTGCTGGTTGATTTTGAAAAAGCTTTCGATAGACCACCAGGAGATCTGATATGGGTGGCGCTAAGAAAACGATCTGTTCCAGAAGTCTACGTGCGGATGATCATTGACATGCATAATGAAGCAAAAGCAGGAGTAAGATGTCCTTTAGTGGTCACTGATGAGTTCTCAATTAAAGTCGGTGTACACCAGGGAAGCGTCCTAAGTCCTTTGCTTTTCATTGAAGCAAAGGACTTAGGACGGGCAAGGTCCTAAGTCAGATCAAGGTCCTAAGACTTCCAAAAGAAGACAGATTACCTTGCCCATTCTCTGACCCACCCGAGGCAATTCCAGACATTAAATTAAATGGAAGTGTGCTTCCCAAGCGTGAAAAGTTTAAGTAGGTATCTGGGATCTATGATCAATAGCAAAGCAAACTGTGATGTCGACATCAATCATCGCGTAAGCGTAGGGTGGATGAAGTGGCGAGAAAACTCTGCCATCTTCTGTGACCGAAAAATGCCGCCTAAGGAAAGGAATGAAAGGAAGGCTTTACACCGCGAATGTGCGCCCGGCGCTCATATTGTTCACAATTTGGGGCAGCGTATAAGAAATATGAGAGCAAATTAACGGCAGTTGAGTTGAAGATGATTCGCATGATAGCAGGAGTAGCAAAACGAGATAGAATTCGAAAATCCGAAGATCCGAAGAAGCCTCTATAAAAAAGAACCTATCTCCAGAAAAATTGACCACGACCGGCACAGTTGGTATTGCCATGTTCAAAGGAGGGATCCTACGAACCCTGACAAGAAGACAATATCAATCAACATTCTATCGCAATCGCAATAGAAAGGAAGGCCTAAACATTCATGGATCACACAAATTCAACAGCATTTATTTTGGTATATTCTGAGTTCAAATCGGCGTGCTCAAGGCGAGAGGGTTTTGATCCATCATTTCAGATCATAGTGGGTGCCGTGGCGCAGTGTTTAGTGTGTGTGCCTCTGACGCCGGAGGTCTGGGTTCGAATCCTGCCTCTGCCACCTGGAAAAAAAAAACTTGTTCTTTTTCACGGCTCCCACCTCCGCGAGGGTCTGACAAACCGTCCGAGAGTAACATTTGTCTTGAAAAAAAACTTCTCCAAGTGCCGTTCGGATTCGGCAAAAAATTGTAGGTCCCTTTGTATGTGAAAAAAATATAGCACACATAGCATACATGGTTGAGAAGTTGGCCCTGGTTCACCTCGAGCTGTTGCGCCACTCTATTTATTTTTATTTATTTTATTTCAGATCATAGAAAAGGAAGAAGGGCTCATGTGCACAACTGTGATGAGTGCGGACGGCCCAAAAAACTACTCCTGGAAATTTGCTAAACGCCAGCGTATTTCCTTCTATCTCTCAAGAGGTTCGACTTCACACTGCTTGTAGCTTTCCTCTTCGGCCACCAAGCTTTTGCTAAACACTTAAATCTGATAGGCTTAAGCGAAACCACCACCTATCCTGCGGGTAGTGAGGAGAATGGCGATACAGCGGAATACTTCCTTCGAAGTTGTCCTGGTGGCGGATGTTTGGGGGTGACGTGGTGAATGCTGAACACCTAAGCTCTTCATTACTGAAGCTCCTTCTCGTCTTTCTTTGAAAGACTAAATGCATGCATGTAAGGTGCCTTCATGGTAGTACAATGGACCATTAGTTGTGTCTCAGTGCTCTGTCGGATAGTAGATCCTGCAACAGAAAAAAAACCTTCTCTAGCTAACCCACTCGCTTTGCATTTGCCTGGAATATCTTGGCTTGGAAGTCAATAGGTCCAGTGGTAGTTCTGTCGAATAACTGTGCATGGGGTCCAAGGTTCGAATCCCATCCGAGGCAATAAAAGTTTTTAAAGGTCACACATCCGCGAGAGTCTGACAAAGCCTGCGTGAATCGGCCCAAAAAAGGTGAATCGAAATCGGTAAAAAATTGTTCAGTTTCTTGGAAATCAGAACAGGGATAAGTTACATCTAACAGCAGCCTCGTTTGAGAGATCAGCTGCATTGCTTTGATCGTATTGTTGGCGATTCCAACGGTTTTATTGCAGCTAGGCAGTACAATCGTAAAAAAACGTAAAATATTCAGTTAATTGAAAACCTTGTTTCGCGAACAGTTGTGACTTCCAAATTTTCTAGAGTGATCCAGCAGGCATTTAGAGGTACACAAGTGAAGTACACTACGAAAAAAAAAACGATTTGAAACGCTGTTTTTGATTGGTTTGCGAGGATTTCTTTTGCAGATTCGCTTAAGATCTCACCCGATCACAGGTGTCTCTGCTTGAAATCTTGATCTTTAATTTGAAATTAAAGTCTAGGAAGGAAACAACGTAGGTCGAATTGCTGCTCAATTTAGCTCAATGTCACTATAGCCAGCTGCACGGATTCCCTAAGAAGTTATTCTTAGGTCACCATGCAAATGCAAGAAAATCTTTAAAGTTTCTTTAGTTTAGCAGTGTTGCTATTCTTATGCACTACGAAAGGATGGGTCTAACGATTGCTGCATACCTTCATCTCACGCGAGTATACATTCAATACCACACAATCTTCTGAGAGAAAAGCGCTGTCGTTTCCTGTTTGGGGACACATGAATCCATCCAGTTCCCTTAATTTTTATAGGGCTAACGAGACCTGACACGGTATAAATTCAATTCCTAAAACATATTTACCATATAAAGAGCAGTAGTTGCCTATTTACTGCATAGAAGTGGCAATATATTAACTCGCCAAGGGTTAACCCTCAAAACCATTAAACTACTGGTAATACAGCACCGCAGCTCAGCTTGAATGGGCAATGACGCAAAGACAGCAACAATTTCCGAACCCAGAAGCGAACCATAAAATCATAGGAGAGCCTAACATAGCAAACTTGACTCGTTAGAAGAACATCGTCACAATGTCCCCTGTCTTTCATTATTTTATCGTTGTGCTCTACGAAAATTGTTCAAATGATACAGCAAGCCGTATCCACGCGCACAAGAACAAATGCTCGTGATACTTGAGATCAGCCTTCAAGTTCCACATCACTTTGTGGAACGAGCTTCAACGCGCGGTTTTTCCACGTTATAACAATCGTCAAAAGTTCAAAACCAAAGAAGACCGGTACCTTATTTCTCTCCTTTGATTTTTATACCCGACCCAGGGTATATTAAGATTACTATTTAGTTTGTAACGCAGTGAAATAATCACCGTAGACCCCTAAGACCTTTTAGAGACATGAATGGGACCGACAGGAGAATCGATTAAGCCTTGTCCGTCTGTCCGTCCGTCCGTATGTAAACAACTTTTAGCACTCAAATTTAAAAATAGTGAGCTGAAATTTGTTTGGGGCGGCTGGAAGTCCAGTCCTTGAGATCAAGTTTGAAAATTAGCTAAATCCGCCCTCAGACACGCCTTGCAATTCTCTTTGAAGTAGCCAAAATTTTTTTAACCCTTTTCATTAACCACGCCCACTTTTTAAGGGATTTTTGCTTAAAGTGGCTGTTTTTCAATAAATATATATGAAACTTGACAAAAAATTATGACAAAAGTTTTAGATATTAGCATTTTCTAACTTTTATGTATATATTGCATGTGCCTCCGCCCACTTTTGTGGGCGAGGCGTTTAAAAAAGTGTTTTTTTTTTTTAGTTAAAAAAGCGGAGTTTCATGCCGAAATGTATGCAACCACCTAGTATACAGCGTTCAACAGTTATATTTTTATATCCCGCCCACTTTTTGGAGGCGTGGCAGTTTTATTTTTGGTATAGCCGGGTATTTTGCAATCCCTCGTAGATGGACTGCTTTTGCAAACGCACTGTTGCATTTTCCCACTTGTTTTTACTCGCCTTGTATAAACCTATTATAGGGGTACCTAGCCCTGGAATGCGCGAAGGTTATTGAGAAGAGAAAAAAAAAGGCAGTCTTCGTGGAAAAGTTGGACGAACCTTTGGTACAAAGACTAGAACATGGCAGGATCTAGAAGTTCAGCCACAAAATTAAGTCCCGAACGAAAAACCTAAGCTCATAAGCCATAAACTTTTGCAAGCTGTTCTTGAATAAGGCGGATTCGATAGACAACTTGTCACTTTAGACTTAACTTAACTGGTTGGACCTCTTGTTATAAATATTAATTTCAATAGCTTAGGTGCTTCACCTTTTTCAACAACGATAAGTCACCTCTTTGACAGGGAACGATAAAAACTTCAATTGTTTGTCGAAAGCTGAGTTATTTTCCACTTGGAAGAAATAACTTAAGAAATGAAGTGAATACTAATAAAATAGGAAAATATGCAGGAATCGAACTCGCGACAGTTATCTTGGTTTACTGAGCAAACGTTGTTTCCAATTGTAGTTTTTTGCGCAATTAAATAAATTCATTCTATTTGAATTACCCTTAAACGATGTAATACCCGAACCTTATCAAAATTTGTGCATTTATCAAATTGTTCGTGCTTAAATCTCTCTCTAAACCTCATTCTTGAATTAATTCTTTCAATATTTCAAAGCTCTTATCTCGAATCCTATCGACAATCGAAGCTATTTACTGCCACGATTTACAATTATTACTTTTCACTGACACTCCACAAACTTATCTGTTCCACTTCCCACACAATATTCAGTTCAAGGCAGATAAGGTAAACTGTTTGCTGTCTACATTTAACGCAGATAAGGCCGTCATCCACTCCCCTCCGCCATCATCAATATTGTCAACTCAATCCAATTAACAAAGAATTTCCTTCCAATTAAGCGATTTGACTGCAACGACCATGACCTATATTTCGCCTGATGTGCATTGTGCAGTGTGTTTGTATATGCAACTTCAGTTTAGATCCTAGTGGGCCATCAAACCGCCCCATTGTGAACGTCGCGTGGTTCCTTGGGCCTAAAACTACATAAATTATATGAAACAAGTTTACGAGGATTTTTTTTTGTTGACATTTTGAGAATACGAAAATGGGTCAAAAAGCTTCTATCAGCTAAGGGCAGCGTCATCGTCGTCGTCTGAAAGTCACTGGAAGTTTTCTTGTTTGATTATTTCTGGGGGCGGAATGAAATTGAATGACAGGGAAAAATTGAGTGCTTAAACAATGGAAGTTTTAAATCTTAAGCACTTCCTTTAAGTCTACTTTATTGGTTGGGAGAAAAACACAGCAGTATAGAATTGAAAATTCATGGCAAAGGACTGGTTAAAATATTTTTGTTGGTTAAAGAAAAGAGTAGATTTAGGTCTAAATAAAAAGTTTAACCGCGAAGGGCATTTGAAGTTTCTAAGTGACGGAACTGTGTAAAATGATAAACTTAAGAGTTTTGTATATACAAATGTCTATAACCATTATTTTGTTCATTTGTTGAATACAGAAAGTCGCAAAGAGAAGGGTGCTTATCAATTTTCCCAGTCGTCTGTTTGTCTCTTCGTAAGCGGACCCTTAATTAAACTTTACCTGAATCAAAATTTACCCTCCCCATGCGCGGGTGAAGTCGGAAGTCCTTGGATTTTGTCGCCAAAAATATTCCCCTTCCACCTGAGGAACATTCATCAAAGGCGTAATAATTAATATACGTAATACTTTTGAAAGCTCTCATGTTCTAACTAAGAAAAAAACAATTCAGCATTCAAAGTGTTGAAGTCAAATGAATGATTCCTTTTTGACTGCTCTGCGTATAGTGAGGTCACCTTGCAGTCACTAACATTGATGAATTAAAGTCAGTAAATGATTTAAAAATGATAAGTAAATGATTAAAAAAAACAATCAGCTGATTGAGGTCGTGAATGAAGCAATCATTTTTAGCAATCAAAGTGTTGAAGTCAAATGAATGAATTCTTCTTGACGCTCTGCATTCAGTGAAGTCACCTTGAAGACACTAGCATTCGCGAATGCATTCCTTTTGTCGAAGCTATTAGAAGTCTTTGAAGTCACTAAATTATTTAAATTTTTTGATGTCATTTGAATTCAGAATGCTGGTTTATTTTTTATACCCTATTCCAGGCGAAATGTAACATAGAGAAATAATAACGATAGACCCCAAAGACCTTAAGGGCGTATGATCGAGACCGAATTCTGAAGTCGAATGAGCCATGTCCGTCCATCCGTCCGTTTTTTTGCCTTAAATTTTGAGCTAAATAGCTGAAATTTTGTACGTAAGCTCTCTGTCATCCGAAGCAATACAAGTGTTACACAGACACGCACACAATCGGTCTACATGTGCAACAACCTTCAGTGCTTTCAAAACTGTAAGAAGTCGTGAAAAGCTGAAATTTACCAATTAGCATCTTCTAATAAGTCATAAAAAATAAAAATAAAGTCCGCAGACCGCCCCTTGTGGGCGTGGCATCGATTGAAAGAGTAATCTTTAAGAAGCAATTTATTCAATTATTTTCTCCCAAATCGAAAAATTTTTACTTAATATATTATGTAGAAGATACTATTTTCTATATTTGGTTCACACAAAGTTATGGGCCACGCCCACATATAGAGGCAAAATATAAGAAAAACCTATAATTTTCAAAAAAAAACATGGATTTCGAATGTCTTTAAGGCTTACTTAGGGCAGAATAAAAAATAAATTTCAGCACATAAGATACACCGCCCACTGGTCTAGATTTCGCTCATACAAAGTTTTTGGCCACGCCCATCTTTAGGGGTCGATTTTACAATAATTAAATTTGAACCAAAAAATTAAATTTTTGCGTACATTTTAGCCGCAATATTTCTATACTAATATTGATTTTTGGCTCTAGGAGCTGGACATGCCACGCCCCTTTTAAAAAATTAATTAAAAAACTCATGAATTCATGAATTGTAACGGGAAGGGGGTGGAAAACAAAAAAGTATAAGAATGGAAAGGAGATAGGGAATGGAAAGCAGAATAGGAATGGAAAGGAATAGGGTATACCGCGGTTCGTTACAGGCGGACCGAAGCTATGCGGACATACGCACTCTTGCACTTTCTCACTGGTTTAAACTGAGATCATTTTTGAAGTCATTCAATGGAATCAAATTCACAGTGCGGAGCCGTCTTTATCGATTTTATTTTGCGGTTTGCAAGTTCGGATGCCGATAAAAAACTGCTATCCATGTTGGTTCTAATGTGAGTGTCGTTAAGTCTTTCCATAAATATAAAATAAATAAATAGAGTGGCGCAACAGCTCGAGGTGAACCAGGGCCAACTTCTCAACAATGTATGCTGGTGTGTTAATTTCTTTTACATACGAAGGGACCTACAATTTTTTGCCGAATCCGAACGGAACTTTGAGAAGTTTTTCAAGACAAATGATACTCTCGGATGGCTTGTCAGACCCTCGCGGAGGTGGGGGCCGTGAAAAAGAACAAGTCTTTTTTTTTTCAGGTGACGATGGCAGGATACGAACCCAGACCTCCGGCGTAGTAAGCACACACACTGACCACTACGCCACGGCACCCCACGTCTAAGTCTTTCCATAGTCTGTATTATAAGAAGGTGGAAGCACGAAAAGGTCGGGTCCTTAAGGGTTTCGTGAGAAGTCTTACAATAATAGTGACCGAGGTCAAGTGCTTTGTACGGGAGGAGGCTGCGCACGCCCACTGTATCTTTTTGTGAGTGACAACAGACTCGGGCACTGTAAAGTAGACTTCGATTGATTGTGGTTTACTTTAAGGTCGACATTTTATTTGCTCGACGTGGTCCATTTTTCATCTGTGTTTTTGATAAAGGGTCCGACATCTAACGTTTTTTTTTTTTTTTTTTTTTTTCAACTAGTGCTTATTTCGTGAATGGTTACACTTAGCTCATGTCTGATTTGACAGAGAATTAGTTTTATCCTTCCGCCGAACGAATATGGTTGTGTTTACGCTTGAACAACACTGGGAAATATGCGTTTTCGCTTCGCTAAGTGGGCGTGCGATCGACTTAGAGAAGGTGCCGGTTTGCAAAAAAAAAAATCATCTTTTCAGATGAAGCTCATTTTGATATTGGCTGGTATGTAAACAAGCAAAATTGTCGTATTTGGGGCACAGAAAACCCGCACGCATACATTGAAAAGCCGATACACCCAAAACAAGTCACTGTTTGGTGCGGATTTTGGTCCAGAAGCATAATTGGGCAATTTTGGGCCGTTACAGTCAATGGCGATCGTTATTGGGCCATGTTGAACAAATTTTTGTTCACAAAAAATGAGGCGGCTATTTGCCACATTTGGTTTCAACAGGACGGCGCTACGTACCACACAGCCGAAGCTACACTCGATGTTTTGCGCCCTGTTTTTGAAGATCGCATTACCAGCCGCAGAGCTGATGTCGTTTGGCCACCTCGGAGCTGCGATTTGACACCGCTGGACTATTATTTGTGGGGTGCCGTAAAAGATAAGTGTTTCGCCGACAGGCCAGAGACAATTGACGCTTTAAAGGACAATATTTGTGAAGCCATTGGTCAAATACAGCTGCACACAATCGATAATGTGCTTAAAAATTGGACCGGTCGTGTAGGCTACTGCATGGCCAGCCGAAGCAGCCATTTGAATGAAATTTTTTTCCACTATAAACCGGAAGGATTGTTATTTAAAAAAAAAAAAGAAATTTGAAAAAATATTCAGTAGTTTTTTTTATAGCATTTCCAGAAAAAGAAGTTATTTGGGGGACCCTTTATAACTAAGTATGACTAAAAATTTGGATAGGATCTTACTGTTCTGTGATGAATGACTGTCTATTGATGAATGACTTATCTATGACTTCACAGTAGAGATGCTATGAGGTGATTTCCTTACCGCTGGATGTCTTGAACTATTTGGTGCTGCTCTTATAAGGTCTCAATCAACACAGTCTCTAGAGCGTTTAGTCTAAACAAGAGCTTCCTGCTATCCCTTCGAAGCCTGTCTACTTCAGCCTTTGACCAAGGGGGCTTATGCCCATCTTTGTGTATCTTGAATGGGCAGTCTTTGCAAAAAGCTAGAGCCTTGCATACTTGAGCCTTTTCACCATCTATTCTAACTCCGACAGTGATTGCGGCTAATTTGAAGTAAAATTGTCAAAATAGCATTTCAACTGTTCCAATTTTAACTGTTCGCATTTCAACTGCGTAATTTTGTTTAGTGTTTTTTCAATAGGATATATAGGATTTCAATAGGCCTATCTTCACTTTTGTAGTTTTGGCCAGTTTTGGGCTTTTAAGTGCTATAAGCTGTTCGATTTGCGGACTTATGGACATAATGCCTTTGTATGCCTCTGGCAGGTTTTTTCATCCTTATTGAGCTTCTTTCTTAATGCTGAATCACCATTTTTTCTGTTACGTAAAAATACGAAGGATGAACCCCTTCTTCTGCTGTGGTAATACATATCGTCAGCCTTCTCATATTCGGTATAGTCTATATGGGATAGTACCCAAACAATGCGGACAATATGGTCAGCAAATGACGTTCAAGTTGTTAACGGTTATACCTATTAATAGAGTTCGTGACTAGATTCACATCAACAACTTCCTGTCTAGTCTTTTTTTAGTAATAAAAGTTGGACCTGATCTTATTGCAAATAATGTGCTGAGTTACCTTAAGGTTATCAATTGGACACCCACCTTTTGCTGCCCCATGCAGCATGGTGCGTATTGCCATCACAGCCCAACACAACAGGATGGCTATACTTCTCGGCCTGTATGATTGCCGAGCGAACTGGTTCAGCTGGTCTGGGCCCTGTTCCGTCGCAAGGCATGAAAGCTGGAGCGGCTCATATACTGGGCTTCGCGCTCCCGCCTTCCAGGCTGACATAAAGTCCGCGTCAGGGAAATTAAGTACAAAACGTTTTTTTTTTGCAAGAATACAGACCCTAGATTTACCTGAAATTTCAGCGAGAAAGGCTCATAGTCATTTGTCCCCAATCCAGCTATGGGGTTGTCTTCAAAGACTCAAGGTCTTTACACCTTTATAATATCTCCTCCACTTTCTTGCAGGGGGAGCAAAAGGTCAGCATTAGCAGAGGCTGCTTTTGAATGGTGTAAATTAATCCGCAACAATCGAAGCATTTTTGCTCGTTGGTACAAACGCCTCTACAACTCGTGATCCGAATCAGATTGGGGGGAGGGACCAACTACCTGCTTCAGGAACCTTCGACTGGGACGGGTCAGGCAATTCCTCGGCTAAACCGGAAACCGGCCGCGCCGTCCGTTTCGTAAATCTTCATGTGAAGGGTCTTGCAATTACCGGGACAATAGAATCTGGGTTGAGTAGCATTAAAACTAATCGCCCGGCATCATTTGGCTCCATAGTTTTAATACGTTCTAATTTTTAATTTTGATAGTCGGGATTCTGCACTGCTATGAGCCTGATTTTCGGGTCGCTGGGACCCGAGGAATCCATACTCTGACTCTTGGCTTAATTGAAACTTCGTCTTTATGTATTGTATAGCCTTCGGCTTTGCACCGGCCCATACACTGCAGAAGTGATATAGTCACCTTACGGTTTTGTGTTGCATAACAAAAGATTGACTTTCGTCTCGTATCAGTCCACGTCCATAAAGGTTCTTGGTTGGCCTGGCAGTGTTTCGGGATTCGTAATGATAACTGAGCCTTAAGAAGCCTTTAGTAATCCCCACTTATCCGACCTTCATCGTCATCGTAATCCTCGCTAAAAGGCCTAGACACCGTTTAGGTTGTCTAGCCTTCTTTGGAGTTTTTGACCTGAATCTAGGGGCGTGGTGTTCGAGGATACATGGTTGAGGGTCCTCCCGAAACGAGTTGAGTTCTCTTAGCAGCAGGGGCATGTCTCCCTTCCAGTAGGTGGCTTATCCCTTGAATTTTCCTTTTCATGCTTATTTACTGAGCTCTAATCGATTCTGCGCTTTAAAGGCGGAAAGATGAGTGCTGAGGCTCAGCTTTTGCCGGGCTTTGTTCCCTGCTACAGGACTTCCCGCTATAGAAGGTTGTTTACTATGGCAGGTAGGTATACGGTGACGGCTTCCGAAGCAGATGATGCCCTCGAATCCGCGTCAGTTTTTTAAAGGTAGATGAAGGCATCGTCATCAATCTGTCTGTGAAGCTTTTCTCTACCTTTCTGGTTTCACGTCCTGTCCCTTATGATTTTGTCGACTACACGTTGGCTAGATAATGACTAGGCTCAATAGTGGTTAAGTGTGAAGTGTTAGCTTGAATGTTCATAGTTGGTCCCACGAGTAAGTTGGTAAGAAAATAAGAAACAAATTAAGTGTCTAAATAAAGAGTGTAAAGTACTTAAGTCATACCGAAAAATCGTCTATGATCGGAATAAACACTTTTTTTTGTCACATAATAAATGCTTAAATCAAGGGCCTTTCAGCAGCCAAAAAGCCATAGTATAATCTAATTTGTTGGCCATTTCATCATAAATCTTTGCAAATCTTTGCCTCTTTCTTTAAAGCGAATTTTATTTTAAATAATTAAATTCTATTTTGCATGGATTCATATCATCGACGTCAACATGAAGAATGACGCAAGACATCCTTGACCGTACCCACTACATTTAATGCCCTTCTTTGTGACTTTCCATCGTAAATCGTCTCTAGTCGAGCGACGAAAATAAACTTTTCTCAACAATCATGCTGCTACCTAAAATATTCTTTGGATGTGCAAGTGCGGCTAATCTAACAAAACGTCAACAAGACACGTCGCCAAAGTAAATCACTCAACCGGTGCGGTAGGTACTGCCGGCCGCTGCTAGAATACCCTCCCCCTTGGACGTCATCAAAATTCGGCTCTTAACAGCTCGCATCACGAGTTGCCTCATCATTTTCATTTGGTTCGTTTGTTTTCCACAAACTCGCACACATAACAAAAAATTAAATGTCAACATGGCGGCGGGTCTGTGTAGGATGTTTTTTTTTTCCTCAAAGATTTCTATTTATATTCCCACGGCGGCGGCATGGTGTTTGGTTCATCTGACATTTCGGTCAAGCGAATTGGGCTCTGTGAACGAACGGCAGACGGCCTAATTATAAAAACGAGGGCTATTCGCAGCGACCAATCACACGTGAACACATCATCGAACATTTATCATAAAAAAAATATTTTTCCTTAATTTTAAATTCCATCGCAATGACCCTTATGCATGCAGCTGTTGTTTTGCTATGCCTGCTTCCTGTTGTGGACATTCTCTCCTTTGAAGGAATTGCTGTTCGCGCTATGGGGACTCCAAATAGGTTCACTTTGCCACGCCTGCTCGTAACAACGCCATCGATGATGGTGTTTCAGGCGATATTCTCTATTTATCCTGGCAATGGTCCAGATGTGTATCCACATTGCACGATGCTGGCAATGGCCAGGAAAATAAAACTGCTGCTTCGTGGTTTTTGGCCAGTCGCTGTTGTTGGGTTAATTGAGCGTTTTTTTCTTCGGTTTCTGTGCTTAAAATGGATTTTCTGTTTTATTTTCGTTGGGCACTGCCAACACCTACAGTGGGGGCACATTATGGTGGCACAATCAAGTGTTTTGTGGCTTTTTTTAAAGACTGAAACGTGAGAGAGCCGATTTCTTCAAATTCTCGCGGCTTAATGGTCAGATGAATCAACTTTGTGACAATGAGACGTTGACAGGCATTTATGAGTGGCAACGTGAAATGGTGTCGATAACATGCACATGTGTTCACTTCTATTGTATTCATTTCCATATGCCAATATAATGTACCTTCGTTCTTTTTTCATTGTCATGGTCACGTTTTCGTTAAAAGATTATCTTTATGGGCAGAAGGCTTTAAGTAGGTGTTGCAAATAAAAAGTGGCTTTTAGAACATATGACTTTCAATTTGCATTCATATTGTTGATGGTTATAAAAACAAAACTTGCGTCACTGTTATAAGCCCTTACTACACAAGCTTACGACATCAGGAAACAAGTTTTTAGTTAATTTTCCAAGCAGAGTTCTCATGCACTTTTTAAAAAATAAACTTTTTTCAAGTCCTCTCAAATCCTGCAGGTATCAGTTAAAAACAGATTTTAAAAAATTTAAAAGGCTGGGAAACTCCAAGAAATACGGCGCTAAACTCAAAAAACTAACAACAAACTTAAATATAAATCAGGGCTAATAACATTTTTGGGCTTATTTTCAGATTTTTCGGACCTTGATGTATTACCTCCTCGTCTCATAAAAAGAAATCTACATTGTACTGTTCATAGTAAACGGTGGACCATCCGCCGGCCAGCCTGTAACACCTGGTTTGGGCGCACTCTTCGAACTCGGAGAAGTGCGTGGAACGGTCTATGCAAATTTTGATGATATCTGGGGTGATTGATGATATATATTCCCTATTTGTCAGATGGAGCCAGATTGCCCAACAAGGGACCCAGTAAAGACTTGTTTCCTCTTTAGCCCCTTTTTTCCTTTACTTTTTGGGCGATCTTTCATTAAATTTTGGGTTTTTTATATCCTACACAGAAATGGAAAATATTAAGTTTGATACAGGCGAAAATGTTACATAGAGAAATAATAACGATAGACCCTCAAGACCTTAAGGGCATATGATCGAGTCCAAATTCGGAGTTGAATGAGCCATGTCGGTCCGTCCGTATGTCACCAATTTTTAGGCCTTAAATTTTGAGCTAGAAAGCTGAAATTTTATACGTAAGCTCTCTGTCATCCCTAGCAATATAAGTGTTTTCGAATCCGCCCACAATCGGTCTAGATGAGCAACTACCTCCAGTGCTTTTCAAACTATAAGACGTCGTGAAAAGCTGAAATTTGACATTTAGCATCTCCTATATGTGAATATAAGATATAAAAAGTAAAAACGAAATTGGCAGACCGCCCCTAGTGGGCGTGGCATCGATTTAAAGAGTAATCAAATGCAATTCATTCAATATTATTGTTCTAAATTGAAAAATTTTTACTTTATATGTTGTGTAAAAAATACTTGGTTCTGCATTTGGTTCATAAAAAGTTTTGGGCCACGCCCACATTTAGAGGCAGAATTCCATAAAAATATAAAAGTATAAATTTGCAGAAAAACATGGATTTCGACTGCTTTTTAGCTTTACTAAGGATAGAACAAAAAATAAAGTTTGGTATATAAATTTCACCGGATACTATTTCTATTTCAGATTTCGTTCATACAAAGTTTTCGGCCACGCCCATCTTTAGAGGTCAATGAATTTGAACCAAAAAATTACAATTTTGCGTACATTTAGGCCGCAAACTTGGATATTTCTATGCTAATATTGATTTTCGATTAAAAGGGTCGGACATGCCACGCCCGTTATAAAAAAAAAAGTAAACAAGAACTTATAAGGACCACATTTTTTTTACGTACATTTAAGCGTAACTTGGAAATATCTGTTAATATTGATAGTTTGTAATAAGGAGCGGTTGGACCACGCCCCTTTTCGAAGCTTTCACTACTTATAAAATATCAAAAAATAACAATAACATCAGCATTCCATGTGAAATTTCAAAGAATACAAATGCATGTCTGGAACACAGTTTCAGATCGAAAAAACGGCTATTTAGGAATTTCTTTTCTTTTTTTTTTAATAATACAAGCACCTTGTGTGTGATACAAGCACCTGATTCTATTTTTCTGTTTGTTGCTTTCCACCAAACCAAGTAAGTAAACCAAAACTAAGTAAGAATGGGTCTTACCACCACAGTATACAACCCGTGAACCATGCGGGTTTTAAGCCCCAAGTTTTCCCTACCGTTCTCTTGCAGATAAAAAGAGCATTAGATGCCTTTTTAATTCTTTCCCCTACATTAAGATTCCAATTCAGTTTTTTGTACAGGATTACACCCAGATACTTCGCGCTATCCCACAGGGATAATTGCACTCCATTTAACTTGGGGAGTTTGAATTTGGGTATCTTGTACTTCCTGGCAAAAAGAACCAGTTCGGTTTTCAAAGGGTTGACACTGACACCACAGCTTTGGGTCCAGATGCTGATCGCCCCCAGAGCACTCTCCATGATTTCATTAAAGATATTTAAGTACTTTCCATGCACCATTACCACCAGCCGTGGCGCTGATACCCATAGTACTTAACTTCTTTAGAATGTTGTTGATAACTAGAACCCACAGGAGTGGAGATAATACCCCACCCTGAGGTGCTCCCCTGATTACAGACATTTTAATCGAGCTTTGCCCAATCGAAGAGTTAATATATCTATTTGCAAGCATGTTGCAGACCCAGTTTATAATGCCCTTTTCAATGCTAGCGTCTACTAGAGCACTTTCAATGGCACTACTCTCCACGTTATTGAAGGCCCCTTCAATATCAAGGAAGGCAGCCATCGCAAACTCATTACAATGTAGACTCCTCTCTATTTTCCCTACCACCTCATGCAAGGCGGTTTCTGTGGATTTTCCTTTCATATATGCATGCTGCGATGCCATTAGAAAGCCATTGTTGGATCTAGCCCTAATGTGAAGTTCAAGTAGTCGTTCCAGGGTTTTGAGCATAAAGGATGAGAGACTTATCGGTCTAAAGTCCTTTGCTGCCGTATTTCCCTGTTTGCCTGCTTAAGGTATAAAAATCCCTCTTACTTCCCTCCAGGCTGAAGGAATATACCCTATTCTTAGACTGTGTCTGAGAATTCCCATCATGTTTTGGATTGCCGATTCCGATGCTCTTTGCAGCATGATCGGGAGAATGCCATCCGGTCCCGGAGACTTGTACGGCTTGAATGACTGAATTTCCCACCGTTGTTTCTTCCTGTCAATAAGAAAACCTATCTCCTCTTCGGAGAGTGAGATGCTTCTTCTCTCGGATTGCCGAGGCATACCCGAGGCATAACCTGATCTAAATTCTTTACCTTAAACTTTGTTTGCTGCAATCCATGAAATCAAGTGACCTTGCAAAACCTTGCCACATCTTGTATGAAGAGTTCAGAAAGGAGATTCTTCTATAAATCGCTCGGTCGTTTTATTATTTTTTCTAACAACGAAATATCAGCGCTTGTTTAAACTGAGCACCAGTCCCTCACTTACTATGCGATTAAAAATGTTTGCAAAGTTTGCGATAAGATTACCTTATTAATTTGTAGAGCTCTCCTGGAATCCTATCCGATACTGGGGACTTGTCGTCTTTTGATCTACTCATTGCATACACTATTTCCGAATAGCTTATATTGTCGCGTTCAATATATCGCTTTCGAAAATAGGTGGAGTTTTCTGAAAAGAAGAGGCTGTTATATATGAGTTGAGTAGATTATCGAAGTGCGTGCGAGAATATCTGGTGACAGGCCGAGGTGCTATCGCGAGTTTCTTATCACTTAGCTTCAAAACCAGTTTCCAGAAATCCATAGCATAAGTACAAGTGACCAAACGTCGAGCTTCCGTTTCAAAATACACTTTCTGTTTGCTCCTGCATTACTGCTTATAAAATTAATTGGCTTCAGTCCTTAAAGTTAACGAACTTGGAATGTAGCTTGTCATTTTCATTTTTAATTTTTTTGTTATTTTCTTTTCCTACATTGACACATAAATTTTCGTGTACAGCAATAGTGGTCAGAAGTTTTTGACTGGACAAAAATTGGACTTTTCACATTTTAGAGCTTTAAAAACCTGATTCCATCGTAAAAAAAATTGTATGACAAATATTTAAGATATTAGCGCTTGTTAAGTTTTTTGTGTACTTACAAAGCTTTAAGGTGGCTTATTTTAAATAGTAATTGTAATTTAAGTCTTATGTATAAAAAAAATGTCAGTGTCTTACAAACATTGATCAGGTCAGATTTTGAATTAAGACGCCATTCCAGAAAATATCATATTTTAAGCCATAAGGATTCTCATTTACATCTTGCTTGATCTAATTAATTCGTGCAAAATGCAGTATTCCAAAATAAAAGCATTCATCAGCATCATTCAAAACCGCGCAAACATTAAATTTTATTAGCTCTCTCGCCTTGCTTGTCTTGATTTTTAATTTCATTGCGCACACTCTTCTCAAAAACGTTGACTATCAGCACAAAATTAAACTAAAAAGTATTCGCTAGCTTTAGCGATTAAATTTAGTTTCATTAAACCTTTGATCACAATCAACCGCGTTCTCGCGCATTTTATAGTATTTTTCCATTACAAGTCGCATATTTCTTCGAATCTTTTTCTTGTAATACGGAAATTTTTCTGCTAATCAAATAAAAGAAATCGTCTTTATCTTTGCGCAAAGAAAAGAAAATCAACGTCGTCGTTGTCGCATAGCGTCGTTGTTGTCTTTTCCGGAAGCGTCAAACTCGAAGCGAGAAAAAAGTGTCGAGTGAAGTTCAATTTTGTGAGAATTCCCATTATGTGTATTTGTGTGGAAGTGTGGGAAAAGTGATTCAGTGATTTTTTTTTTCTTTGTAAATTTTCCGAAATACACCAGCATTAAGTCTTTTATTTTAAAAGAGGGAATAAAGGAAAAATCTATAAAAGAAAAGAAAAAAATCCGGAGAAAAATCAATTAAGTGATGAAAATATCGCGTTTTTCCTTTTTGCGAATTTGGCACTCTTTGTACATCGCCTTGCATGTAAGTGTTCAAAGGAAAACTTAAAAAAAGCGTGCTGGCAGATTCTTACAAAGAAGTCAAGAAACACAGGGGAAGCAGTAAAAAATCCTTCTCGGAGATATGAGAGCGTAGCGTATATGCTTTAATGTATGCTCGTACAAGAAAACCTATGGTGGCAACGTTTATCAATTTTATGTTAAACTGTTATTTATGTTAAACTTTATGTTGCGGTCTTGTATTCTTTTAAGTTTTTTTTGCCCTACTCGTCTTCGATCTTAAGCCTATACACAAAAATTTCCATTTCACCAAAAACCTAAAAATTTCATTTCGTCGATTTTTTTCTTCTCCTGCTCAATATCAAAGGAGCTTTGAGCTCTTAAGAATGCACGATCATAAGCTCCTTTAGTGAGAAAATAAATTATCTTTCAGTTTTATGACGAGCTATTTATAAAGGAGCCAAAAGCATTTGGACGCCAATGTCATTGAACAAGATTTTGATATGAGAATTTTATTCACTTTTTCGTTAAGCAATTTCATTAGCTAAAGTCATCGTACTGCCTTGTGTATTCATTGGATTTCTTCTGTGTGCCATTAAAATTATCGCAATGAGAAGATCCAATAAGCTTTCTGATTTGTGTTTACATGTGCGAAGCATATTCGTGTCGGTTTCGGGTTTAATGGTCACTCCTCAAGTCGCCACATGCTATAAAGTTTGTATGATTGATGGACAATCATGCAGACAGTCTCACCTTTAAAACACCCAAAATGCACACTCTCATGTAAGATATGACTTTGCTTTAAAAAAAAGAGAGTTCGTTAAAGAATTCTGATGCCTGCGACTGTAAAAAAAAACGCTTATACGTAACCTTTTTGTCTGAAGTTCCTGTGAGCAGCATCTTGAAGCAACATTCAAACCGTTTGACGGGGAGCGACGATCTGTATCCCAATGTGGAACTAAACAACTGTCTGAACTTCATCAAATAATCCGAAATCTGAGAATAACAAACCTTAAACAATTGACCAGGTCTAGCTTTCTAAATGCATGAACTTTTGGGGTCTTTTCTTGACAATAGACACTTTCGCATGAGATACGAGAACGAATAAACAGATTTTAAAGAAATGCACGCTTGTGTTCCACAAGGAAGCGTCCTCGGTCCAACAAAGTTTTTGCTCTATACGAGAGACGTTCCTCAAAATGAGACAACGACTACCAGGTTCGCTGACGACACGGCTCTCCTCGCTACGAATAAGACAGTCACACTTCCAACGGGAAAACTGCAACGCGCTTTGAACAAAATATTCGAATGGACCAAAGACCTGGCGAATCGTCCTAAACGAGACAAAATCAACGCATGTAAGATTTAACAAGAAGGCAAACAATTTACCTCTTTATCCAATTAGTACAAATTCCATAGGTACGCAAACGAGGCGAAATATCAAGGCATGACCCTAGACGCAAAACTTAAATGGAAGCAATACGTTAAAAAGAAACGGGAAAAACCTGCAAAGCTACGCGTGAACTGAATGGGCTTATCGAACGTTATTCGAAACTAAGGGTATATAACAAACTGCTTTTGTATAAGCAAGTTCTAAAAAGCATCTTGGAAAGTTTTTAAAATAAGACACTTCAAGCAATCGTTAATACTCCATGGTACATTGGAAATAGCGATTTACACAGAGATCTAGGAATCGCAACCCTGACTGACTAAAAACTTTGCTCGCAAACTTCGTACTCGTCTCTGAGGTTCGTGTTCCTCTCGGGAGGCATCCTAAGAGGGTTTCTCTTAGTCCTTGAAAATACATGGTTGTCATTACTAACTCTCCCAAAATATGATTTTTTCGTGGGACTTTCCTGCAGATGGTAGCACTTCGGACTGACAATCGGAGGGTCCTGGATTTAATGCCAGATCTAACCTACGATCGAACTGTGGAATTTGACAAAGAATAATTCGGGTGATGAGCCCCAAACTTTGTCTTCTTCTCCTTTTCGTCCACTAATTAAAAATGTTTTCAACATACAACTTTTCGCCCCTTTCATGCGACGTAAATGTTTCCATGAAAGAAGAGAACTAATTTTCAAAAAAAAAAAAAAACTTTTGTAGAGATTATTATCGGACCCTTGCTCGCTTCACCCAAGCATAAAATTTGTACAAAAAAATCTGAGTTTATAAAAAAATCGAGCGTAAAAAATGTACTGCTTCACAAAGATCATTTAATTTCTCACAGTCGCTTTTTTACTATATAAAACTGGTGTTTGAGAGGAATAAGGAAAAGATTTTTTTGCTTCCAGCAACCAATGTTTCACCTCCTAGCAAGCAATTGCCTGCAAATACTTAATTTTTACCTTTAAAAATAATTGTTTTCGACAAACAAATATTTTTTAAGTAAAATTTTCCTCTCCCTTTCGGCCCTTAAAATTTGGCGACTTTTCCTATCGCTGCTATCTTTGATATTTACCAAATAGCCGTTGGGACATTCCAAAAACTGCAGCGATGTATCTTCGAAAAATGCTTTAGATATTTTTAAGACCTGGGAAAGCCTTCAAGACTTGAGGCAAGCTAAGAAACTTATATAAAACTGCAACCAGAGGATATTCAATGCATGCACTGACTTCAGTCCACCTTCCCCAAAACAAGTGTTAAAGTCCAACAGTGCGTATGCAAAAGCTTCAGTCCATCTGCGACGAATTGAAAAATACCATAAACCATACCAAAACCCCGGTGGGGTGCCGTGGCGTAGTGGTTAGTGTGTGTGCTTACTACGCCGGAGGTCTGGGTTCGAATCCTGCCATCGTCACCTGAAAAAAAAGACTTGTTCTTTTCACGGTCCCCACCTCCGCAAGCCCTCGGAGAGTATTAATTGTCTTGAAAAACTTCTCAATGTGCCGTTCGGATTCGGCAAAAAATTGTAGGTCCCCTTGTATGTAAAGAAATTAACACACCAGCATACATTGTTGAGAAGTTGACCCTGGTTCACCTCGAGCTGTTGCGCCACTCTATTTATTTTTATTTATTTTATACCAAAAAGAAAACTGCCACGCCTCCAAAAAGTGGGCGGGATATAAAAATAACTGTTGAATACTTTATACTAGGCGGTTGCATACATTTTGGCCTAAAACTCCGCCTTTTCAACGAAAACCACTTAGTTGACCACTTTTTTTTACGCTACGCCCACAAAAGTGGGCGGAGGTACATATACTCCATATACAAAAAAGTTGGAGAACGCTTATATCTACAACTATTGTCATATAATTTTTAGTCAAATTTTATATATTTTTATTGAAAAAAAAAGTCATTTTAAGCTAAAATCCCTTAAAAAAAGTGGGCGTGGTCAATGAAAAGGCCAATTTTTTTTGGCTTCTTCAAAGACAATTACAAGGCAATATAACATACCAAAAAAGAATGCGCTAGCACCATTGTAACATAGCTAAAATTTGGAAAAAGTATTTTTTTAAGTTAGAGATGGTCGCACATAAGGGCCGGTGGTAGGCGTGTCTGTGGGCAAATTCAACTAATTTTCAAACTTTCAGCCAACCCACCAAATTTTAGCTCCCTACCTTAAAATTTAATGCCTAAAAGTTGTTTACATACGGACGGACGGACATGGCTTAATCGATTCTCATGTCCTCTTCGTCCCATTCATATCTCTAAAAGGTCTCAGGGGTCTACGGTGATTATTTCACTGCGTTACAAACTATACATCAAACTTAATACAACCTGGGTCGGGCAAGGTTGGGCAAGAAAGGGGAAAAATAAAATTTGAGAACCCCTCTACAGATTTAACTATCAGATTAATGAGACTCCGAAATACATTCTCCAATTTTTTGGGGCTCTGAGCCATAAAAGGAAAAAAATATCCCGTATCAACTCGGAATATCTCAATCTCAAATTCCTGCGTCAAAGTGGGAGAAAGTGCGCTTCCTGGGCGAGTTCTCTTTTTGCTGACGTGAGTACATACCTTAATAATGAATTATTATACAAGGGAACTCTTTCGAGGCAATAGACCTTTCCCAGGCTTAGTGGGGGCACAATAGATCACCAGGTCGCAGTGGAACACCAAACATAGTTTGTCTTTCAAATTCGAGCTTAAAAACTAATAAAACTAAATAAACTGAACTAATAAAAACCAGGCCTGTTCATACGAACGAGATTGTTATCGAGCGTGAGAATATGAGGCTAATCCGCCAACCAGTGTACATTTTTGAAGGAATGAATAACACCCCTTGAAGAAATCGAGGATGCCGGGTGGTCCGAAATTTATTAGCTGTCTTCTTCAACTTGATTTTCGCTAGCACTTGCTCATTTTCACTAAAGAATTTCAATTCCTTACTAATTATATTTACCTACTCTGAAACATTATCCGCACAACCTAGAATGCAAATCGTGAATGTTGACAAATTTATAATTCATTCTATGTATTCGCATAAAAAACGGTAAATTTGCTCGAAACATTAAACAGTTTCTAATTTGTTCGGGTCAAACTGTGCTAAAAACTCCCATAAATAATGTTGTTCACTGTAACGAGGTTTCCTTGTTCACTCTGTAGAGTAGGTAGTCTGCACAAAATTTTGTGTGTTCACTCTACTGGATTGTTCACTCCACCGATGTTCACTCTACCGCGAGTGTACTGTACAAACGAAAGTTAGGTTTCAAGACAATTCATTCATTTTTTACTAAGTGTCAAATCGCACTTACATCGCAGTAAGAAAATAAATGTAGCCACTAAAGTTTTACGGTAAAACTACTTCAGAGGTTCTTTTTATTACTCAAAACTGACCCTTTCGATATAATAGCTTAACAAAGGTAGATAATACTCAAAAGAAAAAATCAAAAGTCTTAGATTTAAGTTGAAACATTTCTTTAGGGAGTATTTACCTACTTTGCAGTTTAAAAAAAAAACTTTCCCAGACTTTTTCTGTATACTCTACAATAAGTACTTCAAGCCTCCATTGATCCATCCAGAAATATTTTTAAAAAAGCATAAAAAAATGAAACGGGAGCCAAACCGCTTATGGCCTCTTGAAAAAAAACATTCCAAACTAGTTTCGCTTTGATGTGTAATCTTAGCTCTTCTCTGAATGACAAGTCGGGCAAGGCTCAGCATTTGAGTGTTCTCTGGTACCGGTGCTGCTCATTCGGTTTGTAGTGGTCAAGGCATGCAGTCCTTTGAATTATTTTTTTAAAAGCCAATTCAGGGTGATTCACGCTGACTACTTTTATACACAGATTTAATTAGTCCTGCTCAAACAAAGCAAAAACCTATGAGCTCCAAAAGTGAGCTTGAAACAGCTCTTTCAGCTAAAGGGGGCGAAACCTACCAAGAAATCCCTGATCCACTTTTGTGGGTATAGGTAACATCTTAACCAACTGATCTTGGTGTGAGTATAACATATTGTCATGACTCTTCCTTTGTAAAGAGCCGGCACGGAAATTCTGCGGCGACAGAACGTCGTTTGCTTAAAGTTCAGCCCTAGCTCACGTCCGGCTAACTTTTTGCGCTCTTTCAGCACCAAATAGACCTAGACTACAATAGGCACATGTTTTTAAGCTACTTGAAGAGGAACTTTTATATCGCTTTGCATTTACCGAATAGGAACAATTTGTTATACTACACGTGATTTCTCGGTTTAAGACACAATTCATTTTTTAAACTATCCTCCGAACCCTTTTAGCTTCATTTCTCTTTTGACTAGGTTTATTCTCTTCTAAAACAAACTAACAGATAGCTTGATGCACTCGTGATCTCGATGACAATCGTGCTGCATGGCTTGGACCATTATTTCCCCTTAATCGGGGGACTGGAGAGATTTATTTACTGAAAAATTTACCTTAAAAATCAATTACGGACGCCATGTTATAGCGACTTGTTAAAACTTATTTCACACGTATCATTGTGGTCATACTTAGTAGAACTCCCTTTGGCATGCTAACTTTAACACGTGTAGTATACTTTATCGATTTGCAAATTTTTTTTTTAATAATTCTAACTTTTCTCTTTGCAGGTTAGTGTTACATTCATGCATCAACTCCCACGTATACCAGGTAATTTATTTTCTCAAGTCAATGATATAATTCGTTCTTAACACGAAATTTTAATTTCGTATCCAGTGTTGGCAAATACTGTGACCTACGTAACCTACATGGTCAGCGTTTTTAATTTACTACAATCGGCGGCAGTTAATTTAGGTATGTAAATCATATTCAATCCCAGCTGAAATCAGCAAAGTGTAACGTGAGACATAAATGTATCATTAAAAAGCTTTAAATTTTAAGTCACGCGGCTTACTGTTTTGTTTCTATCCCTTAAAACCCATTTGACAGCCAGTAATTGATCGATGAAAGTTTTGGCGAAAACCCCTTATTATAAGAGCAAACTTAGAGTTTGATGAATCAAAAAAGTAAAAACTTTACTTACGTAACAGAAACAAGAGTATGGATTTTCGTGCTGTGGAATGAGAGAAAACCGTAATGTCGGAAATTCAAGATTGTCGGACTGACAATTAGCAGGTCGTGGGTTCAGTGCCAGGTCAAACGAATCATTTTATGCAACATGTCTTCTAGCAACAGGACCTTCTATTCTTACGTTTAGTCGTAGAGTTGAAATACTAGCAGACAAAAAGTAGGGCACGATCCTGCTGCCTTTGCCGGGTACTTCTCAGACTAATTTTAGCATATTAAAACTAGTAAGGTGGTCGGTTTTTGACGAAAATTGAATCAGTATAGATTTTCAGTTCTTGTAGTCGTATGAGGCTCTTGAAATGGACCCAAAGGCCTTAGGAAACCTCACCAGAAAAAGTCAAACGGGGTCAAATCGTGTACCATATCGCTAACCAGTGCAGTCGCTTTACTCTGAGGTACCGTGTATCAAATCAAATGTCTATATCAAGACTCTCTAGAATTCTAGATCGCTTAGAACGCCTAGAGAATTCTAGATCGCTTAGAACGCCTAGAGATTTTCGTGAATCTATCGAAAGCTACGCTCCCTCTTTGAACCATTTTGAGCTTCTAATAAAGCGTGAGAGACGAATTGGGGCGAATCACTTAGATCGTTGTAGACGAAAACTCCAAGTACGGTGAAGATTTTATTTCTGACAGAAAGCGGAACATGATCTAGATTGCGGACGGTGGTCTGGAAGTTGTTGTTAAACTAAAGTTGGAGTATGGTCAAATCTGTGTTCCTAGTTAGTATCCTCGGCTGTGATGCAGATGGCAGCACATATGACTGACCAATCGAAAGGTCCCGCTCCTGGGTTCGATCCTACGATCCAAGCAATTGTTTCTTTAATTTTTTTTGCCAACATTTCTTTTTAAGTAAATTTTAATGTTACTTAAGCCGTACAGGCTCCCTCTATTTTGAAATTTAGTCGTAGAGTGGGTTGAAATACAAGCGGACGAAATTGTCACGGGAAATGTTCGGGCAATTGAGCTACAGTGAACACGATTTATTTTTCGTCTAATTACGACCACTTCGCCTGTTTTTGCATTATGTATTCGTTGCTACTTTTTGTGCTGTGATTAGGAATGGCGCAAAGAAGACTTATGTTGGTAAATTCTCCGCTAATTTTCCCCGGTCTAAAGGTATTTCCCCGAGATGGATATAATAATGTAATCCGCATTAGCAATTACTATGTATCCCTCGCCTTTAAGGCTTCAAAGCAATTCGTTCACCAAGAGATCCTATACCAAAGAAGTGGCTATAGGACTCTACCTTGCAGGTCTCCCCTGCTAACAGCTCCTCTGGCAGAGGTTACACCTAGTTTTCAGGTTGTAATCCCACGTGTTAGAAGTTGATTCAATAAAACTGACTTAGACTTTTATTCAAATAACTGGCTTAGCTCGGTTTTGATCCTCAAATTCCCGAGAACGACCTCTGCTTAAATGTTGCCAATCGCTCAGGCCTTTCCAGGGTCCTTAGGATTTCAGTTTCATATAACCCTTTGGTGTTCTTAATGGGTAAAGCTAGGTTTGCCTAAGTACTGGGCTGGGGCTCGTTAACACTTCTTTCATATGTAGTTCCCTCAACCGGACTACTCAACGGAACTCCTTTCCCGTTATTCAAGTCTGATTGAATTGCTTTCTCAGAACTGTTAAGTTCACAAAGTCCTACAGCTTAAGTTAATTATAGACCCTGTAATATACGCTCGCTAAGGAAATGTGTGCCCAGGTTCAAATAAAGAGAATCAGATACTGAATGGGCAACTGTATCAGTGTTTGCAGAAAGCTTCTTTTTTCAGTGGCTGTTCGAGGCAAAATTTTGATGTAAGGTGAACAAAATTCTTTACCGGTGGCGCCAGCATTGTCCGGCACTTTTGAATGAACAACTTACAATGCGATAAGAATTAACCACTCCTGCCTTGGAAACTTTAGGAGGGAGTTTAAATACTCAAAGAACCCGTATATCCATGTACACCAGGAAAATATCCTTAGCTCTTGGCTCTTCATTATAGTACTGGATTATCAGCCTTAAGAAAAAGCTGAGTAAGGAACTATCATAAGTTCTAGGGACTTGGCGGTTAAATGCCCCTGCAACAAGCACCTGATTGATCAAAAAAATCGTTTAATTGGCTGAGGAAAAAGTTATTCAAAACCGGGGAGCCTGCCGGTATATTCTAAGGTCCAATCGGCGAAACCCACAATCGTAGGAACCAGTACCAATAGCAGTGAGAGTTATAGGGCTGTGATGCCTCAGATCAGATCATAGCCTCGCTTAATTTAAAAAATTTAATACGGGGTATTAGTCGCGTCTAAAGAAATGTCTGAAATTTCTGAAAAATGCCTAAAAAATCTCCTTTTAAAAAAGTCCTTTATAGAAAAGTTTTCGGCTTTTTTCCATAAAAAATGATTTCGTGATTTCCGAAAGCCATTATACGACACATTAGGCGACACGAAACTTGCAGAAAGAGTTTACATAAAATAAATGCAACAACTTTGTCGTTTATCACTTTGAAACCTAGTAGTAGATTTTTTAATAATAATAACGCTAAATTGTGACTCTCTGAACTCATTAAGTACTGAATAGATGCGCATGACATTTACAGCAAATGAATTCTTGATTTATTGCCATGTGCTTATGGTTTTACTTTTCTATTTTTGCTGAGTTTTGTCAGTAATATGACCAATTAAAAAATTTTATTTTATGCATCGAAATACACCAAAAGCAGCGAAAACAGCGACCTGTGACTATACCCAAAGGGAAAAAATAGATCCATCCATGTAAAGAGTAATTTTTGACATGTCAATATCATTGATCGATTTTTTTTTTGAGGAATATTATTACACTGATCTCAAATTGTCTTTCTGGATGTCCGAAACTGTGATAGTCTTCCTTGCATTATAAAAAAAAGTAGGAGGTATCAGAAAAATATTCCTACTGATCAAGACGTGCTAGTTTTCAACTTGTATATGCTTGAAACTTTTTACGCCCTGTTCCAGAGGAATAGAGTATATTAAGTTTAATACCGGCGAAAAAGACTTTAAGGACATATGATCGAGACATATGATCGAGACAGAGGAATAGAGTATATTAAGTTTATGTGTAAAATGTAACGGCGAAAATGTAACATAGAGAAATAATAACGATTGATCCCAAAGACTTTAAGGACATATGATCGAGACCGAATTCTGAGTTGAATGAGCCATGTCCGTCCGTATGTCACCAATTTTTAGGCCTAAAATTTTGAGCTAGAGAGCCCTGTCATCCGCAGCAATAGAAGTGCTAAAATTTTTTGTACCCGCCCACAGACACACGGACACTCGGTCTAAATGTGCATCTACCGCCAGTGCTTTCAAAACTGTAAGACGTCGTGTAAAGCTGAAATTTGACGTTTAGCATCTCCTAATGAATATAAGATATAAAAATATTTAAAAAGTTTATAAAAAGGAAAAACGAAATCGGCAGACCGCCGCTAGTGGGCGTGGCATCGATTTAAAGAGTAAACCTTCAAATGCAATTTATTCAATATTTTTGTTTGAAATCGGAACATTTTTCCGTAATATATTATGTAGAAAATACTTGGTTCTTCATTTGGTTCTACATCATACAAAGTTTTTACCACACCCATATTTAGAGGCAGAATTCTAGAAATACCTATAAATTTTCAAAAAATCCTTTTCGACTGCTTTTAAGCTTTACTAAGGATAGAATAAGAAATAAAATTTGGCACATAAAGTACACCGGATACTATGTTAGATTTCGTTCATACAAAGTTTTTGGCCACGCCTACCATTAGAGGTTAGTTTCACAAAATTATTGAATTTGAACCAAAAAATTACAATTTTGCGTAAATTTTACCCGCAAACTTGGATATTTCTGTGCTAATATTGATTTTCGGTTAAAGGGGTTGGACATGCCACACCCCTTTTGGAAAAAGGATACAAGAACTCATAAAGAATACATTTTTAAAAAAAATAAAACTATGCTTTAATGGTAACGGGACGGGGAAGGAAAACAAGAAAATAAACGAATAGAAGGGAGATAGGAATGGAAAGGAGAATAGGAATGGCAAGGAGAATAGGAATGGAAAGGAGAATGGGAATGGAAAGAAGAATAGGAATAGAAAGGAGAATAGGAATGGAAATGAGAATAGGAATGGAAAGGAGAATAGCAATGGAAAGGAGAATAGTAATGGAAAGGAGAATAGGAATGGAAAGGGGAATAGGAAGTGGAATAGGGTATACCGCGGTCCGTTACAGATGGACCGATGCTATTACGTACGCACTATTGCACTTACTCACTGGTTTAACTAAGGAAATGTTTTAAATAAAAACATTCTGTTTTATTTTTTAAAACAAGCACAGACCAGACATTACATGTTATATTAACCTTATAAAAGATAAGACCTTTAATTAAACATAACGAAGAGCAGTCTCCCTATTTATTGATGTTGCTTTCACGACCAAAATTGGAGATGTACATTAATTCAAGTACAACTCCCATGTCTGGGCAAGTGCACCAAAGATGAGAACACAACAGCGCCAACTTGTTCAGCGTTCTTTAAAAATTTAAAGAAACTTAAAATCTATGAAAAAAATATTTAAAACCTTAGACAATACTCAGTAATGTCATGACAGTTTTGAAAAAAAGTGGACTATGGAGCGCATTTTTGATGAAGGGTGGGTAAATTTTAAGGGCCGATGTTGAACGTGTACCACACCTAAACGTCAAGTTTTTTTCTGCATTTCATTTGACATTTCTCAATTTCAGACTAACTCAATTTGAACCGTGCACTTTGTGATTTTTTCGGTCAATTTAATCGTCCAAGTGTGCGTCCAATCGGAAAAATCGTGCAAAAATTTGAGCAAACCGGGTCTGTAGGAGATGTGAAAACGCCAGTGCTTGTACAGCTCGTACTGCAGAAAATATTGCTGCTGTTCGCGATAGAGTGGCTGAAGAGCCGTCCACCACAACTCGTCGTCGTGCCCAACAATTGCACCTCTCACGCTCGTCGTTGATGAACATTATGCATAAAGACTTGCATTTACACGCTTACAAGGTGCAATTGACTCAAGACTTAAAGCCTCTTGACCATTTTGAGCGTCGTCAACGGTCAGAATGGTGGCAAGAAATGGCAACAGTGGATGATTTTCGAAACAGTGGCTCTTTTGTGCGACAAATTCAATGGCCGTGTTATCTCACGTGGTGGCGATGTCAAATGGCCGCTAAGATTATGTGATTTGACACGGTTGGATTTTTGCTTTGTGGTTATTTAAAAGAAAAGGTGTACGTCGATAAGCTAGCAACAATTCAAGAGCTAAAGGATGAGATAATTCGCCACATTAACGGCATAGAACCTCAATTGTGCTTCAGCGTCATCGAAAGCTAGGACCATCGGATGGAGTTATGCCGCCGAGCTCGCGGCGCGACCATTTGGCCGATATTTTGTTCCATACATAATTGAACCATACCAATAATTTCCTAAATAATTTGTGTTTTATTCAAAATCAACATCGGCCCTTAAAATTTAAGCACCCTTTAGTTGTGGATTATTTTGAAAAAATTATATTCTCTTCTCGAAATAACTTTCTTACATGCCCGACAATCTATGTCAGAATTGAAATCGCAAAAATTAATTCAGCTTACAACATTCGTAATTAGATCACTAGAAACTTTTTAAACTCCTTTCTCACAGACCAACAACAACATTCCAAAACGTGACAATAGATTTGTCAATCTATAAATAATGCAGTCATTCTAAAATAAAATACATGTCACGCTGCCCAGCTTACTCGTTGAGACGGACCATATAGGTGGGTGGGTATTCTAATTTTATTTTGAATACAGAACGTATCTACTATGTATGCGAAATGTTGATGAGTACACGTCCGATACATAAAAAATTTTCAAATCCGTTTCCGAATATTAAATCAAGCATGCTTCACATTTTAACTAGTCTCAAGAGACATATTCTAGTAGGTATATATTTCGACGTCTCTAATTTTGCTTTTGTTGCCTGCCCAAGTATTTAAGGAAGTAAGATCCCAAAAAAATCAATCGATAAAAAAAACAATCTAAAAGCACCTTGACACAACCGCATTATGCATACAAGCAATTGGGAAATACCTTGAAAAGAAGCATCTTGTCTGCATTAAATTGCTGCTATCCTCTCAAGCACTAAAAATGTGAAAAGCCTTTTAAGATTTTTACATCCCTTTGCCGTTCTCCATATCCTATGAAAATTTCCTGCTTGAATAGGCTTGAATGAATAAGTGATTGCCCTTTCGAGAAAATTCCTACACCTGGATGTGGGTGTTTTTGTTTTTCGCCAAGCCGTGCGAAATCTTTTTGACCTTTTTTTTTTTGCTATGCTCTATGGGATCATTAAAAAATCACGTTTCACTGGCAACTTTGCAACAGTGCCCTACGGCTGAGGGTTTCGATTAAATTAAAATAAAAAAAAAATGAAACAGCACAAGATGCGGGTAGAACATGCAGGCTTAGGATGATTGTGTAGGATGTGCTTGTTATTCAAACAGCGTGGGACATTATTCTCTTGGGTAAAATGTTTGTTTTTCGTCCTGACCCTTAAACCCACCCAATGGTGATGGTAGGTGTAATTCAAGTATGATCGAAAACCGAATTAATTTTGTGTGTCCAGGCACAACCTGTCATTTAAATCATGTAATCAATGTGTTAAGTGGAATCAGATTATGTACGGTTATAATTGATTTATTGACTGCTTATTGTCCGACTCAATTACTTATCGGCTTACAATGGATTGGCTGATGATGATGATGATGGCATTTTTTTTTATCTCTTTCGTAGAAATTCGATACAATACATAAATGTAATTCAATTAGGCATTAGAACAACACTTAGGTATACTTGAAGTAAGCCTGATTCATAGACCGAACTTGATGAATTAATATGGTTTCACTATAATTTCACAATAAATGTGCGTTGAATTTAGTGAAAACTTTCACACTAGCTCTTGGCTCACCAAGTTTGTTAATCGAACTATCGATTCTACGGACTGCGATTTAACTAAAAAGTAGAGGGCATTTGATCTTCCTTACATCCCTAGGGTGCATTGGAAAATAATTCATTGGATAAAAATCCACCTTAAAATCAGGAGGCTGCGAATTCATACCCAAGCGATTAACTTTACAGAATGGAGGGAGGGGAAAATGCCGTGTTTTAACATATTTTTCTCCTAAGTCCAAATACTCGTGGTAGTATCATCATAATCATTTTCGAATGCCGCTTGTCCTTTAAAAGGGTCGCGGAGCAAGGGTAGCTAAATGGTCTTTTCATCGTTCTCGATCCCCCGCCACCAACTCAAGAGACTCCAGCGCAATCCCCAGGCGGTACTCAGAGAGGTTCTTTACCTGATCCCACCACCTGTTTCTTGGCCTACCAGAGGGCGACGCGCTCGCATCTCGGCTAGCATGACCTGTCTAGGAAGTCTTTTATTGGGCATGCGAACAACGTGCCCAATCCATCGAAGAATCGATCGCTCCACTCGGAGAAGTAGCTGCTCAACATTAAGATTCCCACGAATACTGACGTTTCTCACTCTATCCCTTAGCGTAACACCAGCAACGCACCTCAGGAATCTCATTTCGGCAACTTGTACCCGCGACCTAATTCTTTCGGTCATTACCCAAATTTCATGACCATAGATGAGGGTCGGAACGAACACTGAATTAAAAACTGAGATCTTTGACAACTCAGTATCACTCCTCCCATCATCCCAGTATCACTCCTCCCATTCGTGAAAAAGACCCCTAGATACTTGAACTTCTCCACCTGTTTTAATGGAACTCCATTTATGTGCAGAGTACACTGCACAGAAGTTTGGGAAACAACATCACTTCCGACTTTTTCACGTTTACTTTCATCTCAGCATCACCAGACGGCTGCAAACCTATCCAGTGCTCGTTGAAGAAAGCAAGGACGGCCAAATCATCTGAGAAAAGCAGATGGCTCATCCTGATGCCAGCCAATTCGAAACATTGCTCGCCAAGACTGCACTTCACAATCCACATCCCAGGCGAAGTCCAACGCGCACATCAAAAGGTCAGGATTTGACGCCATTTATCCGCACATAGCTTCTGCAGTTTCCATACAAAGACTGGATGGCTCTCAGAAGAGGCCCACTCAGCGCAAAGTCCTGCAAAGCTCTCCACAGTGTATCCCGAGGGACTCGGTCATACGCCTTTTCCAGATCTACAAAACACGCATAGACCGGTTTGGCCTTTTCTCAGGCCTTCTCAAGAATAACCCTCAGAGTAAAAAGCTTATCGGTCGTGGCTCTGCCAGGCCGAAAGCCGCACTGTTCTTTCCGTAGCAAAGGCTCGATTACAGCTCTGGAACGCGTTTCCAACACCTTCGCGAATACTTTTCTCGGAAGACTCAAGAGAGATATGCCCCTATAGTTGGCGCAATCTCTCCTGTTCCCTTTTTTGAAAATGGGCACTATAACTCCTGTTTGCCAATCACTAGGTGCCTTCCCGCTATCCCAGGCCACCTTAATGACACGTGTTAGCCATTTAAGACCCTCAAGTCATTTAACACCCATTGCCTTGAACATTTCTGGTCGGATTTCATCAATTCAGGCAGAGTTGCCAACTTTTAGCGATTTAATCGCCTTGCTTCGTCTACTGTGGGACTATTCTCCGCCCTTCATTTGAAAGAAGGGTACCGTCCTTGTATTTAACCCCTTGAATGAGATTCAACTTCCTTCCTCTGAGCCGTCGAATGGTCTGCCAAAATATCTTGTTTGCAGATCTTTAATCGTGCTCCAATTTCTCGCCGAACTTTTTCCATGACTGTTCATTGGCAGTTCTGACTGACAGATTGGAGGTCCTTCGCGTCTCATTGTACCGGGCTCGAGAAGTTGAGTTTCTACATTGGATCCACGCAATGTAGGCTCTCTTCTTCTATCTGATGGCTTCTTGAACTCCAGGCGTTTTAAACCAAACAGTTCGCTTCTCACCACCAGCCGCTACCCCAAGCCGCTTCACTCCACAAACATTTCCTGCAGAGCCAATGACTGCCGATAAAAACAGCTGCCATTCCTCCTCTACATTCAAAAGTTCAGTTGAAATTTGTTCAAACTTCTCCGAAACATGCTGTGAAAGCGCTCTCTGAAATCAGAGTCAGCTTTGCTACCTTATGCGGGTGACCGCATAAATCAATCAGAACCTCTGATTTAAACTGTGCTTGTACCATGTGTATCTGTGAATGTCTTTGTGTGGGAAAAAGGTGCTCATGATGGACAAGCCATATGCACAGCAAAAGTCCACAAACTTCCCTCCGTTCCTGTTTTGATCCCGGTCACCGTGCCTCCCGATCACACTCCTCCAAGAACTGTCGTCCGTACCCACATGTGCATTGAAGTCACCCATCAGGAGAAAGAAGTCTATTTCTGCCACTCTGTCCAGGGCAGCATCAACTTCGTTCAAAAAGGACTCATACTCTGACTTCCGATTTGGTGCCTAAACCTGAACCAGAGCCAGAGTCGATCGTTTAAGCATAAGCTTTAAGATCAGAATCCTTCCCCCTAACGCAATGACATCGAATGCATTTTCTGACCACCGGGGGCTTGTGAGTATCCCCACACCCGCCAGTGCATTCATGTGATTCGGGACGCCAGACCAGAAGAGCTTCCACACATCATCGAAGTTTTTGGTTCCAGAACCCTTCCACTTAGTTGAGGCGATGCCAGTTGCATCGAGTTTGAAAGTATGACGAATGAAATACCGATGAGAAATATTTATCTATATATTAACGCTATCCTTTTTTAAATAATATTTATTAACTGACTTGATAGTTTCATTATTCCACGATATATCGAATATATTGAATGTTATAGGCAAAAGTCTTCCGGATTGCCTTATATAACTTTGAAGCGGACTTTTTCGGCCTGCATACTTTCCTCAAAAGTTTTGTTTTTTTGTGATAGTCCCGGGAAATGGAAGTTTCGACAAGACGAGACTTAAAAGCAAACCGATCACATCCAGGAGTTAATTTTTCAGTAGAAATTTTGAAGCAGAACGCCTGCTTTGAACTTATCAAGCTCCGAGCTCAAAATTCAAGATTCCTAAAAAAGAGTTCGTTGAAGAATTTCCGTGAATCAATTGAATTTGAGACCGAGGCGTTTTAACTTTTGGGACACAAGAAATGGGAATCTAGTAATTTCTAAATCATCAGAGAGAAATACATCTCTTGCCCTCAGATACATAAGAACACCGCTAAAATCATATTTATGTTAAAAATAACTTTCAGATCAGTTTCAAATGGGCTCCGTCTTGAAAAGCCGGTCTCCATATCAAAGCTTTTTGAATGCATCGTGAGAAAATTGAATTTCACATTAAAGATCATATTTACGAATTTCAACAGAGTTTTTTCTATGTCGCTAGACAACTTGGAATCTTTGTCAATCTTTGTCAATTTGTCGGTACAATTACAAAATATGTACCGACAAATCTTTGTCATCTATCTTTTGTAATTGCTCAATTATCTGTTGAAAATGTCAGGTTTCCGCGGCTTAAGCGAATTTCAAACTTTTGATTCTGTGAACCATGTCTTAGTGTTGAAGAAGCGGGTAGGACTTGTATTCCCTACTTTCAGGTTTCAGGCTCTGTTTCCAGCTAACCGTCTCCAGTTTTGCACGCGAAGTTGGCTGACATCCCCTTCCACTCGCGTGCGCCACCTCAGTTTCGGTACTCCTCTACTGTGCTGTGCCTGCAGGGTGGATCCAAAGATATTCCGGGCCGCAGCGTTGGTGTCCATCTGCTCTAGATGTCCCAGCCATCGTGGCCGTAGTATTTTAACTCTTCTGGCCCGTGTCGCTGTACAGTTCGATGTTAAATTCTCCTTCACTCTCCGTGTAGGCAGACGAAACCATAAATGGTCCGAAGAATTTTCCTCTCGAAGCAACCTAAAGCGCTTTCATAGTAAAGCAGCACCATAAAGTAGGGCAGGGACTGAATCTTATAAAAGGATACTTTAGTTGCTCGAAAGAAAGCTTTGCTACTCGATTGCCTTTTTGGTGGACCTTACTAATTTATCTCAGCTTATCTCATTCTCTGCAACATGCATTCGATTATTGTATTAATCGAATGTCCTTAACAAGAGCCAATTAATTTTAAGATCTAATTTCCCGATGTAGTCTGAAATCCACAACACTTTTCTGACCTTTATAAATGCCTTTTCTACCAATAGAGACCCCATTGAAAAGCTTGGACTTGGTTTCTTTAATACATTTTCTTATAGTCGCGCTGCGACATTGAGCGACCTTATACAACTAGATGCAATCTTTTAGACAAAATTTCACTTAGTGCAAGAAGTCATGCGCATTATATTATGCTTGTGAGAGACTTCCTGTTTTCGCGTACAAATATCCCAATTCTGTTGTCTATGCTCCCAAATTCCTTGGGAGGGTGTTGAGAGACAGTTATTTCTTTTATCAAAGTAGGCATAGAAACAATTATAGTCGGTAATGAGTCAATTTCCACGTATTTGAAAAAGTCGTTTAATGCAATAAACAGAGACATAGATTCTCACATTTCAACGAAAAATCTTAAAAGTTTATTTTGAAACAAAGCTTGATATTGTCGTTCTCAACAATTTGTCAAAAGTCCTGATCGATCCGAGTTCCGCTAAAAAGAATTCGATAGAGACTTCAGACATTTTGTTGAGAATGATAATATCAACCTTCTGCCAAGTGTTATAGTTTCCCTTGTAAGCGACTATAATTTACCGACGGAAAGTTTTTGGAATTTGGTTATATTTAAAAGCCTTTGGCTTTTAGTTTTTCTATTCCTATTATTTTTCCGTCTTTTCTCTTTCTTTCGCCGTGCGTAATACAAAATATTGGCGCTTTTTAAGGGTAGCCATGACCCCTTGATCGCGAACTAATAATAAAAGAAAGTAGTTAGAAATAACTTATTCGAATGGGCACAGTAACAGCCAAGTAACAGAATAAAATTTGACACTTACGTCTGAGGAATTATGAGTTAAGCAGGTCGTTACCAATTTTTATAGACTTGCTCCAAGTCCTAAATTCCAAATGCTCTTCACAACTTAACTGGTTAAGAAAATCAGAACGTAATCGAAAAGTTTTTTCATTTAGTCTTTTCTCTCAACAGAAATCACGATCGGTTTTTTAGTAGTGCCTAGTAAAGAGCGTGACCGTTTTTTTTTTGTGTTTTCAGACAGACTGTCTCAGTCGACTTAAGGAGGGACAGCGGCACAGAAAATAAGGTGTTTTTTTTTTTTTTTTTTTTTGAATACTAGGATGGACGGAGACTAAAACTCCAAAATCTTTCAAAGATACCAATACGCCCACTATAGCAGGTACATAATACCGAAGTAGCCGATATTGGTTATGCCCGATTTCCACGATTTCCGGGTGCTAAAAAACCACCCATTTATGAGAGACACTATGAAACTGCCAGAACGCACTTCATAGTAGTAAATTTTCGCTCTCTCATAATACTTCTTGACTACAACTAAGTTAACTTAACAAGTAGTTTACGCTTCCATAGTGTTGATCGCATTGGATAGGTTGCTTTCCAGTGAATGCACCTACTAAGCCGTTCATTCATGCGGCTTCACCCTACGTCGCTAGATCGAAGGGTCTTGTTCTTTGTAGTCGTCGCTCGTTGTTAACATCGTTAAGAGTCTCGTTTAGAGTACGGATCATTTCATTGTTGCAATGAACATGAAGGCGAGCATTTAGCTTTCGAGCTAAGTTTGTTACTTCTTCGCCCACGGTAGCTATTCCTAAATCTCTGTGAATATCGCTATTCCTAATATACCATGGAGCATTTACAATTGCTCTTAGTGTTTTGTTTTGGAAAGTCTGCAACATGGACATGTTGCTCGGCTTGGTACAACCCCAAAGTTGTATACCGTATGTCCAGGACGGCTTTAACACCTGCCTGTACAAGAGCAGTTTGTTATATGTGCTTAATTTCGAAAATCTTCCGATAAGCCAATACATTTCCCTGAGCCTAATCTCGAGCTCGTCACGCTTCTTCTTTACGTGTGGTTTCCACCTTAGTTTAGCGTCCAGTGTCATCCCTAGATACTTCGCTTCATTTGCATAAGGTATTTGTACAGAATGCTCGTTGGAGGCTTCTCGTTGATGACTCGACTGATTCACCTGTTGCCAGGATGGCCGTATCGTCCGCAAACGTGGCCACGACTGTCTCGTCATCTAGAGGTATGTCTCTTGTGTAGAGCAGGAACAGGGTCGGACCGAGGACGCTTCCCTGGGGTACGCCAGCCCGAATTTGCTTGAAACTCGAGTATTCACTACTACACCTAACACGAAAGAGTCTGCTTTCAAGATAATTTTCCAATATTTTAAACATGTCTTCCGGCAAGTTTTGCCGTAGCTTATATTTCAAGCCCTCGTGCCATACCTTGTCGAAGGCTTGCGATACGTCGAGGAAAGCACTTGAACATATTTTTTTCCCTTCTAAGGCTTTTTCAATTTCATGCGTTATTCTGTAGACTTGATCTATTGTGGAATGGTTAGGTCTGAAACCGAATTGATGATCCGGGATCAAGCGTCTTTCTGCAATTATTGGTTGTAATCGCTTCAGCAGAAGTTTCTCAAATACTTTCGATATTATCGGCAGAAGCGATATGGGCCTATAAGATTTTTTATCATTTGCGCATTTCCCCGGTTTAGGAACCATAATGACTTCAGCAACTTTCCATTGTCTTGGAACGTATAGAAGTCTAAGAGAAGCGTTTATCATATAAAGTAGCTTGACTAATGCCTTTTTTGGTAGCTCTTTTAATATTTCGCCAGTGATCAGGTCGTAACCCGGGGCCTTATTATTTTTAAGTTTGCTAATTGTCTGTCGGAGTTCAACTAACGAAACTTTTTTCATTCTAAAGCTACCAGGTTCCCCGTTGTTGTTTAGAACGTCAGCCAACGGCGGACCGTCGAAAGGCTTGAATGTTTCTTCTAAATGTTCAGCAAACAAATTCGCTTTCTCTTTGTCTTCTCTTGCCCATTCGCCGTTAGCTTTTTTTATTGGTGCCGAGTGGATTATAGGTTTCTTGATATACTTAACTGCTTTCCACAGCGAGTAGTTTGAGGTCCTATCCGCCGACAAGCCTTCAAGGTATTCAGTGGTCTCACGATTTTTAAGATCTAGCAACATTCCTTTCAGTTTGTTAGAGAGATGATTCAATAGGGTTTTGTCTGGTGCAAAATAAGGTGTAATCTCGTCGTTATCATAGTCGAGAATTATGGCCCGTGACTATTACTACAGGAAAAAGGAATATGTGCTCTAAGCTTAATAAGCTTTTCTTACGAACTAGTCTTATAGTTCCACTCCACAGACAGTTTTTTCTCGTTACATTTAATTTTTAGTTATTCTTGACCAAAGTGCAGTTGTACCTCTCCAGCCGTTTTTCCTCTGATTCTGATTCTTCTTGATTTCTGATCCTTCACCAATTACATTTAAGAATCATCAATGATCGAGAAGTACAGGTTATAAAAAAAGAACTGATTCATTTCATATAATTACGAAATTATTTAGTTTATACAGGATGAGCAGCGGCTTGTATACGGGGAAATACATACTCAAACGCTGAATATAGCACAAAAAACCTAATTGATGTCACCTGGTTTTACATCGCCTTAAATGCTGTAAATGTCAGATTCATTAATTTTTCAATTTAATGCCAAATATTTCAGTCAAGCTGTTTTATCCCTGTTTATAATTAATTTCATTGTTTACGTCTCTGCGAGATGTCTGTTAATTAAAATTCAATAACAGCTGCCATAGTTTGCATATTATCCAACGTGCCACTGCCACTGACAGCTGGTGACGTGTTGTAGTTTCAATATTTCACTCTAGTGTTGATAAGCATTTATAGTGAATATCTTAAAGTATTAAACTCTGAAATTGATCATTTGCTAGTTTGGTGTTGTTATTATCTTATTAATGATTCAATTAATTTAAAATCACTATAAACAAAAGTGACGACGTTTACTCTGGCGTATGTGTAACATTTTTTCCCTGGATCCCGAGCGTGGATTCATTGATTTTCAAGCATCTGGAATCTTTATGCTTACTCAGATTTGTGTTTTCTGCTTCGTTCAATGCATTTGTATTTCAGCAGCGTTTTTTTCCTCATCCTTGGTTCACGTCGCGTCGGCCAATATTGTGAATCATTTGCTAACAATGCACGTACACGTGTAGCGCTTCTTCATTCTTTGCTTCTTCTTTTTCTTTTCACTAAGGCGCAATGATCTGAATTGAGGGATCATAACCTTCCCACCTCCTACTGCATTCCTAATGGTCTGCTTGTTGGGCATACCACCGGAACCACTGATTCTTTGCTGTTGACTTAAAAAAACGCAAACCTAATTTCATATATGTTGTTACAACAAGCCGCTTCAGTCGACATACATCAGCATTTAGAATAGTCGGATTAAATACTCTTATGTCAAGTTGAGACTGTGAATGCTATCACTGCTACTGATAACAGTGTTATTTCAAGAGAGCACCCAACAAACATACTCTCGAGAGATGTGCTCTACAAATCTAGAAAAAACTCTTATAAGACTCTCGTAAGACTCTTGAATACTCTCAGAACATAATCTTTTTTGATTAAATTGAATTTTACTGTCATAGTACTCTCATTAAAACTGTAAAAGGCTACCAGAGTAAAAAAAGACGTAAACTCCCACTATGAGAGAGTATTTGATTCTTGTTATGTGTGTTCAACTCTCATGTTACTCTTAAAGAGTAAAAGTACTATAAGAAGAATCATTATGAGAGTCAAAGTATCGAAGTACTCATAAAAATACTCTTTCCAGCCTAACACTCTTGTTCTGAGACCGGATGGCTGATAAAAATACCTGTTCATGTCAATTCAAAATAATTGCGTCCCACCAAACGTCAAAAGTTATTTTGTCAGTATGTAGTATGCTTGCGGTGACAGAAGTTTTTTAATTAATTTAATGCTTTTTTTATGGAGAAAAAAATGTAGGTATCTCTGCAGCACAAATTGCCATTGAAAACAAATTCATGGCCTGGTTGGCCAGCATGGCTTGGCTGACTTTTTATACACGCAAACAAACTTACAGTCAACTCCAATGACGTCAGATTTACATTTACTTTAGCGAGTAAATGTCATAACATGCGTATGCCGTAATCTTTATATTCCTTCATTCATGTGCACGCGGCAATGATGTAAAAACAGAAATTGCGTCTTTAAACAGTACGAAATCACGACATTTCTAAATTCTTAAAAAAGTTTATTTACTCTGATTCGGGAAGACAAAGGCAATTTCACTCTGGTTAAACAGGTAAAACTCTGGAAAACAGCCAATATGCTCGCACGAGGAGAGCTAATCTCTGTTAAAAAAGCTTAATCGCGCACAAAAAGTGAATGACTCTTATTAGAAAATTATTTTTTCCGCCATTTAATTTCTTACCTCTTAGAGTTACCAAAGTCAAGGTATACGCATCTAGTTGATTTGCATTCGCTTGTTATAAAAACAATAAAAAAAAATTTATCGAAAAGATTTTATGAATGTACGAAGAAATGTTAATTAATTTTTTTTTTTTTGTAGGATGGTAAGAGATACATTTTGGTTCTTATTATGCCCTAAAACTAGGATATATTTTAAAACGTATAGTTTGTAACAGTAAATTACTACCGCGTAATCGCATACTAAGCATTTTAATATTTATTTAGCATTTACTTAGTATTTTTATTATCGACATAATCGACCACGCAGCTTAATGCGGACGGACATGGATCATTCAACTCCCATTTCGTCAGCGATCATATACTCTTACATCCTATTTTACTCCTTACCCTCTTGGTTGAGGTAAAAAATACATTTTAACCAGCGAAAATGCGGCAACCCTACTGCGATGAGCTATCATTTATGATTTCTTTTTTAAACTGATTATTTTCGTGGCGCTTTGTTTTTATCGAAGTAAAATGTTAACTTTAGCAGATAAATTTTCAGTTGCACAAAGTTCTTGCATAAATAACCTCAGAAAAAACATTATTAAAGTCAATAATTTTGATGACAATGGTGTACCATCAAACAGCGCATTGAGAATAACAATTTCTTTTAGAAGAATATCTTGTTCTCTTTTTTACTTCATGTCCTTAAAAAACTAAAGCATTTTTGGCACACAACATGATAAAGATGACACGAAAATTGTTTGTTATATGTTTCTCTCTCTTTCAAACAAGACTAGCTCTTCACATCCCATAAGAAGAACTTATTGTCTTTTTATGAGACCGAATAACTCTTGCAAGGATAGTTTAAGACTTTTTATAAGATCAAAAAACTCCCATAAATGGGGCCATTTAACTCCCGTAAGACTCTCTTAAGCGCTCTCGTAGTACTCTATGAGAGGCAAATTCCAAGAGGCAAGCTCTGGAAGAATACTCTCATAAGCCTCTCGTAGAGTGTTATGGGAGGAAAAATGTTAGTTGGGCAACTAAAGTCAGTTAATAATGAAAATAGTCAGCACAAAATTCTCGGCTGTTTTTGCACTGAACTGCTCTCAGCGATAGCTGCTACCTGATATCACTCTTAAGCCCATCAATACTCTTATGCAACAAGATAAGCATGGCAACTTTTATTTCATCACAGGGCGAAGGAGTATTCGAATTTAAAAAAAAAAAGGTCCTAATATAACATTACTACTCGCCAAAAATAAGACACTTTGTCGCAGGCCAAAGATCGCATAAAAAATATTTTTGTTCATCGGCTACATACAAATGAACAATAGAAATAAATAAATAGAGTGGCGCAACAGCTCGAGGTGAGCCAGGGTCAACTTCTCAACAATGTATGCTGTGTGTGTTAATTTCTTCACATACAAGTTTATCTACAGTTTTTTGCCGAATGAACAATATGTTTATCAATTTAAGACAGAAAAGCCCTTGGAAAGATAGTTGGAATGACAAGAATCTTGTAAATAAAAATAAAACAATTATTCGCTATATGCTACTAAGTGTAAATCTTCTGAAAAGATTAAATACCAACCAACTGAAAACACCAGGGTGTACAATTGTTTCCTTTTTTTTTTTCTTTATTCCTGTGATCTTTCAAGGCATCTTTTTACCATAAATCTTTAAAAGACTTTTTAATCTTAGTTTTTAATTCGTAAACACAAATATTTAACGACTTCACTTTTTTCTCTTTTCAGGTAATTTTATCGCGAATTTTTCTCCAAACTATTTATACGAGCCTTAAACTTATTCATCTTAAAATGTAGGTACATATTTTCAACTTGTAAAAAGGAAAAAAAAACTTGTATCAACTTGCACCATCAAAGCTAGTCAGAGTTACGCGTGTTAGTAAAACCTAACTTAAATACGAAGACGCCGACCTCTTAAAATAGTTTCGATAGAAACGACATAAGAACTGTCATGGTCTTGGCAAGATTCCAGTTCCGAGCCGAGTACACGTGCCTCAGAAAACCTTAACCTTTCCGGAACTGTGAACTGTTTATCATATACATACATTCAATTTAAGTCTTTCAATTCAAAAATGTTGTAATTTTAAAAAATTTAAGAAGTATCGATCAGTTGACCATAGAAAGAAATATTAAATAATATTTAAAATGAACAATGTAAAAATAAAAACAAAATTCATAACATTCCAAGTATCTTTGCCGTGTTTAAGTAAATACACACCACTTCAAAAGGCTTTAAAAGAAAAAAAACTTAAAAAAAAAACAAGATTAGGGTACAAGTTCGAAACGATAAAAATCCGTTTTTTTTCAATTAAGACAACATGCTCAACTGAACTGTGAACACCATCCGTCATTTGCTGACGTAAATAAAAGTTTACATAATCTTTTTAAAACTACTTTCAGTGACGTTTCAGTTAAACAACACGTTTGTCTTTGCGGTGTCGATGCCACAATTAGGATGGTTTTCCAACGTAATATTGTAACAGTGAATCATACCATTGAGCGTCGCTATCTGTGACAATTAAAGCCACAAACGACTTGGAAACAAGTTTCCATAATTCTTTGGATTTTTTCGTATTTTTTTTTGCCGATAAGACAATATTCCGGCCCCCTTTCACTAGAAAACGTATTCAAGCTGTTCGCGAACCAATGACGTACGTAAGTACCCAGAACGTCCGCATAGAAGCTCACTGAGTCGTTTCGTTCACAGTTTATTGTTATTGATTAATTGCAACAACACGCGTGGGGTTTACGCTTCTCTAAAGTAGGTAGAAGCAAGTATTTAGATACTTTTTGTATATAATATATAGCAAATTTGATTATAAACCCCCTGACCTTGAACGCAGAGTTTTTTTTTTTTTTTTTTTATTTCTTCTGCACGAAATGTTCTCGAATTTCTTCGAGTGTATCGTGTGGCGTATGCGTAACATTTATGTTTGCAAAAAAAAAAAACAGCTGCCCGTGTTTTTGTTTCATTGTTAGTTGGCGACATGCGTTTCCGAAAGAAGTCCATAAATTATAAAACAAGCAAACGCTTAAAAGGGAAATCGATTACACATTTGTATAGGTTTGTGCCAGGACTTGGTTTTGAAATCGCTTTCCTTTCCATGACACTGCCCGACTCGTATCCTTCCGCTGGTAGTTGTGGGCAAGTAACATTTTGACCTCGAGTGACGACGACGTGATGTCTGCAGCGGAGGATTGCTCTTGAAGTTTTCCCATTTACGGCGAACTTGAAGAAGGACGTCTTTTCTTGACGCCGCACAGAATACACCAGATCAAGGTTATCCTTCAAGGGCGACATAGTCATCCATGATGCAAAAAAAAGAAACTAACTAATGGGGTGGAACAAAAAAAAAAGATAGCCTGACGAGGGTTCACAACATCATTCACTTTGGTAACGAGCATTACATGCTAAAGACAGCTGATGGATACAAGGGTCATTGTGGATAGAATTTGTGACGGCAGAGGAACTTGAAGTGTTTGGATATGTAAATCGTACTTTTCCAATAGTCTGTTAATGTGTACTTTAAATTGATGACGTGTTTGAACCGGATTGACGCAAATCACCGAAAAAGGGAGGATATTAAGTTCATTTTTTTAAGGGCTCTTTGAAAAAGCTTTATCGGCACTAAGATGTCCAGACTGAGTGCATATATTCTGATAGAAACTTGAGTCTTACTTACTTATTTACTTAAAGAGCTCCGGACTCGTGAAGGGTCTCTTCCTGGTTTACAATAGCCTTCTATCTCCTCTGCGATTCCGGGCACAGTGCTTTCAATGGTCCAGACCTGGCGCTCTTACATCCGCGTTGGCGTGGTTCTTTAACCGAAGGCTAAACCCAAGGGGGGGGGGGGCCAAGAAAGAGCCTAGTATAATTTCTCCTCTGCTTATCCTAAGGTTATTTTTGAACGAATCTCAGCTAGGTTGTCATTTGTGGAGTTAATGTCAACACCTCCTTTTGGATGCACTCCTTTACTACCTCGAAATTGCTGCTACCAACGGTGACGTTTTGACCTAAGCGGCTGATGGATGACTTTTTGTTTGCTGATAACATGTACTTAACTTTATCCTCATTAACTTCCAAAGTAATCAACTTCGTCTGCTCTTCAATTGCTGTATAAGTCTGTATCAGGCCAGCTTAGAGCGGGCGATGATGTGGATATCGTCCAGGTACCCCAATATTTGCAAGTATCTGAAGATAGTGACTTTCGTGTTAACCTTTGTTTTGCGCACTGTCATCTCAAGAACTAGATTAAAGAATGCATCTTCCTTGCAGCATCCTTGCCAAAATCTAAGGCATATTCGGGCAGTTCCGAGAAGCTATTCCCAAACTGCACGTTGCACCGCGTATTTTCTATTGCTATACGCCACAGCTTGATCAGTTTCGCCGGAATCTTGAAATCGGCCATCACCAGGTAGAGCTCCAGAAAATGAATGCTGTAATATTCGGCCTTAATATAGTCGAAAAGATGGTGTCGACTTGAAATTCATTTGTCTTTTCCTGGACTTGTCTTAGTGTGAAGATCTGGTCTATTATCAGCGGTTTTTGGTCCTCTTAAAGCTAAGATAACTTCTTTAATACTTTATGCGATGAAATTCTTGTGCGTCTCCATTCTCTCTACATGTCGCCCATTGAGCAGCTGCTGAAAATGCTGCTTAAAGACTCCAACTTGAAGATTTGAGAAACTTAATTCCTGAAAACTCTTCTTTTGTTCTACCTCGAAACACCTCGAAACATTCACGCACTGTTTAAAAAATCGTTCTTCTATAAAACAAGCTCTCTTTGGAATTCACTACCTGAAAACATATTTCCTAACATATTTCGCTTCATACGCTGCTCTTGTTTTTCGCTGCAACATCTTCGCTTATCCATCTTCTGCTACTTTCTGCTTGCTCTCGCAATCATCATCATACAAAGGACCCTTTTGTAGGCTTGTTCTAAAACCTAAAGTTGGTTCAGGCACGCTTTTAATGGTATCGCTGTACCGGCTCCACTGGTTGTTGACGTTTGGGGAGAGTGAATGCACTGCGGTCACTCAACGTTTGCTGAGGCGTCCAACATTGAATTCCTTTTTCTTGGCAGTTTGCAGCTTCTTCTCATAACCAGCCGAAGATTTTCTCCTTTCTTACCTTAGCATTAAAGTCCCCGAGTACAACTTTAACATCGTACCCTGAACAGGCTTCCTAGGCTCAATCCAGGAAGTCATAAAATTCCTCCGTGTCAGGTTTTCGGAGACTTCTGTAAGGCGTGTGCACGTATAATGCTGCTTTTTTATGGCAGCTGTAATCAATGTCCAGATAGCAGTTAGCTTCGGTTTACTACAGGAGGACTCAAGCTTATCAATTGCACCTTGAGTGTTCTGCACACAAACTCCCAAACCATGGTCCTTTAATTGTGGTTCCTGCTCTTCTTTTTGTTTAAAAATTATTAATACTACTTCTTCTTCTTCTTCTTTTTCATTAAGACGCGAGGTTATAATCTGAAGTGATGGATTATAACCCTCCCACTGTACTGCATTTCTAATGGTCCGCTTGTGGGGTACGCCGATTTGACCTCAGAATATACCGGCTTCGATCTTCTACTTCTTAGTCTATCTCGCTTTGTTACTCCTGCTGTCATGCGAAGCATCTTCATCTCAGCTGCCGTTAATTTGCTCTCACATTCCTTATGCGCTGTCCAACATTGTGAACCATAAGTGCCGGACGCACAACTGCGGTGTAGAGCTTTCCTTTCAGCTTAGGGGCATTTTTCGGTCACAGGAAATGGCGGAGTTTCATCCACCCCACGCTTACGCGATGATTGTTGTCGCCATCACAGTTTGCTTTGATATTGATCATAGATGCCAGGTACTTGAACTTTTCAAAGTTGGGAAGCACCTTTCCATTCAATTTAATGTCTGAAATTGGTTCGGGTGTGTCAGAGAATGGGCAGCACAGGTACTCTGTTTTCTTTTGGCTAACACGATATCCATTCCCCTCTAAAACATCCACCCATATATCAAAAGCTCGCTGCAGGGATATATGATCTTCACTTATAATGGCCCCATCGTCAGCGAAGAATATTTGATGTACTTCCGTCAGTTTTCCTTCAAGGAGATAATCAAGGACTACAATGAAAAGCAAAGGCCTTAGGACGCTCCCTTGTTGTACACCGACTTTAATTGAGAGCTTATCAGTGACTCCGGAACAGCACCATATGCAGATCTTTAAGGGCATCCCGATGTTTTTCCATTATGATCCTTATGCGTTGGATTGCATCAGTTGTTGATTTGCCCGCGACAAACCCACACTGGTCCTCGGGATAGCCTTATTATTATTCGTAGTCGACTATCTTGTACCTGCTCGACAATTTTCACTGTGTGAGACATCAGCTTGATAGAACGGTAATTGTCACAGCTTCGTGTATCACCTTTTCTTTAAAACAAAGGAAGGAGATAACTTTCCTTCCACTGATTAGGCATTGGATCCCCTCTTATTAGTTTGGAGATGAAAGTCGTGAGCCATCTGGACCCGCTGTCTCCTATTTTCTTCCAGAACTCTGAGGGTATCTGATCTGGTCCAACCGCTTTTCGCTTTTTGGAGTACTTAACCGCCTTCCCAACCTCGTCGACTGTGATGCCTGGTACTTCTTCTCGGTTAGGAGTAGTCTCTTCTGAAAAGTGGTGCCTGGGAAACTGTTCCCCTCAATACTGTCCCTCACAATACTGCCGCCACCTGTGAAGAATTTTGTCGTCATCCACAAGAAGCTGTCTCTGAGCATTGTTGATGAACTTTGGCGAACGAATCTCCTCGGCGTTTCTTCCCTCTGAGCGGCGATTTTGAAGATTTTAGCCCCTTTATTCAAGGTGTTTTGTCGAAGATCCTGTGTGGCCTGATGTGTATTAGCAGTGGAAGAGGAAACTTCTTCCAATTCCTGATACAGACTCTCCGTTCTCTCTGCTTGAACCTGGGCACACTTCTTCCTAGCAAGACTCTTGAGGTGTCTATATTTCAATTCCAGGCGAAGCATTTCATCTCTGCTGCTCGAGGAGCACTTCTTCCATGCGTTGTATATCGCTTACTTTTCACTGATCACTAGTTTCACCTCATCTGACTAGTTCCACCTCACCACCATGTTTCATTGATCTGTTTGCGGTGGCCTTTTGAAGTCCCTAGGAGTGATTTGGCCTTCTCTATGCACGTTCGCTGTAGGTCATCCCAAATGTGCTCTGGTCATCCCACTTGTGCTCTACACTCTACATCTTCGTTTTCGTCAATGATGTTACAGAGGTAGTTTTGCAGTGTTTAAAAATGCTTCGCCTTTTTCTTTATCCAAATTATACCAGTTGATTCTCCCAGATAGCTGTGCTTGCTAAATTTTCTTTTTTGACGATTCCATAAAAATGACGGTCAGCAGCAGGCGATGTTGTGTTGTAATCGCCTCACCTAAAATCACTTTACAATCTTTGACCCGCGGTTTTAGGGAACTGTGAACCAAATGATTGTCAATCTGGGTCTCATTCCCACCGCTGCTGTAAGTGATCAGGTGCCTGCTTTCCTTGACGAGCATGGTATTAAGCACGACCGTATGAGTTGCAAACGTTTAGGATATCTTCACCAGAAGAGTTCCTAGTGCCATCCCCAGTCCACCATGGCAGTCTTCATAGTACTCGTTAGATTTTCCGACATGTCCGTTCAAGTCTCCGCCTGCAAACAAAAGCTCTTACTTTGGGATCGCCTTGATGAGATTATGAAAATCTATCCTAAATGCATCTTTTTCTTCTTCTTTTTCTCGTCTAAGCGACTTATTTTGCTCGACACGTGCATAGTCCTTATTGTTGGTTGAACGTCCTTTTCCGACATCGGTGGTCCCCCAGTCATGTCAACCCATGGACTTACATAATGCACACTTGTGGGAAAGTTTAAGATGTTGAATGTGTCGCTCGGCTCACTTAGGTGTTACAGTGGCCTAGGCCCCTTAGTCGCCTTTTACGACAAGCGCTATCTTTTCGTTTCGGGGGCGCTGCAGCCATATTCTCACCCGTAGCTGCACAGTAAAAAAATTATTAACACTACTATCCCGAGGTATATTATTCCCCTCTTATAGCTAGTTTTTTTTTACGTTGCCGCAAAGTTATCCCGTCGGGACAGCAGTCCTCGTGAACCAGAGTCAGTAAACCACTTTGTGGATAAAGATGCTAGATCTGCCGTTGACCTTGAGGCACTCGGGGGCTGATCCGGCACCAACTTTGTTTTAGTTCCCTGACAAGCACAGGAATTGGGGGTAGCTCATATAGGTTAGTTGGTCCTTGTTTGAGAGTTCATCAACTGGAGGTCTTTCTTCTGAGGCCTTCAAAATTGGCTTCTGAGTCTTGATCAACCAGCCATTTTGGACGGTTGTAGCGTTGTTGCTCAGTTATAGCGTTGTTGCTCAGCATTCGCACTTATGAGTTCAGCAAGCCAAGTCCTAGGGAAGACAAGGGTTTTACCTGAGGCCAGAGGTGTCATAAGCACTTGCTGTAACAGTACCCAGTTTTATTTTGTATTTCAAAGCAGAAAAAGTGAACTTTTGTAGGGTTAACAGTAATATTCATATTCGTTACTTCAAATATAAAAAGCCTTAAAAAACCAAAAAAAAAAAAGAAGGGTGATTTGGCGCATAGTGTAGGGTAATATGACACCTTACTTTTTATTGTTGTTTTTTTACAACAATTACAACCATTTACAATACTTTTTTTTATGAAAAGTGCGAAGATTTTTCCCAAACATTGTGGCAAATATCCTATGCAATGATTGATGATTTTCTTGAGGAAATGTAGCGCGATGTGCAGCACATCGAAAAAAGCACCGTAGACCCCTTAGATCTGTTAGAGATATGATCGAGACCGACAGGTGAATACCCGTCTGCATGGGTGAAGGTTTTAGGTCTTCAAAGTCAAGCTAGAGAGTGGCACTTGTGGCATGGCTTGGCTCTTCTGTTGCACAAAGTGTGAAAATTGGTTTAGTCCACCAACGGCCATGCCCACTATTTTTTTTTTTATGGGAAACAAACTATATTTCACATTTTCTTTCAAAATGCCAAGACAAAACGAACGTTTAAGACAAAGCGTACGAACTCAAATTTTGGTGCATAGCAATAAACACAATAAGCCCAAACCATTGACCGTGCCCAGTGTTAACATGTAAGATCTTTAAAAAAAAACCCGATTTCTCGGAAAATTCCGGCCAAATATAAAATTTATTACTTTTCGCTAAGTTTGATTCACAAAGTTCTGAGCTCCGCCCACTTTTAGGGGGCGTTTTTAGGAAAAACAGCTTTTTTCATAAATATTTTTTGCTTTTAACGCTTTTTCTCATAATTCGAAAGAAATAACAATTAATTGATTTTAATTTTTGGCCCACGCCCCTATTTATAAATAAATATAAATAGAGTGGCGCAGCAGCTCGAGGTGAACCAGGGCCAACTTCTCAACAATGTATGCTGGTGTGTCAATTTCTTTACATACAAGGGGACCTACAATTTTTCGCCTAATCCGAACGGCACTTTGAGAAGTTTTTCAAGACAATTAATACTCTCGGAGGGCTTGTCAAACCCTCGCGGAGGTGGGGACCGTGAAAAAGAACAAGTCTTTTTTTTCAGGTGACGATGGCAGGATTCGAACCCAGACCTCCGGCGTAGTAAGCACACACACTAACCACTACGCCACGGCACGCCCCTATTTGGGGTAGGTTAAAACACACACTAATTGCCAAACAGTATAAAAGCTCGGGTCAAAAACTTCTAGAATTGGTGTTACACGGGAAATAGGGTCAGATAGGTGTGTAGAAGTTCGTTATAGACGGACGTAAGCTCATTGCACTTACTCTGCACTTACTCACGTGGTTTATTTATATTCTCTTTTGGAGTTAAGGCCATAATCTCATTTGAATTAAAAAAATTAATTTTGTTTCTCCACAAATCTGCACAACAATCAACTTTTGTTGCTTTTGGTTGTTTTTGTACTCATTTAATGTAAAAATGTATCAAATGAAATAAAAACACAAAAAGGGCAGCATTGACACCGATGCCAAACTGCCAAATATCTCGATCTTTTGAGGTATTCTCCCTTTCATATTGCCTCCTGTTTTCTTTATTGTTTGTAAACAAGCGAGTTTTCAACACAAACACTCTTTCTGGTTTATCTACTCTTGTTTTTAACTTCCAACAATCACCAGACATCAAATGCTTTCGTATTTGGAGGCGGAACAATGTTTTTTTTTTTTTTTGTTAATTCTCTCGAACTTTGTCTCGTTTTAAATGAAATTATGTCAAGATCTATTACAATTTAATTTTCCACCCTGTTCGTCTAGCACCTCGGTTGTTGGCTTTTATTTTTCTAAAAAAAATTAGCTGTAGGTACAACCTAAAGGCGTTTTCAATGGTCGAAAAAGAAATACTTTTCCCACCAAAGAAAATGGCTTTTAATATCCGGCAACCGTTCACGACAACGCTGCGTTAGCAGTCCTTTTTTTTTGTTGGGATGCCTTAACTAGTCGTGGACTATTAGCTCGCCTCATAAATGTTGCAGCTTTAAGATCAACAAAAAGTTAGCGGGTGTCGTTGCGTAATTTCCTTCGTCTAGGCATTTGCTGCCAAACCTTAGAAGACACCGCACTGCACATTTCGAACAACATGTTTTCGATGCAAAAACAAATGTTTGCATGCAATATCGGAAGCAAACACAATAAAACTAGGTAAGCTCCTCTCTTATCTATTTTCTTATCTTATTTTTGATCGCACTCCGCACAATATCCTGCCAAAATGTAAGCCAATTCCCAGAATCGAAACAAAAACCCCATTGCACACATTAGCAATCCAAACAAAGAGACTAAGCCCTCGCATATATCATTAATTTCAACCCAATTCCCCACAGGCAATATAATTATTAATCGGAAGTTTGAATTTGTCGCGCTTACGTTTGTTTGTGTTCTTATTTTTATCATCAGCAAATAAATTTCATTCAAGCATCGTTTTTTACCAAGCTGAATAAAAGGAATAATTAATCTCTTGCTTCTGACTTCTAAATGCCGATAAAGTTTACAAAATTTAGTCCCAGAAAGAGTGAGCTGAAATTTCTATCTTATCGGTGCACCCATTGGACTCTGACATTGAGTTGAGCAAAAAAAGTTCAAGTTCAAGGGTGAAAATAAATTGATTGTGAAAAGATGTCTGCTTGAAGGCAAAAATGATTGGCAAGATTGGCCGAAAAGTCAGCACAGAATGTTTTGTTTGTTTATTTCTAAATAAAACCGCTTGGGGTGAAAACAACAATTTAAAGGAAACCGCGGCGCGGCGGGCCTGACGTGCCTATATGAAACTCATACCTGTTTGTTGGTTAGGTCATTAGCCGTTCTGTGGTTTAATTAGTTTTCTTAGAAATTACTTTTATTATTATTATGTCACCCTGTAATAGCAGAAACACACTCTGTGGGTGTTGATGGTTTAACGAGCTGACGAATGTGATTTATGCCTTTTGGTATTGCGTTGTAGTAAATAAAATTCGCCGAAGACAATTAGAGTCTGGTCCTTTATGTATGATTTATATTTAGTCACATAAATAATTTATGGTTATTTTTTTCTGTCTACCTGAGAAATAAAATTATCCTTAAAGATCGACCCTGATAGATACCTGGATTCTTTTCGTTTTTAATATGACCAAGTCTGGTATAGGTTAAAGTGCTCTTACATTATAGTTGCAATTCAGCAAATGGCCTCAGATACGGACAAACTAACTTAAGTCGGCAGTCACTCTAAAGCTGTCCTAGACTGCTACTGATCGTCTCTAAAGTAGATGTCGGAACAGTTCAACATTCACCTGTGCTAGGTGCCAGGGCATAGTGACATTCCAGGCAACTGCAAGGCTGACGAACCCGCAAAACTTGCAACTACTCAAGATAAAGCTGGATGTAGTACCTGCCTAGTGGCGAAACAGATTTGGCCGAAGCGTTAAACATTGAAGATCAAAGCTAAAATACTGAAGCTTATTTCCGCAAGTGTTATGCCTCTGCGAAGGTTACCAACAAAGTTTTTGGTTAAAGTTCGCCTAACATTTAAATTTTGTCTAGCTCTAGCATTATACTTGTTTGGGAGGGGAAAAGAGGGAAATCCTTTAACACCTAGCTGCTACGTTAGGAAACCACATAAAGTAAACGGAGCGTTCCGTTTCCTTTGGATGGGTGCTGGATTAGGGACTAGCAACTCAAAAAAAAAATGATTGGATGATTATGGAAATAACCTGTTGTCCCATTAAAGGGCTGTTAAGTCCTAACTAAGACTTTGGATCTGGAAAAATGATCTAGACAAGGAAATAACGTAATGCGACATCATCTACGACATCATACTTGTAAAAAAATGTGCAGATGTGCTGAAATATTCAGATACTCGCATCAAACAACTGGCATCAAAGAGCACCCTTTAAGCCTCTACATTACCAGAGCACCTTTTATCCTCGATTAACAGCACCCTTTTAGCCTCTACATTGATTTTGGATTCGAGATGCTTGGACCAAAGAAGTTGTTTATCAATATTTGGTCCCAGATATTTGACTTCATCGGATATCGAAATAGTGACACCTTTGAGCACGCATTAAGACAGACTAGTTACCCTCCTTTTTCTCGTAAAGAGAACAACCGTAGTTTTAAGAAGATTCATTGAAAGACCATTCCTAGATTACCAATCTTCAATCAAGTCTAAGGATCTCTGGACCTGAAAGCAGACCTTGATTTAAACTGACAGAAAGAACGCCAGCATCATCCGCGTAGCACTGTAAAAATGGATGCAGAGGATCAACTTGCGCGCAGTCCTTATTTAGCCCCGTTTGACGCACTTGCCAAAAGCTGCCTCGGTTATCACTGTTTTGTTCATTACCATTGCTTTAAACAATGTAATCAAAAGCGCTCTCCCAGCATACACCCTCTGATTAAGACCACATTAAATCCTTCCAACAAGGTAGCCAAACTTTTGGCTAGGTCAGAGTTACCAGGTTTTGGTATGAACACGATTTTAATCATGCACCAAAGGGTGGGTGCGTAATGCAAGCCAACGCAAGGCTTGCAGTGAAAATTGTTTTCTGGGTGAATTCCATCTGGACCAAATGAGTTGAATTTATCAAAAAATAAAGGGTCCGCCATCTAACGTTTTTTTTTCAACTAGTGCTTATTTCGTGAAAGGTAACACTTATCTCATGTCTCATTTGACAGATAATTAGTTTTATCCTTCTGCTGAATGAATATGGTTGTGTTTACGCTTGAAAAACGCTGGGAAATATACGGTTTCGCTTCGCTAAGTGGGCCTGCGATCGACTTAGAGAAGATACCGATTTTGCCAAAAAAAAATCATCATTTCAGATGAACTTCATCTTGATATTGGCGGGTATGTAAACAAGCAAAATTGTCGCATTTGGGACACAAAAGTCGCACGCATACATTGAAAAACCGATACACCCAAAACGAGTAACTCTTTGGTGCGAATTTTTGTCCAGAGGCATAATTGGGCCATTTTTCTTCGAAAAAGAGCAAGGAGTGTCCGTTACAGTCAATGGCGATCGTTATCGGGCCATGTTGAACGAATTTTTGTTCACAAAAATTGAGGAGGATATTGGCAACATTTGGTTTCAACAGGACGGCGCTACGTGCCACACAGCCGAAGCTACACTCGATGTTTTGCGCCCTGTTTTTGAAGAGCACGCATCATCAGCCGCAGAGCTGATGTCGTTTGGCCACCTGAGATTTGACACCGTTGGACTATTATTTGTGGGGTGCCGTAAAAAATAAGTGTTACGCCGACATGCCAGAGACGATTGACGCTTTAAGGGACAATATTCGTGAGGCCATTGGTGAAATACAGCTGCACACAATTTATAATGTGCTTAAAAATTGAACCGATGGTGTAGGCTACTGCATGGCCAGCCGATGCAGCCATATGAATGAAATTATTTTCCATTATTAACCGGAAGGATTTCAAATAAAAAAAAAGATTTTGAGAAAATATTCAGTAGTTTCTTTTTATAGCATTTTCAAAAAAAAAAAAGTTATTTGGCGGACCCTTTACAATTCCTTATTTCGCGTTATCAGTAACTACTCTCGATACAATTTATCAATTTAGCCTCTCGGTATTCGTTGCTTCTAGAGTCGTGCCCGATGGCGGTACCACTGCAGAGCTTGTGAGTGATGACCTGATTTCAAGGGAAGTGAGTCTTTAGTAGATCTCAGTTGTTGGTCTCAGAGTAGGAACAGGTTTCAATCAGGTTTGAGATTTGAAGCAGGTTTTCTTGGTCTGTTCCTGTGGAAGACTTTACCCAGCCTGCTAGTTTCACTTAGAGTTTCGACCTTCTCAAAAAAAAATTTACAAGAGTCATTTTTCGACTTGCTGGATGGATAGAGATTCTAGTTTTCTATGCTAAGTTGGTTTATAAGAGCTGATTCAGGAGCTTCCTAGTCTCTTTGCGAATTCTTTGCAGTTCGGCATTCCACCAAGAATTCGTTTTAATCGAGTGTAGTTCCCACTTAAGTTAGCAGCACGAATAACTTGAACTATAAGCTACCAGTTTTCAAAAAGGGTAAACAAAACATATGAGTCAACCATTCGACCAGTTTTTAATCTAAGTGTCTCATCGATTTAAGCTGTTTATGGTACTCAAGTCAATTGTTTTTCATAAGTGAGTCATAAAAATGCTACGGTGTCGCGCGAAATTATGCCGTTGACAATTGAGTTGTCTACATACTGGAAAATCATAAAAATTAAAGAGAGTAGAAACCTGATATTTCGACAGTTTATCCCCAGTAATTGTGGCTGGTACTGAAATGGTGACTCATACTTTAAGACTGTTGTAAAATGGACCTTTAACTACGTTTTCAGAAGACTTGATTCTCGTCCTCGTCAACAGAGGTCACTCTTATTGAAAGCAGTCACCATAACTTTGCTTTCGCTCTCTAAAGTTCTCTATAAGTACAACCTTTTCGTAGCGTAAAGTTGGTATTTCTGCTTGCACTTAATATGGTCTCAAAAGCGAGCATCATTTGAATATGTTTCGAAAGCGTGTAGTACTTAGAACTTGAGATGAAAGCTGGGATATGACAAAACTATAGTTAAGAGAACTGGACCAATCAAAATCCTCATTCATAATTCAAAACTAACTTTGATTTTCAAAAAAAGTTGACTAATGTAAAACATCTACGAAGTTTGGTCCAGTATGACAATAACATTTTGAAACTGGACTGTGATCAAAGTACAGTGACATGTTTCTTGAAAACTTCATTCTATTCACTTTATAACTTCAGTCGGTTCCCAACAAAATCATTGAACTCGAGGTTTAATATTCTCCCAAATGTTGACCTTTACCAGTAGTTGTTTATCCTTAGGAGCTATTCACATTCATTTAATATGTATTCCAAATTGCATGTCGTACCCAATCAAATAAACTTACAAGAAATAGTTTGCATTTCATTCTGAGCGTCAAGAAACCAGCCAGTTGTGATAGATGTTGCTTTGTAATGTAACGAACCACCCACACTTTATCTGTCATTACGTTGTTCTGTTTGCAAAGTGACACCTCCTATATAGCCTCCATGCACACTACATTTATGCAGCATGATGTCTGGCATTTGTTGAAATTATCATTCAAATTGATTGTAATAGAATAGAATGCGTACATGGTACGTCATTGCTTTCTTAGAGAATCAATAATGTCAAACTGCCGTCGGTCTTTGTAGTTTGGTTAATTTTGAAGTGCGACACTTGCACGAAATGACGCCAAACTTTGATGTAGTTTTTTGTCTGCCTCTTATATTTGAGACTGGGAAATGATACGTGGAGATGTAAAAAAAAATGAAAATATAATCCACTTGGAGTGAAGGAAGTTACTTAGACATCAGCAAACAATCTGATGTAACATTGTAGTTGCTACATTTATAAGTGTAGTAGGTAAAGTGTAAAGTAGGTACGATTCCGAGTATCCATTAGCAGTGGTATCTTATTTCATCGTTTTTTATTAGCCATTGTAAAATCCTAATTCCTTCGAATTAGAAATGGAGAAAAATACATTAAGCTGGAAACTCGTTATTTTAATAAAATAGTTGCATGAAGTACATTTTCAAGGAGCTATTCGTTGGAAGGATACTGGTATGCGAGTGCTTACTTGTAGCCACTAGCCACATAGCAAACACTATTTAAGGGAAAAGGTTACTTTTTTTATTCATTATTTTGAAGACAGCAAAAGATATTCCACCATTTTATTTTTTTATTCCTTTTCTTTTATCAAATATATAGTGAAAAACGCGTTCAAAAACTTCAGGACTTAAAGTTTAGTCTCGTTTCAAAAGGGAGCAAATTGTTATATAAATTTGCAGTTAAAGTAAGATTTTATCTTGGGTGCAATATAATTGTCATGTCTGGCCAGACGCTCAGAAAACTTCTTACTGTCGACTCCTTTATAAAATTCATAAAATTTAAAAATGCCTTTAGCCACTGCCTATTTGAATTTAATTTTCTTTTAAACTCAAAAATGGTGTTTCAACAAACGTCTCAAATCTATTACTTAACGAAGAGTCAACGAACGAGTCAACAGACGCAACTATGGATGAACAGCGGCACAGGCTACGGAATTGACAAAATTTTTGCAAAGCTGATAAAAGACTGGCTTTTTGCACAACTCACACTGATTGTATGTTTTACGCAAAGGAAGGTAGAGCGCTGGAAAAATTGGAGGTCGTGTACTCCACGTACTGCTGTAGGTTGAGCCCCGTCTGTGGGTGATATTCCTTATTTACTGCGCACAGCAACTGAAAACGAAATTGTGAACCGCAGTATCACCAGATGATGATGCCTTATTTACAGCAATTTAACTTCTTAACGCGTGTACTCAGTGTAATGCAGCTAGTCTTTGAGCCGCTAGTCTTTTAGCTACTGAGAAGTTTATAAATAAATAAATAGAGTGGCGCAACAGCTCGAGGTGAACCAGGGCCAACTTCTCAACAATGTATGCTGGTGTGTTAATTTCTTTACATACAAGGGGACCTACAATTTTTTGCCGAATCCGAACGGCACTTTGAGAAATTTTTCAAGACAATTAATACTCTCGGAGGGCTTGTCAAACCCTCGCGGAGGTGGGGACCGTGAAAAAGAACAAGTCTTCTTTTTCAGGTGACGATGGCAGGATTCGAACCCAGACCTCTGGCGTAGAAATCACACACACTAACCACTACGCCACGGCACCCCACTGAGAAGTTTACCAAGAATAAAAAAGATCACGCTTTTTGACGGGCATATTATATCTCAGAGTTACTTGTCACAGCTACCGCTTTTTGGGAGCAATTTTCGGTGCTATATGTAAATGTACGCCAATGCTTCATGCCAGCATGCGGTGTGGGGGTCGATAGTCTTCTTTTTCTTTTTTTCATTTAGGCGCGACGCCATTATATGAATTTAGGACGCCATTATATGCATTCCTAATGGTTCGAATGTAGGGTACGCCGATGAGATCTCAGAATGTACCTGGCTTGGCATCAATTCATCTCTTTGCACAATTATGTGCTGTTTGCGTTGCATTTGTGCGTTGCATTCGATGCGATGGCTGTCCAACATTGTGAACCAAATGTGAGCGCAGGACGCACAACTGCGGTCTAGAGCCTTCCTTTCAGCTACGGGGGCGTTTTTTGGTGACAAAAGTTAGCTTAGTTTTCTCGCGCCTTCATCCACCCTATACGCTTACGCGATGATTGACGTCGTCATCACTATTTGCTTTGCTATTGATTATAGATCACAGGTGCTTTTCGCACTTGGAAAGCATATTTCCATTCAATTCAATGTTTGGAACTGGGTCGGGTAGATCATAGAATTGGGCAGCACAGATACTAAAATGAAGTAATGCTAATACGATACCAATTCCCCTCCAAAACTTCCATCCATGTATGATCCTCACTAAGGATGGCCCCATCGTCATCAAAGAACACCTTTTCCTTAGTCAAATTTTCCTTGGAGCACACAATCAAGGACTACAATAAAAAGCAAAGGTCTTATAACGCTTCGCTGGTGTACGCCGACTTTAATTTGGAACTCTTCAGTGACTCCGGAACATCTTTCACTTGTCTTTGCTCCATCTTACCTGTCCATGATCATCCGTACATAGGCTTCTGGAACCCCTCGTTTTCTTAGCGCCACCCGCACAGATCTCGTGGTAGTCTATTGTAAGCTTTTTCAAAATCAACCAGCGCCATATGCAGATATTTTAGGGCATCATTATGTTTTTAAATTATGATCCTTAAACTTTGAACTGCATATGTGGTAGATTTGCCCGTGACAAACGCACAGTGGTCCTGTCCTAAGATAGCCTTTTTATTTTTCGCATTCAACTACCCGCCTGCCGAACTTCATTGTGTGTGACATAACCTTAATAAAACGGTAGTTGTCACAGCTTCCCCTTTTCCTTTGTACAAAGGAACGAAATAACTTTCCCTCTACTGATTAGGCATCGCATAATCTGTTATTTGTTTGAAGTCGAAGGTCGTGAGTCGTCTGAGTCGTCTGCCTCCCAACTTTTTTCAAAACTCTGATGGTATATGATACCCTCAACAGCTTTTTGGAGTACTAAAGGGCCTAAGGTCACTAGCTTCACCTCATCTTATCCTAGCATCAAGTTCCTAGCAATGATTTGGCCCACTTCTATGCACGTTCGCTGTAGGTCAGCATATAGGGTAAAGTCGGGGGATATGCCAACTATTTTTATTTTTCATTGTAATTAAAAAACTACACAAGATTTTGGCATGAAATAAGGATAATGTACATTAAAACAAGTTTCAAGGCAGAAAATTGGAACTCTTGTAGAACTCCCAGTTACATTCATACATTTTACTTCAAGAAAAGGCTTAAAAAAATCTATGAAAAACTAGTGGGAGGGTTACAATCCGCCTAGGCGAATCGTTGGATACCCCATCCCAATTGACTACTGTCAAGCTCCAAAATGCGTCAAAAATATTGGTTGTTAAATTTCAGTTTCTATTAATTTTAATTGTGTTAAGAATTCGTCAGTTAAGAATCTTCTTTCTTAAAAAAGGGGCGTGGCATCAACCCCTTTTCAATAACATAATTTTTTTTATCATATTTTTTATCAGATGCATTATATACGTGTTGATCTCAGTTTTATATTAAAAATTTCATTTTTTACTTTAAAACGCCCCCAAAAGTGGGCGGGGCAAAAATTTATTTATTTGAGTTGATAGCTTACGCACATATCTGAACATTTTATAGTGCATGTTTTTTGGATTTAAAGCAAATATATCAAATACAAACCGTTTATTAGAATGCATATTACATATGACCCTGCCTACAAGGAGGCGTTTTTTTTTTTAAATGCCAATCACAAAACACTTAAGCGAGGATATTGCTTACCAAATTTCAGCTTTCTACAACTTTGATTTTGCATGCTAATAAGTAAAGTGGGCGTGTCAGTGGGCGGATTTTAAAAATTTTTACACTTGTACTGCTTCGGGACCTAGAAAGAACAGATATCAAGTCTTAAGTTCCTAGCTCAAAATGTAAGGCCTAAAAACTACCGACAGACGGACGGACGGACATGGCTCATTCGACTTACAATTCGGGCCCGATCATATGCCTTTAAGGTCTAAGTGTAACATTTTTGAAATCCGCCCACTGACACACCCACTTTACTTAACATGAAAAATCAAAGTTGTCGCAGGAAGCTGAAATTTGGTATGCAATATCCTCGCTTAAATGTATTGTGACTGGCATTTAAAAAAAAAAGTGAATACCGCCCCCTTGTAGGCGTGGTCAAACTTAATATGCATTCTAATAAACGGTTTTTATTTGATATATTTGCTTTAAATCCAAAAAACTTGCACCATGTTCCAAATGTTCAGATATGTGAATAAGTGAATAAATTTTCGCCACGCCCACTTTTGGGGGGAGCATATGCACTAATTCACACCTTGACTTGCATCACCAGAATGAGCGATATCAACCGGTCACTTGTCTTTCAAATATTCGAAATGCCATCGAGTAGCTCTGCCATTTTCTCACCACCATCTTTTCAAGTTCATAGCAACGTCCTGTCATGCTTCGAACATCCCAACTCGCGACGCAGATCTTAGGCTTGGGCATCTATAACAGAGTGGCACAACAGTTCGAGGTGAACCAAGGCCATGTACACCATACATGGTTGAGAAGTGTGTTGTATTCTTCACATACAAGGGGATCTACAATTTTCTGCCTCATCCGAACTGGACTTTGAGAGTTTTTCGAGACAAATGTTACTTTCGAAGGGCTTGTTAAACCCTCGCGGAGGTGGAGACCGCTGAAAAGAACAAGGCTTTTTTGCAGATGACGACGGTAGGATTTGATCCCAGACCTCCCGTCTAACACACACTTATCACTACGCCAAGGCACCTCACTTGCTGGGGCTGGTGCGTTATTATTTCTCTCCCCCGGGAAACTGACTATCACTGACCCGAGCATTTTAGCTCATCCGAGGACCACTACCATGTAAACAATAAGCAGTGCTAGGCGGGGTAATTAGTAGCGTACCATAATGCTATTTTCTAAACAATTTGGTTTTGCTGTTGGACACAGCCTCAAATAAAAACTTTTAAGTAATCATATTTTAGGATTCATGCACTTTTCTTAAGTGTAGCGTTGATCACTTGCTCGCAAGAAACTAAAAAAAATATAGGCAATTCTTTCTAAAATACAGAAATTATTTATGTCTTATGGTAATATTCACCGTTACTGTAAGCGTTCTTCCGATTTTGAGAAAAAGAAACAGTCTAGATATTTTGTGAGTAAGCACTGCGTTAATCTTGACTTCAATCTTCAGCTTATATAACGATAAATACTTATATTACAAGTTCTTGTTTGGGTTTAAAGAGTGTCGTCTCGCCCTACTAACATATATAAAAATAATTTAGTTCCTCAGATCCATGGAATGAAATCAACCTTTAAAGGGAACCTGTTCGAATCGATGATGCCGTAAATATGCAAATGTGATGGCTAACGTAAAAATAAGTAAACAAATAAATTCAAGAAAGAAAAGCTCACAACCCAAAATAGATATCCACCCCGAAAAAATTCGAAGTAAATGAGGTATGGCGCCAGTTACTAAACCAGAAAAAAATGTTACGCATACGCCACCGAAATTTGCATTTTCAAACAGAAAAATAAAGACAGATTGAAAGTTTTTACATAAAATCTTCAAGGACATTTCGCACGTAGATTCTAAGACTTGTCTTTTTTTGGTGACAAACTATACAAATTACTGCGACATATCTAATACCAGTCACGGAATTGGCATAAGAACTAACACAGCAAATGTCTTAACAAAACACCAGTAAGTTGTATTACAAATCTATTTTTGTAAGCAATTAAATAAGACGCATTGCTAGGAGCACCATAAGGACAAACGGAAAAAACATTGTAGGAAAACATGCGAATAAATTACAAAGATAAATAAAAGGCGCTTATAAAAATAAACTCTGTACCCAAGAGTGTTTGAAAATAGATCAAAAAATAACATTCAGGTACATACAACATTTATCGAAGTCATTAAAAGCTATTTTCTATGCATGCGAAGAGCAGTCAATGAGGAAATTGCAAAAACCTCAATAAATTAACAAAATTTATTGGGTTTCACGTCGAAGCTTTTGTCTGGGATATTAGGATGTCATGTGAGGATGAGCGGAGATATATTTAACAGGTCTCTGACCCTCGAGTATAGAGATTTTTCACATGTGCACAACAAAACATGGCGATGAACATGATCGACCTATGCGCTTCTTGACCACAGAAACTACTTGACAATTTTGTGAATGACATTAGCTTAGAGCATTCCAGAGAAAGGGTGCTTGAGTCGGTCCTAAATCCTCCCCAATCAACCTCTGGCTCAGCGGGTCCACTTCCCAGTCTGTATCTTTGAGAATTATTAGCAACGTATATGAAAAATCTCAGTCCAACAGCTTGCATTAGCGATCATATTCTTTTTATCGTTACTTTAATCATAGAAATTAAAAACTGACGTCCTACCTGATAACATCCTTGACTACTGTGTCAGAGTTACAATTTGTATATTGTTTACATTTAAGTAAATCAATTGAGAGACTCAAGCGTTCTCATATCTCTTTCTGTAAGCCCCGTCAGACTTCCGGCGCCTTAATCAAACCACCAGCCACAACACCAAGCTGCTTCGCCCCACGAACATCTTCTTCAGTGAAGCCCGCCATTCTTTTTTACCAGATATTTTTTACAGAACAATGTGGAATTTATAAGAACATTTTCGGAAATTGTTGCCTGACTTGAGTCAGCTTTTACTGCGAGCAACCGGTTTTGTTTGCGTTTGAATGGCGACGAAATACTGCACGACACTTAAGAGTTGTCTTAAATCAATCTAGTGAGCTTACTAAACTACACTTGTTTCCAAAAAAAAAAAAAAATTATCCACCCCGTTTGCGTCGATTTGAAACAGTATTATTTGGAACAATGGAAGTTTTGCGATGGACGCAAAAGAGTGTACCAAGATAGGGGAAGTGATTTGCACGGGATGGTATGGAGGAAGAAGTGGCCTTTGGAGGTGTCATTTCTTTGGAAGCCAAAACCTTTCTTGCCTTCGTACACTGGCCTCGCCTAGGCACTCTGAATGTTGAACGATATAACCAGGAGGTGCTCGAGTACCATGTTATCCATACCATGTCATCCATAATCAGAAGAACACACGACTACATGCCGCAGCAGCTACAAGACGTAAATATACCCACATTCCCGGGTGTGGACCTTAATTCTATTTAACGTCCATGGGACGACCTACAAAAAAAGGTCAGTGCCAAAACTCAGCCCGTAAAACATCTTCAGGCACTAAAGGTAGATCCAAATCCCCCGTTGACTTCGATTTGGATCTACCTTTAGTACTTGAAGGGCCGAAAATGTAGTCGGGGCTTAAAACTCAGAGAATCATCGAGTGTCCTTGACTAAAATACAACATCTTCTGCGATCCTTCAAATTTGTTTCCTGGGCAAAGCTGTTGTGGATACCTAACCTTATCCGACATAAGCTCGTTCGTCCTAATCATTTTGAACTTGGTAGCTGGGAAAGAAGCTATTGGCTGGAGGCTCGATATTTATCACTAGATACGCCCCAGCGGGTGCAATCTTTGTATTTTAGCTTTTCGTTGCTTATAAGTCAATTGTTGCTGTATAAGTTAATTTTCCACTTCTGGAAATAAAACAAATGGAAGTCCGCTGATGTAGTCGAAAAAAAATTGTTGAATTGTTTCTTAATTTTTTCGCATCTCTAATGCAACCACAAAATTTGGTCCAACACAAGCAACTTAAATACAAATCTTTGGATAATTTCGTCCATAGCTTAAGGAATTTTTCTGTTAAATGTGCCTATTTTGGGTGAAATTCGTTGCTGAGTTGACCCCAATTATACTTATTATACAGGCGGCTCACTTCGCGCGCAAAAAATGTATTCCAAAATGTGCTTTTTACGTGTGTCAATGCTAACCATAGGGATCATGAAAAGAAAGAAAGAATGAAATAAGCCTTGATTTACGGATGTTATTGGAAAAACTTAAACGTCTGTTCCTATCTAATTGTATAATTTGTCAAAACAATTTGGACGACTAGATATTTTCAAATTGTTTACCCACAAGATACGTTTCGAACTACTGACCTCGTAAAACTTTTTAGCGTACTAGCCAAATTGAGAACAGCAAAATCGCGAAGAGTCAACTAAAAAAAAACTAATCAAACCCCTCTTGTATCATTTGTTTTATGAGTGATTCGACATGCAAGCTTTAAATGTTTTTAAAAGCATTTTTTAAATTCCGGGGGTCAGCAACTTTAAGTATTTTGATACAGAATATTAATTGAAGTGATCATTTTGCACTCTTCAATGCGAAGTATAATTTTGTATGACTTTACCATTGGGGCCATTTCCAATGTAAGCAACAATACGTTCGGTTAGCTCTTTAATTAACAATGTATATAATTGTTATACCCGACGCAGGGTGTTTTAATGCATAGTTTGTAACAGAGTGAAATAATCACCGTAGACCCCTAAGACCTTTTAGAGTTATGATCGAGACCAATAGGTGAATCGATTAAGTCCGTCCGTCCGTCCGTCTCTCCGTATGTGTGAAGTTTTTAGGTCCTTAAAATTGAGCTAGGACGCTCAAACTTGGAGTGTATTTGGTTCTTCTTCTTCTGTACAGACAAAGTGTGAAAATTGGTTAAATCCACCCACGGCCTCGCCCACTACTGGCCTTAATGTAAGACGACCTCTATTTCAAATTTTCTTTAAAAATGCCTTTTGGTCAAGTTAAACAAGTCGTAGGAACTCAAATTTTGGTATAGAGCAATAATTGGGCCATTATTAACCTCTAAGAAGGCAAAAATTAGACCGCCCACAATATTGACCATGCCCTCTTTTAACATGTTAGATCTTTAAAAAGCCGATATCTTGGAAAGTTCACTTCAAATCGAAAAAAAAAATTATGACAAATATTAAAGATATACTATTTGCTAAGTTTGGTTTATATAAAGCTCCACCTACCTTTAGGGGGCGTTTTTAGGAAAAAAAACTGTTTTTTTTTCTAAATATCATGATTCTTACGAAATTACAATTAATTGATTTTAATTTTTAGCCTAGACCCACTCGCTGTAATCTTCGAAAAACTTGAGGATCAGACTAAAATCAACCAACTTATATTTGACAAACTGAGCAAGCTCGAGTTTAAGCCTCAAAAAAAAATTACAAGAGAACATGAATATGAAACAGTTATTTAAAATACTAACATGGAATGCAAACGGCCTTCTGAATAAAATAGACGAACTAGAAGTATTTCTACAGAAAAATAATATTGATATTTGCATGTTTACGGAAACTCACCTTAAAAACGGGTCTGGACTCAAACTTAAAGGTTAAAATGAGAGGAGGATCCTCCCTCTACATTAAGAACTGCATAAAGCACTTCAAGAACACAGAAGTTGAACTCTATGCAGATCAATTCAGTTTCTGTAAAAATTGACTGCTTAGATTATAACATTGCATCTTGTTATTTCCCGCCAGGATATAGACTGGTGGAAGACGATCTTGATCGTATGTATGACTTCATTGGGTCCAATTTTATCATTGGGGGTGACTTTAACGCGAAGCATACTTTTTGGGGCTTACGATGCAATTCAACAAGAGGCAGATTACTGTACAAAAACAGTATGAAACGTGGGGACGTCCTCCTTCCAACCGACAGGAATAAAAAGCCTGACCTTGTCGACTTCTTCATCGCTAAAGGGTACCCCAAATACCTTACGCGAAATATCTTTGCTCAGACCACACAGGAGTAATCTTGAAAATGGGTGGAAGACTGGCGAAAATAGAAAGAGCTCCCAGATTAGCTAGCAAAAACATGAACTGGGACGCCTTCAGTTAGAACTGTAAGGAGGGTGTCGGCTTGAATGTGTCATTGAGAACTCCTTTCGAGTTAGAAGCCGCAGTTGACAAATTCATTGAAGCAATTTAGAGCGCTGCTTCGAACAACACTTCGTCCCAAAAGAACGCAGTTAGCACCGACGGGCATGTACGCACAACATATCCGCTCGAAATCGAAGAATTGATTCGTGAAAAGAGAAGAGCGCGTAGGAGATGGCAAGGCACGAGGGCTCCCCCAGACAAAACCCTATTGAACCACCTCTCTAACAAACTGAAAGGAATGTTGCAAGATCTTAAAAATCGTGAGACCACTGAATACCTTGAAGGCTTGTCGGCGGATAGGAGCTCAAACTACTCGCTGTGGAAAGCAGTTAAGTCTATCAAGAAACCTATAATCCACTCGGCACCAATAAAAAAAGCTAACGGCGAATGGGCAAGAGAAGACAGAGAGAAAGCGAATTTGTTTGCTGAACATTTAGAAAAAACTTTCAAGCCTTTCGACGGTCCGCCGTTGGCTGACGTTCTAAACAACAACGCGGAACCTGATAGCTTTAGAATGAAAAAATTTTCGTTAGTTGAACTCCGACAGACAATTAGCAAACTTAAAAATAATAAGGCCCCGGGTTACGACCTGATCACTGGCGAAATATTAAAAGAGCTACCAAAAAAGGCATTAGTCAAGCTACTTTATAGGATAAACGCTTCTCTTAGACTTCTATACGTTCCAAGACAATGGAAAGTTGCTGAAGTCATTATGGTTCCAAAACCGGGGAAATGCGCAAATGATAAAAAATCTTATAGGCCCATATCGCTTCTGCCGATAATATCGAAAGTGTTCGAGAAACTTCTGCTGAAGCGATTACAACCAATAATTGCAGAAAGACTCTTGATCCCGGATCATCGATTCGGTTTCAGACATAACCATTCCACAATAGATCAAGAACAACGCATGAAATTGAAAAAGCCTTAGAAGTGGAAAAAATATGTTCAAGTGCTTTCCTCGACGTATCGCAAGGTATGGCACGAAGGCTTGAAATATAAGATACGGCAAAACTTGCCGGGAGACATGTTTAAAATATTGAAAAATTTTGAAAAAAATATTGAGGGAAGCGTCCTCGGTCCGACCCTGTTCCTGCTCTACACAAGAGACATACCTCTAGATGACAAGACAGTCGTTCCCACGTTTGCGGACGATACGGCCATCCTGGCAACAGGTGAATCAGTCGAGTCATCAACCAGAAACCTCCAACGAAAATTGGACAGAATTTGTTTCTGGACGAAGACTTGGCGAATCGCTCTTAACGAGAACAAGTCAACGCATGTGAACTTTACTTACAGAAGGGTTAACAATTAACCTCTGTTCATAAATTCTGCACAAATACCTTATGCAAATGAAGCGAAATATCTAGGGATGACACTAGACGCTAAACCTAGGTGGAAGCCACACGTTAAAAAGAAGCGTGATGAGCTCGAAATAAGACTCAGAGATATGTATTGGCTTATCGGAAGACATCCGAAATTAAGCATATATAACAAACTGCTCTTGTACAGGCAGGTGTTAAAGCCGTCCTGGACTTACGGTATACAACTTTGGGGTTGTACCAAGCCGAGCAACATGTCGATGTTGCAGACTTTCCAAAACAAGACACCCAGAGCAATTGTGAATACTCCATGGTATATTAGGAATAGTGATATTTACAGAGATTTAGGAATAGCTAATGTGAGCGAATAAGTACCTAACAAACTTTGCTCGAAAGCTAAGTGCTCGTCTTCATGTTCATTGCAACTATGAAATGATCCTTACTCTTAACGATGTAAACAACGAGCGACGACTACAAAGAACAAGACCCTTCGATCTAGCGACGTAGGTTGAAGCTGCACGAACTGACGGTTTTAGTAGGTGCATTCACTGGATAGCAACCTACCCAACGCGATAAACACTACGGGAGCGTTAACTACTTGTTAAGTTAACTAAATTGTAGTCAAGAAGATTTATGAGAGAGCGAAAATTTACTACTTTGACGTGCGTTCTGGCAGTTTTCATAGTGTCTCTCATAAATGCGTGTTATTTTTAGCACGTGGAAATCGGGCATAGCCAATATCGGCTACTTCGGTATTATATAGATTTTGGAGTTTAAGCTTCCGTCCACCCTAGTATTCAAAAAAAGAAAAAAAACCCAGGCCCACTGGGGGTTTGGCCTATACAAATAATATATGAATTCGGGAATAAAAATTTTAAGATTTGGTGTTACACGGTGTATAGGGTCGGGTATAAAGAAGTTTGTCACAGACGAACTCCTGCACTTAAAGGTACTTTCACAGCCGGTGAACTTGCGACCTGCGAACTGGCGCTTAATTGGACATTGCTCTATGGAATTGCTTAAAACTGAAATTTGTCAAATAGAAAACTAACAAGAATCATTAATTCTGTAATTTGTCAACTTCAAATCCTTCATTTTCAAAAGCTCTGTGAAGATATTTACAATTCGCTTAATAATTGGCACAAGTCGCTGCGAATTCGTTCGGAAATCAGCGAACTTCGGATATCTTGACAGAACTTATGTAAATTGATTTTGAAGAAGAATCAAGTTATAGATTATTCGATCGTTTAAAGATTTTCGTGCTGCGATTTCAATTCTAAAACATGGTCTTAGAGTAAAGTCATTTGTTCGCCAGTTCGCTGGTCGCAAGTTCGTTGGGTGTGAAAGCCCCTTAAAGGCTGTACACATGAGCGCGAGCGAACGAATTGAGTAATTGCGAACAAACCAATTTCATTTGGCATTTGGCCACCAAGACTAGACATTTTTTTAGAGAAATATTAGAGTAACCAAACTACCTACCCTATTGCATAGTTGCTTTCACACAACTTGTGTAAAATGGGCAGTCGTTGCCATTTGTAAATAAACTTTGACAGTTCGCGGCGTCAGCCTTTTTGTTCGCGTCAAAATGTTTGATATGCATTGTTTAGTGTTTTAAACACATCGTCATGGAATTGTAATGGAACCAATGTGTAGACCAATCACCTAACCTGCCACTTTCATAAAAAAAATGTTAAATTTTTTGTTGTTAGTTCCCCAAAATTGGTTTGTTCGAAATTTCTCAATTCGTTCGTTCGCGCTCATGTGTATAGTCCTTTACTCATTTTTTTTTCAATTTCGATATTTTTGAAATGTCATTCTCATTACATACATTAAAGCAACGGTAGTGCGTACCAAATTTTAGCGCCCTACGACAATTTGAAAATTTCATGCTTATAAGTAAAGTGGGCGTGTCAGTGGGCGAATTTCAAAAATGTTTACACATGTACTGCTTCGAGGCCTAGAAAGAACAGATATCAAAACCATACAAAATAATATCTAATATTGAAAAGTAAAAAAATGCAACAATAAAACATTTACAATTTGTAATGAGATGAAGTTTAACTTTATTGTTTTCCAATAAAGTCCTTATTCCAAAAGTCCTTATTATCAACTACCACTTTAATGATCACCTTCAGTACCGAAATCGGAACTAAAATTCCAGCTGAAAAAGTTAAAGACCCAAATTCTAGCTGATAAAGTGATGATTTTCATTTAGGTGTCAAATGTCAATGGTTAATTTCTTTGGAATTTCAATGCCGTGTAATCACACGGCATATCACGGCAATCACATATTGTTTTGATATTCACTTAGGGCAAAATGCATCGATTGACACCTAAGGAGCCAATCGACAAAAAATCGTAGTCCTACTTTCATTGTCGTAAGTACGCTAGAACATTACTTCAAAGGCGGATACTTTGACAACACATTATGTGACGTTTTCAATACTAGGTATACAAGATTGCGATCTAGACTCTACTTTACTGTTGTTTATTTACAAATACATATATATTTAGTTGTTGTTTTTTTTTCCTATAAATTTTAACTAAACAATAATATTAACTACAGTCAGACGGAGTTGTATAGTTATTTAACTTGCTTCTTTATTGCGTTCTTTTTGTTTATTGAAGTCGTAGTTTTTTGTTTTGTGTAAATAAACATTTTTCAATACGTCGAAATTATGACACTGGCACACTAAAAAAAAACCTGTAAAATCGTAAAACAGAACAATGCTTTGCTCCAAATAAGAACAACTCGTAACCAACTGACCCATTTTGGTGAATGCCCGCTTGTCCTAAATATTGAATACAAGCGGATTCGATGGGCATTTAATAACCGAAAAATATCTGACTGCCATTAAATTGTATCAACAAATCAGTCATTTAAATAAAAGACTCGTGGCAATAGTTTGACAAAAATTTTCGTCGGCAAACATTCGAAAAAGGTGTCAATTTTCTATGTAAACTTGAGTCTCCAAGTTTTATGTGCCCGGACTCCTTTGTTTCAACTAATCATTGTGATTTTGATTGGGATTTAAAAGTGATTAAACCTTCCCACAATCTATTAAGGTGACACTAAACGGCGTACTGTTTATTTATAATTATGATCGTATCCATCCAATAAATCTTTATCAATTCGGCAAATAAACAATAAAAAAAAGAAAACAGTGGGGTTTCTGGATGAGACAATTGATCCATAACAAATTATTCGCTTAAGCATACTATTAGCTTTTTTTTTATTTGTTAAACCCACGCGCGGTTGTTCTTATCTCACACATACTAAGAAAGAAAAAATTAGCCAATACATTCTATTACTTGACACAAACAGGAAAATTGTATTTTAAATAAGAAAAAAATAGTTATTCAAATGTCTAGTCTAAACATTGGTTATAGTAAATGCTCCATTGGCATATGTACAGGGTGAGCATGACCACACATAATCGTCGTCTCTCGAGACGAAAAGCATTCAGAGAGGAAGCAAATGCCAATCGAGGAATCCCCGTCGAATTATTCGTTTTAGTATGTTAATGACATTATATGGCAGGCCTCTCGAAATTTTCCTCTCTTGGTGGGATTTTCTGTTATCTAATAATAAGGCTGATGGATACATGGATATATAATGTACGTTACCAAGTGAAAACGGATACACCAGACACTAGAGTAGACACATCCATGTAATCCACTCGACATTTACCTGCGGAAACTAATTGCTAAGTGCCGTTTCTGAGGTTAATCGTTTTTATGTGCTGCTGCTTTCTCTCTGCAATTGAACAGGTATGTGTGTGATTGAGCAGGGCACTTGTAAACTCGCTCTCTTTCTCTCATCAAATACACACAGATACTATACATAGCGCTTTTCTGCCTAATCAACATTCACAACAGGTAGAGGCTAGAGGGTAGCGTAGAGAGATTCATTCGGCTCGGCTCGTTCGTTTTTGTTTCGCTTATGTATGCTTGAAATTTTTCTATCTATGTGCCTGGGCAACGAAACGATACGCTCTCTCTTCGTGGAATACAATCAGTCTAGCAGCGGCCATCACCTGATATACACGGACTTTTAAAATTGCTTCACGGTTTCATACGCGTGCCGTACTAAGCTACTTATATATTTTCCATACATATACACAAAAAAGGCCAATTAAAAGTGCAACATTACAAGAAATTTTTAATTTTACTAGTTTTTTATTGAAAGTTTAATTGGCAACCCTAAAAGGTATACAAGTTACAATAGTGATTGAGTAACGATATTTTTTGTCGTTTCGAAAAGAATTGAAAATTTTCCTTTGTTCCTCCCGTATCCGCGCTGATGTTATCGCGCTCGAGTGTTTGAGACTTAGTCATTGAAATTGATGTTTTTTTTAAAAAAAAGTCTGATAAATCTTTTTGCTGCTGCAAATAAGAAATTTTGTTTAGTGAACAGCTGATTGTATGGTTCACTTGTAGAACTAGTGAATTTATTTCTACATTGCCAGCGAAAAAACGAGTTAAACTCGATTTTAGTGAAGTTAAAACTCGTTTTATATGTCTTCTTTTTCTCATCAGTTTTATGCACGATTGTGCATTTGTGTGTAGACCAATCTCACGCGCGTTCAATGTTGTCAATCTGTCGAGGAAGAATCGGTTTCAACATATGGTCAAGAGCTTGGATATGAGTGTATAGTGCGATATGACATAGTGACGGCATATACGTGACGAGAGTTTATATTATTTTTTTTTGTTTTAACTGTTTTGTGGGGTTTTTTATGACTTCATGGAATTTTTTTCCCCCATTTTTCAATAGTGCCCCGTGGCACAGATATTACACGAAATACAAATAGAAAACTCGTCGATTTTTTAATGAATTCAACTTCCTTAGAAGTTTAATTTGAATAAATAGTTTTTTGATGTGTTGTGTAAACAAAAATTTAAACTAGACTGTGCTACAAATTAGGCACTTTAATGCATAGACACAGTTTGAGTGAGTGGAAAGTTTTTGATTTGTTAAAAAAAAAAATTAAAATGAGCGCGCGGGAATTAGAAGAAAAATTTTACACAGTTCTCGTTGTTTCGATTGATGACGCGAGAATTATTTTCCTTGTCGAAGCGGAAGATTTTTGGTGATTTCAAAGAGTATTTTAGTGGTTTTATTTTGCCTTTCGCATTTTTAAGGAAAAAAACTTGATTTTGAAAAAACAAACCCGTGTGGGTCTTAAGACTCTCGATAGAAGTGAAATCCCTTTAAAAATTTAGCGTCTTGACAAAAATCCCTAAATCAAAAAAACCTTAAAACGTCCACCATCGCGTAGCCTTACTCCTGTTACCTTTTTTCGTAACATCGTGCCGGTTTTAATCTCCACTCTAAAGTGTTTTATGCGCGGATAAAAACGTCCGTTTTTAAACTCACCAATTCATTTTCTGATTTTGTTTTTGTTTTTGTTGAAGTTTTAACCCCATTCGCTACCTTCAACGTATCGAATCCTGATTGACCTTAATTTGCTACAAGAAATATCCGATTGTGAATTGTATGCAACAGCTCATTTTATATCGCAAATAAAATAAACTTTTATTGCGTTAAACTTATTCCCTGTTTGCTGGATGGTTTGCAACAAATTGCGTCTTAATATTGATTCCTGTTACCAGTTCAATTCAAAGTTACAGCGAATTGTTTGTTAAAAAGTTAAAAAAAAATAATCAACTGTGTTAAAAAATAAAAGAAAACCGGATTTATATTTTGTTGTTTAGTTTTAAGACCTTTGGATCAACAAAATTTTGTTTATACATTTTTAAACCTCAAATCGTGTATACGTTGATAAATTCGCTATTTGAATATGAATGAATTTGAAAACATGTTTAATGAATCGTACGTCAGAGAATTCTAACTTCTTGAACTCGTATTTTTTGTTGTTATATTTCCACTAACTCTCATTGACCCCTTGACATTTCGTTGGCCCAATCCGAGATTTCCTCAATTTATGAAATACAATTTATTATAAGACAATCTAACTACATAACAAAAAAAACCGTTTTTTAGAAAAGAATGACATTCAGTTCATGCTTGATTTTATATTCTTCTTGTTATTTATTAATGAGGCTTGATGCTTTCGTTTAACGCTTAAACTGTGAAACACTTTGCCAGCTTTTGTTCTATGTAAAAGAGCAGTTGTTATGCGTGTTTCTGTGAAGAATGACAATTGACTATTTTTTCTATGTGGAGTGATTATGGGAGAGTCACATCACTTCGAGAGTCGAAGATTTCGACAACTGAATTGAAGGAGTCAACTCCACACTGATAAACTGCTCGATGGGTTAACTTAACACTCGCTTTGTTTCTAGGTAACCAGATTGTGGTTTAGGCCAGGTTTTTAACTCTGCTTTAGAAATCAGGCTCTAAGTCGCAGTTTTCTATTCAGATTACCAAAAATGAACTTAACCACAGCTAAATTCTAGGTTAGAAGTGATTAAGGGTTAACCCTTAGGACAATTTTTCAGTCCAGGGTTGACTTCATAGCAATATTGGAATATTATGTTTTCAGTATTATGTTGGTGCCTTAGAGTCAATCCGGCGCTATACTAGCCTGCCACAAAACTGAAAACATGACTGATGGACATATTTTTGGGTTTGACACGAGTTTAACTGAAACTTTTACTGATATAGGTAAAAAGTGGTTTTAGAACTAAGATTCGGATCGCCGCAAAGAAAATAATTAAGACTTCAAAATCAAGAAAAGGCTTTATTTAATTGAAATTTTTCTGAAAAACTGTGATAATTGTAACGTTGCTAAGTTAAACTGAGTAGATAAGATGGTAGTGATATTTCGAATAGGTACTGCCAGATATTAATGCATTCATTTCTGTTTTTTTTTTTTAACTCGATGTTAGGTTCTCTGTGCCAGTTTTCAGAGCAGAATTAAACCTGGGTCTATACGAATTTTGTTAACAACGGAAGAAAGCGAATCTAGATTGAGCACAGGAAGTAGTTTTTCAGTGCATAGCCAACTTCGTCAGTACAGTAATCAAAATCTTCGGACTCAACTATCTTACTTACTTACTTAAGGTGGCGCTACAGTCTGGGGTGAATCTGGGCCTCAGCCAAAATGCTTCGCCAGCCAGCTCTGTTACCAGCTTTCCGTCTCCAGTTTCACACGCAAAGTTGGCTGAGGTCCCCATCACCTTGCGCGCGCCACCTGCTCTATTGCGCCGTCCCTACGGGGCGTATTCGAAAATTTTCCGGGCCGGGTTGTTGCTGTCCATCCGCTCTAGAAGACACAGCCATCGTAGCCGCCGTTGACTCTTCTGGCTAGGTCGTTGACTCTTCCTCCACTCTACCTATGCGGACGGGGCCATGGACTCAACTATCACTTTTCATTAAAAAAAAAAGTCAAAGAATTGTTCCTTGAAGCTCTACTCAAACGAAAATTTTCACAAAAAACTTGTGCAGAAACTGTTATTTCGTATAGAAAAACAGGAGAAAAAATTTGAACTTTTTTTCGCATGCTTTAAACTCCGCGGTTAACCGAAAATGTGGCGAGTTAAACTGAGGTTCACACCGGACTCATATTGACTGAAAAACGTGTCATATCGTGCGAAGATAAAAGAAATTTCCAATGTAACACATATGCTGCTTAGTCCGTAATATGAAAACTTCGCACGCAAACGCGCAAGCTTATTCCCGCAAGTGTTATGCCCACTCTAAAAGCAGGGTATAGCAAGCAGACTATTCGTTTGACTGTTCTTAATTTTTTGACGCAGGAAAACGAAGAGAAGAGGTATTTATAATGTATTTGATCACCCTTACCCTGGATAACAGACTTCGACAAGGAAGCCTCATTTGGAGACTGACGCCCTTGTTATTTTTCTTCTTCCATCCCGGATACTTTCTATGCCTATGTCCAACATATCTGGTGAGAATTTTTCTATCCGTTAGTCGGACCCAATTGTTTGCCAGCAAGTCCCAATCAAGACCTAAACTAGTTGCATCTTGAGGGCAGTTTTTTTACATGGCAGATGCAGGTGCCTTTCCTCTTTTTGATGTTACATCAACACAAACGGTCACAAATGTTTTGAAAAATTCACTTAAACAATTTGTTTTTATTATGTACAGGATTGTTTGTGTGCATAAGAGATGCAAAGATTACAAGTAGGCTTCCAAGCCCTCCAGGTGGGATTTGTGCGAGACAATGGTGTGGTCATTAGCATCTCGGATAAAAAATCTGAAGTTTCATAGGGTCTTATTTTTTTGGATTCTATACGCTTAATTGAGTAGGATTCTTGCACTCTATTCAACTGTCATGACCTGCCTCTTAGCCTCGCCTTTAAATACACCTTTACTACTTGCTAGCAGCTTTTAAAAGATTTTAAAGGATCTCTTACACCCATAGAAGAAAATCAAAGAAAACAAGGTTGATTCTATTATGCATTTTCGGCATCGATTTGGGTGTGACTCCGGAAAAAGTTTAATTAAAGTTAAACGATGCGACGGTACTCCAAAGTTGTCTCAAAGAAAAATTTCGATTTAATTTTAATTCAACTACTTTTCATCATCAAATCAAATACTTCCCACTTTAAAACTAGGTGCATTATACTCCCCACTATAAACTAAACATTATGCTCCTCAGAATTTTTGTTTCGAACTGCTTCGTGGAGCCATGATTGCTATATTTACAAGCTTTTGAGTCTAAGTTAATAAATTTTACTTAAGTAGGTATACTGAGTGGATGCATGGGTTAGTGTGTAGGAGGTGACAAACCCCCGAAAGTATCATTTGTCATGAAAGTCCTCTCGATTCGCCATTCGGAACTCGCAAAAAATTGTAGGTCCCTGCCATGTGTGTAAGAACACTCTCAATGCAGACAGCTTGCATGGTTGTGGGAGGAGTCAGGTGATGGCTAAGTTAGTTTTTTTTTTAGTATTTTGTTAGGCATATTAATAGAATTCTACTAGCACCAAATTTAAATATTGCGACTTCGCAGGACTGCCCGAAGCATAATATTTGGTATTTGCCTTTTTGAAAAAATTTTGTATTTTCAAATCAAAGAAAATTTTTGCTTACACATTTATTCCCATGTTCTCGAAATTTATGTAAATTATGTGAATTTCACTAGCAAAGCCTACAGGAAAAGTAGGCCGAAGAAACTTAAACCTTACTGTTTGACATGATAAATGTTCGCTACCGAACTGCTTTTCATTTATGTTAATTTTTTTCGCCTATTTCATGCATAGTCACATTGTTACCTAACATGTACCTTATATTTGCGCAGATTAGACGACAGTTTTGCGTATACTGGCCACACGTTAAGTAGCAATATACACTTATAACTTTTTAGCGTTTGCACTCCCGTCCTAATCTGGCGGTGTTTACACAACAAACACAAATTAATTCCACCTACAGCCATTAGTCGATCTAAATTTTATATATAAACGTAAATAAAGCAAAAAAATAATTCTATTTAATTCGTCAATTAGCTGCAAACATCTGCAGCTATAGCGCAATAGCCCCTCGCATTGTAAAGTGTAAACTTGTGGCGCAACACCTACGTTCGTTGTATTCATTCGCACTCTCTGCATTCGTATCTTAAAGTCCGTATTTATCTATTAGTCTGCACACTCATGACTCATTCATAATTTCGTAGAAGGTCTACGCCGAACTTGTGTCTGTCGTCATTCGAAAGCCGAAATCTCATCATCGTGAAAACAAGTATTTTTATGATCTAATTGTTGACATGTGGATGTGATGCCTAAAGTGGAGAATCCCCTACACTCGAAGGCTGAACAAACCAACAATCCCTTTGTATTTCATTGACCTTTTCGCAGTAAATAACTGGTTTCAAGATGGTCTTCATTGAAGTTTAGGGCTTTTGACCCCATAATTAAGGTTTTATACTTAGCGACTTGTTGGGCTACCTACCAAACTGATTGTCGTGAAAATAAATCTTGAAAGTCTGGAGAACACTTGGGCTTCTTGTTGGTATCTATTTTGCTTTAATTTATTAGAACTTGTTGTGGCAGCTGTTTGGCAGGTGCTTTATTTTTATTGACTGTTCATTCTCGGGAAGAAATGGGAGTCAAGTTCAATCTAAATGAGGGTTAGTGTGTTCGTTATTGACTGAGTTATTCAACTCTCACGAGATGTTCAAAGACCTTGGGACCTCATGAACATGATATTGTATTTTTTTTTTTGTGAGTTTGTTTTATTGTTGCGAAAATGATGAGACGACACACTGGCCTTCCAAGGGGTATGGTCAGGTGATTTATAATAAGTTAATACAAATTTTGAAGGAAATCAGACCAGCTCTACGAGGCTGAAAACGTTATAGCAGGCCTTTCGATAGGACCATAATTCAAAACGAAAATATTTCTTGCCTCAATGTAGGTTTGGCCATAGCTTTAAAAAATTACCGTTTACGTACACAAAAAATACGTTGGCGTTGAAAATGCCCTTAATTGTTAGTTTTAAGCTGAGTTTCATTATGACTTGGTTTGTTAAAAATGGTTGTCCGCCAAAGGGAAGAGGAGCTACATTGACCAATGTCAATGCCGCCAAAGGGGAGAGGAGTCACATTGACTAATGCAATTTATACTTAATACAATTAACTGTACATTTCCATACGGGAAATAACTGACTTCGGACGCGTAATGCAATCTGCATCAAAAGATTGTGAAAAAAAAAATTGTTGTAGCTCTCCTAAAAGTTTCTTAGTTTACCTCAGGCCTTGAAGGCTTTCCGAAGTCATAGCTCTGCTTACCTTCTCCCTGTTCCTGAATTGTTCCCTAAGAGTGTGTAGTGTACGCCTATTGCACAGAATGTTTCAGGCCCTATGAAGGGTACTTCTGCTCATTTTGTTACCGGGGACAAATGTTCTGCTCATTTGTCTGCAGCTGCTATTATGGCCTAGAATAGAGAGGAATCTAGGTCAGATACTCACCATTACCCAGATCACAGATTACCCAGGGCCTTTAGTAAATCCCATACAATTTTGGACTCTAATATATTCGTTAGCATTTATTGCTTTGATAGCTGTTTATCGCTGTTTATCGCTGTTTCTTAATTTTCTGTCAAGACAGAATCAAGTAAATCCAAAGCGTATATTTTTGCCTGAAAGAAGCAGATATATTTGGCCATAAGTATGTAGAGTATTATGGTCTCTACCCAAACACCCCTGCTTCAGTTCCTTCTTCGGTTTTTGAATAATCGCTGTTCCTTAGTCCATCTGTTGTGGCTTCTTTACTTCAGCTCCTTTTGCTGCTAAGCTTCACGAGGAAGTTCTTCTCAATAGTTGGAGAACATACGTAAAATGTTCTTTTTCACTGAACTGGAGTTAATTAGTTGTTGCCGACTTAACAATCAAACGTTTTCCATACGTAGAATTTGCAGTAAGGATTCAAAGCTACGTAGGGGCACGTGTAGCCTTTTTAGAGATTTTTTCGGTAATTTTTTTCAGTTTTTTTAAACTTCTTTGACTAGTATCAGTTCAGTTTCGTGCCCGAAATTTTGTTGCCCCCCACCAGAGGTAAGTGGGCAATTTCGAAGGGGCAAGCGTGGAGAGATGAGTTGGGAGAGCGTTGAGATCTCCTCGGTATGCGTTTTTCAATTTTTTGTAACTTTTTTGACTGGTATCAGTATCGTGCCCGGTATTTTGTTGCCACCCACCAGAGGTAAGTAGGCAATTCCATTCAGGATTCAAAGCTATCAGGGGGCACACGTGGCCTTTTTTGAGATGTCCTCTGCATGTGATTTTCATTTTTTTTTTTTTAACTTCTTTGACAGGTATCAGTGTAGTGCCGGATAGGATTACGAGTTCGGATGGGAAATTCCTTGTAAGTGGAACTGTAGTTGTCTTGGCTAGGCTTTGATTGAGCTCGACTGTTCTTGAGTGCTCCTTGAATTACTTCGCAGTGTTCCTTCAGACTTTACTTTAGCAATCGGCAGTCGTCACTACCTTCTGTCATTGGCATTATGCCTGAGAGTTGATGCCTAGGTTTGCAAGTACATAGTTCATCCAGAATGTTGCTCTTCCCGTTGTCGGGGTTCTTTTGTTTTGTTCACCCTCATAAATTCCTGCTATAGGTGTTTGCGTCGTCACGTGTTTTCAGAAACTTATGCATCCTTCCGGATAATATTTCGCCTAATGGCTTCGTGTAAAGTGATGTCAAGGATATTAATAATCAAGATATTTTCTGTCGTATATCGGGCCTTTCTGTATGCATGCCGGCGCTAGTAAATCGGAAGTTTTTAAAATAGAAAAGATTTTAAGTGACTAGTCTATATGACTTCGGTTTCGTTGGGTTTTTTTCTCCCACCTATGGAGTCAAGACAACCTTTTCCCATCTCCACTGGTTCCATCTCCACTGTTCTTTGCTGGTTCTGGATAAATAGCGCTGTTCAATGCCAGTCCGCACCAGATGTCTTAAAATGTTGAAAGGCGCTTATAGCATATTCCAGTCGGTCTCTAGAGTAGTCGCATCAAAAATTGTTTGCTTTTTGACCATAGAAACGCTGGTGAGCGGTGCAGTTGTGGTTACACCGAGATCCATCGAAGTGTCCTATGCTTCTTTGATAACAATGCGACGATGGCGAGTGTTTCCCGTCAATGGCGAGCGCTATCGATGATAACCAATTGCTTTTGGCCCGAATCGGATGATACGGTACACCGACTTGGTGAGGTTTTAACAGAACTACGCTATGTGCCACACAGCCCGTACCACAGGACTTTTTTCATGAACAATTTCGGAGCATAATTATTGAACGCGACGTGAAATTGTCATCGAGACTGTGCGATTCCACTCCGTTAAACTTGTCTTTGTGAGGTTTTCTTAAAACACCGATCTGCGCCAATTAACCACAAATCACCACTACCCTAAAAGCAATAAACGCCACTCGTCAAATTCTAACTTACTTAATTAAGGTGGCGCCACAGTCCGCGGTGGACCTGGGCCCCAGCCAACATGCTTCGCTAGCTAGCTCTGTCTCCAGCTAGCCGTCTCTAGTTTCGCACGCACCTGAGTCTCGGTGCTCCTCTACAGCGCCGGCCCTGCGAGGTGAAATTGAGGATTTTCCGGGCCGAGACGTCGTTTCCTCTGGCGTTGAGTCATGGAAAATTTTCTCAGTCCAAGACCTTCTTGTTCCAAGGAAAGTCGACGGTTGATATTTTGAAGGCAACTGTCAAAGATTTGCAGCAATTTCCGTCTGTTTCAAACCTCAGACAAATTATTTATATGCTACTACTACACCTTGTTAAAAAAAGACAAACTGTCTCTTAAGCCTATTCACAATGACGTCATCCAATAAGTTTCCATTAAGACATTAAAAATGCCTAGTAGGAAAAACTGCTCACGCAGCGTGTGGGCTCTGGGAAGATTGATTGTTAGCCCGCCAATTTACAAACCAATCAACTTTAAGTAACAATCGACTGAACACTCGCCTCCGACAATTAAAGAGTCAAACACATTAATTTCAATAGACCAATAAAAACAAGTGGATACATGACATTGATTCCATCCATCTGAACACTTATTGACCTTAAATGGTTGGTGCTCCTACTTAGCATAAGTGTACGACACTGTTAAAATTTTCAAGCACTTTTCTGACTCTGATTGCTCTCTTAATCTACTTTAGTAAAAACAAAACATTGTAACTCCTCGTCTAACATATTTTTTTTTTTATTTTTACCTTTTCAGATAAATAACAAAGAACCAAATAAGGACACTCAAAAAAAACAAGGATATTGAATTAATTTTTATTTTGTTTTGTGGGTTGTGTGGCATTTCATTTATTTTTGATTTCTCGCAACAAAACCCAAACAAAATACACCACACATCTACCAAAAGTGACAGGGCGGAAGAGATTAATTAAATTGTTCAAGGAAGAAGGGAATGGTATATTTCCTGGGGGACTGGGGCATGGGAGATTCTGACTGTGCGTCATATCAACATGTTCCAAATATACAAACATCACACATTAACCACCAAATCCATTCTCAACATCGTCAACAACAAGAGTTGCAACGACAGTTGTCATCATCAACAGCAGCCACAACAGGAGAAGCAAATGTTGGCCAAACAGCTCCGTCATCTTTAACCCATTTGCCAATTCAGTTTGGTACTAGTACAACGTCAGTGTCTAGCCAACTGTTTCAGCAACAGCAACAACAACAGCACACAACTACTGGCTACATATTAAGTCAGCAATCGTCACCGATCAATTCGAGCAGCACCCTTGTGACGGCCAATTTGCAACAGCTGTCTGTGAGTAGTACACCAAGTGCGCCCGGAACGACAGTGAACGTTAACCTAGCTGGTATTAACAACAAATTGATTGCATCCAATCAAAGTGTAACCGCAACAACTGTTGGTCTAGCAGGAATCGCATTGCATAAGTACTTGGGCAGACCAAGATCGGAATCATGTGCGGGAAATGTTGGCGCTGATCACAATTTGTCAAAGGATCTCCTTGAAAGTGAAGATGAAGTTGCACTGCAACCACTTTCCAATCAGGTTAGTTATGAAATATTTTGTTTTAGTGCATGGAATGTTAAGATTTGTGTTTTATGCCAAGTCTTTAGGTTAAGATTGTACAGGCCTTACCTTTACCAAAAGTTTACTTTCTTCAATCTACATACTTCGCTTTGATTTATTTTTGATTATGGATAAAATCGAATCAAGACGTGCTCTCGAGGCATATCAGAATAAAATTCGCGTGAAAATTGGTTGTTTTTGGCTTTCGTTTTACATCAATAAATTTAATCTAGTTTTAGTTAGTATAGTTTTTTTTTTTTTTAGTATAGAAAATGAGGAACATCAGTTATGCTGTTAAATAAATAAATTACCCCTGATAAAGTCGAAAAATAAATGATGAAACGTAGGGTGGTAAGACAGAACAAGCTTTTTATTCGCATCAAACTTAAATTTGACCAAAAAGATTTCAACTAAACAAAAAATTCTTCCAATTTTATCGGTAACAACAATTAATTATATGATCATGTCGCATGCACATGTGTACACGTTTAACGCCCGATATCTTCGCCAGGCATGCTATACCAATTTGAACAAATCTTCATTTAATGGTAAAAAGATTAAGTTATTAAGTGGGCTTTAGGTCTATTATTAGGCCAAATAATAATAAATTTATAAATCCCAAAATTAGTCAAAAAAATTTTTGCAAGTCTGATGCCGTTTTTTCAAGACGACTTTTTGAATAAAATTTTGACCATCTTGCGAGTTATTGCAACCGTGTGTCCAAATCATTTAATTGTAGTTCGTGCGATGGCTTGAGTTTATTCAATAGGACATTGTTAAGACTTAGGCTGAGAACGAACCCAACCCTTTCTGTTTCTTTTGCTTGGCTTACACTAGCCGAACCAATTTTCTGGATCACCCAAAACCGAACTTGAATTGTTGCAATATATATATTCTTTTATTCACTTTCGAAACTGTTTGGGCCCTGCACGATAAAACTGGCAACTGAACTCAATTTAAACTATTGGGCGGGTTGCAATCCGCTTAAGCGAATGGTTGGATGCCCCTGTCTAGCTCGAAATCGCGGTATTCAACTTTAACGAAAAATATTTGGTTGTAGACACATCAATTATATTTACGATTTTCTTAAATAAAGGGGCGTGGCATCAGCCTATTTGAATAAAGTTATGTTTTCTATTTAAATATTTTATGAGAAATGATTTACATTTTCAAATTGTATTTTTATGTAAAAAAAAAAACTTTTTTCGCAACCACAGCTCTAAAAGTGGGCGTGGCAAATATTTGAACATTATTGTGCATGTTTTTATCGATTTTAACAAATATATATTATATAAATAGAATGTTAAAAGAAATATTAAAATTACTACAATTTACAATTCTCTACACATTATAATAATGGCTGGCTCTTTAAATAAAGAATGTTTAATGTTTTGAAAGTCATACCGCCACGCACGCTTTTCTAAATTTAGACCACAATGAATTTTATCAAGGATGCTGCACACCAACTTTTAACGCCTTACGAGAACGATTTTATTTTTTATGCATGAAACGTAAGGTGGGCGTGTCAGTGGGCCAATTAAAGAAAATATTTCACTCGTCTTTCTTCGGGCCCCAAAAAGAACAGATGAACAGATGAAGCTTCGAGTTCCTAGACCGGACTTCCTATGCGGACCTTACACGGTCAATCGGTTGACGTCAATCACGTCCATATATTTGTGAAAATTTATCTGTATGCGTTACACACATTCGATTGAATCTGATTGACGAAAAACAAAACAATTTTAATTTTGCATGATGAGCATCAGAGGCATCAGGGCTAGATTGACGAAAAAATTAATTATTTTCGATTTCGAGCGTGGGGCAACATTAATTTTGAAAATATTTGAAAGTTGCAGTGCTACAAAAACTAAACAAAATTACACTAAAAATATTTGTCAATCGATTGAACTCTATAAAGAGTTAAATCAAATCAACGTACACAATGCTTGAAATCAATCGATTGACCTAGACGGTCAAGTACGCATTAGTAAAAAAAAACACAAAGAAATTTGAGTTGTCGTACAGATTGCGCTTAAATGTTTTTTTACAGAAACAGTAAAAACAGGCAAAGAAGTTCGAACTGTTTTCAAGAGCTGATACGAGATTTAGTCACCGAATTTGGCAAGATCAACCCCCGATCGAAATTCCCAACCACCGAAAAATTCAATTCCGGATTATAATAAATAAATAAATAGGGTGGCGCAACAGCTCGAGGTGAACCAGGGCCAACTTCTCAATCATGTATGCTGGTGTGTTAGTTTCTTTACATACAAGGAGACCTACAATTTTTTGCCGAATCCGAACGGCACTTTGAGAAGTTTTTCAAGACAAATGATACTCTCGGAGGGCTTGTCAGACCCACGCGGAGGTGGGGACCGTGGAAAAGAACAAGTCTTTTCCGGATTAAACCTCACTTAAAATCAAAAACTTGGTAATTTCGCATTGTAAAATTGGTCCTTAGTATTCTGTGATGGCGGTAGCCTGGAAACCTCTTTACCTCTACCTACTTCAAAATTAAATAAAAAGCTACTTTGGTCTTGGAATCAAAACCTGAATCTTGCTAATAAAAGGTGTGACCTTAAACCGACTGTTAACTAACTCTCATGTCTGGGTAGGTGCACTTGAGACCTAATTAGAGTTATTTGGACAACTGGAGCTTCAACTCGTACGTATGTGGTGCATTTTTGTTCATTACCATAATAATTGTAATTTATTTTTGACAGTTCGAACTGGAAATTCCCTTTCAAACTGTTTAATCTAAGTAGTTCTGGATGGCTTGAGGCCTGGAATCTACCAAATAAATGGTGGTGGTGTTCTAAGCTCAGTCATATCTCTATGACGTGTTTTTTTTTTATTTCGATCAAGGATCTTTTGTATGCCACATTTAAACAATACGTTTTTTCGCAGTCGAAACTACTCTCAATTTTCCATATTCAGTTCCAGGAAAACGTCCCAACGCTTCAAATGTTTAAGGGGACGGCAGCATTTGCTAAATTCATTAAATTCTGACTTGAACAGCATATCAACCTGGGTAGTCAACTGGCTAGAATTTCATGCTTCCAAAACTCAATCCAGTGTATACTGGCCTTGAGACATAATAGGTTTCTGTATGCATTGTCAATGAATTGCACTAACATCACTGAAACCCTGTGCTTTCCGTCCTCCGAATGTTTTTTAGTGACAGTCTTTATGGGAATAGCCATGCATTCGACTTGTCATTAACGACGCGGAATGCTTGTTTTTTGAAAACGGCGCAAGAGATACGCAAAAAAAAATAGTCGCAAATAGATCTGATTTAAATTTATATAAAGCACACGGCAAAAACTAGAGTTTAACTCTCACGTCTGGACAGGTGCAGCCAAGATTACTTTGCATTATCTCGGTAGGATTCACAAACATGCGTTAAAACTAATAATGACGTCAACATAGTAGATTCCTTTGGAACATCGACGAAGGGTTTCTTGACTTTTATTGTCGGGGGAAAAACTAAAACAGACTTCCTTAACGTTTAATTTTTATATTAAGCTCAATTCACAGCAGGCGAACGCAAAACCACGCAACTTGTAAACTACTTGGACTTGGAGCTTAAAACTGAACATATTAAAATAACAGTAGAAAAATAATAAGAGACGGCCAATCAATAATTTGACACTAAAAAAAATAAGATGTTTTGTGAAAATATTAACAATTTGAATCACATACGCAGCAGAATCGGGGAATATTGAATATCTTCGGAAAAAAAATTTAAAAATGAATTTTCTATTGTCAAATTGTAGATAAACCGATCCTTATACCTTTAGAATTATTTTTTTAACAAATTTTATTTCTATGAATGCACCTGGTGCAAGCACTTGGCCGTAAATGGTTCTTTAGTATTTTTGATTGTTTTAAGAAGAACATTTACTACTTGACTTGGAAAACTACTAAATTTTCTATTTAACCTGTGATCGGATTTTGATGACCCTAAAAGGGGGCTTTTAATACTTATTAAATATGTATGTACATAGTAGCTGTCTTTTTTTATTTACCTGTCAAAATTCAAGGCGTAGGTACATCCAGCTTGCAAAATTTGTCCTCATACAGTCTTATCTTAGCTGATGTATTATTATATAATCTTAAACATTCAATGACTTCTACGATAACCCTTGCAAGAAAGATTCAAGTTAAACATTTCACATGTTACCTGCATTTATAAATTACTGGTATGATAAAAAGGTTAATGCACCAAACACAATAAATTTTCTCCTTTTGCGCTATTTTTGGAAAAGCCTTTGTAAATCTAATTTTTCTGGGTTAAACGGAAGAAGGCGCGTTTCACGGTCAACATTATAAAAAAATTTTGCCATATATTCAAAATAAAATAAAAATATGTTTTTAATCATTTTTCATAAGAGTGACAGCTTCATTATAAGTATAAATAACAACTTTGACAGATGTTTCAAAAAACAAGAAATATTATTTTTGAAAAGTCACGCACGGAGGAGTTTAAAAAATATCAACAATTCATTATTATTTTTGCATATTGTATACTGTTTAGGAGTTCATTTAAATTGTTTTAAAATTATCTTTTGGGTGTTTTTTGTTTTGACAGATTGTCGTTTGTGTTTGCGGCAAATCAATAACATGCTGTTTGAGCCAATTTTTATTTATAGCCATATTTATTTTTGAATTTTTGCAATGTAGGTCTTGGTCGATATTTGAGTTCTTTGAGCATGAATTTTAAGGGCGAGAATTTGCTTTGACGCTCTTGTTGGTTCTGTTGTTCTTTAGGATGGTAATGTTGTCTTACATTTCTTATTTGTTAAAAGTTCGTGCGAGTAACGATGCCACTTAAGAGTCGACCTCGAACTGTTGTCTACAATCAATCATTCATACCATGATTCCTTCCTTCCGTCTGAATTGTAAGATCCTTGCATCAAAGCCTATTACAAACGACGGATTGGAAGGTGTGAAAAATATTGTTATTGCCCCGGTCGGGGTTCGAACCCGGGACCTTGTTCACAGTAGTCCGACACACCAACCATTGCACCACGGCGGCGGTCACAAAAATTCTGCAGAAAAGCGAATTTTATAAAAATCACGGCGATACTCTCCAGCCGACACTAAATTTTAGTATAGAATTTCCTTATTTTAATTAAGAAGTAAAAAAACCTCTTTAGAAATATCATCAAGCCTGTCTGTATTCTTTATTTTCAACCACAATTTTCTTTCCTAATTTCAGGTTGGAGGACACACTCGCCTGCTCCTACTTAACCAGAGTACGGTTATCAAACCATTGAATTTGCGTGAATTGGACTTTTACCAGAACATTCCTCAGGACATCCAGAAGTTTGTTCCGAAATATAAAGGTAAGACTATAATGACCAACATTCCTTTCATACCCCATATAGCGCATAGCATAATGATATGTTTTAACAGAAATATATATATATAAAAACATATATATTTTGTTTTGTTTGTATTTTCGTCGCATAAAATTCACATTACCCATGAAGTTTGCTTATCTACTTTATGTGTCTTTCATATATCATTAACAAAACCAACAATAAAGACTGAGAAATAAATATAAAAAAAATTAAGAAACCAAAAAAAACGATATACAAAACATTTTATTTTTTATTAAAATAAAATATTTATTTTGCAGTTAAACGAAAACCAAATTGTATCTAAATATTTTTTGTGATAATAGTTTGTAAGAATCTAGTATTGTAATAATAATAAATGAAATATATACATATTAGATAAATATTATTCTCCTTAGAAAAAAGAAACAAAAAAAAACAAAATAAACAAAAATATAAAAATTGACAAAAGTTTGTCATTTCGTAAACGTATGTGTGTACGAAAGTCGAACAAGTTAAAAATTTTAGTAAAAACGTTTAAATTGTTGCACGAAAAAAGTGAAGTTTAGATTGTAAACGGGGGCCCAAGGGGTAAGTCCTTTAATTTTTTTTTTAATAAATAATATAATTCTTTGATCATAATTATTATTGTACGATTTGGTTGGTATTTAAGTGGAAAACTTGTCAGTTATTGGTCAGAACCCAAAGAAGATTAAACGCTGGCTGGCATCGTGATCGATTTTGAAACAAATAAGTTGATCGGTTCGGTTTTTTATAGGTAAAGACTACGTTTCCCAGTAAGTCTTGCAGTTTAATTTTATAGCAAAATTATGGTACCTCCCTTATATAACGACCACGTTAAAATCTTATTTCGAAAAAGTTATTAATTAATACACTGAATTTACTTACAAAACACAAAGGGTTTGGCGGAGAATCCATAAGAAAAATAGCGCCCTACGCATAATGGGACTATCGGCGCCAAACATTTGAATTAAAACCAGGATTCGCTTGGATTTTAAAAGTTTTATTGCAACGAACGCTTTTGTGTTTCGATACAGCCGCTATAGCTGTGTTATTTAGTTCAGAAATTATTCTTTGTGTGTCCTAAATTAGCAAGCAATGGACAACCGTTCTAAAATAATGCAGAAGGCAACCATATTGGAAAGTAGCGAGCGAAAACGAATGAAAAGTTAAACAAATTCTGCTTATATTCTTGTTAAGGGCCCTTTGTGAATGGATCTGTTTACTTAGATGTCAACTTAGATGAGGTAAAACGAAACAAAAACCAACCTATTTTGAGTGTGTTTTTGAAAAGTGCCTATAGCTTGTAAGTTCTACGGTGTAGCATAATTTATTTTTGTTATTCTTTTTTTGTTTCTTTCTCTCTCTCTCTATTTTTTCCTTGTCTTAATCAAGGATAACCGATCATAATGAGGCGGAATGTGAGACTGCATTATAATGAATGAACGAAAGGCTGATACACAATAACAAATGTGAAATAGAAGGATGCGCGCGCTTTTCACAGTGTGGTCTCTCGAAATACACTCGTATAATCGAACTCACAAAAAAAAGACTAATCACAAGAAAGGTTTACATTAAAAACAAATAAAAAATATTAAATAATATTTTAAAAAACAACAAAGAATTTACATAAAAACGTATATTAATATTTTTTATAACAAATATTATTGTGAAGCGCCCTCTGTCGGTGTGTGTATGAATTATAATTTCAGCAGCATTTTTTAACACACCACCATAATTACGATTGACAACTGTGTGTCTAATCTCATCCTCCATGTGTACGCTCTCTGCTTAAGTGTATGTGCTTGCAAGTGCGTTCAACACTCCGCCTCCATCCACACAAATTGAGAGGAGAGACATATTCGTTCATTCTCGTTGATCCTTGTTTAAGGGTTTGTATGCATATATTCCGTATATATACATAAAATATACATAATATTATATATTTATTATTATTATTCTAATATTTAAATTCTTAAACCAACAAAAATAGTTTTAAAATCTACCAAAATAGTTTTGAGCAATTGATAAAAAATATAACTTTTCCTCAGAGTAATTTTGATTGAGAATTTGTTCTGTTGATTCACTATTGCTTCTTGTGGGCGTGGTGATAGTAAGATAACTTTCTAAAGATTAAAAAAAAAATAGCCAAATGATGTGTTGCACATTTCGGTGTTGAGAAAAAAACTAAAACTTGTAATCAGATGTTGAGAACCAAATAGTGAACCAGTCCCTCTTCTATGGCCTCTAATCCTTCTTTAAAGTATGTAGTTTATTTTATTTTGAGTAGTAAAAACCCCCCACCTGAGGTAAGGTGGCTAAGAAGATTGGTACTCAAAGCTAAACGTTTTTACTTGCGGATTTTTTAACATATCCGCAAAATACGTTTGAATAGCTACGTTAAAATAGCTTTGTCCTTCAGTATTTTTTCCCCTAACACAAATTTTTTAACCCTAACGCTAAAACTTTTGGGTTAAGTGACATAACAATGGCATTGCTAGTTCTGCTGTTATTATTATAAAAACGGAGTCTTCTTCAGAAAACCTGCTTTGGCTTCTTGATTACTGATCTCTATAGGGTAAATTGACCTGTCACAAAATTACTACCGCAATCGAAGAGAAATTCAATTATCGAAAACCTACCTCAGTTGTGGGCATTCCAATTTTGGTCCCATCCCGAATATTTTACCCACATCTAGTGAGCGTTCCCCCTTCCGCCACCTATGAAGACACCCAATCGGGACTATCATCCCTAAAAGTAAGAAAGTGAAACATTTGTACGAACGATTAGTAGAAAATTTTCACGAAAGATCTCCCATTGACTTTTGATTAAATTTGTTACCGCTTGAATTTATAATTGATTTATTACTACTAAGCTTGCATTTGGGTCGATCAAGAAACACATTTTTTGACCACGGACTTCTTTACATGTTTAATTTTTTAACGCTTTGATCTTTCTAGAATGGTCTTCAACTTTTAAAAGCAAAACTAGGAAATTCTACAATGATTTATTTTCGGCATTTCACCCATTGTTCATCGACTTCCTCAGGGAGATTTTTTTTATTGATCTGAAATTTAAGTTTTGTTTTTTTTGAGCTCTAGTGCATTCTGTTGACAAGAATTTTTTTTACATGTAATTCAATAAACTTAAAAAATAACTGTAGTTTGACGTAGCTAACAACTAAGGCAACGAGGTACTAGGTAACGGCCGGAAGCAAACAATTATAAAATTTTAACAAGTTTGTTTTTAACTAACCTCAGTCTGTCATGCATACTTGCCATCGTTAAAAATTTCCTTGTCCTCCTCTGTCATTTCGAACATTGAAGTGTGCAATATCATAGGCTGTTTTAATCATTTTAAAAAGAACTCATTATCATAAAAAAAACAGCAGTTCCGTGTCCACAGTTTATGTTCTCTTCGCCATCCATCCATCCATCAAAGTCTTCAGTGTTTTCATGTTCAGATCAATTCAAACAATTAAAAACACATTCATATCTACTATATAAGAAAAAACATTTTTAAAGCATTCTAAAATTATGGGACACTCTCATTTCAGGAGTTATGCAAGCAACCACAATGGGTGGCACGAAATTGGAGAAACGCTATTCGCCCAGCTTTCGTGAGGAACATATACGCAAAACCAGTGCTTCCAAGAGGAAACGTGATGATGTGTTACGGTTAGTATTTAACGCTGAAAAAAATATTTATTTCGAATTTTGAAAATGTGTGTCTTTTATAGATGAGAATAGAAAAAGTATGACATAATTGAAATTAGAATCAATCATGGGTAAATAAAATCAATAAACAATTATGTATTTGTATCATACTACATTTATATATATATAATTTTTTTTTTCTTTGAATAAAAAAAATCACACATACAAAAACGACAAACCATATACTATTTTCTTTTAGGAAAGAAACTCTTCGCGATCCCTATTCTCTCTTAGCCGTGCCACACGAATGAGCTCTCCCTGCTCTCGCTCTCATTCGTTCGCTCGATCGCATTTTCTTTTCTCTCGGAAAGAGTAAAAAATTTAAATATTTTTTTTTGTGATTTTTGTTTCCTAAAAATTAAGTGTAGTTAAAATTATAATAAAAAGAAAAACAAACATACAATATAGTAGCTCTCTGCGACACGATGAATTAATTATGGATTTTTTCTTTTTCTTTCTCTTACAGGATGAAAGTACATAAAAATGGAAATGCAGCTGATGTTATTAAAAGTATTTCACAATTAGACAACTCTAACAAACAATGTTAGTATCAGATAAACAATTCGATAAAATCAGATATCAAAACGATTACTAAAACCAAAACAAATAAGTGAACCTGCCACGAGACAATCGACGGCATTTAGCGCAGCCTTAAACACTTTCTTCCGTTTTTTTTTTTACTTAATTTTCAATCACATCAAGTTAAATTCACAAAAAAAAAAGTTGAGAAAATTCAAAATGTGTCTGCAGAGAAACAGACAAATTTGAATCCTAGATTCCTAGATTCCCTCAAGACGCGTTTTCTCTTTTTTCCTTTCTTCCAAGATAAGATTCGTCGTATGCACGCTTTCTGCCATAGCTAATCAAATATATTAAGAAAGTTAGTTTTTTTATTTTTGCTAACTCAAAAAACAAACTTTCACAGCTTAAAAATATCTAAAAAAAAAAAACATTTATTTCTATTAACTAAAATCCATTCACAAAATTTGTAATGCTCACATAATAAATGTTTCCGTAAAATTTTCACTTTGCATGAAAAAACTGCGTAGTGTTATCCAACACAGGGAAACTCTGAATTTATAAATGTCACAATCACATTTGTGACAGCGCCCCCAATGACTCCAATGCCATTTAAAGAAATAACTAAAGTTAACCATGTCTAAAATCAATCTAAAAAGCCGTTTCTGAAAAGCCTATCCACCACAATACCAATTCACCTTATGACTTTTTTAGATTTATCCAAACGAATACGTTTTTATTTCTTAAATGACAACATTTCTTTTAATATACTTTTGTCAATTATAATAACCAAAACAACTAAAAAGCAGCTATTCAAAGCAGAACCTAACCACTCAATACATTAAGGTTTAAGGGCTCTTCCACCGAGCACTCATATCTAAGCCCAACTCAGACCCGTGATATTTTCCCACAAAGTTACACTCTGGCACAGGAAGCCGGTCAATATGTCTTGTTTTGATAGGCTTAAGTTGATATGACACTTCATTTTTTTCAGTCATTAAAAATGGTAAAATGTCATCGGTAGGTAAAGAAGACGAATATATGTTATTTATTGTCATTTCGGCTCTCAAATAGTAGTGAAGACACCATTTCCCAGGAGAGAAAAAACAATTTGACAGATCTGTGACAGATTTGTTATACGTGGACATTTTCAATATCCTTTTTTGAGTGAAAAACTGTTATAAAGGTGTGCAGAAAAAGAGTTTCTGATTAAAGATTCACGAGGAGATTTGTTTTTATTTACTTGCCGAGAGGATTTAAATACGTATTCGGCAAATCTCGGGATTTAATGAAGATTAGTTGAAGATTTATGTGAAGAATATAACACACAGCATATATTATTGAGAAGTTTGCGTGAAGTTCACCCCGAGCTGTTGCGCCCCTATATTTAATCTAGTTGAAGATTTATGTTAATTGCGAATCAATGTCTGGTTATTAAGTTAATGCTAAATCCAAGTTTATTGCAAATATTCAAGTGCTATAAAACTTGTTCAATTGAGAGCTAGAAGCTTTTGGCATTCATAAGTGCGTATGCCAAAAAGGCAATTTGTTTCTTATAACACAATTATCACTTCTTTTTTTAGTTTAAATAAGTTTTTATCAGTTTTAGGTTACAGTTGATAAAAAAAATTTCAATGTTCAATTATTTGCGGAAAAGATTCTTTTGTTTGCTTTTATGAAGCAAATTTTTTTTTCTCTTCTAGTTTTCAATTTGCTTCGATCGAGATCGAAAATAACACAAAAAGAATTTTCCCCAGAACCGTGAACACTGTCAAAATTTAATGGGAACCTTTAAAAGAAAGCTGAAAGATGTTAAACTTTTCCATTTGGTCCTATAGGTACCAAAAGCGCGATTTTTTCGGATTAAGCTTAATTGCCATTTGTTCTTAATCTCGGGGTGAATTGATTATCCTCTTGTCAGTGCCTCGCAAAAGAGGAGCCTTAGAAAATGTTCGGGATTTGAACCGAGGACTGCTTGCCTGGTAGTTGAGTACACTTACCACTGCAATACGCCCCTACCTTATTATTTTCTTTTAAAACTCGAGCCATGGAATAGTTTTACTGACTGCCAGTAAATATTGTGTTTCGAAAATTATAGCAGAGTGAAAATAAACCAAAAATAAGGTGAATATGGGCAAAATAAACTTTGTTTTGTGCTAAGTATAATAAGACGTTGCTAAAAAATAAAAATTAAATGTTAAAAAAAAATTATTAATAAAAAAAATCTAATGCTGCTCGGGAAAAACGGGAAAATTTTCCCTCACTCTCACCAATTCACTTCTTTTTTCACTCTCACCAATTTTTCGGAGCCTCGAAACACTTTTTTCTTAATATCTTGGGTTTTAATAGTGCTCAGATAAAAAAACGAAAACGGGTTTCTATGGAATAAAAATAGCTACAAGACTGACCGATAGAGATACTTTAAAAGGGAATTTTCAAAATTTCTTAACACAAACTGAGGATTTTTCACTGAAATCGCCATAAATCGAGGAAATATTGTCCGATTTTCATGAAAATTGAAGGCAAGTTGTACATTGATGCCAGGACGTGGCTTACAGGAAAATTTTGTTTTCCTATTTCGCCGCCAAAATTGGGATTTCTTGAAAAAAAATCAAAATGGCCGCCAATTGCTCCCAAATTATCGTAGGTCAAATTTTATTTTCCAAATGTGTTTGCATATTCATATACTCTTTGGCGAATCTACTATACGTTTTTGCACCTTGCCTTAAGTGCCCATTTTAGGGGAGAAAGAAATAAAAAAAAAATCACGTTTCTTGCTATAACTTTCTTTGGAAAACACTTTCTTAGAGCCCTCAAGACCGACGGAAGGGTTAGGCCTATCCATCCGGATGTTTTAAACATTTTTTGGCTTCTTTTATGCTATTTTTGTTTTTTGTATTAATTCTATAAGTTTAAAATTCTTCCACACACAACGGCAAATGAAATTAAACTAGTAGCTGGTGAAATAAGCTTTTAGCTTGCTTAACCTTCATGGCTCTAGTCTTGAATTGAGTTATTACTATTCTACGAGTGGATCTTGGAGGGCCGTCCGAAAAAATTGTTTTTTTCTAAAAAATTTTTTCGAAAAAATTTTTCTAAAGATTTACGATTTAACAACACAGAGTAGAACTGAGGAAATTCTTAAAGGTGTTCCCTAATCTCTTCAACCGTGGAATGCCTCACTAATTCTTTTTGTTGGCGGCACCTGCTTGATTTTGATTTTTTCTAATTCATTGCTTGTCACATTCTGCCTTTTTAATTTTTTAGTGCAATGCGAAGCGTATGAACCATAAAAATGTAGTCAAGTCCTGTGTCTTTTAAGAAATTCTTTGTTTGATTTAATTTAAAATAAACTTCTCATCGGCTGTTTTGTTAGGATACTTCCAATTATTCGACGATGCTACGAACTAATTGTGAACTTGAAGGCGGAACTTAGAAATTACTTGAAAGAATTTTTCAGCGCATCTGCCGACCCAGCTGATTCAACTGGACTTTTCTAACCCACCAAGCTGCAATAGCGAAATCCTTCGAAAACAAACGATTTTGACGGATTTTTTTCTCTCTTTCTACTTGCAGATTTTCTCATGCTGGAGAACATTACGTCGCAATTCCGTAACCCATGCATATTGGACTTGAAAATGGGCACACGCCAACACGGTGATGATGCGTCTGCTGAAAAACGCACCAAACAAATGGCAAAGTGTGCAGCTAGCACGTCTGCTTCGCTGGGTGTACGTCTATGCGGCATGCAGGTTTTCCAAGCCGACCTAGATCAGTATGCCAAACGTGACAAGTACTGGGGTCGTGAACTCAACGAGAACGGCTTCAAGCAGGCTCTGCATGACTTCTTCTACAATGGCTTCAGGCTGAGGACACGAGTGATTAAGAAAATAATCCAGCGATTGCAGCAGTTGAGGCGAGTCATTGAGAAACAGTCGAGCTACAGATTCTATTCATGGTGAGTGTCACGCGTAAATTATGTCCAATGACCAAATTTTAATTATTGTTTTCGCTTTGCTTGCAGCTCGCTTCTGATTGTGTATGAGGGTTTCGAAGAGAATCCCATGATTCATCCGATGGACACGTTCTCTATCACACCAACTGTGGCGAACCTTGAATGTTGCGCTCCGCCATTATGCCATCACGATACCATTGTCGTTGACCACCCAGAAAACAGTGTCGACGAAGACGATGACGACGCAGATGGCGAAGACGATGAAAACGATCTCAGTAGCTGCGGCCGCACACCGACTTCAAACCACTGCTGCTACGATGCCGATGCTTCGAATGACTCCACCGAGTTGAATCTCTCCTCATCGCACGAGGACAGCGACCACAATCATCGAATCGCAACACCAGTAAGCTCGGCGTGTCGCAGTCATCGACATCAGCGTCATAATCAGCGTCTGCAGCACCAGCACAACAGTAACCACAACCATCATCAGCACCGTTACCATCGCCATCACAATCGTGATGATTCCGTTGACGGCGATGTGGATGACGACGAGGAGCACCAGGAAGTAAGCGCTGAGGCGCACCATAGAGGCTTCGCAGAGGCAGTGGCGCGTGGTGTTAAAGGCAGCAGCAGCAGTAGTAGTCCGCCATCGTCGCAACAGCAGCAGTCGACAACACAGCAGCCGCAGCAGTTGTCTCCGTTCATTCCAATCTCTGAGGAAACAGTATTTTTGGATCCGGAACCACCACTGCCGGCTGTTTCCACGTCTAGTCCGCACTCTGGTGATTCCTGGATGAATTACAGCAGCAATAGCAGCGATGATTTTTCGGGACTCTCCGAACAAATCAAAGCGGTGACCTCAGGTCGCCAGACCGGCAATAACAGCTCAGACGAGGGCAGCTCTGATTACGACAACAGCCTAATCGGCCAGACAGAGGCGCTCATGAAGCGTTACAAGAGTGAAGATTCCTCTCCAAAGTCCACTCCCAAGGGGGCAGTTAAGCGGCTTCGCTGTAAGGACGACGAAGAGGACAATTCAATGGACAAAACTGAATCGTCCTCTTCCGTTGCGAAGAAGTCGACGACAGCAACCGCGGGTGGCGATTCACCCCTGAAAGACCTGCCGAGGAAAGCTCTGTCCGCCTCCACACCTGTTACCTCGCCTACAGGTGGACAATCGTCAGAAACGAAAAACTCCCTCAGCGCCGGCGTTCTCATGGACACAGCTCCGCGTGCAGAAAACGATCTTCTCGATGGAAGTGATAGTGGTTTCCTCACCCCAAGTGGAGACGCATGCCGTCGTCATTCACATCAGAACGATGAGGACGACTCAATCCCAGCTCCCCATCAGTTTGTTCAACCGCAGCAGCGACAGAGGAAGATTTCTGTTGCGTCCAAACGCCAAACACAGAGCAATAACAACTACCAACACCACCACTTGCCGCACTCCTCCAAGTCGCTCGACATGAGCAGTTCCACAGCCACAGACGATTCGCGTTGCCTCGTCGACGTTCGAATGATTGACTTCGCACACACCGCCTTCGTGCCGAGAAACGGTTGTGGTCTGTTGCCATCACCACCATCAATGCCCGTGCACCATGGACCCGACGGAGGATTCCTCACCGGGCTCGACAGTCTAAACAAGCTGCTCAGCGAGATTTTGGCCGATGAGAATTAAGCCAACCACCAGACCGACAATGGTTCACAAAACTCAGCCATTGGCTCGCGTCCGGGCTTTTCGTTTAATTTCTAAGAAAATGCATTGAAAAGGAGACAACAAAACTACTCTACAGTTTATGATAAGACGTTTACTTCTCGTTTCTCTTTTATGTAGGAAATTAAATTAAAAAGAAAGGGAAATATATCCAAAATGACACTTTAACTATATATTTTGTAAAAAGGAGTTAGAAACTAAAAAAAAACAAAAGAAAGATTATAAATCGGACGAAAATATCCCTCTGGAGGGAAATTCACAGTATTTTTTGCATAAGTGTTTTTGTTTCCTTAATTTAGTAGTTTTAACAGATATTTACTATAACAAATTATCTTTTCTAGATTAAAGCAAATAATTAAAAATACAAAACAAACTATAATAAATTGAAAAACACATTTTTTTTGTAAAACAATAAGTGAAAAGTATTCAATAATAATAACTTTCCGATGTAGAAGTGATGCTTAGAGCTAAGTACTTTACTTGTCTATAATCTTTCTGACTCTCTTAAAGTGTCCGGCTTGCATGCGGTATGGCTTTTGGGGACTCGTTAGATGGCATGACCCCTGAAGTTGGAAGAGCCAGACCTGGTGTAATCAAGGGCACGGTAATTATGTATTGAGTAAAAAAAGTGAAAACAAAACTTTGAGAAAATTACGATCAAGTTCTATGTTTAAAACGTAGGAAAACAAAACACCAGATGAGTATAAATCTAATTTTAATAAATAAAAACACAAAATAATAATAAAAAAAAAAGATTTTAAACATAAGAACAAATCATGAATAAAACTAAATGAACATGAGTAAATAAATAAAAAACAAACAAAACTTTGAAAACCACAAACTTGTGTTTTTATTTTGAAACTTTTAAGTGGGTAACAGAATTTCGGCGGTGAGCAAGTTTCCAGTACGGCTGTATGTGATCTTTTACATTTTACAGTCCTCACTGGACTGATAATTTTCCAGCAGTGTATTTTCAATTTTTTAAGTCATAAAAAACAATTGTGAATAAGCTTTATTGCTATTAAACGAAGATATTTTTTATGTTAAACTTGCACTTGAATAAAATGTCAATATCAAATCACTCATGGAAAGTTACATCTAAATTTATCTGCCATAAAAAAGCTACACATCTATAGTCACGCAAAAATCAAGTTTCATTTAAATCGGACTTTATTGAAAATTAGATAAAGTAAAATTACAACAGCTAATCTACCGTGTGCCGAACACTAGGTATTAGAAAAGTTTGAATTAAAGCTTCAAAGCAGTGCTTTAACTCTAATCCGGATATCCGAGCTAACCGGATAAATAATTATGGGGCAGCTGAGATCCGGTAAGTGTCGGATATCCGGATATAATTATCCGGATATCTGGATCTCAATTATCCAAATTATTCAAGTTTTGGAAAGAGAAAAAGCGTCACCTAAGGCACTGTATACATTTGTATACCCGAGCTCACATTAGTTTTCATGAAAGAGGTATAGTGAGCTGAACTCGCGCTCCCATTCATTCAAATGAAACGAATCGTGTGTATTGTATTTATATCTCCTATTGAAACGAATGCGAGCGTGTCTAAGACTTCAGCCCAATGCATCCTTTGCGTCCGTCACGTTGAAGTACACAACTGACAATTCAATTAAATACGCACGTTCTTACTTGGCATACGAAACGCACTTCTTCTATGGGCTATACACACTTCTATATATGTATTTAACCTAGTGGTCATTTGAGTACCTATTCAATCTTCAAAATGATGAACGCAAAGGCAGATCACTCGGCAGTTCTTTTGAAAATCGGCGGAAGCCTAGCGAAAAAGAAAAGAGCGCCTAGATTAACTAACAACAAAACCGACTAGGACGGCTTTAGAAAACACTGCAAAGAAAACATAGCTTTAAATGTACTGCTCAAAACGCCACTTGAAATAGAAGACGTTAGAGTTATTCAGAGCGCTGCGTAGAATAACAATTCTTTTGGGAGATCCGAACTATCGAACAAGAAATACAATATATCAACAAGAAATAGAAGAGCTAATATGCGAAAAGAGGAGAGCGCGCAAGAGATGGCAACGTTCGCGAGCACCCCCGGATAAGACCATCTTGAACCACCTTTCTAACAAACTGAAGCACGAACTTTAAGATTTTAAAAGTTGCGAGACTACTGCTTACCTCGAAAGTTTAACTGCCGATAAAGGTTCGAACTACTCTCTTTGGAAAGCAGTCAAGTCCGTTAAAAAGCCTATAGCACACTCTGCGCCATTAAGAAAAGCCAACGGCGAATGGGCAAGAGAAGACAAAGAAAAAGCGGATTTATTTGCAGATTACCTAGAAGAAACACAAACAAAACAACAGGAGCTCAATCCTTATGTGAAGAACAATAAAGCCCCTGGCTACGAATTAATTACTAGAGAAATTCTAAACGAGAAAAGAGAAAAAAGCTTTGCTCAAGCTTCTCTATATCATGAACGCCTCCATCAGAATTTTATACGTTCCAAGGCAATGGAAAGTGGCCGAGGTCATAATGGTTCCGAAACCAGGAAAATGTCCGAACGACAAAAAGTCATACAGACCTATTTCGCTACTGCCGATAATATCTAAAGTATTCGAGAAACTGTGGCTTAAAAGGTTGCAACCAATCATTGAAGAGAGACAATTGATTTCGGATCACCAATTCGGATTTAGAAAAAAGCATTCAACAATCGACCAGGTCTATCGAATAACAAACGAAATCGAAATAGCTCGGGAAGCGAAGGAGATATGTACCAGCGCTTTTCTCGACGTATCGCAAGCCTTCGACAAGGTGTGGCACGAAGGCCTGAAGTACAAGTTAAGGCTAAACTTACCAGAAAAACTCTATAGAATCTTAGAGTCTTACCTTGAAGACAGAATCTTTCGCGTAAGGTACGAAAATGAGTACTCGGAATTCAAAGAGATAAATGCCGGTGTCCCGCAAGGAAGCGTTCTCGGCCCAATATTATTTTTGCTCTATACAAGAGACATACCCCACGATGAGGGAACAATTTTAGCTACGTTCGCAGACGACACTGCTATTCTCGCTATTGATACGGCAGTTGAATTATCAACAGGGAAACTCCAGCGCGCTTTAGATAAAATATGCGACTGGACGAAGAGCTGTCCTTAACGAGACGAAGTCAACGCATGTTAACTTTACTTATAAAAAGATAAACAACAAACCTTTATTCATTAACTCGGTACAAATCCCGTACTCAAATGAAGCGAAATATCTAGGAGTGACTCAAGGCGCAAAACTTAAATGGAAGCCGCACTTTTAAAAGAAACGCGACGAGCTCGAAATCAAGTTAAGAGAAATGAATTGGCTTATCGAAAGATTTTCGAAACTTAGCATATATAACAAACTGCTTTTGTATAAGCAAGTGCTAAAACCATCTTGGACGTACGGTATACAACTATGGGGTTGTACTAAACCAAGCAATATATCTATTTTAGAAAATTTTCAAAATAAGACACTCAGAGCAATCGTTAATGCTCCATGGTACATAAAAAATTGCGATCTACACCGAGATCTAGGAATCGCAACCCTGACTGCCGAGGTAACAAACTTTGCTCGCAAACTTAATACTCGTCTTCGCGGACATTGCAACAATGAAATTATTCGAACTTTGGATCAGCCAAATCGTACGCGCCGACTTCAACGAACTAGACCGTTAGATCTAGCAGCATAAGATGAAACCGCATAAATTGACTTTATTGTAGGTGCCTTCGTTGGAAGGCAGCCTGCCACACGCGATTACTACAGAAGCTTGAACTACTTGTTAAGGAAACTTAGTCGTAGTCTGACGGGAAATGGTAGGTTTTTTAGTGAGTAAGAATCTCACACTGCTATGAGCACGCGCGGCCGGTCCTCGTAGTGCCTATGAAGGTTTTTCCTACCCACGGAAAAAAAAAAATTCTTCAACGTGACGGACGCATCGGTTAGATAAGCTGAAACTATCCGACACTATCCAGATATCTGACACTATACGGATATCCGACTCTATCCCACACTATCCGGATAGTTCGGATAACGGATCCTGGATCCGGATCCATTTCGGAACCGGTATAATCCGACTGTATCAAAATATCCGCATATCTGAGATGCGGATGTCTGGATAGGATCTGGATATCCGGATAATTGAGATCCGGCCATCCGACACTTACCGGATCTCAGCTAGTTGTTTATCCGGATAGCTCAGATATCCGGTTATGAATTAAAGCACTGAAAAGTAATGTTTTGTAATATTTTATGTTATAACTAGCTAAAACATTTAAGTTTTCTTATAAATACTTGAAGAGTACTTAATTTCGTTTTTATTCTTTAGTTAATCCCTAAAAATTGCATTTAATTAATGAAATATATAAATGTTATCAAAAATACTCATATTTTTTCCAAAAAAAAAATAGATATTAGATCCATGATTCACTGTGTACCATGCATTGATTCACTGTGTACACCCAAGGTACACAGTGGATCACATAAAAAGGAATATTTAAAATATTTTTTCAGTATCGCAGCATAAACAAAGCTTTGAGATTTTGTGCTATAAACGAAGATAAAAAGCATTAAAAGCTGCCCTTATCGAAAATACGCCAACTTGAAAAAACATCCGCCATCTTGGATTTTTACAGTTTTCCTTATGTCTCCCAAACGGACATTTAGACATCGTCTTCATCGAAAAAAAATACTTAATAGGTATTTCATATTGAAACCATATTCTACATGAAATTCTGCCTACAAATGTGGGCGTGGTATCGCTTAATATGTCTTCTCATCTAACAGCCTCTCCGTTTCTGCAAGCGGAATCATAAATCGCCTCAAGGAATTTCCTCTCGAAACAGCCTAAAGCGTTTTTCAATTTATGATTTGGAGTTCTATCAAACGAAGCTTTTCTCATTGCCTTGCTTTAAATGCATAGAATCAGCTTACTTTAAGGCAGGATGCCGGCTATTAGCGATTTAATGGGCTGAGATTAGGCAAACTATTTTTTCCTATATTTACACTTGTTTGTCACGGTACCACCTACTCGAGGACCACGAGTATCATTTGTCATGAGAGACCTCTATATTCGGCGATCGGCGTCCTTTCCATGTTTGTAAAACCCCAAAACGTACACAGCATGCATGAATGGGAGATGAAGCGAGCGCTTTTTTTATAATACACGCGCGTTCAAAGGTTTAAAGCTACCCTTATAATGTGTTAATATAACGAGAGTGGAAGGGATCAGAGGAGAAAGAGGAGAAGTACTGATGCACATTGGTTTTAAATTGTTGAGGGCTAAACTGACGAGTAAAGATCTCCTGTGGAAGCCTGTTCCACATTCGATATGTTCTGCTGAAAAAAAGAACTCCAATACAAAGCGGTAGGTACGCCCCAAATTGGTCTCATAAAGGGTGAACTGATGGGCACGTGTCCTTGTGCGACTATCACGGTTGAACTCTTTAAGAGGTGGAATGCAGCAAGCTATTTCATTGGAATAGTCTTTGTAAAAAAGCGGTAAAACAAAGAAAGACAAGAGACATTGCGACGATGCTCCAAAAAATCGAATGACTTTGTTATGTTCAAGTTAATTATAAGTTTAAAAGCTCTTTTTTGTATCCTTTCAAGCAAAAGTAAGGTGGGCTTTCGTGCACCTGCCCAGACATGACAGTTATACTCCAGTTTGGGGCGTATGAATACTTATAGATTTTAGTCAGATTGGAAGGTGTGAAATATTTTTTGCATCGCTTTAGGAAGCTTAAGCATTTCGCGGTATTTTTGACGATCTCGTATATGTGATCATTCCAACGAAGGTTGTCATTCACACACATTCCGAGAACAAAAAGCTTATCGGCTTCCGCAATGCTTCTGCGATTTATAGTTAACGACTGAAGATTTCTAAATATTTTGTTTATAGAACAGTAAACAGCATTATATTTTGGATACTTTAAATTCTTCTCTATTAGATTTTTTAGATTTGGCCTTAAGTCACTTTATGAAAGTGAAATAAAGCCAAATTCAGCCGTTTGGCATTGTGACACTTTTGTAAAGCGACATAAGCCCAATTTGGCTTTAAGTCACATTACACTTTAGGACCAAAGGTGAAGTAAAGGAAGAGTAGGCAGGGGGGTTGCAGGGGGGCATCATGCTCTTCCCTATATATTCCAATTTTGATACGTAACATTTGGCCTTATGACACTTTGGTAATTTAGTTTATGTCGCTTTAAAAAGTGTCATAATCAGTGCTGTCGAATGTACTGCAAAAGCAATACCAGCATTGCTTTCACGCGGTCCGTATTGCCGTACTACACACCGCAGTTTTGTACTACAATTTGTATTTGGTATTGCCTTTTTGACTGTTATTTATAAATGTATCGGGTTTTTATTGTGGGGTGCCGTGGCATAGTGTTTAGTGTGTGTGCTTACTACGCCGGAGGTCTGGGTTCAAATCCCACCATGGTCACCTGAAAAAAAGACTCGTTCTTTTTTACGGTCCCCACCTCCGCGAGGGTTTGACAAGCCCTCCGAGAGCATCATTTGTCTTGAAAAGCTTCTCATATGAAGAAACTAACACACACAGCATACTTTGTTCAGAAGTTGGCTCTGTTCAGAAGTTGGCTCACCTCGAGCTGTTGCGCAAATCTATTGGTTTGTTTATTTAATGCATTTTTATTAAAAACGTTTGGAAGAGGCACATTTTATATTTCTTATGTAGTTTATGTTTTTCCGGTGCTAGTTCTCCTAATAAAGTAATTTAAAACCGAGATTTCAACCGGGTGCAAGATGACTGAAAAGTTAATATCCCGGGTCTTAGGCACTCAGTTGAACTACATCGGATGATCACACACTGGAAACAACAGCATAACAAGAGCCTAATATCATGTTTTATTATCCGCCTGAAATTTATTTTTAGCCCGTGAGAAAAATTTTTGACTTAGTTGTCTGCTTTTCTGTGTAGAATGGCAGTTGACTTGCGTATTTCTGGGACAAATGATATTTTAGCTGAGTCTGGGGAGCAACTTGAACTTGCCTGCTTTTTGGAAATGCCCAAATGGGAGCCAATGATTTCGAGAATCGTAGATTTTAATAATATTACTGACTGATGCCCGGTTTCACAGTGCAAGTTTGAACTTCGTTTAGCGACATTCAAATTTTAAACTGACTTTCAAAACGAAGAAGTGTTTTCAAGTGCTAGTTGAAACCTAAACGAGAGTTTATATGGCAGTTTAACTTGAACGCCCGTCGTTGATGGTTTAAACTGTCGTTAAACGTTTAAACCGACGTTTGTTGAAAACGGGAATGAAGTTTTGTTCAAAAATACTGTGAACGTCACAAGTATCTCGTTGCCTTGAGAATTTCAAATTAAATTTACGAAGAATATCACATTAAACTAAACTTTGGATGCAAATATCTCCGAAACAGAACACCCCATCCGAAATCGGCTTGTATTTTTAAGAACACCTTATAATTCTTGATATTTTCCTGTTTTTCACGGATTCTTTAAACTAATTTGAAAAACAAATATGGGCTGAGATATACCAATTGATGTTTAAAGTGGCTAACGAGAAATAATAACCGGAACTTTAGCTAAACGCTTGATCAATTTCTACTGAGAAACACCAACGGTTTAAGCACTGAGTATATATTTATTATTACAAATTTCGAGATTTGGTCTTGTGTCGCTTGGCCTTATGTCACGGCACCCCGTTATAACATAAAATCACTATTCACAAAAATGTAGTTTTTCGGTTCAAATTTAATAGTTTCGTAAATTCAACTTCTAAAAAATAAGTGTGGCCAAAAACTTTGTAAAAACGAAATGGAGAATGGAGTCTTATGTACTGTGTGTCCTAAATTTCATCTTTTATTCTAAGAGGTTTTTCTTACATTCTGCCACCAAATGTTGGCGCAGCCCAAAACCTTTTATGAAAAAACTATGGAAATAAGTGTTTTCTACATAAAATATTAAGTAGAATTTTTTCAGTTTGGAACAAAACAATTGAACAAAATTTTTTTGAAAAATTTCTATATAAGTCATTGCGACGCGACGCCCACTAGGGGAGGTCTACTGACTTCATATTTCTTTTGTAGCTATGTCTTAAAATCATTAGGAGACCTTTAGCTGCGAAAGCTTTTTCCAAACTCGGATTTTTTGAGATTTTTTTGGGGTTTTTGATCATCCTCGACATTTTCACCAATTTTAAGCCTGTTATTCCAAATGTCCGGGTAAATGTTAAATTTAACTGGACTAAAAACGCAAATGTTGCTATTATAGTTCCTTGCGGGAGCTTCATAGTTGCCTCAAGTTTTTGACTCTTTACTCCATTTTTATTAGATAATAAGAAAAATAAAATTTCCGAGCGAGCGATGAAAATTTGGAGAGTTCACTCTTTTTTCTATAGAAAATAAAACAATCAACAACGACTAGATTCGCATGTATGCGCGTAGCCTTAATGTCACAAAATCTTCGGGTGTTCGAGGGCAAGAGGGACGCAAGTTGAATATCTAGTTATTAAGTAATTTATGACGGCGTGTAGATTATTATTTGAAAAATCGAAATTATGTATCTTGAATCTAATCGGTAGTATGCAAAATATCGATATCAGTGTTTGACAAAGTCTCATCCCTACCTCAACAGCTGTTCGACTTTTGGCTAGTAGTCTAGTACTTATTCTTAATTCTAATCAGAAAAATTATTACATCTTCTGTGATGGTATCTACCTTGTTGTTTTACAAAAATATTCACAAATTCGTAAAATGCCGCTCAATAGATCTGTTTCGTCGACTCAGCTATATACAAGGCCAGGAGCCTGAGCCAAAAATTCGTGAATACTTTTACTATATAGACCACGAAGGAATGGTGAGCAAATCAGACTATCTCATCCGTGGTCACTGTTAACCGATTGATTCGCAGCTATTCCTCGACGATGCCAGAATGAAAAATTTTACTTCGTGTTTCAAAGAAAAGCAGTTCCTAAAATTCTTCTTTAGTAGGGTAAAACTGAACAACACCGATCGGTATCGTGAAGAGTTCCCATTCTTATCTTTGTGCGGCAGAGAGAGGAACTTTATCCGCTGCGACGATCTCCCGATTGTGTTCACTCATATACTAAAGGATTCACGTGGTATGTTGCTCCAAACAAGCCTACATTAGTGTAACGTCACTCGGTTTTTAAAGGTACCGATGTCATATCGTATGCCCACGCCGGTGACCTGCTGTCTGTTGAGCTACAGCCTGAAAAGATCTACATGAATCCGGATACTGGCAGAGTCTACCACCCAGCTTGGGAAAAAGTCGGCAGCATTGGACTCATTCGGTCCAAGTTGGCAATAGAGCTCAGTAAAAACTTTGAGTTTGAAAACGGGGAAGCAAGTCCGCCAACCCATTTCACCTGGAATGGAAATAGGATCCAGCTGGATACGAGCTGGGTCAAAGAAACTATACTCAAGGACAGGCGAGTCAAATTGTGATATATATAATAAGATTCAATAAAGCAACAATACTACTCGACGCTGAGCGATTTGAATTCGCCTTCCTTCACCCAGGACAGGCCGGCTGAAGAGCCCGGTGATGAATCCGCATCGAGAGCTTTTATTCTTATTTTTTCTACAGTCGGGCCATGGGTGTCACTGTTGAATTTCTCGAAAACTATGTAGTGCGGGTCATCGGTGGGGGGTTCGTCATACACTCTTTCCTTACTCATCTCGGCGCAAGACTTAGCTCGCGCTATGAACTCAGCTCGATTCTGGCTTAATAAATCGGCGGCAGCTTGGTTGGATATCGATGAACTGGCTTTCGCCGCCTCCAAGGGATCGAGAAGGGCGAATTGCATAAACTTAAGCACCTGCCATATGTGGTCTTCCCCTTTCTTCCACAGTGGAAAGTCTGCCGTGATGTCCAGAGCATGAGTATACGGACAAATCAAAGGATGGAATATTTCGTTTTGAAAGATTATTGTCTATAAAGGAACCAAAGCTATGAGTAAAGGATTTGCATCCGTCATGTTACAGGTACAGTTTACGTACCGGCAACTTAGAATCTTGTGGGAAGTTGTCGGGAAGCATGATGTTGAAACGAAATACACCTTCGTCATAGTAGCCAGAACGAACAAAGATCACCCCAAACCACACTGCAATAAATGAAACGCTATTTACTATCGGAACACAACCAGATCGCAGCTTCAACCTACGCAGCGAGTTCCCGAAGGAGGGTATAACATAAACTCCAGGAATCTTTTCTGCCGCAACCATTTTACTGGAAATAAGAAAGTTGCTAATGCGGACACGGACACCCAGTCGTTTTGGAAACTTACTATTCTGCTACTATTTTGTATTCCTGCTGGATTGTGGACAATATTTGTTCCTCTGTTTTTCCTGTGTCCAAAGTCATTTCGCGTTTTTTTTTTAAGCTTTTAGAAATATATCAAAAAAAAAAAAACAAATGTAAAATATACAAAGCAAAACAAATAGTTATTGTTTTGAAGATTACCAATTTGTAAATTTGACACACAAAAACACGTCAGCTGATGAATAAGGTCTGGTTTTCACGTGATGTGCGAATATGGCCAACGTTTAATGCTGGAATCGCAATGTTGCGTTGCTGCGTGTGTACGTTAATGGCCTTTGCCATGCGTTGCCAAAACTTTACGATACTTTACGTCAAACTACGTACTCAGCGAATTTGCAAAACGAAATGCCGCTTTGCGTTTTGGTGTAGGAAATTCTAAAGTATCACCTCAAACACATTCAATTTCTGTTGAAAGATATATGCAAAAGAACAAGTAGAAAAGAAGCTTTTTAAAAACGAACCAAGCTGCCCAGCCATGAAAATAAAATTATTTCTGTTTATTCCATCACTAATATATCCAAGGTGGTGCATGCTAAAAACCAACAACTTGCGAGTTATCGCTACAAACTGAAATAATACCGAAAAACATCACATTCTCTACGCAAACCTGTTTTTTTTTTATTCTGACAAGAAACAGAAACAACCCTTTTTCGTCCCCACAACCTACTGATGACAAGAGAACTAAAATACTCACTCACCACACAATGAATGAGCATGAGGTTGTTCAACGGACGCAAAAGTAGAAAGTAGATCTACTTTTGCGTTGTAGATGCGTCTACGATATTTACGGTCAAACGTGGGGTGAAGTTTTGAAGTAACATTTCGTTTTGCCCCATATGCGCCCGTTGTTTCTACTCTGCTTGTCATCGCACGCACGCAGCAACGCAACATTTTGGACTTAATATAAGTCTCCATTAAATCCTCTACGAATAATGCGATTAACCATACAATTTTAAATCCTCTCGGTAAGCGATTAAAAATAAATAATGCCCTCATAAATCTCATTCACCCTTCTTACAAAGCCCGAAGTTCATACGTTTCTGGAAGCTGACTCTACTTTTGTTGAACATTTCCAAGCTTATACCATATTACCCTACACACCGACCCCTTAATTCTGAATTTAGTGAAAAAATTTCGAAATCCAATTTTACTGTTATATTGGAAAATTCGAAAAGAACTGATTGTACTCGAAATGACAATCGAGGCTAAAATCATCAAGTACTCCGTACAGCTGAAATTGTTGTCATTACTTGATTTTTTGTTTTAAAATACGTCCCAGATCATTTTTATCGATTTATGTCAAATTATAGATCTTTTGTTTGAGTATTTTCTGTCAACTGCCTGAATTCTCTTAAAAATTAGAGATTCTGAAGTTTGAGAGGTTTGTTCAATTCGACAAACTTTTAAATGCCCAGGCGAGATTCAGCATTTAACTGAAATTCAACATTTATATAAAATATATGGCGAAACGCTGAACATTTAGGTTGAAATTTTTAATTTAGCTTAAGTGCTGAAATAAGGTTTGGTGTAAACGTACTATTAGATTAGACTGCATGCAATTTTGACATATTTGACGTAAAAGCAAAACTATTTGCAGCATTTTTGTTCTTATGTACGTCAAATATGTCAAAATGGCTTGCCACTTTGCCATTTAAAATGACAGGAAAAATGCTTCTAGGCTGTTTCAGAAAGCCTAAAAAAATTCAACGTGTTTGAATGCCATTTTGATTGAGTTTTTAAGTTTCTGTGAAACTGGAAATGTTGGCCCCTGCGGTGGTTTATGTTTTTGTGAACACGTTGGAATTTTCTCTAGTTTTCAATCGATTTTCAGCATAATTTTGATGTGGCTGTAAGGCAAAGACAATGTAACGGCAAAGCACCAAAGTGAAAGCAGCTTTGTGCTTAGCCCTTGCGCAAGGGATTCAATCTTAGATTAGACTGCATGCCATTTTGGCATATTCGACACAAGCAGAAAAATGCCCCTTGCTTGCCAATTGACGTCTCGTATGTCAATTAGTATGAGACTGCATACCGCTCTTACTGGCATGTGTCACAGAGCATGCTGGCAAGTGAAATATCTGTTTTTAATATTGCTACTATACAACTGACATTATCTGACCAACCTATATAAGCAACTGACATTTAATAATAACGTGCACGTCAGTTGTTGTGCTTATTACACTCTATAGCCGCGTTGGCACAAGCAATGTAAAACAGAAACAGAATCCCATACATAAGCAGCTGAAACCTAAATTCGCTAAATGCTTTTTGCGTTACTAAAGCATGAAAATCTGTTTCTGTTTACGTTCCTTGTGACAACTCGGCTTATGGCTATGAAAATCTAATCACCTCTTAAAGCTTTAACCTATTTGTTTTATTATTTTTCTTCATCATAAGCTCGCACATATTTTTTTATTGCAAAAGCACAGTATTTTCTGTCGTGACACTCACACGCCACCATAAATTCGTAAGAATGACCGACATTTTCACCAGAATTTTACATTACATTGAGTGCCTGTAAAATTAAATGCCAGTAAAAATTACAGGAAAAATGCCTTCACGCATACAATCCAATCTCACCTTAAGACCGCCAAAACGGAATTAAATGGAACGGACGAATTCATCAACCTACTCACATTTGTAAACAAGTGTCAGAGTAGGGCTGGATTCGTCAATTTGAATTTTTCGCAAAGCTTAAACATATCCGAATTTGAATATCTAGTTGATTGACATAATATATGAATTATGGTTATAAATTAGATTGTGTCTCCGCTTATACAAAACCTACGACGAAAATTGAACCGATTGTGCTCCTGTTTGGAAGCAGCATTCCCCATTGACCGTGTTTCCGAATTTGAACACGGGTACCAAACAGCGCGAGTTTCTACGTACTTGATTGGGACCATAATGGAGTTGGATGCTAGCGCCCCTATATATATTATGTCAATGATCTAGTTATGCAGTAATCCATGTACTGAACATCTTTATGCTTCGTCTGACAGCGATTTATGTCGTTGAACAGCTGTGTACAATAATATAAAAGATAAGAAAGTTTTTTAATAGTAATAGTCGATCATTACACTATTTGGTACATTTAAAACGAAAATTAGCACAGAGAAGACAACATTTTTTTTGAAGTCGAAAATGTCTTTACAAAACTCATTCAAAGTTGGTGTGCCGTAAGGGCCTTGTTATAGCTCATAAAAAAAGTGGATCTGAAACAATTTTCCTTTATTATTTTTAAGAAAACTTTCACTAGCGCTATGGCACCATCATGGTATTCAAAATGCTGCTTACATATGTATAACCATAAATTACTGAATAACTAGATATTCAACTTGCGTCCGTCCAACACCCATTCGTTTACGTTTTTTATAAAGCCTTTAAAGCTTCTATAAAGCCTTAAATTTCCGTGTCGGTGAAAACGTGTAAGAAGATACAACAACAATTTACCTTACACGATCAGCTGATGTAAAAGCTCCAAAGCGAAATTGCATGGAAATGACGAAATGATGAATTTACTCACATTTGTAAACATTCGGCGGATCTTACCACCCAATAAACATTTAAGTCAGAATTCCTAATATTATATGTACGGAAATCTAACTCGGATTACAGTATCTTCTTATAACGAATTTCCGTCAAGAGTGCCGATGAAAAGTGTCACGAAAATTCCAGGTATGTGATTGTTTTAGTAAAACTGACAGCTAAGATTTCAAGTCACGAACAGCAAAGCATCATAAATCGCTTCCCACAGCCACCATTATTGTTTCTTCCTATAATTTCTCTGAAAATATGACTTAAAACAGAAAAAAAATACATATTAAAAAACAATGGTAAAAAATTTTTCATTATTTTTTCAATATTTTGAGATTAAATATTAATTTTTCATAAACTGTACACTAAAATAGCTTTATTTAAAATTTAAATAAAAAAGAGATTTTTGGCTATACAGAAAGGTATATCTTGAAAATGTCAGTGTTACCATTGTTTTTTAATATTTTTTTCTGCTTTAAGTCATATTTTTAGAAAATCGCCCCTCCCGGCTAAACGGTGGGGAACAGACCCTCCTCCTCCCACAAATTTTTTTCCTTATCTCGACGCAACCTATACGCCCTAGCTTTTTGTCACACCTTAACTGAAACACCCTGTATAGCGTTAGTGAAAGTGTAAAAAAAAGTAAAGAAAATTCCATTTTCAGCTAAAACAGGGCCCCAAAAAGTCATATTTCGTTGTGTTAAGTTTTGCCAAAAAAATATGTTGAAGCTGAAGCTTTTTTGTGATAGAAAACACTAATCGTATGGCTGAGCTCGCAAGCGTCAGGCAAAGACGATTCTGAAGAAATCTTAGTGATTACCAAAGCGTTACGCAAGCGTAGAGCTGTATAAGAAGGCCAGTACTATTTCTTACGCTGAGTTTGGTTCGGGTTCCTTGTTTGAGGATTGAACAGATGAGAGCGAACGAACCAATTTACTAAATGACATTTTAATATGTCATACTCATTTGTCCAGTTAACTTATGGCTTTTTCGGTTGGTCGTCTGGAATCGTTCGGGAGCATTCTTGACTCTCCTGAAACTTTTTGGCACTCGTTTGACAGTTCCTCTTCTGAATAAAAGAAATATTTGCTTCTGGTTTTGAATACATGTTGCAAGCTTCAATTAGACTGCAAGAAATTTTGGCATATTTAAAGTACCTTACATAAGCTTCAAGTTGGAGAAATGTCATTTGTCCCTTGAGGCATAACTTTTGCTTCACAAATACAATCGCAGATAAATTTCCAAATCAAGCAGAAAGTGTTTGGCTGTTCGGATGTAATACCCAAATCCGGGAGAAGAACGCCCTGATTCCGGATCTCCAACCGAAAAGGCCATTGAATTATTCGGCTAGAGTGTGCGAATAAATTCAATAATTATGCGGCATTTCCATGCCCAGTGGCATTTTATGAGATGGCATTTTATGGCCGGAATGCCCAGTGGCATTTTATGAGATAAGCTTAATTGCATCGAATCACATCGAATATGAGTTGGCATTTTTATTTGTGACACTACTGGCATTTCATATGAACTTAAATGGTTGGTATGGGCATTTTAAAGCATTTTGAAAAATGTCAATCACCCTGCATGATAGTGAAAATGTCAGAAATCACTTGGGCGTCACATGCGTGTCTTAATCTAACCTTTAGTTTTCTTATTAAAGATGACAAGATGGCGTAGAAAAAAACATCCGAGAACTTTCATATTTTTAGGGTGATAGGCGCGTTCTTTAATGCTGTAATGTCAGGGTTTTGGTTTTTTGAATTGAACGGAAATATGGCATCACTACGGATAAATGCATGATACGGAACCTTTTCCTATCACAGAGCCAAACCAGATAGGGTTGTTGAAACCGGTGTAGTTCATCTTTGAACCGGAAAACCCTACAAAAGTTCGAAGTCAGTACGGTTGGAGTCAAGGACTCACCACAAGACTGCGCCGTATCGTTGCTATTGCTACTAAATACCTTACCTTACTTTGCTACAACTTTGTAGCGGATATGGAAGGATGGTTTATAGGAAGAGGATATGGCAAGGAAAGGGACTGTCGTGACGAGGTCGACAGTCAATTGTAGGAAGGGTATAGAGATTTCTCGAGCGATTTTCCATATTTCGCGCAATGACTGGCATCATTTTGCTTAGGGGATAACAGGGTGAAAAACCCACGCCACCCGGCGAGTTGAGGATGGCTTCATACATGCCAGCATCGACTCAAGAGAAAAACAGTAACCCAGTTATTATATTGTTAAAAGAGAGACCTGGGGTGGAATCGGCTAAGGTGTTCCGTGAAAAGTGATGTCATAAATCACAGAGACACACGGCGACAGAAAAACGCGCGACTAATTGCAGTCCGGCTAGAGGCTTAAGCGTTTATGTTGTAGAAAACACACGACTGCGGCTGCGGCAATTATCCGCGAGACTCTATTTGCGACACTTTCAAACCGCACGACAAAAAATTTAATTTTTTTTTTTTTTTGTATCCCTAGCCTCAGACTACAATTAGTCGCGCAATTTTCTTTCGACATGTGTCCTTGGCCTAAACTGTGATCATCACAATTTTCTTCCGACAGCTCAAGATCAATCACCGTCAAAACCAGCTGGCCCCATGTTTTCAAACTTTCTGGTTAGTTGTTTTTTTTTTGGCCTACACTTAGGCTGACTCTCTGTACGTACGAATAAAAAAAGTGTTCTTACATCACAAGCCTAAGTAAAGCAACGATTCGGAACAATATTTTTGTGATCACCTTACGCAGACGGATTATTTTGTTTAATCACATTTACTGTTACAAAATTTTAAAATCACCGCTCACCTTAGCCGATTCTACCCCTGCTCTCGGCGATCGTTTTCAAAGTGTTGGTTGAAATGTTGCCTCTTCATGGTTTCCACAAGATAGATTTTTCTTCATACTAAAAACGTTGCCAATAGAGCCAAAACAGAGTCAACCCATTCTCTTTACGCTGCTTCACCAACTTTTTTGAAACTATTTCTTCACTGTTTCCTTAACAAGGCCTAGACAGTTTTGCTAATGACGCTCTAAAAATTGCTACTATCTATTCTCCTCCTTAACCTTCTCCACGGTCAGCCTATATTCGTCGTTCAGTCTCATCGCGACACCCAGAATATTTGTTGGAAAATAGTTTGATAGTTTTTATTCTTCGATTAGTTTTTCAGTCATTTTGCCTTCAGATTGCGACCGCCTTAAACTCATCATTCATCATCAGTTCCTTGAATTGCCTTGAGCAAATCTACTGCTTGCAGGCTCCATCGATTGAGCTTGTCAGAAAATGGTCCGAGTCATGACCACACATGCATCATACACATGAAAGTCATCCTATTCGGAATCGCGATTTTTCTTTATCAACCTGAATCGTAGCATTGGCTATCTAAATGTAACTTAAATTCTATCTCGGTTGTCTTTACCTTAGGCTTACCATTATTGAGCCTGTTCTCAGGCTTAACAGCTTCTGTTTGGTGCATAATATTAAATTGCAGCAAGTACAAGGCATTACCAAATTTGCTCTTGCAATGTAGAAATCTTCACAAATTTTGCCTTACCGTATGAAAGCTAGCTACTTCGTCCATCCTCCTGGATCTTAAATGCAGCCGTGCCTTAACCCAAAATTAGTTATGTTATGCTATTTACAAAGTTTTCTATTAGTTTCCTTTAGAATTCCTGAAATTAAGATTCTAGTTCTTTAAGAAAATGACAAGACAAATCGCTTTGATTAGCGGTAGATATAATATATTCTTATATTTAAATATTTTACAAGTATAGTTTGTTATATTTTTATTATCTAAATTTATGTATAATAATGTATAGTTCTTATTATGTTAAAGTATAGTATTAATTTAATAATATTGATAGTACACATTTTGCATCTTAAACTTATTAGTTCTGGTTTATATTTTCATTCAGAGTAAATTTTATTTTTTTAACATAAATAAGAGTTAATAACTAAATCATAAAAGAATAAACTAACAAATTAATTGAATTGGTAATTAATTCACAAAGAGATTTACATCTAAGGAACCAAATATTGATGTAAATTGGAATCATAGAGATCGAAGTTTGTAAATGATTATATTAATATTATTTTTAAACAAATGCAATCTTAAACAATAAAAAAAATAGTAATGGAATTTAAAAATATGCATCTATGAAATTCTTTTTTTTTCTAGTTTAAAAAAATGCTACACGTTGAAGGCAATGCTGGTTTGATTCAAATTAATTTTAGTTACAAACGAACTTCATCGAAATTACCCGTTTTCTGAGCTTAATAATTATATGGAACAACCGGCTATTTTCATAGAATATATTAACTTTGAAAGCATATCCTGCCATATTTTAATAAGATTTCAATAAACTACATCCAAGCAGACAAAGTCACAGTTGCTCACGGCTTATCACCACGGCGGTGTAGCTGGCCGACGACGCACGTCGCCCACGCCCACCTCATCAACCCACCGCTGCGACTTCAACTTACAAAAAAAAAGTTGGGTGGCTTTGGTTACTTGTCACACAACGAGAGCAATCCACCTGGAACTAGCTGCTGACTTGTCCACTGATGCTCTTATATTGTGTCTGCGAAATTTTGTCAACCGTCGAGGCACACCGGTAAGAATAAAGAGTGACGACGGTACCAATTTAATTGGAGGACGGCGAGAACTTCAACGAGAAGGTTCAACTCTTTGATTTCGACCGCATCCAGAATGAAATGCCAGCCAAAGGAATTGGGGGAAGTTCAACTGTCCTCTGAACCCTAGCGAAGAGGGAGTTTGGGAGTTTGCGAAAGGATGGTTTAATGCGTGAAAAGAGTCTTGATGGTCACCTTGCGAGAGGAAGCACCTATGGATGAGACGCTCCGAAGTCTCCTGATCGAAGCCGAAAACATAGTAAACCAAGGCCCCTGACCGAACTTCCAGTATCATCGGAAGAAGACGAGTCGCTCAATCCAAATCACTTCTTGATCGGGTGCACCAATTCTACGCAAACGCCGAACATAGACTACAGACCAATATGCTGCCGCAAACAATGGAGGATTTTCCCAAAATTTGAAGGAACGATTTTGGAAAAGGTGGATCCAAGAGTACCTCCCCACGCTGACTCAACGTAGCAAATGGCATGTTGCAGTTCCTCCCATTCAAGTTGCATGTTGCAGTTACTCCCATCCGAAAAGAAAATGGCAACGTGGTAAAGCTTTTTATGGGTGGCGACGGTCAGATAAGAAGTGCTGAGGTGTATAAGAGGTGTAAAAAGAGGCAAATGCCCACAAATTTAGGGTTCAATCTTTATTGAACTACAAACCTATAACGAGTGAATCATTTCATTACCAACTATTTTGCGTGAATAAGTTTAAGTGCTTGAGTCACAATTATAAACATAAGATAACAAGTTTATACGCTTGGTTATGTTCACTAAAGCCTACCATTTACAGCGAGTCGTTAACCCGATTGCAATCAGTAAAGACTCATCTGTAGACTACGACTAGGACACGCCTTATTTAACAAATTATATTTGTATAAAAGAGAATTTCCGCCCTTATGTGACCGGTGTAATCTTCATTACACATACCATGTACTGCGAGAATGTGAAATAACGCGAGAGTATTTTTCAAATAATATCCCAACACTACAAAATTTATTAGACCCACCTGCCCCATAACAAAATTCGAAGATTTCGGATGCACATAGGATAAACTTAGTATAAAATTTAATTTACAAAGAAAATAAAGACTTATAATGTTAACAATATATTTTTTGTAATATATAAATACTATGTAAATTGTAATTTTTATGTAATATAACAGCTATTATGGGCATAGTTCCCCGGCGATATAATCCGGACGGTACAAATTTATTTATTAATAAATAAAACATAACAAAAGCGTTGTCAGGGCTAAACACTGCCAAGACCGCCAACAGGTCAACGGAAATCTAATCTCGATAAGGGACAAGACTATCAGTTCACTGACCTTCATCATGGATCAATTGACCACAACCCAAAGATCGCTGGAAGAAGAAATCCAGAAAATCATTTAAGAAACTACCAAGGATTCCTCAAATCGAAAAACCACGGAGGAATACTTCACCTCAAGAATCAACACCTACTAGATACTATTTGGGAAGAATTCGAGGCCACTGAGACCAAGATTCGGTCGCTCTCGACAGTCGCAGGACTAGTACTTCCTGTAAGAGTATTACACAAAAATCAAGTATCTTTACACGAAGTATAGAAAAGTCTTGAGTGATTCGGTGGCGCAACTAAAGTCAACCAATGCCATACTTTCGAGTTCTGGCACAAAAGTGCCATTAAAGGAAGAGTCAACCGAATTAGTTAAGTCGACTGCAGATCAAGATGAAAAACCATTGGTCTCGCCGAAAAAGCTAGCTGAACGATCAGCACCAATGGGACAAGAGTCAACTTGATGTACTCTTCCGAAGACAAGGCATCATGATGGCTTCAGTTGAAAGAATAATAAACGGAGCGGCTAAAGACGAAGCGCAACAGCTTAATGTCTATTGGCCATGAACAAATGGTGGACCCAAATAGAGCAATAATATTCCATTTAGCCCTAACCATAATAGACTTAAACGGGCTTAAGTCAGCTCTTGCTAATGTCTCATTACCTCGCTCGGTTTTGCCAAATTTTCGTTGACTCTTAGTTTCTTAAGTTTAATCTGATTGGTTTGTAACATTCAATACGGAAATTTGACAGCTGAAGAAAAAACTAAAGAAAAATGTCTGCAAATTCAGAGGAGTACGAGTTTTGTTCAATTTTAATCGAATTAGTGGAATAAAATAAATGTCTTTATGATAAAAGTGATTCGCTATATTTTAATAAATTTCAAAATGCGAAAGTGTGGAATGACATCGCACAACAAACTGGGAGAAATGGTAATAAAATTGTAGTCGATTCGGTTGCTTTCATGCCAATAATGGAATTTTGATTTGCAGAAGCCGAATGCAAAACTAAATGGAAAAAATTGGTCTTCATCGAGTTCAATTTTTTTCGCACTGACTTTTTCAAATTGGTTTCTTATTTGACTGTTTTCTAAAGTTTACTTAAGTCTATTTTGGGTACTGCTGACGTTTGACAGAACTTGAGTGCGATTTTCGTTCTATTTTGACATAAGGTTAATCCCACTCAAGCCTATTACTTTTACATATATCCTGTCAAATATTGAAATAAACACTTGTCTGAAATCCAGACAAGCAGAGACAGTGTGAAACACACACACACACACACAGCCACCGAGCGTACCCATCAACATCCAAAACAATCCAGCAAGAAAAAACACGCAGTTACTCGAAGACCAACGATAACCTCTAACGGCGCGAGCAACATCAACAGCATCGAAACACAACAGGAGCAGAGCAACGGCATAGCGACCATCTGCCGATAACCAATCAACACACATACACCATCGAGCGGTGCCAAAAAGGAGGACAGGAAGAAGAATGAGAAAACCACACAAAACACGATTACATCATCATCGCCATTAGAAGGGCATCTCGCCATTCTCACGACGTCAGTATCTTATTGTCAACAGTGTTCGTCGGTCATGCTTTCATTCAATGGAATAGCGAGCGCACGAAGCTCGTAGGTGACGCCAAGACCGCAGATGCGCTGGAGGCCGATTAGTGTCTGGCCTCCCGTTCCAAATAATGAAACGCACGTAGTTATTTTTTGCGTACAATGGGTCGGGCTAAATAGAACTTAGAATTAGTTGGTAGTTTGTAAGATTTTTATTCAGTTCTTTGGAACCCGTCATCAGCGACAGACACGACTAATAAAGTGCGCATAAAACAAAGTTTTAAAATTGTTGTTCTTTTAAAATGTTAACAAGGCATTTTGAAATGATTTTTCTAAAAATCTAGTTAAAACTGTTTTAAAATACTACAAAAGTGGCAAAAATGGACATAAGGCCACAGATTGTTATTCCAATAAGAATAACAAAAAATAAGTCGGATTTTCAAGAAAAGTATTGGTAACGGATTGGATAGAGTTGCCCTATCCTCAGCTATAAGTCATGAATCAAGTTCCTACGTAATCATAGAACTTAAAAAGAGTAAATATAAATTTTTAGTAGATTCAGGAGCTAGTGTAAGTTACTAAAAGTTAGAAAAAATTACTAAAGCTGGACCTGCTGGATGGGTTCACAGGAGTGCAACCGGATGTAAATTTCGTATTACTTTTACATGCACTTCTGCCACCCGGGATTTGGGTGGAATTCGGAAATTGAGCATTGCTGACAGCCAGAAATCGTTCATTACCAGACTTCCAGCTGCAAATATATTTGACGAAATCATTCAGGAGAGACGTGCTACTTACGCCAAATTCAGTCTGCGTAGGCAGCCATTTTTATTGGTTGTGGGTAACGATGATTACTCACAAATCGAAGGTATAGTTATCACCATTCACCTGTCCCACGAGTCAAGGTTAAAATAGCGCATCGCATGTGATCAGCTGACACATCACTTTCATGCGCGAACCTGTTCCATGGGCCGGTGCATTGGAATCAAGTTAAGCACGAGTACGCATTGCACCGGATACACTCGCCGAACCTGTGAATGATTGGTCAGCATAACATATCCCGATGACTTTCCCATGGATAAGGAGCATGCGCTGGGCTGATTCACACTTGGTGGAACGGATTCATTCTGGAGAGACGTGCTACTTACGCCAAATTCAGTCTGCGTATGCAGCCATTTTTATTGGTTGTGGGTAACGATGATTACTCACAAATCGAAGGTATAGTTATCACCATTCACCTGTCCCACGAGTCAAGGTTAAAATAGCGCATCGCATGTGATCAGCTGACACATCACTTTCATGCGCGAACCTGTTCCATCGGCCGGTGCATTGAAATCAAGTTACGCACGAGTACGCATTGCACCAGATACACGCGCCGAACCTGTGAATGATTGGTCAGCATAACGTATCTGGGGACCGATGACTTTCCAATGGATGGAGGAGCATGCGCTGGGCTGAGTCACACTTGGTGGAACGGATTAGAGTTAGTCTTAAGACAGATTTGTAATCGAGCGGTTGAATGAACATTTACGGAATTATATAAAAAACGTTTGTGGTTTTACTGTGTAAGTCGAACAGTTGGACCGACCCCTCGGTTGGTGTTAAAAACTCTAATATCATAATATAATTATTACTTGGCAATGCTGTACAGTCCAATTAAATTAATCAGTAATTTCTAATCTTACTGTACAGCAAACAATTTTTCAAATTACATACATAACATCTTGTGGAATTTTTCTCTCTCACTTTTGCTGCACACCGCATCGAGTAAAGTTCGTTCTTTCAGCTTCAATTCCTAATTTAATCTTTTTAATAAAGCGTGAATCAAATTGTATAACATTTACAAAATCTCTTTTTATTTTTTACATCGTTTAGTTTTTCGAGCTATCGAGAACATTTGGTCCTTCGAGCCGAATTAATTAAAAATCATTCAAGTTTCAAGTAATTTTCAGTTCCAATTGAGTGCGTGACACTAGTTTTTTTGTGTGTCGCGTCTCTTGGCTATTCGCATACATACGTATACCTATATACAAACGTTCAACATACGGATTTTTCATTTGCGGTTGGAACGTTTTTTTTGGTTGGTAAATTGATGAATTTTGTAGGGAACAATAAATTTCTATTGATAATTTCAATTGATTTTCACCCGTTCCAAACTAAATAATCATTAGTCGATTCTAAATAGCATAACAAATAGGAAATCGATTCATATTTTTGGTTAGCTACCTTTTGCTCGGTTTTTTTTTTAATAACAAAACTTTACCCTTTTGGTTGACTACCTTTCGTCTTTAACTTTACCCTTTTGGTTGACTACCTTTCGTCTTTAACTTTACCCTTTTGGTTGACTACCTTTCGTCTTAATTTTGTGCAGTTCTAATCTTCTAGAAGTTATGGAACAATTAAAATTATTAATTGAAGAACAACGGCTATCTGAAACAGATTTTACAAGTTTTCAAGCAAGCTTTGCTGGCGCTAGTGTGCAATGTCTGTCTAAGATGGGTTACCTTCGTACCAGATTGGAGCTTTGTGAAGCCTACATGTCGAATTATAGGAGTAATCATTTTAAGATTTTCGGTCTTCTGAAAACCGCTAAGAAGACCAAAAATGACTTTACTTACTTTACTGATTCTGAGTTTGAAAAATTCGAGCAAAGGTTTATGGACACTAAGGGGGATATTTTAGATAAAATTATTCTTCTAGAAGTACAGGCGTCCACTACACTACTAAAGAGACTTCTTCAAATACAGTTATTGAAGAAGTCAGCGTTTGGTCAGCGTTTCACGACCTTTATACAATATGCAAGCGATCGTTATGACAATAAACGTTTTTTTGTGGATTCGATTCTTTGCGAACAACCTGATATGCAAAAGGAATCATCGTCGTCTACTCGCAAACTTTTGTATACAACAAAAGAGTGCATGGATTCCTTAACTAACCTAGGTATTTCAACGAATTCCTGGGATCCTTTTATTGTCTTTTTGATATCACAAAAACTAGATAAGCTTTCACGGCGCAATTGGGAAAATTTTTTAGTGCAAAAAAATTCAAGTTCCAAAACGAAAACTAATGAGTTGCCAAAATTAGAGGATTTCTTTACGTTTCTGGAAGATTCATTTCGTACTTTGGAAGCTGTAGAAACAAAGGTAAATTTGCACAATAAAGACAAGGTTTTGGCTCCGAATAAAGCTCCAGTTCACACTCGTTCATATCATATTGCAAAACGTAGCTTCAAAACCTCAGTGTGTCTTTGTTGGCAGGAGACACATTATTTACACACTTGTTTCATTTCAGTCCACTTCACATCGTTCAAAGTTGAATTCAGTCGAAGTTTAAATACGTACTATTCAGTTTTTTCAACCATTGCACGGTCTTTAATGGGCAAAAGGCTGGAATTCTGAATAAACGAATTAAAATGGAGTGTGCAAAATGTAAAAGTGTAATTAGTGGTGAATCCGGAATACATTGTGCGGGCATTTGCGGAAAAGTATTCCATGCTAAAGTGGCTTGTAGTGGTCTCGACCGCTACAGCAGTAATGTGTTGGAGACTAATACAATGCTAAAGTTTATGTGTGATGACTGTGTTACGTACATTCACAATGTTGATTTGGCGGTGCGCGATATACAAGAAACTGTGAAGAAAAACGGAAACTATTTGCGAGAATATCGAAATGAATTTGATCAATCATTGAAAAAAAGTGAATTGGAATTAAAATCTTTATTAGAAGCGATTGAAACCAGATACGCTGATAGGCTAAAAGAAATGAAGGCTGCCCAGGGCGCGAGTTACGACACCCACCTGTTCCCCCATTACACCCTGTTCCCCCATTTCCCAATGAACCATGGGAATGGCATACATGACAACAACAACAACAACACGATCCAGCAACACACGAATAGGTAGAATCGCAACTTAATCACTTTTTATTAACCCAATGTACAGGTATATCGATGAACTCGAAGAATCAGCGCAGTACCCGATTGCAACATATTGCAAGTGCAACAAAAGCACAAATAGAGTAAATTCGCAGACTAAGCGTCTGCTGCGTATCCGGCCTGATTATCAAGTTCATGGAAATACCTTTGTAGCGTAGGTTAGATTTAAGTAAAAAGCGAAATCGTCAGACAGTTGGTAGACAGAAATCAAATTGATCAGATGTAATAATAATACAGTTTTTCAATTAAAGTTTGTTAAATCGTTTGTACAGTTTTCACTAATAATTTTATTAAAGATTGTTAAGCAAATAAAAATAGTTTTTTTTATATCTCTCGCGAGTGAAAACACTTAACTGGCGCAGTCGTCCGGAGTGGTGAACGGTTTCTTTTGGTTAAAGCAATTAACAAATAAAACTTTGATAAACTCTGTTTGTGTCGCGAGTGAACGCTATTAAGTAAACTCGGTATCGTATCGCACGGTATTAGTGGCACAACGAAAAATTCAAAGAACTTTAAACAACCAAGACTCCGTTGGGTTTTAACCCTTGATCACCACAAGAATCTACCTCCAACTCAACACCAGCAGCGGCTCTAGAACTGGACATCGTTAATGGGACAGATGCTGATCATCACATTCGTCTTTGGGTTCATGTGAGTGCTGTTGTAGTTATAAATAATTATTAATAAAAACTGTGATCTCAATCGCTGAGCACTCCAGTAACTGCGATCCCAATCGCTGGGCACTCCAGTAAAAAGATATAACATTATAAAAACTGCGATCTCAATCGCTGAGCACTCCAGTTTAATAATCTATTAATAAAAAAAAAAAAAAAAAAAAAAAAAAAAAAAAAAAAATATAAATTTATAAAAAAAAAAAAAAGAAAGCATATATACACGCAAAAGCTAATTAATTTAAAACCATTGTAATAAGATTAAGTCATTTTTTTTTTACATAAATTTTTATTTTTAAATATATAAACTACATAATTTTTTTTTTACAATATAAATAAAAAGTGAAGAGTATCATATACACCAAATAAATTAAACCTTCTTGTTATTAATACGAATGTCTAAAGCACAAAAAATCAAATCAAGATTTATCCCGTACAATCTCAGGCATATTTCGAAAAACTTACTCCCAATCCCTGAAGACAACCTTGATAGTTCCACCTCAAGTTCGAATTCCATTAGCATGGAACAAGAAGAACCGACAAGGCCGGTAGCGAGTCATCCTATTGACCAAGCTGACATTTTCAATTCTCTTAGGATACCGGACGCCATAAAAGACCTTCCTAAATTTGACGGGAACCCAAGGCTGTTGTATGAGTTCCTTAATAATGTCGAGGAGATACTCCTGTACATTAGAGGAACGGACAATACGCCTTATGGCCAAATACTTCTCAGAGCAATTAGGAACAAAATAGAAGGTCAAGCTAATGAGGTTTTGAATATGTACGGAACACCACTCATTTGGGATGAAATCAAGAAAAATCTCATACTACATTACTCTGATAAGCGTACGGAAACGTCGCTTATAAGAGATCTCCATAATATAAAACAACAAAACAAGACAGTAGAATCCCTTTCCGGGGAAATAATAGAAATTCAGTCAGCGCTCTGTAACAACATTCAAATCCACGAAAGAGATAAGAATGTTATTAAGGCAAAAAAGGATTCATATTCAGAAATGTGTCTAAACTCATTTCTCAGTGGACTCAATGAACCGTTGGGCTCAAGAGTGAGAGCAATGCAACCAAACTCGTTGGCTGTAGCATTGACTCACTGCATCAAAGAGCAGAACATATCCTATCAAAAGTATTCCTCAAACCATACGCATAGAACCAATTTACACTACAAGCCCTACAATATGAATTCATATACTAGGCAATTCCAAAATAAAAATGTCTTTTTTAGAAACCCGAATCCCTTCCAGCAACAAAGTAACCCATCTTTTCCAAGAGCATTACCTCCTAGAAAAGAAGAAATGCAACCACGTTACCCGCACCCCAACCATCCCAACCATACTCAAAACGGGATCACCCGATTTCAGAAACCAGAGTCAACAAGGTATACCCCAGCTAGCTCATCCATTACTCATAACAGAACTAATCAGAGCCAACAGACGAAATTAAACAGAAATTCGAACTTCAATTTCCATGAAATAAAAAACAACAGAAACAATTTCCAACAATTAGACCAATATTTACAAAACGACCCTACGAATATTGACGATACTACAAATTTTTCCATGTCGGCCTCGAACAACCAACCGGGTACATAGATACAGTTAAACATCCCTTAACGCTACCCTATATAAATATCTCATCCCCTTTCGGCAGACCACTTAGATTTCTTTTAGATACCGGCGCTTCGACGTCTTTCATCAATCCCGAGTACGTCCCTATAAATAACCAAATCAGTTGCGAACCTATCACTATTACTACAGTATTCAAAAGTTATCGATTGGATAAGCAAATAACTCTGCCAATGTTTGAAGAATTTAACCAAGATGGTTCCTTACGATTCCTTATTTTCAAATTTCACAGTTTCTTCGATGGACTTTTAGGTCTGGATGCCCTTCTTTCACTTAATGCTAAAATTAATCTCGAAAACAAGACTCTTACTACGAAAAACGCTATAAATAATATAAACATCAGACCAAACCATTCTTCTGGCATTATTAGTGTTCCAGCTTACTCGAAAATTTTAGCAAAATTACCCATAAACAAGGAAAACGGAAGTGTTTACATGAACTCAATTGAACTCAAACCATTATTGATCGTTAACGAAGGCCTATATAACGTAGAACATTGGTATGGTACTGTCGAACTGACAAACCATTCCAGGTTAGATCAAGACCTTTTTATAGAAGCCCCACTAGATGCAGACACATACGATACCACAGATTTTATTGAAATTAACAATATATCTGAGTCACCTTCCTCATCCGGAAGCTGTGATGAAGACCCATCATTACCTAACTTAGCCAGCCTATTGAGAACTGACCACCTTAATACCGAAGAGTGCAAGGAACTCTTAAAATTGTGCAGGAAATACCGCGATATCATTTATACGGAAGGCGATGCACTCTCTTTCACAAATAAAATAAAACACCAAATAAACACCACCGATGACATTCCGACTTATACTAAGTCATATAGATATCCATATGTTCACAAGCAAGAGGTTCAAAGCCAAATCAATAAAATGTTAGAACAAGGCATCATCCGGCATAGCTATTCGCCCTGGAGCTCTCCAGTGTGGATAGTCCCCAAAAAAGAAGATGCCAGCGGTCGAAAAAAAATGGAGATTGGTTATTGACTACAGAAAAGTCAACGATAAAACTATCTCTGACCGATACCCAATTCCTAACATCAATGAAATACTGGACAAACTAGGCAGATGTGTCTACTTTACAACTCTGGATTTAGCCAGCGGTTTCCATCAAATAGAGATGGATCCGAGACACGTACAAAAAACAGCATTCACAGTCGAAGGCGGGCACTTCGAATACGTAAGAATGCCATTTGGGTTAAAAAATGCCCCATCCACCTTCCAGAGAGTAATGGATAACGTCCTGAAAGAATTGGTCGGAAAAATCTGCCTGGTATACCTCGATGACATCATCATATACTCGACCTCCTTACAAGAACACCTAGAGAGCATATCACAAGTCTTTGCAAAGCTTAGGGAAGCAAATTTCAAAATCCAAATGGATAAGAGTGAATTCATGAAGAAAGAGATAGCTTTTCTTGGACATATCATAAATTCAGAAGGGATTAAGCCCAATCCATCCAAAATCCAAGCCATACAAAAATTTCCCCTTCCCAAAACACGTACAGAGATTAAGGCTTTCCTAGGTCTAGTAGGGTATTACCGAAAATTCATTAAAGACCTAGCCAAATTAACTAAACCCCTCACGAATTGCTTACGTAAAGACGCTTCAATTAAAATAGATCAAAACTACGTGGAAGCTTTCGAAACTTGCAAAAACCTATTAATGAACGACCCCATTCTCCAACATCCCGATTTTTCCAAGCCATTTATCCTAACTACAGATGCAAGCAACTTTGCACTGGGAGCTATCCTATCGCAAGGACACATAGGTAGCGACAAACCTATTTGTTTCGCTAGCCGCACTCTCTCACAGAGCGAATGTAATTATTCCACAATTGAGAAGGAACTACTCGCTATAGTTTGGGCCATAAAATACTTCCGACCGTACCTGTTTGGAAGAAAATTCAAAATTGTTACTGATCATAGGCCCCTCACTTGGATCATGAATCTTAAAGAGCCAAACTCAAAACTTGTAAGGTGGAGGCTCAAGTTAGAAGAGTTTGACTACGAGATTGTCTATAAAAAAGGAAAATCAAATACGAATGCTGACGCCCTTAGTCGCATCAAAATTAGCGAACCTTCTGAGAACAACACTCAGGAACTCTTCACTAGTACAATACATAGTGCGAGCGAAAACCTGGATGACGGTATTCCCATATCGGAGAAACCATTAAACGAGTTTAACATTCAAGTTGTTCTCGAAACAACAAATAAAGGATCCCCGATGACAATAGAAACAATTTTCAAAAATAAGCAAAGAAGAATCATACGTAGAGAAAATTTTAACGAAGAAATCATGACCAATATTTTCAAAAGTTATCTTCCTCCCAACAAATTAACAGCTATTTATTCCAGTAATAATGTTTTCCCAATTGTACAATCTACTTACTCCAAGTATTTTTCTCATAGTAAAACCTTTCGGTTAATAAGATGTACCGAAATCCTCAAAGATATTAGAAATGAAGACGACCAGGAAAAACTTATTCGTGACTATCATGAAAACTCAAATCATAGAGGTATTAATGAAACCCTAGCACATCTTAAAAGGGAAGTATTTTTTCCGAACATGAAAGACAAAATTACCAGAACTATTAACAACTGCTGCAAGTGCAAGTTACTTAAATACGACCGAAACCCTCCTAAATTACAATATGAGACCCCAGAAACACCCTTAAAACCCCTTGAAATCCTCCATATTGATTTATATAGCATAAATAACAATCAAATTTTAACAATTATAGATAAATTCTCCAGATTTGCTTGTGGATATACACTTAGTTGCAGAAGTAGCATAACAGTACTAAAATTCCTTAAACAACATATCAGCATGTACGGCATACCCAAAAAAATAGTCTGCGACCAAGGCTCTGAGTTCATGGCAAATATCTTCCAAGACTTTTGTAAACAACTCGACATACACTTACATTACACTTCCTTCCAACAGACGAGTAGCAACTCACCTGTTGAGAGGTTACACTCTACACTTGCAGAAATTTACCGTCTTATTTTATCCAAGAGAAAGGAAAACAAGCTTACAACTGACCATGAAGAAATATTATACGAAACATTCATAACATACAACAATGCCATACATTCGGCAACTAAATACACACCTTACGAACTCTTTTTTGGCCGACCCTATAAATTTAACAAAACTTTTACATTTTCAAATGAGCACGAGTACCTATCCAAATTAAACACCTTCCTAAGCGACCTGTATCCGAAAATTCAGGAAAAAGTTCAACGTACAACAAATTCGAGAATTGAAAAGTTGAATGTGTCAAGAGAGACTCCTGAGGATGTCAGTGAAAATCAAGTTGTCTTTAGGAAGGAAGCTAAAAGAAATAAACTTACACCAAGATTCACGAAACATATTACACACAAAGATAATAAAGTTACAATACTAACAAAAGAAAAAAGAAAAATACACAAAAGTAGATTAAGACGAAAAAAAAAATAAAAAAATAACAAACATATGATACAACATATTCATTTATTTTAACTATAAGTTTCATTTTCACCTTCTTTTCCGCCTCTCATACTTTAACTCCTTTACAAGAACACTGTGCTCAATTAACTTTCAACTCTGCCTTCCAGGATCCCACTATCATCTACCCAAATAATAGAAGTACATAACATCCCAAAAGACCGAAGTATACTACCACTTCGTTTAGGACCCGCAAAAACAATTACTAACTTTCATAACCTTATTCATATTATCAACCTCGAAAGCTACAAAACTAACATAGACGAACTAACTAACTCACTAAACTTATTCGAAGAGCATGCTATGATTACTAACCCCATACACATAACTAGATTTAAACTCAATGAACTTAAAAGGAAATTGCTTACGCTCCTTCCTTTTCAAAGACAAAAAAGAGGCTTGATTGACGGATTAGGATCCGCCATCAAATTTATCACGGGAAATTTAGATGCCCAAGATGCTCTAAATATTAACAATCAGATAGAACACATATACAGTAACCTTCATAACCTTACTAACACAATGGGAAACCAACACACAATCAATTTTCAAATGATGGAAAGATTTAAAAACATAACATCTCACATTAATAAGGAACAGCAGATAATAGAATCATTCCTAATCCAGACATCAAATAGGATAAAACGTGAAGAAGATGTTATAATAGAAACCCAGTACCTTAATCAAATTAACTTTAACATTGACCTACTAACAAACCATATTTCCGATATAGCAGAGGCAGTGATTCTTTCTAAACTTAACATCATTCCTAAACTTTTACTAAACCCCAACGAATTAAAAATAATTGAAAACAAATTTAATGAACAAAACATACAAATAGAATCTACCGAACATATATATGAACTACTAGGTTTACAAGCCTATTACAATAATACCGATATAATATTCAATATACTTATTCCCAATATTAACAAAGAAAAATATTACTTATATCACATCATACCTTTACCAATAAATGAAACAAAAACAGTTATAACAGAACCATTTATAATGTTAAATGAAAATAACTTACAACATTTCAAAGCACCCTGCCCAAAGATCGAAGGAACTTACATTTGTAACCAGCCTACCGCACAAGAAGAAACTAACAGCTCTACATGCATTGGGAACCTGATGAACAACAAAGCAGCTCATTGCCCTTTGAGCGATGTTGGAAAAGTCGAAACAATTATTCAACCTGAACCAAATTTTATCCTGTTTATAAATTCTCCAGAAATAGTAATCAATTCTACTTGCAGTGCTAAAACGTTTACAATCGAAGGTACAGCCCTGGTCCACTTCAAGAACTGCGATGTCTCAGTTAATGGCATAACCTACCAAGATGACGCAGACACTTTCTGGGACGAAGTACACATCCTTCCACCTCCAAGCAGCAGCATTCACGCTAACACAACCACTGAAATCCTGAACCTACAAAAATTAAAAGACTTCACATTCAAAACAGACGAAAAGGTCAATAATCTACAATTCACAACAAAAACCATATACTCGATTGCAAACGCATCAGCAGCAACATGTACTTTTTAATCACTTTTTATTAACCCAATGTACAGGTATATCGATGAACTCGAAGAATCAGCGCAGTACCCGATTGCAACATATTGCAAGTGCAACAAAAGCACAAATAGAGTAAATTCGCAGACTAAGCGTCTGCTGCGTATCCGGCCTGATTATCAAGTTCATGGAAATACCTTTGTAGCGTAGGTTAGATTTAAGTAAAAAGCGAAATCGTCAGACAGTTGGTAGACAGAAATCAAATTGATCAGATGTAATAATAATACAGTTTTTCAATTAAAGTTTGTTAAATCGTTTGTACAGTTTTCACTAATAATTTTATTAAAGATTGTTAAGCAAATAAAAATAGTTTTTTTTATATCTCTCGCGAGTGAAAACACTTAACTCGCGTGTGAAAAAAGTGTGAAAGAAATCGCAAAAATAGGTAAATATAGTGAATGCTTCAAAGTGCAGAGTGCCAAGATTTGTGAAGACGTTAAAAGAATTGAAAGTGGAAATCATAATGCAATAAAAAGTGTCAAAGAAATAAAAGATGATTTAGTGCAGGAGTGGAAGCAAATTAAAGAATCAACCAAAACATCAACAATACAAGCGAAACAGGTAAAACATACGCGGATAAGGTAAAAGAAAAAGAAAACATCATTATAATAAAACCAAGAGAAAACCAAAACAATAATAAAACAAGAGAGGCAATCAAAAACATTATTGACCCAACAAATTTATCTTTAAAAATTAGTGATGTAAAGGATATACAGAATGGTGCGGTATTGATAAAGGGTAATGAAGAGTCATTAAAAAAAATTGAAAATGAGTTTAAGGAGAAAAACAGTGACAATTACAATGTTAAAATTCCGGCTCGAAGAAAGCCACAAGTGCTAATAGTTGGGTGAGTGCTTGGAGAAGTTGAATGCGGACCTGGATAGAATAGATACGTGGATGAAAATGAATAGGCTGGTGCTTAATGTCAACAAAACGAAGTGTATGGTTTTTGGTAACAATTCTGAGTATGTAAATCTACAAATAAACCATGAGCAAATCGAACAAGTGAAACAAATAAAATACCTTGGGGTTATTTTGGATGAAAACCTAAGCTTTAAGGAACACATAGACTATATTTGTAAAAAAATTTTTAAAAAAATTGGTGTTTTAAGAAAAATAAGGAAAAATATTTCAATGAGTATTGCTGTAAATGTATCTAATGTGTTGATAAAACCTCATTTTGATTATTGTGCTAGTTTATTGTATTTGTGTCCTCAAAGTTACAAGGATAGGCTGCAATTGTTGCAAAACAAGATTATGAGAAATATATTAAAATGTAGTAGATACACGCCAATAAGATTTATGCTGAATGCTTTAAGATGGTTAAATATAGACCAACGACTTTTTCTGTTATGTATGATATTTGTATTTAAAATTAAAAACAATATGCTTCCCGGTTATTTATGTGAAAATGTACGTACTAATGAAACGGTAGTATACAATTTAAGAAACACTGGAGACCTTAGAATAGATTATTCAAGAACATCAAGAGGACAAAGAACAGTTTTTTATATGGGCTTTAATGATTTCAATAACCTTCCCAGGGAAATTAAAAATACAAACAATTTTAATGAATTTAAAAGAAAAATGATTGAACATGTTAAAACGCTATAATAATATATGTAATTTATATAATATAAAACATGTATATCTAGATATAATTGAAAAGATGTATAATTGTTAACTAAATTGCTTTTCAAAGCTAAATAAAGTACATTCATTCATTCATTCATTCATTCATTAGTCCTGAGAAGAAAATAGAGTTCGCGAGAAATAACAATCTTTGCATTAACTGCCTTGTACAAGGACATGTTGTCTCACAGCGTCGTACAAAATTCAACTGTCGTATATGCAATAAGCGACATCATACGCTCATGCATGTTGGGAATAACGATACCTCCAGTGCACCAAGTACGTCCAATAATCTATCTATTAACGCCTTTTCACAGTCACATGTTTGCTCTGACTCCACAGTAACTGAATCTCCACAAATTATTCTCGCTACTGCAGCAGTTAAAATTTCAACTACTTCTGGCGATCATATATTGAGAGCTCTTATTGATCAAGGATCGCAAACTTCTTTTATAACAGAAAGATGCGTTCAACGTTTAAGATTGACGAAAAACAATACTAACATAATCGTCAGTGGAATAGGCTCATCATTTTCCAAGACATGCACTAAGTTTACAGAGTTTCAATTACAATCTTGTACAGATCCTAAGTTTTATATTCAAGTAAAGGCATTTGTTATGTCGTCAATAAGCAACTATGCTATTAAATATACAATTCCCTTTTCTATGCCTAAGGATTTTGATGGTATAGCATTGGCTGATCCATTCTATTCTGAGCCTGGTAATATAGACATTTTACTAGGTGCAGATATTTTTCATGAAATAATACTTGACGGTATTATAAGATCTCCAAATGGTCCCTTGGCCCAACAAACCCATTTAGGATGGATATTATCTGGTCCCATTTATCCTAGCAAAGAATCTTCTCTTAAAAACACAATCTCTCTCCATACGCAAGTCGACATCATCGATATCGCCCTTCGCAAGTTCTGGGAAATGGAAGAAGTTCCAATTGTTAGAACTAAAACTTCTGAAGAAAGAGCTTGCGAAAAATACTTTGACCGAACCTTTTCTCGTTCTAACTCAGGGAGATATATAGTTCGACTTCCATTCAAGTCAAAGGTTTTAGGTGATGCCTACCCTATCTTTCAAAACTCCTTAATAACTGCACTTAAACGTTTCACTCATCTCGAACAAAGGGTATTTCCTAACAACCCTATTCTCAAGGGAGAATACTCTAATTTTATAAATGAGTATATAGATCTCGATCACATGAAGGTTAAATGCAACCTTGCTGATCTTTCTGCTAATGAAAACCTATTCACCTTGCCACATCATGGGGTGTGGAAGGAAAGTAGCTCCACGACCAAACTAAGAGTTGTCTTCGATGGGTCGTCAAAACCCATTAGCTCTTACTCATTGAGCCAACAGCTCTTTCCGGGTCCTAAATTACAAAATGATTTGTCTTCAGTCATCTTAAAATGGCGTAAATTTTCCGTCGTTTTCACTTCGGACATTGAAAAAATGTTTCGACAAATAATTGTTCATCCAGAAGAAACTAGATACCAATTGATCCTATGGCGTTCACATTCATCTTACCCGTTAAATGTGTATGACTTGCAGACGGTTACGTATGGAACCACTTGTGCTCCATATCTCTCAATTAAGGTGCTTCAACAATTGGCAGTTGATGAAGAGAAAAGGTTTCCATTGGGAGCTGAAGTCCTTAAAAGGGATATTTACGTAGATGACATAATTTCAGCTAAAGATATTCAAAAAGAGCTTAAGCAGCTCTTGAGTTGTGGAGGCTTTAATTTAAGAAAGTGGTCATCTAATCGGCCTGAACTTCTCTCTGGCTTACAAACAGAAGACTGTGAGTTTTCATTCAATTCTGACTCAGACGAGTCAGCTATTAAAGCATTGGGTCTATTTTGGAACCCAAAATTAGACTGCCTTTTTTTCAAAATCTCGCTTCCGGTATGCGACGTTTTCACCAAAAGAAATCTACTTTCAGACGCTTCGAAACTTTTCGATCCTCTTGGGTTGTTGGCACCAACCATAGTCCTCGCAAAAAAATATTTTTAACAGCTTTGGGTGGAAGGCATTAAGTGGGACGATGCGCTTCCTCCTAAGCTACTTTCTGAGTGGGAAATTTATAGAAGCAACTTATCATCGTTGCAGTCAATTCAGATACCTAGATGGCTAGGTACTACAAGTTCCAACCTTGGGGAAATCCATGGTTGTTCCGACGCCTCTAACAGTGCATACTCTGCAGTTTTATATTGGCGAACCAGAAACGCTGATGGGCAATTTTCAGTGAATATTATTACAGCAAAAACTAAGGTTGCTCCAATAAAACAAATTTCGCTGCCACGCCTTGAGTTGTGCGGTGCAGTATTGCTAGTAAGACTGTTCAAAAAATTCCTTACTGCTACTGAAATTTCATTGTCCAATATAGAATCGTATTTTTGGACTGACTCAACCATCGTTCTTGGCTGGATTCGTGCTTTACCTATCCGCTGGAAGACATTTGTCGCCAACCGCGTAAGTGAGATTCAGGATGTAACTAACACAAACCTGCACAATCCTGCTGATTGCGCCTCCCGTGGTGTTCAGCCTCAAGATTTTAAGAGTCATCCACTTTGGTGGAATGGACCCCAATGGCTCCGTCTACCAAAATCCGAATGGCCCCGTCAAGACAGAGTTCTATATAAAACAAATCTTGAAGAAAGGGTAAAAATCGTTGCTTGCAATACGGCATCTTTCAACTTTTCCACTGGTTTCTTAAGCAGATTCAGTACTCTTAATCGCCTTCTTCGTGCGACAACTTATCTTCGACGATTCCTAGAACTTTTTATAGAAAAATTTGGACATAGTCATGCACGCAAGAGAATCTCTACTGGTTGCCTCAAGAGTAGTGAACTCCATGAATCAATGATGAAGCTTATTTCATTGTCACAAGCGCTATCATTTACAGATGAAATCAAACTACTTTCTAATAAGAAAGATATATCTATGAAGAGCAAGATACGAACTCTTCATCCATTCCTTGATAAAAATAATCAACTTCGTGTTGGAGGCCGGCTTCGCTTTGCGAATATTGACGAAGGGTCTAAATATCCGCTCATTCTCTCGGGCTCCTGCTTCTTATCAAAGCTTTTGGTAGATGATGCACACCTAAAGACCCTGCATGGTGGACCTCAGTTGATCATGTCATACATAAGATCTAAATATTGGATAACCAACTTAAGAAATTTGGCAAAATCAGCACTCCACTCATGTGTTCTGTGCACTCGCTTTAACAATAGACGTACGACTCAACTCATGGGATCACTCCCCAAAGGAAGAGTGAATGAAAGCAGGGCGTTCAGACACAGCGGAGTGGATTATGCTGGTCCATTTGATCTTAAGTTGTCCAAAGGGAGATCGCCGAAGACCTATAAGGGATTTATATGCATTTTTATATGCCTAGCCACAAAAGCTATACATATTGAGCTTGTCTCAGACATGACCTCTGAAGGATTTTTGGCTGCATTTTGTCGATTTGTTGCACGAAGAGGAACCTGTAATCACCTATACAGCGACAATGGGACAAATTTTGTAGGAGCCAACAAGGAGCTGATCAGGATGAACCAGAGCTTTTTGCAGCTTCTCTCACCATCCTTGCGTGCCACGATGGAAAATCAAGGAACTACCTGGAGCTTCATTCCGCCTGCCTCGCCGCACTTTGGTGGGTTATGGGAGGCAGGAGTAAAATCAGTTAAGTATCATCTCAGACGCATTCTTCTTAACAAACTTTTAACATTCGAAGAAATGTAAACTCTTCTTGTTCAAATTGAATCCGCTCTCAATTCCAGACCTCTGTGCCCACTTAGTGATGACCCGACGGACTTAAGTGTGCTCACTCCCGCGCATTTTCTCATAGGAGAACCTACCAACGTCATTCCCGAACCATCACTATTGGACGTCAAAAGCACTCGACTGGCAAGATGGCAACATACACAGCAGATGTTCCATCATTTCTGGGACAGATGGCAGAAAGAATATCTGACACGCCTTCAACAACGTCCGAGGTGGACCAAAACTACGAGGAATTTTCAAGCGAATGATGTAGTCAATGTAACGGACGAAAGATTTCCTCCAGCGAAGTGGCCATTGGCTAGAGTGGTCGCTGTGCATTCCGGTTCTGATGGCATATGTAGGGTCGTAACCGTCTTTGCTAATGGGAAAATCTTCAAACGGCCTATAACAAAGCTTCGTCTTCTTCCTGACGTCAATCCAGCAACATCTGACAACAACATTACTTCCAGCGATAATCCAACAACATCAACAGCATAACATCTACCAGCGAGTATCAGGCGCTGAAAAACCTGGTCAATTCAAATCATTTAAGTTTTCAATCATTCATCTATGAGAGGAAATGCTCATATATGGTTTCGTTTAAAAAATAATTATTGTTTTAGTACCTATATCTTATAGTTTATATATAAGAACAGTTGTTCTTCCCCGGCGGTATGTTAAAAAACGCTAATATCATAATTATTACTTGGTAATGCTGTACAGTCCAATTAAATTAATCAGTAATTTCTAATCTTACTGTACAGCAAACAATTTTTCAAATTACATACATAACATCTTGTGGAATTTTTCTCTCTCACTTTTGCTGCACACCGCATCGGGTAAAGTTCGTTCTTTCAGCTTCAATTCCTAATTTAATCTTTTTAATAAAGCGTGAATCAAATTGTATAACATTTACAAAATCTCTTTTTATTTTTTACATCGTTTAGTTTTTCGAGCTATCGAGAACAGTTGGCGTTCGCATTTTTTTGGAATCCCCTTATGTTATATTCTTAACATAAAATATAATTTTTAATCTTTTGTTAAAGCACTACCACATGCTTCCGTTTGGAGTTTCATTCAACGTTTTATATTCGAAAAGGATAGCCCCGATTGAACGACTAATGTTAGTAACATCCTGTAACTTCTAAACTGCCGTTAGTTTTTTTTGTTTGTTTTTTGTTTTGACTAAAAAATTTCAATTTTGTAGATTAAAAAAATGTAGGTCGTTGTGCCAATCAGTTGGTGCCCTTATTATACGCTACAAATGTTTTCATTTGTTTAAACCCAACCAACTTTTTAAGTGAGCCCAACTTTTTAGAATGCCACCAAATGTTGCGCTGGTGGAAAATATTGATATTTATTTTGGTACCGTTCCAGAAGAAAAAATAATTGTAGATGAACTTTTTCGTCCAGAATCTTTTGAGAGTATTTGTAACTCTAGTCTAAACTTTGCTCTGAAGTTAAACCGATCAAGACATACGATAAACAAACAAATTGAGGAAATTTTATCGGATACAACAGAATTACTCAAAGCCCATTTTCACATCAACACCGACGTAAGACACAAATGTTTAGACCTTTTAAGCATTTGGTGGAGGTCCAAAGACCGTTCGTGGGGAAAACAGACCACTATATAAGAGATTCGTCGCATTTCGTGTTGATTTTGAATGGTCTTAAACTTGAAGCGGATGAAGTTATGATAAGTTTTGACGTCGAGTCGCTTTTAACTAACGTACCGGTGAAGGGGGTTCTAGTTATTATTCGTCAGCTAATTTTAACCACCAACATAGACGAAAACCATATGGCCCTCTTAGAATTTTGCCTTTCCTCGGGCTATTTCTCATTCAACAACAAGTTTTATCCACAAAAAGATGGTGGGTAGCGATGGGGTTACCCTTAGCTCCCTTAGTTGCTGATTTGTGGATGGAAAACTTTGAGAAAAAAGGCCTGAACAGCTGCAACGTAAAGCCAAAGGTCTGGTTGAGATATGTCGACGACACCTACTGCATCTTAAAAGTTTCTGCCGTGACGAGTTTTCTAGAACATCTGAGCTCGCAGCACCCCAAAACTAAGTTCACAATGGAACAGGAACGGGATGGGTTCATTGCTTTCTTGGACGTAAGGGTTATGCGGAAACAGGACGGTACACTAGGACACACCGTATACAGAAAAGGCACACACACGAACAGATACCTATATATATATAGGTTATATATATTTGATTATATTTTATTATTATATTATTATTATATATATTATATTTTAATATGTTATACCGAACATCTTAGTTAACAGACGTACCTAGAGAGAGACAGACGTGTTTAAGAAAGTTCCGAGTGATTATAACAAAATAAATTAAATTAATTGTTTTTTATCAATATCTGCTAATTCACAACTAATGTGGATTGTACGAAGTGTAGGAAGACAATACGTGGTGAAACGGGCGTAAGATGTGCTGGCGTATGCAAGAAAATCTTTCACACCGCAGCGGGTTGTTGTGGATTGGATTCGTACAGTGCAAATATTTTAGAGACATGTAAAAACATTAGATTCATGTGTGAGGATTGTGTTTTATATATTCATAATGTAGATCTGGTTTTAAAGGACATGACAATCGCGGTGGGGTGCCGTGGCGTAGTGGTTAGTGTGTGTGCTTACTACGCCGGAGGTCTGGGCTCGAATCTTGCCATCGTCACCTGAAAAAAAAGACTTGTTCTTTTTCACGGCCCCCACCTCCGCGAGGGTCTGACAAGCCCTCCGAGAGTATCATTTGTCCCGAAAAACTTCTCAAAGTGCCGTTCGGATTCGGCAAAAAATTGTAGGTCCCCTTGTATGTAAGGAAATCAACACACCAGCATACATTGTTGAGAAGTTGGCCCTGGTTCACCTCGAGCTGTTGCGCCACTCTATTTATTTTTTTTATTTATGACAATCGCGGTTTAAAAGAATAGTGAATATTTAAAAGAATATAAAAACGAATTTGAGTCTGCGTTAGAAAATAACAAACGGGAAATAATGCAATTACTGCAAGCGATTGAGGAGGGGTATGCAAGGAGAATTCAGCAAATGAAAAGTGCTCAAGAAATTTGTGAGAAGAGTGTCGGGGAAATAAAAAAAATGAGTGATATCGGTAAGGCTTTTAAGGAACAAGGAGAAAGAATATGTGCCGATGTGAAAAAAATTGCGAACAATAACAATGCGGTGATGGAAAGTGTAAGGGAGATTAAAGTAGATATCGTCAAAGAGTTAAAGTGCAGTGAAAAAAACAAAAGCTCCTATGCTGACCAAATTAAGAAGCCAGTGGGTGCAAGTGCACCAGTTATATTAAAACCAAAAGCAAAACAACAAAGTGAGCAAACAAAATGTGAAATAAAAGAAAAAATTAAACCATCAGCACTCAATGTTGGTGTTTGTGGAATAGCAAACAGACAAGACGGTGCGGTTGCTATTCGATGTAATACCGATGAAGCGCGATCGAAATTAGCTTTTGAATTAAGAGAAAAATTGAGTGAAAAATACGATGTGCATTTACCGAAAGTTCGACTTCCTAAAATTCTAATTACGGGTCTAAGTGAAAATATGGAAGGGGAAAAAATTGTAGAGGCAATAAAAAATCAAAACAAAGTTGAGTGCTATGAAATAAAGTGCTTAAAAGTGTACAAGTCATTTAAAAACCAGCGGGTGTATAATGCTATAATTGAAGTAGATGGCAAAGGCTTTGAAAGTATACTGAAATTAAAGAAATTAAATATTGAGTGGGATAGATGTCCAGTCTATGAAAGTTTGACGGTATTAAGATGTTTCAAATGCTGGGGATTTAACCACACATCTACGCGTTGCAGTGCTAGTGCCCAGGTATGTGCAAAGTGCGGTGAAGAAGGTCATTCTTTAAAAACCTGCCAGAATGACAAAAAATGTGTAAATTGCAAAAAGGCGAAAGAACATCTTAATTTAAGTGAAATAGATATAAATCACGATTGCAGAGATAGCTGCTGTCGTACCCTTCAACGAAAGCTTAAAATTGAAAACGAGAGGATTTGCTATTAGCAATTAGCGTCCTCAGTTAAAGGATTATATTTAAATATAGAGGGGAAAGCAAATTTAACCCAATTGGAAGTGGTTGCAATAAAAAGTGAGTACGATTTTATTTGCATTACTGAAACGCATATCACAGCAGATATAAAAGACTCGGAGATAAAACTAAAAGGTTATAAAATTGCCAGGTGTAACAGCATTTCTAATCATACGGGCGGTGTAATATTTTATGTTAAAGACTTATGGCGAATCGAAGAAATCGCAAACATAGCTGTAGGTAAAATGATGTGGTGGCTAGTAATTAAAGTACGCGCTGAAAATAAGATCCTAGTTTTAGCGGGCATCTATAGATCTCCGGATAATCGTGTCTGCCCTGAGAACATATTTTGTGATTTTTTCAAAAACAGACTAGAAGATGTATGCTGTGAATATGAGGAGGTTATTATTATGGGTGATTTTAATATAAATTGGCTGTCGGACAGCACTTACAAAAAACGTATTTACGAAAGTATCGCGGACCTATCGTATAAACAAATAGTTAATGAACCAACGAGAATCACACAAAACACGTCTACTTTAATTGACTACGTAATAACAAACAAGATAAACATTAAAGCAAAAGTTAAAAAAGAATATAAAATCAGTGATCACGAATCTGTAGAAATAATTATCCAAACAAATCTCCTTAATAATAAACCCTCGAAAAAATATATAAAATCATTAATATTTAAAGAAAGTGTTTTTCACAGAGAACTCATTGGTAACGGAATACAAAATATAAATTACAGTGAAGTTAATGAATTAGCAATATCTTTCAGTGATAAACTAAAATCTGCGATGGGGAAAATGATTAAACAAAAATCTATAATCGCGAGAAATAATATTCCTTGGTTTAATAGCTACTTATTAAATATGAAGCGCGAACTAAAATCCAGCTGTATCAAACAGCTGTTTGGACTAATAACACTCTTGATTGGTGTAGGTACAAGATGTGTCGAAATAGGTACGCCAAAGAATTAATTTTAGCAAAAAGCAATTACATAGCTAATAAGATTGACCAATCGTCTGACCAAAAATCTATGTGGAGAACAATAAAAACACTAGTGCTGGGGGAAGAAAGAAGTGAAATAAAAGAATTAGTCTGTGATGGTGGGACTATTAAAAATAAAGCTAGCATTGCTAATAAGCTTAATCTGTTTTTTGTCAAAAGTGTGGAGGAATTAAATGACAGAATACCATTCCAACAGTACTCGAATTTAATCAATGTACATGTAAGGCAAAGGTTTAAATTTAAATCATTAACCCTTAGTGAATTAAAAGATGTAATGAAAAATATGAATAGTAAAAAAGACGTTAATGATTTGTCAACTAAAATTATATATTATGTGCGTTTGACATCATTGGACCTAGTTTCCTAAAAATTATAAACGAATCCCTAAGCAATGGAATTTTCCCTCAACACTGGAAGGTATCAACAGTTGTACCTATAGAGAAAGTAAAGAAGACCTTGAATCCTGCGGAATTTCGACCAGTCAACATATTAAGGACCGAGAGTAAGATCTTGGAAAAAATTGTCCGTAACCAGCTGCAGACCTATATGGAGGCTAACCATTTTTTGTCGAGTCATCAGTCAGGATTTAGACGCCAACACAGCTGCGAGTCCCTACTTAACCTGGTCATCACACAATGGAAATGTGAAATACACTCCAAAAAAGTTATAGTTGCGGTTTTCTTGGATCTACAACGGGCTTTTGAGACAATCGATCGAGGCATACTGGTGCAAAAACTAAATAGATATGGAATACAAGGAGTAGAACTTGGGTGGTTCAAGAGCTACCTGTCTAACAGAGCGCTGCAAACTAAAGTGGAGGATGAATTGTCAGAGCTTCTGGTTGTAAATCTGGGTGTACCTCAAGGAGCGGTGCTGGGTACTATTCTTTTCTTAATATATATAAACGATCTTGAAGAAGTGCTTCATCACGCGAAGGCTAGACTGTTTGCGGATGATTCTTTGTTATATGTGACTGGAGATTCGGCAGCGGAGTGCATAAGAAAACTGAATGCTGATTTAAAAAGAATAGAATTTTATTTCAAAATGAATAAGTTGAAGCTCAATACATCAAAAACAAAAGCTTTTATAATTAACGGTGTTTCCAATGAAAATATTGTTATAAATGATGAAATTATTGAAAAAGTTGTTGAAATCAAATACCTTGGAGTAATTTTGGACAGTAAACTAAGTTTTGAGCCTCACATTAATTATGTGTGTAGTAAAATTGCAAAGAAGATAGGGTTTTTCAAAAGGATAAGACGTTATGTATCAGCGGTCTGCGCAATAAAAATATATAATGTTATGATAAAACCGCATTTCGAATATTGTTCTACAATTCTTTTTCTAGGCACCAATCAAATGACAGAGGGGTTACAAAAATTACAAAATAGAGGAATGAGAAGTATTTTAATGTGCAATATGTTAACTAGCATTCAATTAATGTTAAACGCTTTACAATGGCTAACAGTTAAACAAAGAACCGTAATGAATGTCTTAATATTTATATTTAAAATAAAAAACAACATGTTACCGAGTTACTTACATGATCAATTAGTTTACGTATCAGATGTACACAGTCATAATTTAATAAATAGCCAAAACTTCAGATTACCTTTTTTTACAACAAACAGAGCGCAAAATATGTTATTTCATAAAGGCCTTCGATTGTTCAATAACTTGCCGAATCAGTTAAAGTCAGAAACAAATATAAACATTTTTAAAAAGAATTTAATAGCATATGTAAAATCTAACCAATTAATTTAATTTTAAGTATTTTTAAATTGTTAAGAATAGCAAAGCTAAATAAAGAATCAATTCAATTCAAAAAATCTTGCCGTTGAATTAATTCATTGAACAACTATTGTGAACTAGCGATTTTAACGAAAATTGAGTTGTTGTCCAAGTTGCCCTACAAACGATGTCAATGTCAAATATACTTACAACACTTACACTTATAATAAAATTACACGAACATTTTTATAACGTTTAAAAGAAATATGGAGTTTTTCTTTTTTTTGGAAGTTTTATTGAACCAAAAGTAAAATTACAACAGGTAATCTACCGTGTGCCGAACACGAATAGATATTTGAAAAAACAAAACAATGATATGGACAAAAAAGCGTTTTTGCCATATTTAAAAGGTGTTACCGACAGAGTAGGCAAAGTTTTGAAGCGATATGGGGTAAAATCTATATTTTTCCTCCAAAAAAGGTGGTAAACAGCCTCCAGTCATCAACAGAACGCTTCCCACTTCAAACACCTGGCGTGTATTCGGTTCCCTCTAGTTGTGGAGCGTTATATGTTGGGCAGTGCCGTCAGCAAACGTCAACCGGAGAAATCAGAAATATGCGAACACATCCTGGACAATCCAAATGAACACCATTGGATACGTTTTGATGAGGCTAAAGTTCTCGCCCGCGAGCCGCATAATATCCCTTGCTTAGTTCGGGAGGCTATTGTTATGTATACTTCCCGCTATGTATGTCTCGATCACGCTCAACGCCCCACATCATCAGACACAGCATCGAAACCACCGTTTATGCAAGATCATCGCATTCTATTTAACTAATCTTCCAATGATCATTTATTTTTCCCTTTAAATTGTTAACGTAGCTTTTATTGTATACGATCATATCACATTTATATTCTGTCAGCTCAAACCGTTTTATCTTGTGTTTATAATGCACCCACTCATGTATCCAAGAATTGCCATTCCAGATCTTAATATCTGTTTATCTTACACCCACACATATATTCATGTATTGCTTTTCTGTCATGTATTAGTTTTAAGAATTATGCTCCTTAGACCTAAGGAGATAGAAATAAAATCATTACCGTTTGATACTCCAAGAAGTAGAGTAGCGTTTGCTTTATGTGGTTGGTCGTGTGCGCGGTCGTCTTAACATTTGGTGTCAGAAGTGAAACTTGTGAATAAGTATTTTTTTTTTTAATTTTACTGTCACAATTATGCATATTGCATGTTGCTTTTCCTTGTGAGTATTATAGTAATCAATCATACTAACCTGAAACACAATTTTATTTGTTTTGCTGTTAGGTTTTTATTCATTTAATTTGTTTTCTTGTTGTTTCGTGTTTTCTGTGTCAGTGTTAATTCCTTAACGAAACAAAATGCCAAATGAAAACTTAGAAGAAATCCTCGAAGAGAACGAGAATGAAGATAATATTTCCGTAACATGTTCCGTTCGGGAAGAACTTCCAATTACATTCCAATTGAGGTAACCGACAATGAATTCACCGAATGCAATGTCAAAATTATTAGCAGAAAAAAAAACGACGACGTCAACACCCGTGGCAGTGGCTCTTCAAGTAAGCGGATCATCTGTGTACGACTGGCAAACTTCGATCTCAAGAGGCGCATCATGAAAGAAAAGAAGAAGAATAGACTAAAAAGCTCCAGTCTTGTGCTCTTTACAACACCACCAACAACAGCAGCGGCGTATCCGGCGATGAGAGCGGCAGTCAACGGCGCACACGCACATCTGTGTTCATCAACGATGCGCTCACCAAATATAACCAGGCGCTGCTGATACGAGCAAAAGAGTTCAAGAAAACGAAGGGCTATCAATTTGTGTGGTACGGTAGAAACAATATTAACATGAAAAAAGAGGAAGGTAGTGACATCATCACAATAAGATCTTTCGAAGATCTTAATAATCTTACTTAACGTGCATACTAAACCCTAGCTATTATTATGAATTTAAATCTTAATTGTCTTGATGATTTCACTACCCCTACTCCTCAATACTAACAGTGAAGAAGCTTTTAAAACTAGTTCTTATTGCGTCGACAAATTGTTTTTCATTCACCAGAATATAAGAAGTTTGCGTGAAAATTTCTGTGCGCTCGTTTCGCACCTAGAATCTTTTCCTTCCTTGCCAGATTTTGTTGTTGTGTCTGAGATTTGGATCTACGGATATGAGAAAAATCTCTACAAATTACCGGATTTTGAATTTTTCGCAAATACAAACGGAAGTTACGCTGCCGGTGGAGTAGGTTGCTTTGTTAAAGAGGGGATTTTTGATGATTGCGTGCCTTCGTACCCTGACCTGGTTAGTGCGGATGTTTTGAAACTTACTGTTGAAGCAAATAAGGCAACTTTCACAATCTTGTGTGTTAATCGACTGCATAAATGCGATTTTTCGGTTTTTTTTGAAGAATTTTCTCGTTTGCTTAGTACTGAAAATTCAAAAAACCTTGTGATATTAGGTGACTTTAACTTAAATGTACTTGAAAGTAACGATACAGTTGCTAATTATTTGGCCTTGCTGGCTTCACATGGACTCGTGTCTTTTGTTAACGAACCTACAAGGTTTACATCTGGTAGGTGCCTTGATCACATATATGGTCGTTTTCGTCAAATCTCTACAGTTAAGTGTGAAAAATGTGTCTTAGATTTTTCGATCACTGATCATTGTATGACCGGCTTGCTTGTCAGTCACTACATTAATAAAAAAGTTACTCAAAAGCCTACGACACAAAGTAAAAAAGCTATTTCAAAAATTAATTTTTCGAAACTCAAACTTAACCTTTTCGCAGAGACGTGGGAAGATGTTCGGGCAGAGTCGGAAGCCTCTAAAGCATATGACCTTTTTCAGAATATACTTATGAAAAATATAAATAATTGCAGTTTCTCAATTTATGTTAAAAGTTCCTTGAAAAAACTAAAACCTTGGATTTCTTCTCAGTTAGTCCAGCTAATTAAAAGTAAAAATAGGTTGAGATTCAAATATTACAGGCACCCTGAAAATCTTATTTTAAAAAGAAGATATGAAAGACTGTGTTTGAGGGTAAAAAATGAAGTTTCAGAGTGTCGTAACTCTTACTATCAAAATAAGTTTAGTATTTCAAAAGGAAATTTAAGAGATGAATGGAAATTAATTAACAGTATCCTTAATAACCCTTCTGGCTCTACTATAAAGCCTGTTTCCGTCACTCTTAATGGAAAAACCGTCACTGATGTTGTCGAAATTGCTGTAAGTTTTAACTCACATTTTGCTAGTATTTTCTCTCCTGTGTCTTACGCGCCAGCTTGTACGTTTTGCAATTCTTTTACTAGCTATTATGAGTTCGCCCAAAGCACCACCTTTTTTTTTTCGACCCTATCACTGGTTTTGAACTTCTTAAAATCATAGGCTCCTTGAAAAATTCGAATTCAGTTGGATTTGATAATATCTCCAATCGAATACTTAAGGATATAGCTTGTTTTAATAGCTATTAATAGTTATTTTATTTTTTTTTTGTTTTAATAGCTATTTTTAACAAAAGTATTCTTACTGGTGTTTTTCCGGATGCCTTAAAATGTGCTGATGTCGTGCCACTTCACAAGAAAGGTCCAAAAAACGAAATGAATAACTACAGGCCAATTTCGCTACTACCAGCTATAAGTAAAATTTTCGAGAAGGTAGTTAAAAGCAGAATCTTAAGTTTTTTAACAAGAATTCACTTCTTTAGTCCGCTTCAATTTGGTTTCCAAAAAGGCAAATCCACTGAGGATGCTTTGTTAAACTTTTGTTCGCAAATTTTCTTTAATCTGGATAGCAAAAAACTAACTGCAGGCTTGTTCATTGATATCACGAAAGCTTTTGATTTAATCGATCATCAAATCCTTCTGCGTAAACTTTCTTTGGCAGGCTTCAGAGGTTTTATGCTCAATTGGTTTGAGTCTTATTTATTGAATAGATCTCAGAGAGTAAAAATTAACGAGACTAGAAGTGGAGTTAAGGTAACTAATTTAGGGGTTCCCCAAGGTTCTGTCCTCGGACCCATTCTCTTTCTGGTCTATATCAATTCCTTACTCAAGCTCGATTTCAAGGGTAGTCCCACAGCCTTTGCTGATGATATAGGTTTATCCTATGGCTCGGAAAGCCTTCTAGATTTGATAGCTTCCATCAACTCAGACTTAGCGCTTCTGAGGTTATGGTTTGCAGAGCACAAGCTAACGATAAGCTCTAAAACGAAGTTAATGCTTTTCAGTCTTTCGTCTCGCTCTTTCGACTTTTCTGTTTTTTTCCACGCTCCCGAGTGCCAAAAGTTCAAGTAAATGTCGTGTTCATGTAACCACGGTTCATCTGCTCTTACTTTTTGTGACAATGAAATTTGTTGCACTAGCTGTTTCGAAATAGAAAGGGTTGATGAATTTAAGTACTTGGGTCTTACTTTTGACTGCACTATGAGTTTCTCTAACCACATTCACAATCTAAGGCAATACTTTTGTGCTACGTTAAGAAGTTTAATGAAGAAGTAATGTGAATTTAAGAATTTAAGAAGTAATGTGTGCTCAAAAGCCTTACTAAAAACTATTTATTATGGTGTTTTTCACTCAAAACTGCAATATGGAATAACTTGTTGGGGCGGAGTCTATTTTGCCAGACTCCAACCGCTGTTAACGCTTCAAAAATATATGATTCGCAAAATTAGCCGAAAAAGTCGCCTTTATCCTAGCTTTCCATTATACTGCGATTTAAAAATTCTTTCTGTCCGTCACTTATACTGTTTCAAGGTACTGAAGTCGTTCTTTTATAGGTCTGGTAACTTAAATTGTAGAATACTCGAAAATTATCACTTACGTGGTAATCTGATGCATTTAGTTCCGATTCCTTTTTTTCGAACTACGGCCTATAAAAACTATTTCGCAGTATCATCATGTCGTCTTTTTAACAAACTGCCCTTATCGTTAAGGAAACTTACCTCCTCTTTTATTTTTACAAAAAACTTGAAATGCTGGCTTTTGACTAAAGACTCTAGAGCGATCGAACTCTTTTTTAACTCATAGCCTTCTTCTAAAATTCTGGTTGAATTATTTGTTTTGAAACTTTATCTTTTTCTTTTGCCAATAAGCTTTAAACTTTTGCCAAATAAAGTCACTCATAATTTGAATTATATTATGTAAATAGAAAATGTTTTAAGTATTTCTTAAGTTATTTAATATTCTAAGGGTCACCCCACCCATTTTCTTTATTGTTTACTCATTAAGTGGCATTCAATACTGTTACGTACTGATTAATACAGAATGTCACTATAATATTATTTCATTATAAATTTATTCTTAAATTAAGTTGATTCTTTGTGAAAAATTTTAATGAAATATATGTAAAATCAATCAATCAATCAATCAAAATCAATCATTTTTAATTCGATTCATTAAATCTTTTGATGGTTCAAGAGATGAATTGTGCGCTTTTATAAGCGATTGCAATAAAGCATTCGCATTAGCTTCAGATGGTCAAAAACTTATACTTCTGGATTACATCCAAACACAAATATCCGGTAAAGCCAAAGCCGCGTGTGTTAATCGAAAATTCAGTACATGGGATGAACTTAAAGAATTTCTAAAAACTATGTACCAAGATCGAAAACATTACTCTCAATTACTTTGCGAACTTACTAATTTAAAGCAAAATTTCAACGAGGCAGTCTCTCAATTCGCTCAATTCTCTCAATCGAGGCAGTCTGTAGAGTCGAAACTTGTTTAAAGAGAACAATCAACGCAATTCAACAACAAAATGTCAGTAAATCTTCACCAGAAGGTCGACTCGAACTCCTTGATGAAATTGTTCTTAATAGATTTATTTATTTCTCTTTACCGTCTATGTCTAATGTTTTACGCGTTCGTGAAATAAAATCCCTTAATGAAGCTATATCATTAGCAATTTCTGAGGAACAAGTTGCAAACATGTACCTTCATCGTAACACAACTCAGAAATATCATTCAAATAAGAAAAACGTTAGTTTTGAAAAAAATTCGCGTGGACACTTTTGCAATTCGAAAAATAATTTACGTTTAGTCCAAAATGAATCTAAAACTGATGTAATGTTAATCCTCAGTTAGATTTCAAATTCTGTAAATACTGCAAAAAGAAAGGTCACTTGATCGATGAATGTAGAAAACGTCAGTACAATAATAACAAAAAACAAAATTCAAAAAACGAAGTGGACACTTCAGCAGAGATCTCGCTGCTGGAGAACGTGAAATAAGAGATCAAAATAATGTTTCAATTCAAAACATATTCTTAGCCAAAAAATCGTCCTCACATATTTCTATTTCGTGCATTCAATCAAAAACTCATATACTAAATCTTCTAATTGATACCGGTGCAAACGTCTCAATCATTAAATCAAACTCCTTAAAAGGAAATACGCCAGTGCATCAAAATGAAAAAAATATTTTCAATGGTATTAGTCCCAATCATACTATTCAAACTATTGGTTGTTCTTATCTTAGCCTAGAAGTATCGTCGAATATATATACGCACCAATTTCATATCTTAAAAGAAACCTCAAACATTCCATTCGATGGTATCTTGGGGAATGACTTTTTAACAAAATATAAGACTTCAATCGATTACAAATCTCATGCAATTATTCTAAATGGACAAAATGTTCCTATTCGTTATGAGTCTGAAACTCAAAGTAATAGTATTCAAATTCTAAAGCCAAGGACTGAAACACTAATCGAAATCACAGTTCTAAATCCATCCATTGTAGAAGGAATTGTACCTACTACTTTTATTAAAAAAGGAATGTTTCTTAACAAAGCTCTCACTAAAGTGAATTCTAATTCGAAAGCTTATGCCACTATACTAAATACTACGGAAAATAATTTCATTCTTCCAGAAATCAAATTAAAACTTGAGCCTATTCCTAGTGATATCTCTTTAGTCAGATCTGAATCTGAAAACAGAAAAACTGTAAGTGCTAATCTAACTCTGTCTATTAATACAAGTCCGAATCGCATTGAAACTCTGATTCAAAATCTTGCAATTTCTCACCTGACCGTAGAAGAAAAAACTTCATTGCTTAATAAATGTAAAGAGTTTAACGATATATTTCTCTTGGAAGGAGATCCCTTAACTAGCACTAATACACTTACTCATGATATCGATACTAGAACATCAGCTCCAATCGCTGTTAAGACATATCGTTATCCCGAGGCTCATAAACAGGAAGTTAATCGTCAGATAAATGAAATGCTTAGCCAAAAAATGATAAAACCTTCAAAGTCCCAGTGGTCCGCACCGCTTTGGGTAGTCCCCAAAAAGCGAGATGCTTCCGGTAGCCAAAAATGGCGCATTGTTATCGACTACAGGAAACTCAATGAAGTTACTGTAGGAGACGCTTATCCTCTTCCAAACATTTCCGAAATTCTAGATCAATTGGGTCATTCTATCTATTTTACAACTTTGGATCTTGCCTCAGGCTTTCGTTAAATCAAAGTTAATCCAAACGATACATCCAAAACTGCTTTTTCAACTCCGCTAGGACATTTCGAATTCGTTCGAATGCCCTTTGGATTGAAAAATGCCCCTGCAACCTTCCAAAGGTTAATGGACTCAGTTTTAGCAGGATGTCAAGGACTACAATGTTTCGTATATCTTGACCATATCGTTTTATACGCCTCGAGTATCCAAGATCACGAAATCAAATTAAAGAATATATTTAAAAGACTAAGAGCCAATAATTTAAGGTTACAAACTGAAAAATGTGCATTCATGCGTACTGATGTAACATATTTGGGTCACGTCATAACTAAAGATGGTGTTAAACCTTATCCCGATAAAGTAAAAGATGTCTTACTATACCCAACTCCTAAAAATGCCAAAGAAATCAAAATATTTCTTGGACTAGCTGGGTACTACCGAAGATTTATCGAAAATTTTTCTCTAATTACACGTCCATTGACAAAACTTCTAAAGAAGGACTCTGTATTTGCATGGAGTGACGAACAAGAAAAATCTTTCAATATCCTTGAAAAAAACTCACCTCAGAGCCGTTGTTACAGTATCCAGATTTTGAAAAAAATTTATCGTAACAACTGACGCATCTAATCACGCTATCGGCGCAATTCAGTCTATAGCTTATAGCCTATAGCTTATGCGAGTAGAACACTCAATCGAGCTGAATCAAACTATAGCACCACTGAACGTGAGTTACTAGCCATTATTTGGGCGATAAATCATTTCCGACAATACTTATATGGCCGACATTTCAAGATAATCACAGATCATAGACCTCTCACATGGCTTTTCAGTATCAAAGACTCAGGTTTTACCCAAAATTAGTACGCTGGAGACTTAAATTGGAACAGTATGACTATGAAGTAATTTTTAAACCAGGTCGCATTAACTCCAATGCTGATTGTTGGCAACGCCGCCAACCCACGAGAACTGACGTTTGACAGACCAGTGGCATCAGCTGTGAAAACTGACGCTTACGTCAGTTTTCGAACTTTAACGGATAGAAGAAAAAGAGCTGCGTCGCAAAAAGTTCAACCCAAGAAGAACTAAACTTACTAGAACAACTAAAAGTAAAAGAAAAAGAAGATATATTATAAAATTTGGTATTCATTTTCCCTCTTTTTTAGGAATTTGTAATTCCGTAATTCCATAAAATCACTATAAATCCATTTGAAATAAAGGAAGAAAATTAACAAATTGAAGATTCCTAGTAGTTATTCTTTGCGGCCACAATTTGTTGCACGTTTGGCAACAAAAAAATTACAAATTCTTTTATCAAAAAAAAGAATCATCATGTCGAAAACAACACCCAGCGGACGCCAAAAGAGTCGCCGACAAAAAACTAAGCGCGACAAACTAAATACAGTCAGCTGCCCCAAATGTCAGGACGAAGACAACGACGACATGGTGCAGTGTGACCTATGCGATACCTGGTACCCCTTTGCCTGTGTGAATGTCACGTCTGCAGTGGAATTGGAGGACTGGACCTGTAACATCTGCTCCGAAAAGAATGCTGATCGGCAGACAGCAGAGTCGCAAACGAAGGCGATCTCAAATGCGCAGTCGTCACAAGTCAGGCGAGAACTCCAGAGACTGGAGGAGGCCAGATCACTTCAACAGAAACGCGACGAGGAACAGGCCCGTCTGAGAGAGAAGCATGACGAAGAATATTTAAAACAAAAGTACGCCCTCCTCGAAGCCCAAGATGACGTGGGATCCTGTACACTCTCAGCACCAAGCAAACGTGACCAGATAAGCGAATGGATTCAAAAAAACCAACGGGTCCAAGCAAAATTAACGTATACAGCCACAAATGCGGCTGCAGCGTCGCTACCAGCTGCGCCAGCGGATACAAATGAGTCCGCAAAGGATGGCAAATGCTTTGGAAAGGAATTGGATATCAATCCATTCCAGGCACAAGCTCCCAATATATCGAACCGTCAGCTGGCAGCCCGCCACGTAGTCTCGAAGGAACTTCCCCTCTTTAATGGGAACCCGGAGGAGTGGCCATTATTTGTGAGTGCATTTGAAGGAAGCATTCAAATGTGTGGTTTCTCAAATGAGGAAAATTTGTTGCGGCTACAAAAATGTCTAAAAGGACGAGCGTTGGATGCAGTTAGGATCAGACTGCTGTTGCCATCAAATGTCCCAAGCATTATATCAACACTGCGTATGTTATATGGGCGTCCCGACATTATAATCCAGACGCTCCTGCAGAAGATCCGGACAGAGCCAAATCCTCGGATAGATAGGTTAGAGACGGTAATTTCGTTCGCTTTAGTTGTCCAGAGCCTATTCGCAACCATGGAAGCCTGCAAGGAATACGATCATCTAGCTAACCCAATCCTCCTGCAGGAACTTGTGGACAAATTGCCAGCGCAGCTAAAGGTTAACTGGGCCGAACATACGAAGAGTGTCCCTAAAGCGGACTTGTCCGTGTTCAATGCGTGGTTGTACCAATTTGCCAGTGAAGTCGTTCCAACTTCTGCTTTTTTGGTTGAAAATAAGGTAGAAAAAAAGAAAAACGAAAAGAGTTACGTTCATCAACATGCTGTAGAAGGCCAACGGGTGCCAACAAACAAGAAGCGACAGTGCCCAATTTGTAAGCAATCGAGTTCCTGTGAAGTAGGAACATGCAATAAGTTCCGAAACATGGATCGTCCAGAAAGATGGGATGCAGTCAAGTTGCACCGTCTCTGCCGTATGTGGGTTTCATCACACATCGGAACACCATGCCGAGTAGGTGGTGTATGTGAAGTTGGTGGCTGTACCTTTAAACACCACCCACTTCTACACAACCCAAAGAATCAGCTTGATGCTAGAGCGGCATCATTTACGCCAGCTAGCCAGACCGACAGCAGCGATGAATCCTTACAACCCGGCACAAAACCACTGGACGATGGCCAACAAGACTGCAGCTGCACGCACGACTCAGGTCAAGAAATTACGTATCGTGTTGTGCCAGTTATTCTTCACAAAGGCGAGAAAAAGATTTCAACGTACGCCTTCCTGGATGATGGTTCATGACTTACCATGATGGAGGATTCTCTAGCGGATGAACTCAACTTGAAGGGAGAGCCCAAGCCACTTCACCTTAGATGGACGGGAAACGCTCATCGGTATGAACAGGACTCCAGGATAGTGTCAGTTCAGATCTCAGGAACTCACAATCAAAAAAAGAAATATCCAATGCACTTTGTCAGGACAGTGAAACTCCTTAACTTACCAATCCAGTCATTGGACGTGAAACAGCTGACAGCTAAATATCCGCACCTGCGAGGCTATCCGATTCAATCATACCAAAATGCAGTTCCGCGACTGCTCATTGAACTCGACCACTTGAACCTTGCGCTGCCACTTAAAGTTGTTGAAGGAGCCGAAGACAATCTCGTTGCCACCAAAACACGCTTGGGATGGCTAGCTTACGGACCATCGTCAAGTTCCCAAAAAGTGGAGACAGAAACATCGGGCTGTCGGGCTTTCCATAACTTCCACGAATGTGAATGTGGAAATAACTCTGACAACGAGCTACACACCATGATGAAGGACTACTTTTCTCTGGATAGCCTAGGAATAACAAAATCCGACAAGGAGTTAAAGTCGCCAGAGGATGAACGGGCATGCAATATCCTGGAAACTGAAACAGTGAGGGTTGGGAAACGCTTCCAGACTGCCCTTTTATGGAAACACGAACACGTCGAGCTGCCTGACAGTCTTCCCATGGCTCAAAGAAGGTACGAGTGGTTACGCAAAAAACTGGCTCGGAATCCTGAACTGTCTAGAGATCTGCAACGTCAAATTGAAGACTACCTGGCGAAAGGATATATCCGAAAGCTGTCCAGCGAGGAGATAGATCTTCAAGTTCCTCGAAAATAATACTTACCAATATTTGCAGTCACAAATCCGAACAAGCCTAACAAACGAAGGATCGTCTGGGATGCAGCCGCTACCGCGAAAGGAGTTTCCTTGAATTCAGCTTAACTTAAGGGGCCTGATCAACTTGTTTCACTCCCGACAGTTCTATACCGCTTTCAAGAGCGACAAATAGCTATATGTGCCGATATTCGCGAGATGTTCCACCGGATTTTGGTGAAGAGTGAGAACCAAGCAGCTCAGCGGTTCCTTTGGAGCCAAGACTTGCAGGAAGTACCAGATGTCTATGTAATGAAGGTGTTAACGTTCGGGGCTACCTGCTCCCCAAGCTGTGCTCAATATGCAAAGAATAAAAACGCAAGTGAATTCGCTGCCGAGTATCCAAGAGCAGTCACCTCTTTTCTTCAAAGTCATTACGTGGACGATCTCCTTGACAGCGTGGACACTGAGGAGGAGGCGGTTGGACTCGCTCAAGAAGTAAAGTTTATACACGAGTAGGGCGGTTTTGAGATACGTGGCTGGATATCTAATTCATCCAAAGTCATCGAGGCGATTGGTGAGTCAAACATGGAAGCAAAGCGAGCATTAAAAACCTACGATAGTCCTACGGAAAAGGTGTTGGGCATGTGGTGGAGCACCTCCACTGACTGTTTCAGTTATATGCTCTCACCGAAAACTTTCATGGGAGAATTGTTGGACGGCAAGGTTCGCCCAACTAAGCGAATGATTTTGCGAGTGTTAATGACTATATACGATCCTCTGGGACTGATTGTCAACTTTCTTGTCTATATAAAGATACTCATGCAGGAAATTTGGCGATCGAATTTGGACTGGGATGACCAAATCAGTGGTGAACTCTACGACAAGTGGTGCCTGTGGGTGAAACATCTAATACCATCAACCAAATCCAGATTCCAAGATGCTATGGGAAGAGAATAAAACCTCATGAAAGTGACCAGTGCCAATTGCATATCTTCGTGGATGCCAGGGTAAATGCATTTTGATCCAAATTTCTGTGAAAAAGACAAAGTTTGTGCGTCGCCATTTTTCTGTTGTGCATCGGAAGAAAACGGCGTCGTTAAGCCCGTTCCAACTACCAAGCGACAGCAAGAAAGCAAAACACGTGTACACTAAAGTGCGTGTGCCGCTGAGGGAGAAGTGAAAAAGGGCAACAACAAGAAAGGCGTGTATGTAAATCTCGTAAAAAACGAATTTAACTGCACCGCCGTTGTGTGCCCCAACACATCAAAGTCCGCTAGGAGAGCGGTGAAAAAAAGTCCGCTAGCTAGAGCGGTGAAGCAGACGAGGGCAGCCGTTGCAGGAGAAGGAACCCCGCCAAGAGGAGAAAAGCTGAACACAGAATTTGTAAAGGGTAAGTGACGTTGTGGCTATTTTTTGTAGTTTTTTTTCGCGTTTTCCTCCCCTTCTGGGAAATAAATATTAAATGGATGCAAACGAAGTTTTGGGGTTAACTGTCGACGGGTTGAAATCCAAACTGGCCGAACTTAATTTACTGACGACAGGACGCAAAGAACAATTGCAAGACCGACTTTTGGCGCATCTTGGGTTGTCACGGGAAAACGAAGTTGAAGATGGGCCGTTGGAGGATGTGAGTGGGAGCGACGACGAGGGCTCGGAGGTGTCGACTAGACCAGTGACACGATCGTTGTTTACCCTACGAGACGTGCAAGACTCATTCTCGTTATTCGATGGAACTGGGCACCCAGGCGTTAACCAGTGGGTCGACGAGTTCGAGGAGAGTGCTGACACCGTGAGCTGGGATAGTCTTCAGAGATTTGTCTACGGAAAACAGTTGCTCAGGGGCGCGGCGAAGCTGTTCGTTAGGGGTTTGACTGGTGTTAATAACTGGGCTAAATTGAAAATGGTCTTGAAAGAAGAGTTCGGTAGTCATCTGTCAATAGCGGAGGTCCACAACCAGTTGAGAAATCGTCGGAAAAAAGCAAACGAGACTCTGCGCGAATACCTGTATTGCCTGATGGAGATCGGCAAGGCCATAGGGTTGGACGAGGAAAGCTTAGTGGGTATTTTGTAGACGGGATCCCCGATTCCAGGCAGAATAAGTCCCCGTTGTATCAGGCTGAAACCATAAATCAGCTCAAGGGACAGTTGAGAATATACGAGAGGCTGCGTGGTCCCGGACAAGAGCCGTCATGCTCCAGAGGGAACCACCGGACGCTGACTGCGGATACCAATCGGCAATATCCGGTCAGCGAGTCACAGCTGGTGCGCGTCTAGGCGTGAAGGAGGAAAGAAAGGAACCAACCTGTTTCAAGTGTGGTGACGCGACGCATCTAGCTAGGGAGTGTCGGTCGAAGGGGGTTCTTTGCTTCAGGTGTAGACAGCCAGGCCACAGGGCTAGAGATTGTCGAGGAGGCGTTGAGCCAGCAGGTAAACCAGGCGGGAGCAGCAGCGGTCACACTGCGCCAACGGGTGACCAAAGCAGTGCTTGGCCAGAGGCCAGGGTTGATCTGGCGATGGGATCGAATAGGGTCTTTAAAGATATTTCGGTCGGAGGGCTCTCTCTATGCGCTCTCCTGGATACTTGGAGCGACATGTGTCTGCTCCGATACGACAGCCTGCTGATGATGGAGTACAAGCATTTGAAGCCAGAAAAGAGGAATCTGTTGGGCATTGGACAACAGAGGGTGACGACGTTTGGCAGCTTAAGCGTTGAGCTAGTGGTGGATGGAATCATGTTGGAATTGATTTTCCACGTTGTACGGGAGGGAGAATTGCCTTATTCCGCAGTTCTAGGCAATGACGTCCTACAGCAAGTGAATCTAATTATTTCAGAGGATGGTGTAAAATTCGTAGACAAGCAGAGCTCTGTTGAAGCCGAGGATGGTGAAGGGTCAAATGAATTGATCGTTGAGTTGGGCGGAAGCCAAGAGTGCACTGCTGGTTGTGGCAAAGTTGGCCATGAACCAGAAGTACTCAAGTTGTCTGAGTTGGGCGAAAGCCAAAAGTACACTGCTGGTTGTGGCAAAGTTGGCCACGAACCAGAAGTACTCGAACCAGCAGTACTCAAGTTGTTGGAGTTGGACGAAAGTCAAGCGTACACGGTTCGTTGTGGCAACGAACCCGCAGTACGGGAGTTGTCGGAAGAATTTGGGGCGATCTGTTTGTCTGCGGAGGATCGAACGATTGAGGGTGAGCCGAATAAGGAGAGTTGGAGCATTTAAGCGGAGAGATCCGAGAGAAGCTGATGAAAATCATTGAAGGGTATGACCCGACCGGGAAAGAGGCGTCGCCGGTCGAAATGAAGTTGGTCCTTAAGGACGATGTCCCGGTTTTCCAAAGGCCGAGGAGGATGGCACACGCTGATCAACTGGTGGTGCGAAAGCAACTGGAGAAATGGCTCGCAGAAAAGATTGTGCAGCCAAGCACATCTGAGCACGCGTCGCCGATTGTGTTAGTCGGTAAGAAGGACGGAACAAAGAGATTGTGCTGCGATTATCGGAAGCTTAACGAGAAGGTGATCAGGGACAATTTCCCGATAATATTAATTGATGAGGTGCTCGAGAGGTTGCAAGGGAACAGCGTATTCACGACCCTGGATTTGAAGGACGGGTTCTTCCATGTGCCCATGCATTCAGCCTCTCGCAAGTATACGGCGTTTGTGACTCAGGACCAGCAGTACGAATTTTTATACGTACCATTTGGGATTTCTAACTCCCCAGCAGTGTTCGCAAGGTTCATCAGTGCTGTTTACCAGAAGCTAATCCAGTCTGGCACTGTCGAAGCCTACATGGACGACTTGATTATACCCTCAAAGGACGAAGAGGAGGGTCTGAAGAAGCTCGAAATAGTCCTTGAGGTTGCCGCCAAGTACGGGTTGCGGTTGAATTGGAAAAAATGTCAATTCTTGAGAAGAAGGATCACGTTCTTAGGATACATAATCGAGAACAATACGATCCAGCCGTCAGATGAGAAGACTAGGGCCATAAGGGATTTTCCGGTCCCAACGGACAAGAAGGCGTTCCAGCGGTTTCTGGGGTTGACTTCGTATTTTCGAAGATTCGTGGAGGGGTTCGCGTTGGTCGCCAAACCTATATCAGACCTGCTCCGGAAAGAAGAGAAGTTCAGGTGGGAGCCCGAACAGATGACAGCGTTTATGCAGTTGAAGGCAGCGCTAACCAAAGCTCCTGTTCTTAAGTTGTTCGATCACAAGGCAGTCACGGAGATACACGCAGATGCTAGCAAGTGTGGATATGGTGCCGTCCTGTTGCAGAAAGATGTCGAGGATCAGTTGTTCCACCCCATTGAATACATGAGTCGGAAAACCACGCCGACTGAGGAAAAGTACCACTCATACGAACTAGAAGTGCTTGCCATAATTGCGGCGCTTAAGAAGTGGAAGATGTATGTGTCCGGATTGAAGTTCAAGATCGTCACGGATTGCAACGCGTTCGCAATGACGATACAGAAGAGGGATGTCCCGCTAAGAGTATCCCGATGGGCCATGTTCCTGCAGGATTTCCAATATGAAATCCTTGCACCTTGCGCCTTGACCAGAGGGAGTTCACCCGAGTTCAAGGTGATGGCACATCGACGGGAACGAACACGTTCCCAACCTGGACACCCGACACCGGAATTGCATTGCAAATGCAATTCCCAACACTAACTATTGGTCAGCATTTTCCCCCAATACTTGGAACCAGGGCATGGGAACGAGAGTCAGCGTTTTTCGTGGGAACAACGAACCACGAACTGTTTGGATGGAGAGCGGAAGACCTCGGACGACTAAGACAACGAGTCAGTCTTGTGTAGACCTCGAAGCTTGAAACAGTGACATTATCAATTACTGCAATTCCCTTGTCGTAAATCTTTGAATCTTAAAAATAAAACTTATAACGTGAACCGGTACGTGTTTTATTCGTGAGCCGTTGGGTCGGCCTTCGGGCCGACACTCACTTTTTTTTGGATTCCCCTCACGGGGATCCTTTAACTGGCGCCCGAGCAGGGACCGGCCTTAAAAAAGGATTGTTTCAATATTCCATCGCCGATGGGTCGCGGGTCCTTTAATACAGGATAGACGAATTTGTACGCTCTATTTGAGTGCACGTCTCTGTTCCCGTGAGAACACAGTAGACTATTTAAATTCTGAAGCGAAACCAATTCCATCATCCCCATGAGAACATGTTGGAGATCGAAAGGGTTATTGAAACGATATGTGAAGTGTTTCGTGCCATTAGTAGGACATTTGCAACTGCAACGCTTATGTCCAAACGGGATCAACACCTTCCTAGGCCGGTTCTCATAAAATTTTTACCATCGGTGTACTAATTCGGGTTTTCCTTCTCTTCCTCTAATAATCGGTTACATTTTTTTTTTTTTTTCCGTGGGTAGGTAAAAACCTTCCTAGGCACTATGAGAAGTGCCCTTCCTATACCATGGGAAAGAATTCGAAATCAAATCGTCAACGTCCAAAATCGAAGAAGACTATACGAAGACATCGAATGGCAAGACGTACCTCTGGAACCGTTAAATCAACGCCAATAGATTATTTAGTTCGAGGAGCACGCACACTTATTGGTTTACTCCCAGGTCAAGCAGTGTTAAAACCAATATCTGATTTCATTTTCGTTAACACTAAAATCACAACCGCGTCATATTTTGATTGCCTGCATAAGACTGGAATAGAATCATCTACAGATTCAGTAATAGGTTTGCAAGTAGGAATGGAACTCCATCCAACTTCAATGATCACCGACTCGCAATCGGTTACATTAGATAAATTTTTCGTGGCGAGGAAATTTGGGAGAATGCTAATGTAAGTGTTCGATATACACTTGTTGCTTAGTCCTTGGAAGACAAAACCACCGAATTAACTCGGAATTAGAGCTACTAAGCTTGAGCAAGTTAGAGTTACTAATACAACAAAAAGGGTTGATCTTAACCAAAAATAATTAAAATAAATTTAAAAATTATTTAAAGTAAAAAGAAAAGGAGGAAAAAAGCTCTGTAAAAATTTTTAAATTTCGAACGATAAGAATAGTGAATACAAATTGTGAAGAAGGAAAAAATGTTGTGAACCAAAAATATTTCTTTTTTGTGCAAATTTGAAAATTGAAAATAAAATTCAGCAAGAAATTGTGAAGAAAAAAATAAATTAAAAAGTAAAAATAAAATATAGAAACAGTGGATGTAAAAAGAAGAAATTTCGTGAAGAAAAAGGAAACGAAAGTTGTGAATGTAAAAAGAAAGAAGAATTTTGTTTTTATTTTGGAAAAAAAGAGAATCTAAATTGCTAACGTAAAATAGAAAATTTTTTGTGAAAAAAAAAGAATAATTCATAATAATTAAAAGGAAGGAAGTTCAAGTGAATGTGGAAATAATAATTAGTGAAAAAAGAAGGAGTCAAGAGAAAGGAAACTTAAATCCACATAAAACCAGACTACTTTTCTTAGTCCCTATCGAAGGGTTCCAGATCTTTAACTACGAAGCACCCATAGTGTCACTGAAGGAAGGCAAGGGGTGGATCGTCGACGGCAGCTTTAACTTAATCCATACGGTTGACCTTTTGCAGTTCGAAAGGTTGATGGATGATATCAACGGCACCATTGTCAACAACGTAAAGGACGAGGATAAGAGACGCCTAAAGAGCGGTTTGATCAACACAAACCTCTTGGACACCGAAGAAATCAACAGAATGGTGAGCGAATTAGAAACCTTACCGTATGTTAACGAAATCGAAGCTATTGAGTACGGAACTCCATCGATTTTCACAAACGGCTCAATGTTGCTGTACATTGTTTCGATGCCCAAAGTGGGGAAGGAAGAATTCAACCTAGTGACAACTAGGGCCTCGATAATAGAAAGGAAACAGGTCGACATGAAGTATGAAAAAATACTTGTTAACCACAGAACGACATACGGTATCACAGGAAATTGCTTCTCGATCAACAACCTCACAATCTGCGAGGACAAAGAATTAGAGAGAGTTCCTGAAGAAGCCTGCATTCCTAGACTACTGAAGGGCGGCTCGGCCAATTGCACCTTCCGAACCAACCCCGAAGAAGTTATCGAACTTATCAAAGAGGATACAATTTTTGTCACCAATTTTAATGGTAATCTAACATCTAACAATGTTTCAAGAGTTCTTACAGGTACATACGTGATCCAAATACACAACGAGTCTATCCAACTGAAAGACAGGAGGTTTACCAGTTCAACGAGTTCAACGCTGCAAGCCCTCCCTCCGGCCCTGATGAACATCTCCAACCAGGACCAAAAAATTGACCTGGAATTTGTTCATGAACTCAGCGTTCGGAACATAGAACGCTTAGGTAATCTGACTAATGAATTTAAGATATCCATATTTACAGAGGCTGTAATCATTATACTTGCGGCTTCGATCATCTACCACATTTGGCGGAAGATCTACAAAAGACATAACATCCCACCAATTGCATATCCTAACGTACCAACTACAGCAGCCTGACCTGAAGGCTGCCTAAGATCTGCGAGACGCAGATTTTGACCAGAGGGAGTTCACCCGAGTTCAAGGTGATGGCACATCGACGGGAACGAACATGTTCCCAACCTGGACACCCGACACCGGAATTGCATTGCAAATGCAATTCCCAACACTAACTATTGGTCAGCATTTTTCCCCAATACTGGAACCAGGGCATGGGAACGAGAGTCAGCGTTTTTCGTGGGAACAACGAACCACGAACTGTTTGGATGGAGAGCGGAAGACCTCGGACGACTAAGACAACGAGTCAGTCTTGTGTAGACCTCGAAGCTTGAAACAGTGACATTATCAATTACTGCAATTCCCTTGTCGTAAATCTTTGAATCTTAAATATAAATCTTATAACGTGAACCGGTACGTGTTTTATTCATGAGCCGTTGGGTCGGCCTTCGGGCCGACGCTCACTTTTTTTTGGATTCCCCTCACGGGGATCCTTTAACTGAACATTATACCTGAAGTCAATATTTTGAACGACGATTGCTGCATTACAAAGAATTCATCCAAAAATATCAGCGATATTCTCCTGTCTCCGATTCATGTAACCAACGTGCGACTAGATGACTTGAAACAAGCATCTCACCGAATTGATGTTCTTAAAAATCATATAGATAATTTATTAAGAAACCCGCATTCAATATCACATACTAACTGGTTTTCTATTGCAGTACAGCTTTTGGTCCTTATAATTGGTTTATCTATACTACACAAATTATTTTCTTGTATTGGACTATACAAACTCATTAAACAATGCTGTTGCAACATTAAAAAGCAAGAAGAAGAACAACCAGGATGTCTAATAAAAATCTACAATCAATGTTTAACTTCAAACAATGAAATTCCACCTCGTATGCGAAGTCACGTAGTTCCCAGGAGTAGACGGCCCATATCCTTGAGAGAGGGATTTTCAACATCAGATTAGTGAACACTAATCTTTCCTCTAAGGGGGGAGGTGCTATGTATACTTCACGCTATGTATATCTCTATCACGCTCAACGCCCCACATCATCAAACACAGCGTCGAAATTACCGTTTATGCAAGATCATCGCATTCCATTCAACTAAGCTTCCAATGATCATTTATTTTTCCCTTTAAATTGTTAACGTAGCTTTTATTGTATACGATCATATCACATTTATATTGTGTCAGCTCAAACCGTTTTATCTTGTGTTTATAATGCACCCACTCATGTATCCAAGAATTGCCATTCCAAATCTTAATATCTGTTTATCTTACACCCACACATATATTCATGTATTGCTTTTCTGTCATGTATTAGTTTTAAGAATTATGCTCCTTAGACCAAGAAGTAGAGTAGCGTTTGCTTTATGTGGTTGGTCGTGTTCGCGGTCGTCTTAACATTTGATAGGACTAATTTTTTCGTGAATGCTCGTTTCGTAAAAAACAACTCCGTGTGTCTCGTGCGTTGGCCGTGGTCGTCGAATTAAGCCAGTTGGCAATCTGTCTCGCAACATGTTGTTGGTTGTAAGAATGATCCCCACAAAAAAAAATTGTGGAAAAAAGGTTAGATTACACTCTTTTCCAAGAAATCCGAAAATTTGCAGAGAATGGATATGTGCGTGCGCAAATACAAATATTTTTAAAGTAGAAATCGCGCGACCAAATTTCTTCAGTGCAATTAGGTCTAAGGGAGGCCTACATGATCACCCAACACCACTAGAATTTAAATAAAAGTTACGTTCTTGTATACTAGGTTTATACTCTGGATTGTTTTGGGTTTTGTTCAGGGTGGCAACTCTGGATTGTTTTGAAGTGAAACCTAAATCGTAAACGCTCTGGAAAAAGTGATTGTATCTTTAAAAGCAAAGTTCATATCCAACCAAATTTGAAAAATAAACATTAGTAAAAGTGGTCTGCAAATGAAAATCATAAAAGTTTAAGTTCAGACATAAAGATAAAGTGTAAATGAGTGGAAAAAGACCCCTTGCTGTGACTTCTCCCGAACAAAACATTTACTCAACAAAAAAGCAACAAATAACAACAACAACAAACAAAAGAATCATGGCTGTTGGACAAATGTCAATAAATGATTTGAAGGAGTTCATGGGAGATCTTTTAGATCAAAAAAACGCAAATTTAGCAACGAAAGATGACATAAAAATTGTTCACGAGGAGATCCAGCAACTAAGAACGAGAAATTTGGAGCTCGCAACAAAACTGGTGGAAGTACAAAGCCACTGCAACGCACTTAAAAGAGAGGTGGAATTTCTCGCGAAAAGATCTGCCGAAAAGAACATCATCGTACGCCTTGTTAAACAACCTAATATGAATCCTCGCGAAGAAGTAAATAAGCTATTTACATCTTTGGTTCCTGATAAGCCCGCTCCCATAAATGCCATCCGAGTTCTTGCATCGAAATATCAAACTGCGAACATCTTGGTGGAAACAAACTCGAAAGACTACGTCGACGAAATGCTTAACAATTCAAGTAAACTGAGGGGCACTGGTGTGTTTGTCCATAGGGATTTTCCACTGGGAAAAAGAAAAGTGCGTCAAGCGCTACTTCGCGTGCGAAAGGCAGTAAAAAACAGCAAACCGAGCGTGGACGTTCAAATCAAAGGTGAAACATTGATGGTGGCGGGGAAACCTTTTAATTGGTGCAGTGAAAGGGGGCTGCTTGCTGACAGATCTGACGGCTGTGTGATTCTGAGCGAATTGTACGGCGGCTTCAACCTAACCAACGCGGAGCTTCTGAGATTTGCAACAGATGGAGGGACGAGTCGTAGCGGAGACAACAACCAGCAAAACAAAAACGTCTTTAACGAACGGCCTGAAGTTATGCAACAGAGAATTAGCATCAACAACGCATGAGAAAAAAACGTCTGCCAGAAATTTATAAAAAAACCAAATGAGAATTTAGAATTAGATGTGAGTACTGTTGTTAACCTTTTATCTTATAATATAGGGGGCTTGAAAAATAAGCTTCTTTTTCCGTCCTTTTTCGATTTTATAAATAGCTTTGATTATTTTTTCCTTTTTGAAACGCATGTAATGCAAGACAAATGCAAAGATTTTGATAAATATTTTCCGGGTTTTAAGCTGCACTGGACCCCAGCAACCAAAGTGCACACTCACGGGCGAGCAATAGGGGGGTGCCTTTTTGGGTATAAAGCCGATTTCAAAAATTGTAGTTTCAATTCAGTTGAAAACCACACAGGTTTAAAAATAACAATTTCAGATAAATTCTATCATATCTTCCCAATTTACTTGAATTGCAACAACTGGGATCATGATTTTTATAACTTAGAGCACTTTCTTAATTCCTACGATGCAAATAATTTAATGCTTATTGGCGACTTCAATGCGCGAATCTCAGACCGGCAGATAGTAAGTGATACGATGTTTCTTGGTGATCATGTTAGACTAGTTCGAAACTCCAAAGATAAAATGATTAACGAAAACGGGAAAAGGCTTTTGGAGCTATTTCAAAATTTTGATATTTTTGTTGTTAACGGTTCAACAAACGGAGACCTTTTAGGAGAATTAACGTTTGTTGGAGGTCCAGGGGCATCAGTTGCGGATTACTGTGGTGTAAGGGGCGAATGGTGTGAAAAAGTACACGATTTTAAAGTAGGTACACAAATATTCTCCGACCATATGCCCATATCCGTAGCCGCTGTGATAGGGAATGCTAAGCATGAAACAGAAATAAATCTTCTGCCAAGACTCTTTTGGAGGGAACAAGAAAGAGAAAGCTATAGGGTAAGACTTAGTCTTTTAACAGAGCAATTCGACCAAAGCCAAGTTAGCACAAGTTACTCTATTGACACTTGCATCGAAGCGATTAAAAACTCGGCCTCCTTCACTGAAAGATGATTCGTGGCACGTGCGAAGCAAAAGTGGTTTGGTAGAGACTGTGTTAAAGCTAGAGCTAAGTCCTTCAAACTTCTTAAACTAGCAAGAACCTTAAATAGCGACTTCTTTCGAAAAGCTTATATCCAGGCTAATACGCAATGCAAAGAACTCTGCAAATTAAAGAAAAGCGAATACTATTCGGCATTAGCAAATAATCTTAACTGCGTTAAAGATTCATCCGAGTTCTGGAAGCTAGTTAGGGAACTGAATGGCGATAAATTTAAGATAGGCAAAAGTTTAGACGCTAACATTCTGGCCGATTATTTTGAAACTCTTTTAAACCCAGTAACAATATCAGAACCAGTACAGTTTGCCGAAAATCTAGTAGTTGTAGAGTCTTTAGAGCAGGACATCACCACCGAAGAGATACTTGGCATTTTAAACAAGGCCAAAAATCATAAGGCTCCAGGGTACGATGGAGTTTCTTATGAATTTTTCAAAAATGCACCTCAAACATTCATAAAGTTTACTCCAATATACTACACACAGCCGATATACCACAATGCTTTAAGGATTCAATAATTTTTTCTATACACAAAAAAGGAAATACAAATAATGTCGAAAACTACAGGGGTATATCGTTTATTAACATCATTGCCAAGATTTTCACAGGCGTAATTCTGAAAAGGCTAGAAGTGTGTGTAGGGGAAAACCAGTTACTAAATGAGTTTCAAGCAGGTTTCCGTGCGGGCTACTCAACGAACGATCACCTTTTCGCATTACAAAATATTGTTGATTTCTACCTCGAAAACGGAAAAAAACTGTTTGCAATGTTTGTTGATTTTAAAGCGGCTTTTGACAGCATCGACCGAGACTCATTGTTCTACAAATTAAATGGTCTAGGGCTATCTTCAAAAATCTTGAACGTGCTTAAGAATCTTTATAAAAATACTTTATCGGCAGTATGGGACGGTGAGAAATTGTCTGACTGGTTTAGAACTCTGACTGGAGTGCGCCAGGGATGTTTGTTGTCGCCCCTACTGTTCGCGCTTTTTATAAATGATATCGTTGATGCCTTGCCAAACGGAATCAGAATTGCAGGGCTGACTATCAAATGTCTTCTATATGCCGACGATTTGGTTCTCCTTGCTGAATCCTCTGAAAGCCTTCAACTTATGTTAAACAAATTAAATATATATTGCAAACGGTGGAACTTGTTGATCAATACATCAAAGTCGAAGGTTATGGTTTTTAGAACAGGAAGAGGCAGGTATTGCAGAAATGAGAGATGGTTTCTAAATGGAGAAAACATTGAAGTGGTTGAGGAATATAATTACCTGGGGATGTTGCTGACACCACAACTAAATAGAACCAAACATTTCCAAAATAAATTTAAGCGATCAATGTCAGCAATTAACTCAACATGGATCAGATTGTTCAGAAACAGAAACGTTGCACATAGCGTCAAATTTAAAGTTTTTGAAGCCGCCTTAAGATCAATCATGTCATATGGCTCGCAAGTATGGGGGTATCAAGAGCACGATGAGGTTGAGAAACTGCAACGTGTCTTTCTCAAAAAAACTTTCAGGCTACCAAATTCGACCCCCAATTACATGCTCCTCTTGGAAACGGGTCTTCCGCCTATATACTTATTCACTCTGAAAATGCACTTCGAGTACGTCATCAGAATACTTTCATACGGCGAAAATCGCCTTCCCAAACTGCTTGCCAGGCACAGTATAGAAAAAAATGTAAGCTGGTTTAAGAAATGGGAAGACATATTTACGTTAATTGGTTGCAAGATTCAAACTTTAGACTGGCGAATTGAGTTTCTAAGTGAAAGTCTGTCAACCGTTCTTAGATTGCTGGACGAGAAAATAAGATCAGACCTAATAGAGGAAGCTAGAGGCTCGTCACGTAGATCTATGTACCCGAAACTGGAACATAATCTGTGTGACCTGAACTATTTTTCTGATGGCCGGAGCTGGTATGAAATCTCGCAAATTTTTAGAATAAGGGGTGAGCTCCTCGAGCTGAACTATAGGCCATATTTAAGGGACCGAAATACTATATGCTCATTATGCAACATGCAAGAACAGGAAACCTCTTATCACTTCCTTTCTGTGTGTCCGATTCTACAGGAATTAAGATACGTGTACTTCCAAAAGACAAAATTAAGCGAAGAAGACTCTATAAATGTTTTAAATGGAAAAAATTGGAAGCTTCTTGCCAAATACTGCATTGAAGCTCAAAAATATAGAAAGGATTACATTGAATATTAGCGGATTATACCCAAAAAGCTTATAGCTACACTACGTTTTACCGAATAAAACTCCACATTTGTCGAAGCAAATAAATCTTTAATCATTGTAAGAATAATTAAAAATAATTGTCCTATTTTTAAAATGTTTTTTTTTTTTTTTTTTTTTTTTTAACTACAATCTCTACTCACCAAAGTAAATTTCCATTGTATACTTTAAGTTTTGTAAACATTAAAATATCAATCACTATTGAATATATTATAATAAAAGAACATTAGAAAGTTGGCATCTGGCAGACGGTTATAAACCAAGGCCACATTTAATTTATTAATATTTAAAATATGTATATTTGTATATTTGAACTAAATAAATTACTTACTTACTTACTTACTTACTTACTTACTAGGTTTATACTAGGTTATACTAGATAGCTTCAATATTAATACGTTTGTGATGTCCTTGTGATATGGTTTGTACTTATTTGGTGAAGGTGTGTAACATAGTATGTAGGTTTTATTCTATTTACATTTTAAATTTTATTGTTTTAGTGACGCGAGTAACATATGCAAGTGCATCGACCAACCAACCAACAATTGCAACATCAGCAATAACAACATACAACAATCAACTGATGACAACACCAATAGGTCAGGTAATTGAACCAACAACAGCAACATCAGCAATAACAACGTACGACAAACAACTGACACAAGTAGGTCAGGTAATCGAACCCAAATTGGCAACATCAGCAGAAAGAGCCTATATAGGAAGGGCACCGCTAAACGATCGGCGCCCAGTAATACGATATTAGTCGGAAAGTAACTGCAGCGACGCTGAATACGGCGGGTTACGCTAGATTAACATTTGTAATTAATTAAAGTGTATAATAAAGTACTACTGGCCTGTGGCTACCAGTAACTGAAAACGTGTTTTTTTAGTTCGGTTAATGCCATAAAATATAAGTCGCGCGAGTTATGATGGGAACACTCCCAGTCACCGCTACCTGAGTACACCGGAAATATATCAGCACATATAAGATCAAGATAATATAGAATCAAGATAATAATCACATTATACCCTACAACACCTCACCCGCTTAGCAGTAATCAAAGTTGTTCACAATGTCGGCACCCGGACAAAGGATCACCATAGAGAACGTTTTTGATTATGTTCATGTTACCAATGAGTTAAAGGCTCCAACAATTTCCACAGCTCCCGTAGATTGGTGGCGCTACAGTCCGGGGTGGACCTGGGCCTCAGCCAACAAGCTTCGCCAGCCAGCTCTGTCTCTAGCTAGCCGTCTCCAGTTTCGCACGCGAAGTTGGCTGAGGTCCCCTTCCACTTGCGTGCGCCACCTGAGTCTCGGTGCTCCTCTACCGCGTCGTCCCTGCGGTGTGGATTCGAAGATTTTCCGGGCCGGGGCGTTGGTGTCCATCCGCTCTAGATGACCCAGCCATCGTAGACGTTGTGTTTTGACTCTTTTGGCTAGGTCGGTATCGCTGTACAGCCCGTACAGTTCGATGTTATATCTCCTCCTCCACTCTCCGTCTATGCAGACGGGACCGTAAATCGTCCGAAGAATTTTCCTCTCAAAGCAGCCTAAAGTGTTTTCATCCGCCTTTGACAGGGTCCATGCTTCTGCACCGTAAAGCAGGACTGGGATGATGAGGGTCTTATACATGGACACTTTAGTTGCTCGAGAGAGGGCTTTGCTACTCAATTGCCTTCTTAGCCCAAAGAAACAGCGATTGGCAAGAGTTATCCTTCGTTTGATTTCAGCGCTGGTGTCATTGTCTGAATTGATAGCGGAACCCAGGTAGACAAAGTCCCTAACTACCTCAAAGTTATAGCTGTCGATGGTGATGTTTTGTCCAAGACGTCGGTGTTGGGTGTCTTTTCTTGATGACAGCATATACTTGGTTTTGCCCTCATTGACTGCTAAACCCATATTCGCCGCTTCCGTCCCAATACTCACGAAGGCTTCACTGACATCACGCTTTGTTCTACCGATTATGTCAATGTCGTCTGCGTATGCAAGTAGTTGAACGGACTTTTGAAAGATTGTACCTCTGGTGTTGGCGCGAGAGTTCTGCACAATTCTCTCAAGTATGATGTTAAAGAAGTCGCATGACAGCGCGTCGCCTAGTCTAAATCCTTTTTTGACATCAAAGGGGTCGGTGAGGTCTTTGCCGACCTTGACGGAACAGCGTGAGTTTTCCATCGTCATCCTGCACAGACTGACGAGTTTGGCAGGGATGCCAAAACTAGACATTGCGCTATATAGCTCGTCTCTATAGATGCTGTCATACGCGGCCTTGAAATCGATGAAGAGGTGGTGTGTATTGATTTGGAATTCCTGGGTTTTCTCCAAGATCTGCCGCAGTGTGAATATTTGATCGATGGTGGACTTTCCTGGCCTATCAGATTGTTGACAAACGGCTTCAGGCGTTCACACAGTACAGCAGAAAAGATCTTGTATGCGATGTTAAGAAGACTTATGCCTCTGTAGTTGGCACAACTCAGAGGGTCTCCTTTCTTCAGGATCGGGCAAACAATGCTGAGGTTCCATTCGTCGGGCATGCTTTCTTCCGACCATATCTTGCAGATGAGCTGGTGCATGCTCCTAACCAGCCCATCGCCAGTGGATTTAAAAAGTTCGGCAGCTAGGCCGTCTGCTCCGGCTGCTTTGTTGCACTTGAGCTTAGACACAGCTACTTTCACCTCCTCCAGGTCGGGTGGGCGGTATCGTTCGTATGCTTCGTCGGTAACGTCTTCGCCCGGGTTGAATGGTTCGTTCTGCCTGACAGCGGTATTTGGTTCGTCTTCGCCGTTATACAGTCTGCAGAAGTGGTCTTTCCAAATCCTCAGCACTGACTGCGATTCTACAACGATGTTCCCTTGATGGTCCTTACAGGCTTCAGTTCGAAGTTTATACCCTTGGCAGGACCTTTTGATCCTTTGGTAAAACTTTCTAACCTCATTCCTGTTGTAACATCTCTCTATCTCTTCAACCGCGCGCTTCTCGTGCTCTCTCTTTTTCCTTCGGAGAAGCCGGTGCTCCTCTCTCCTCCTCTGCTCGTAGAGCTCGCGAGCAGCTCTAGTCCTTCTGTGCAGCGCCGCTTTGTATGCTTCCTGTTTAGCTGCATGTGCTTGCCGGCATTCATCGTCAAACCAGGGGTTTCGTTGTGGTCGCCGTGTGAAACCCAGCACTTCAGAGGCGGCGTCTCTGATGGCATTTTGGCAGTGTTGCCACTGGCTATCAATACTTGATGCTGGTTGCATAGGACTTCGTAGAAGGTTTTGAGAGACTCGGTTGGAGAAGGACCTGGCGATCTCTTGCGATTGTAGTCGGCCGACGTCAAACTTCCTCACAGTATTTCCATTACTTGGCGCTGGTCGGGATATCCGCAGCCGTACCTTGGCTACAACAAGGTAGTGATCCGAGTCAATGTTGGCCCCTCGGAAAGTTCGGACATCCATGATACTGGAGGAGTGCCTTGCGTCGATCGCAATATGGTCAATCTGGTTGACGGTTGATTGATCGGGAGATCTCCATGTCCCTTTGTGGATATTGAGATGCGGGAACTGTGTACTAGCTACCACAACGTGTCGCCCCGCAGCAAAGTCGATCAGCCTGAATCCGTTATCGGAGGTCGTGTCGTGCAGGCTATGCTTTCCGACCGTACGACCAAAGATGCCCTCCCTTCCTAGCTTGGCATTAAAATCGCCTAGGACAATCTTAATGTCGTAGCTAGGGCACTGCTCATAAGTTTTGTCCAGGAGCTCGTAGAACATATCTTTGGTCTCGTCATCTTTCTCCTCTGTGGGGGCATGTGCGCATATCAGGCTAATGTTGGCGAATTTAGCCTTGATGCGGATCGTCGCGAGGCGCTCGCTTACAGGGTTGAAGCTCAAGACTTTTTGCCTAAGTCTGCCTCCAACAACGAAACCACATCCAAATAGGCGCTGTCTTTGATGCCGATAGCAGTCGCCGTAGTAGATGTCGCAGTTTTTCATCCTTCTTTTGCCCGGCCCGTCCCACCGTATTTCTTGGATGGCAGTAATGTCTGCCTTGCAGTCGTTAAGGGCCTCCGCTAGTTGCTCGGCTGCACGTGGTCTGTTAAGGGACCTAACATTCCACGTGCAGATCCGTAGCTCGTTGTCCTTTTCTCGTTTGCATTGGTCGTCAACAGTAAATCCGTCCGAATCCGAGGCTTGTTTCTGCTTCGTGACTGGTGTTTCTTTACGTGGCCGGGAAGTCACCCCGACGGCACGACCCCCAACCTGGAGAACCAGATCCTTTGCTTAGCTCTAAGGACGGAGAGCCGGATAGCCCGCTCCTTATAGGCCTGAGCTCCGAATACGTCGTAGTAGCCCATATAAGGTGTTCACTAAGTAGTTCGGCATGACTGGAACTATGGACGCCACCGTTGATTCCATCTGGGGAATTCCTCCGCTGCCGTCCGGATGCAAGGAGAAGTGCCTTAGTGGGAACACTCCTCCCCCCCTCTCTCGTCTGCTACCCCCAACAACCTTCCAAAGGGGTTGGAACCCAATCTCCAGTTGAGGTACTAGGCACCCGGTGTTCACCACGGGGAGGTGAGAGTAGGAGTTGATAGACAGAGGTGGGTTTAGAAAACCTGTGGATGCTTGTATCCTCTTGAGTGCACATGTCTATCCTTTGACCACCGAATGACGACTATTTCATTAAAAATTATGTAGACGACATCCGATACGCCTCTAGACCAACCCCTTCTGCTGGAGCTGCCTACGCCAAAGCTTTTCTAAATTGGTATACATTTAACATATAACCAGAAAACATGGATGAGACTGTCTTGGGACTCATAAGCTCAATCCTTATGTCATCAATCCCTATGATATATTCTTCGATCCTGCTGCTGCCAAAGCCCTCGCTAACCCAGGAGCTATAGAGCAAAACACCACCTCAACTTGGACCTCCCGATGTCAGGGGATACCTACGGCATCAGGGACAGAAGGTGCAAGTTCTTCTGGAGTTGCAGTTGCAGGCAGCATATCAGCCATGTCAATATCAGTGGAAGATGCTCGCTCATGGTACGAAAAGATTTGGGCTGACTTAAATCTTTCTCTCAATAGTGATGACAATCTCGTCAAAGTGTCCTCAGCCCTGGTATATGTGGGATACCTCAGCTTACAAATGCTACGTATTTGTGTGAAGGACCCAAAGTCGGTAGCACTCCATATAATGAAATTCACCAATGATCGAGTAAATAAGTTGTTTTCTTGTAAAAATAGTTATCTCATCACTGCCCTCCGCACGATGGTATGCTCGAGTCGTTTAAGGCAGCCTATCTTAGATTCCAGCCAGGGAGCATCCGGGCTTTAACTCTTGTAGTCTATTCTCATACACTAGCAAAGACTTAGTAGAAGCAATCTTCTGATCTGCTGAATTGCTGGCTTTGTCTCAGGTAGGATTGGGTTGTTTAGGATGGCTTCAAAGAGCTGCAGAGACCAATAAAATATCCCTCAGTGTCTTGCTTAAACACATGGCAACCTCTAGACACAACTCCATGATTCTTTCCTTTGTAAGATTTTGCAACGAGATATGACAGCATAGGGACGAGAAAACATGGCCGTGGGCAAGACTTTTCACTGACGGGGCCTACCAAGATTTGTCTGTGAGAGCAGACCCATTGTTTGCTTTGATAATGATGGTAGTGAGCACAGGAGCAAAGCTTGACGATCCCATGTGGGACATCGAGCAATTTAGGAAATATTCGTCTAATGAGGAAACCAAACATGGAGCCCATGAATACGGTCATCATATTCTGAAAGCAATTTTGAGTATCACGGTGGAATCTTGCAGAGCGACGAAGCTGGGTCCATTGTAGACTCCATTTCCAGGGCCAAGGCCGAGGCTACCGCTCTTGGAGGCCATACTCTTGCTCCTGTGGACGGAAATTTCTAATCACTGCCAGACCACTCATGGCATCCAAATTAATCAATTAATCCTCATTAAGACTAGCACAATCGTTAAACCACCATTATTGGATTAAGAAAAAATAAGATAATAATAACAAACATTTTCATCCAACCAACACTATAATAAGCTCAATCTAAGCAGCCACTCTGGGCTCACTTCTATTTTGAAACAGACATACACATGAGACGTAATCTCCTTTTCACTTTGAGTCACTTTATGACCTTTTTGTTTTGCTGTATTATAACTATACTGCTGTTGATAATAATCGTTCTCATTATGGATCTCAAGTCTATGTCCAAAAAAGTCTCTGAGACTGATAAGCCAAGCCCGGGTAACACTTCTTCCATATAATCCTTAGACCTGATTAACAAAATCTCTGAGGGACTGGATAAACTTTCAGATAGACTTAGGTCTCTATCCGCTGTGGATCCTGAGGAGTGCGACCCCTCTAGGCAATGAAAGGAACAGCTCCCTAAACAACTTAGCTAAATTTGATTCAACCCACACCAAAGATTTCGTAACTTCTTTTACTCAAGCCTCTAGGATTTCTACTGAGATCTGACCGATAACGTATTCCTTTTCTCCTACACACTCCCGTTCAAAGAAGACCAATCAAGGTAAACCATATCCAGGAAATATCCGTATGATGCAAATTTAAAACAGGAGTTGATTAAGTACAAAAAAAAAATATATTAATTCTTTATTTTTTTTCTTTGTAGTTGCACAAGGTGACCGCGTGAAATGCAGACTAAGCGTCTGGAAGATTTTGTTGCATTTTAAGTTGAAACGCTCACCTCTGCAAAGGCTAATAACATATTGCATTCTAATAATTCCAAGTAAATTGTGATTGCACAGGTAACCGCTTGAAATGCAAACTAAGCATCTAGGTTTTCGCTCCACATAATATTTTATACGATCGCCTTGGCAAAGATTGAACATAGTCAGTCAGTTCAGTTGTAATTTGTAGTTTATTCAATAAAGATAATTTTTTTTATTGAACGTTACTTAACTCGCGCGTTAACCACACCATAAATTATGCTGAAAATTACGGTCAGCGCACTCGTCAACCACCCCTTACAATAAAACCGATACACCCGTAAATCAAGCCTGTAATTACGATCAACCACTTGATATATCAATACTGGATCCATGAAGCATCCCCATAAACAATACATACAAGAAATTGCGCCAAGCGAGCACTTGAATCTACAACCAAGCCAGCATTTGAATATAAACACCAAGATTAAACCGCGCGAATTACGTATCAATAAGTATAATAATAATCACGTATCCATAAGTATAATCCCATAAGGATTGTACCACCCACTTATAAGAAATTCAAATAAACTTATTATCTAAGATAAATAAACGAAATGCCATTGTCAGCTCGCATTGCATACCGCACACAAATTATCCTTTGCACATAAGACCACAAAAGATGGGTAATAATAAGTACTTAAAGCTAAGATCCATTGTAAATCAAGGAGTTGAAAATAAAGCGTTAACCAGTACTGTTCGAAAAATAAAGTTCGATTTTTTTAATTGAACTGGTGGTATAAACCATAATTCGCGCGGCCCTTTTTTGGATACTCAAGGGACTATTTTTGCATTTGTAACACTACACGCAACACTGAAAGCATTTCAACATTATTATTTTCACTAGTTATCCATTTTCATTTTCATTCATATTACATTTTCTTGTTATTTAATTTCTATAAACTGTATTCAAACATTCACTCATTAGTGTACTATAAAATATTATTAAAATCATCCTAAAAGTATACACCAATATTGTAACAACTTTTAAACAGCTGATTGTAAAAGCTATAGTAGGCTATGGTTAGCAAAAGCTCGCACATCAAATAAAAAGCTCTGCTAGAGGTGTATAAAAGGTCTGCACCGATCGCAAAACGAGGCTCTTGTTCAATCGGGAGTTTGAATTGACGATCTGCGATACGGGTGATTAGTCCTATCCCAAATTGTCAATCCACACTTTCTGCGCGTTAGTTCTTTTGCTAAATTTGTCGACCTTGTGGCTATTGCCGATTTGTTCTCTCCTTTAGAGTCAGTCACTACAACAGGTACGGCGGTTCTTAGATTGCTTGCCCGTGTGTGAAAGATCCTCAAGGAAGCTTTGCTAACCTCGCGCATTGGTCATTTTCCTGTAATTTTGTTCGTCAAGAGTTTTGAATAAGAATTTGAAAGGCAAGCTCTGGTTTCACTGCACTCCAGGGTGCGAATTGTTGGACTTAATCGGAAAACCACGCAAACCCAAGCTCTACCAAACTACACTGGCGCCCACAGGCTTGTTACACTGGCACCCAACTAGCGGCCCGATTTAAGCCGACGACGAGTCATTCGCTACGTTCAAACGTCACGACGGAGCGGAATTTGGAAAACCCCCGAAAAAGCGCGCGGATAGCAGCATTGCGATCGAAAAACAAGGAATCTAACAAATCTGAGGAGGCACACAGCGCCCAAAGAAGTGCGCGCATAGCGGCTGTGCAACCAGCAACGGAGGAATCTGACGAATCTGAGCCTGAGGAAGAATACGACTCAGTGGAATCCGAGGTGTTATACGATTCAGCAGAATCTAAGGTGACTGAAGAAGCAGAAGAATCGGACGATTCAGTGGAATCTGAAGTTTCAAATAGTTCAGAGGAAGTCGAAATGGCACAACTTTCGGCTGAACAGCTCAAGGAGCTAATTGGGGCAATGTCCACATTGCCATCAAGCAAAGGCAGCTTCAGCCATTGCATGGAACGCTTCCGAGGCGAAAAAGACCCGACAGTCGTCGAAAATTTCATTACCTCTATTCAGATTTTTAAAGAGATAGAGAGGATCTCTGACGAAGACGCAATAAAAAGCTTTCCGCTTCTTTTGCAAGACAGTGCTGCAACATGGTGGCAAGGTGTGAAAGCAGAAGCAACAACGTGGAAAAGTATCATCAGCTTATTGCGCAACAATTATGCTCCACCTAAGCCAGCATACCGAATTTTTCTCGAGCTATTTGAGCAAAAACAAAAGGCATCTGATCCAACAGATGAGTTCATCGCCACTAAGCGTGCATTGTTTTCCCAACTCAGCGAACAAATTCTTTCGGAATCAATGATGGTGGACATGATTTATGGACTATTAGGAATCCACATCCGCGACGGAGTCCCCCGAGACGACGTCAAGACTTTTAAAGACCTGATTTCTATAGCAAGAGCAGTAGAACTCAGCATTGCTGAAAGATCTTCTCAGCACACATCTAACGTCTCCATTGATACGACTGGAAAGAAGAAAAAATGCAATTTTTGCAAGCACACAGGTCATGTCACAAGTGAATGCCGGAAAAAGGAAAGACACGATCGAGAAAGATCGCAGCCCATTCCTTCAGAGCCAAAAATCCACTGCTACAAGTGCAAAGCGCCGGGTTATATCCGCTCGAATTGCCCAACTTGTAAAGAGTTACCAAAAGGTCCAACAACGGTCTCTTTTAACTGCATAAAGACCACCCTGAGCGCAGATCTGCCAACAATACCCATTGCTTCCCATGGAGAAACGGGAATAGCCTATTTGGATACGGCGGCTCGCACAAGTGTGGCTGGAAGGCAATTATTTCTTCACCTTCTCAAAAACGGAACTCGCTTTCAAAAGGCAAGTGCCGACGTCACATTAGCTGATGGTGACGCAAAAATCCAAGATATCTACATGGGCGATACAAACATCGTAATTGGTAATCGACTGAGGCCAATAAAATTTCTGGTCTTACCGAAAGCCACTGACAATCGGACCCTGATTGGCATCGATTTTTTGGAGGAAAACGGCATAGTGCTAGACTTAGGCCAACGAATGTGGTATTTTGGAGACCAAAAAGATAAAACGTTTGACTTTTACAGCAGTTGGCAAACATTGAAGTAGCCAACGAAGTTCAACAAAACATGCCAGACTCACCTGCATTGTTGCTGCAACATTCATCAGTTTTCTTGTCTTGGGCGCAGAGCAAAAGTAAAATTTCACCCCTTGCTGCAACACCAAGGCCAGAAGAATATCTCGGACCGAGAACACCAACAAAAAGGCGTAAAACAGACGGCAATGAATACTCACCACACTCAATCCAAACCATTTTTACCAATACATTAAGAAGCAACGAAATCACACCTGAACGGAAAAGAGACCAACCAAATCTATTCCCAGCATTAATCCGAGTAACAGACGAAGATGAGATCGAGCTTGAGCCCTTTTTCACGGAAATCCTTACAATCGACATCAAACTACGAGAAGAAGCGGTCGCCTTAAGCTCCAGTGAAAGGGATGCTCTCAATACACTATTGATGAAACAGAAAGAGGTATTTGGCCCACTATCTGAACCAACGCCATTCGCAGTCCATACAATTGACACTGGAGATCATAGCCCAATTGCAACAACACCTTACCGATTATCACCCAACCGAAAGACGCAGTTGAAAACCGAACTGGCAAAGTTGTTGGAATCCGAGATCATCGAGGAGTGCGAATCTCCTTGGGCAGCACCAGTTGTGCTCGTACCTAAAAAGGATGGTGGAATACGAGTCTGCATAGACTATAGACGGTTAAACAGTATTACCGTCCCGGACAGATACCCTCTACCGAGAATTGATGACCTCCTTCATGCCACGAAGAGAACTGCTTTTAAAAGCACTCTCGATCTACAGTCAGGATATTATCAAATACGGATATCCGATGACGATGTGGATAAAACCGCATTCATCACTCCATTTGGTATGTTCCGATTCAAACGCATGCCTTTCGGGTTACGGAACGCTCCGGTCACTTTTCAAAGGCTCATGGATCGATTTCGAAATGGACTTACTGAAATGGTACTTCTGACATACCTGGACGACTTAATTATTTGCTCCAGCACCTTCGAAGAGCACCATCAAGACTTATCACGCACAATTGAGCGCTTAAAAACCTTTAAACTTAAGGTGAATAGGGAAAAATCCAGCTTTTGTTGCGCCACGGTGAAGTATCTTGGACACCTGATCACAAGTCAGGGCATACAAGTTGATCCTGAAAAAACGTCTGCCATTTCAAATCGAAAGGAGCCAACAAATGCTAAACAAGTGCTGTCTTTTCTACAAACTTGCTCATGGTACAGACGCTTCATTCAAAATTTTGCCGGTGTGTCCAAACCTTTAAGTAACCTCACAAAGAAAGACAAGTGCACCAATATTAAGGCAGGCCTGTGATGGAAAACCCTTCCGTCTTAAAACTGATGCGAGCGGCTATGCCATTGGAGCAGTTTTGGTCCAGGGGGAGAAAGCCGAAGAGCATCCTATCGAATATGCGTCCAGACTGTTGACCGCCGCCGAAAGAAACTACTCAACTATAGAGCGTGAGGCGTTGGCCTTAGTCTGGGCTGTCAATCAATTTAGAGGATATATCGAAGGAGGAGAAGTTACCCTCGTTACTGATCATCAGCCGTTAAAGTGGCTTATGAGCCTAAAATCACCAACTGGTAGACTCGCAAGATGGGCATTGCAGTTACAACCGTATAATTTTCGGATCGAATATATGCCTGGAAGAACCAACATCATTGCTGATATGCTATCACGATCCCCATGTGAGCATCCAGAGCACACTGAATCGCAATGTAACCTGTGCACATTTCAAGTAGACATTCCTACAAGAGAAGCCAGCGAAATCAGGGAGGCTCAACTACAGGATGAACAGCTGAAGAATATAATCGATTCATTTGAAAAGAATACAGAAGATATTCCCAGGTGGACTTCACGAGGCTACTTGCTCAACGATGGTATACTATATAGGTATTCACCCGAGTCTGACGCCGAAGACGCCCAGCTTGTTATACCATCGCAGGAACGAGATGCAATACTTCAACATTACCACGACGATGCGACTGCCGGACATTACGGTGTCGACCGGACAATCCATAGGATTGCCTCTAGGTACTACTGGCCTGGAATGCGGAAAGATATAACGAAGTATATAGGCCGCTGTATACAATGCTTGCGATACAAGCCTAGTAATTTGAAGCCGACTGGTCTCATGCAAACTGTCTCCAGCAACCAACGTTTTGAGATACTGGCGGTAGATCTATTTGGACCACTGCCTGTCACCTCAGAAGGGTATAAATGGATCCTCATAAGCGAAGACCTTGCCAGCAGATGGGTGGAGATATTCCCTTTAGCTGAAGCCACAGCAGAGAAATGTGCAATCACATTGCTTAACGAAGTATTCCTCCGGTATGGCACTCCCCGAAGACTCTTGACAGACAATGGATCGCAATTTATTTCTGCGTTATTGCAGCAACTTACTCACTGTTTAGGAATTGAGCAGACCCTAACTCCAATATATCATCCAGAAGCTAATCCTGTTGAACGCAAGAACCGGGATCTTAAAACTCAACTCAGTATTCTCGTAGGAAATTGCCATGCAAACTGGGCCAACGATTTACCTTCAATAAGATTTGCGATGAACACGGCAAAATGTCAAAGTACGGGGTACTCTGCTTCTTATCTGACATTCGGACGAGAACCAAGAACCATTGACGATGTCCGACATGATCTACAACTCACGCCTAGACTGTTGCGGCTAGCTGACGTCATCCAAGATGTAAAAGAAAACATGGAACGCTCCCAAGATCACAACAAACTTTACTCGGACAAAAAACGACGCAGTCAACCGACGCTACAAACTGGTGACTTAGTGTTAGTCACCACGCACGTACTAAGTAAGGCGGCAAAGCAAACCACCTCCAAATTTGTGCCTAAGCGAGATGGGCCCTATGTTATAACCAAACGCCTTGGGACATCAACATACCAGGTTGCCTCAAAAGATGACATCTTTACTCCATTGGGGACTTATCATGTGTCCTCCTTAACGAAGTACACGCAAAACGACAAAGATGCAGAACCAGTTCGAACACTTAGAAGACGGGGACGACCTTCCAAGAAACTTCTTCCTGACGCATCATCGGGACGATCTCTGCGCCAGAGGGGGAGAATGTAACACTACACGCAACACTGAAAGCATTTCAACATTATTATTTTCACTACTTATCCATTTTCATTTTCATTCATATTACATTTTCTTGTTATTTAATTTCTATAAACTGTATTCAAACATTCACTCATTAGTGTACTATAAAATATTATTAAAATCATCCTAAAAGTATACACCAATATTGTAACAACTTTTAAACAGCTGATTGTAAAAGCTATAGTAGGCTATGGTTAGCAAAAGCTCGCACATCAAATAAAAAGCTCTGCTAGAGGTGTATAAAAGGTCTGCACCGATCGCAAAACGAGGCTCTTGTTCAATCGGGAGTTTGAATTGACGATCTGCGATACGGGTGATTAGTCCTATCCCAAATTGTCAATCCACACTTTCTGCGCGTTAGTTCTTTTGCTAAATTTGTCGACCTTGTGGCTATTGCCGATTTGTTTTCTCCTTTAGAGTCAGTCACTACAACAGTACGGCGGTTCTTGAATTGCTTGCCCGTGTGTGAAAGATCCTCAAGGAAGCTTTGCTAACCTCGCGCATTGGTCATTTTCCTGTAATTTTGTTCGTCAAGAGTTTTGAATAAAGATTTGAAAGGCACATTTCACTGCACTCCAGGGTGCGAATTGTTGGACTTAATCGGAAAACCACGCAAACCCAAGCTCTACCAAACTACACTGGCGCCCACAGGCTTGTTACACATTTAAATAAAGTTTTTTTTAAAAAAGTTCGGAAACAAAAATATTTATTACCGCCGCGCCGAGACATGATTTTTATGGATAAATCAAATTAAGTGTTACGACCAACACCGCAGAGACGATCGAACAGGTCTAACTCAACATTCTGTTCACTTCTTTAAGCTGTCAAACAAAAGACACGCGGTTAAATGGCAATCAATTTGTTAATTTCAATTGCTCTTTGAAAGTAAGAATTTAAATAATTTGTCAAAAGTTTGCTTTTTATTCGGATAATTTATCAAAACAAGCATCAAGGACAGATTGCTGACCAATAAATAGCTAAGAGTGGATTTGGGTGGCCCCACGTGTGGCTCACTACAACGCCTTTTCTAAGAAATAACCTGGACTGTTGTCCACCCAAGGACAATTTATCGATTTTCTCATCTTTGAAACGTTTTTTTCAAAACGGGGGACGCTGATGCTGCAAAGTTCGGAGCTCCAACATATCCAGAAGGATGTGACGAAATCATTCGCCCAGGAGCAATCTTCGGCAACCCGCTCATGAAGAGTGGACTTCATAACCCTGTATCAGGGGAGGCTGCAGTTTTACCTCACAAAAAGTACAACCCAGTGGCATCTCAGACCGGTTCATCGATGGCGGCATCAGGCCGTTCCGACAACAGTCAAGCACAGCGAGCCCCAGAGGAGCACGGCTTCATTACAGTTACATCTAAAGTTAAAGCAAAACGTGCCATCAGCCCTGAACTAATGGTGAACGATCATTCCATGGATACAGTCGACAAACATGAGGAGAACCGATTCTCCATTCTGGGCGACCTGGTTGTTTCTTCCTTCAAGAAACGTAAATCAACGACGAACATCATACCGATTCAACCAACCTTTATTGACCCCAGGCACAACGTGGCCGAGGAAGACAAGCACCAGTATAAATTTAACACGCACGACGATGGGACAAAGCAGCAGAGAAATCAAGGGAAGCCTGGAAGCAGCGGGATCAACAACACCAGTAGCAGCGAGGGAGCAGCAGTGCAGACCACAAACCAACAGCGCACGGGTAAGTTCTGTCCACCCATTATTGTGAATAACGTTGATTCTAAAAAATTAGCATTAGACTTAAGAGGCAGACTTGAGCCGTCGCAATATAAAATAATCAATAACGGTCAAAGAACCAAGCTGTTTTTATACGATGCTAACTTACATAGGGATTTTATGGGGTTAATTCGGGAAAACCCAGAAGCGCAAGCTTTTTCGTTTACACTTAAAGAAGATAGAACGGTTAACCTTATCCTTAGAGGCTTGTCCGCAGAGTTTGACTGCGATGAGATCAAAAATGAGTTATCCAAGGATTACTCATATATCGAGAGTGTGGGAAAATTTGCAACCCTTCGGTCCAAGCGACTCCAACTAGTGTATAACCTCTTTATAATAAGACTCAAACCGGGGCACAAACCCAGCGATATTGTTAGGTGCAGGTACCTCTTTAATACTAGGGTTTTTTGGGAGAAGCCTTGCGGCAATCAAGGGGCTCTTCAATGCAGAAGATGCCAGCTGTTTGGTCACCTGGCAAAAAATTGTGCCAACAATTATCGCTGCGTTAAATGTCGCAATAGTCACAAGCCTGGGGAATGTAATATAGTGAAGTCGTCTGAGTGAACTGCGGGGGTGAACACGCAGATAACTATAGGGGATGCCCGAAATATAGGTCTTATGAAGACAAAAAAAAATCCCTGTTGGCCGACGCGGTGGCTCGTAAGGAAAGTGCGCTGGCCCACTCCCGGGCAGTCTCTACGGCACGTGCCTCCCCCAAGGTTTCATACGCTAGTCATTTTCATAAAGAGGATTCCACTAGGGAAGTTAACAACTTAATGAGTCCTGGCAGTGGGTTACTCAATAATTTCTTCGACCTCTCCAAGTCCTTGTTTGGGATTGAGCTTAATGCTCTCCTCAAAAGGATCGAAAATTTGATGAAAAATATTAACAACTTTAAATCTGAAACCGAAAAACAAGTGGTCTCCTGCAGCTAGCGGGACAATTATTTTTCGCTTCGAAATAATGTTACTAAAAATCCTAAGCATAAACGTTACGTCCCTAATAGCACACAGCAGGAGAATTGAGCTAAGAAACATTCTCCTACCGAATAACTGTCAGATAGCATTCATCCAGGAGACTCATTTTAAAACTCCAGTTGATGTTACTTTATACCCTTATGTAATGATCCCAAACAACGACCTTCAAGGGGTGGCAATTTTTATAAACAAAGATATATCGTATCAAAGAGTGTCCTTTAGCTCAACGGTGTGCCCTGCGGTTTTCATTTCAATCAAAATTAATTATAATGGAGTACAGAAGAACTTACTAGTAGGCTCAATTTACATACCCACAAATTGCCAACCCTCCACGGTCATTAACGTGTTAAATAGAATAGAATCGTTATCTAGCTCCTTTGATGGTGCCATCATAAGGGGGATTTGAACGCGAAAAATCCCATGTGGGGTGACAAGGTATAAAACCAGAATGGTAGAAGCCTGGTAAACTGGTTAAACCTATATACGCCAACGCTGATGAATATCACGACTCAGACTCCCACCTTCATTCTTGGATCATTTTCTCATCTCTAGCCACCTGGTTAACAATTTTATAGTCAATTACTCTTTGCAAACGCTCCCTACATTCACGGAACACTTTCCACTGTTGCTTTCCATAGACATAGCTGATGCTAACTTAGGTCTGGCAGATAACCCGGGGCATAGGTCGTTCATAAACACAAACTGGGACAATTTCTGTAATGACGTAGAAACTTCCCTAGATCACTGCCACCCTCCGCTCACGAGATGTCTTTCCAACGCGGAGATTGATGAGTACATTGACACCTTTAGCCCTGGAGTTAAAGAGGCCATGAATAGGAACTCGACCTCCATTCCATCCACCCATAACAAGTATAACAATCTCCCCAATGATATTTCTTCTCTATACAAAACCAAGCACAAATGGCAAAAAACCCTAAAAAGAATATTTCATAATTCATACAATAGAGTTAACAGGCAATACACCGAGTTAGCATTACGCATTAAACTCCTTAACAAAATTATTCAGGAAAGAATTTCCCTCTGGTTGAATCAAAAATTCGCTGAGAGAGTAGGTAGAATTAAACCTAGTTCTTTGGCCTTTAAAGAAGAAGTTTTCAAAATCATTGGAAGGAAGAAAGGCTCTCAATGCCGTAAAGTAATAGTCGACAACGTACCAGTCGTCTCTGTACCTGAAATTGTCAATGCTTTTGAACGACAATTTTCCGATTCCTTTGCCGAAGTAATCCCCAGTTACGACGCTCTTCTTACTGAACAAGTCATACGAACAGTCGATTCCTTCAGAGCCAGCCGTCCGGCTAGAATCTTAAATTTTGACACCATAGACACGGCCCTTGCTGTTAATCTCACCGATGTACTGACTGACACCAAAGAGGTCGAATGCATAATAAATGAGCTTATACCGAAAAAATCCTCAGGACCTGATGGGATATCGAACTTCATCCTAAAGAAAGTTCCTCACTCAACGGTCAAGATCCTCACAATTATTCTTAATCACTGCCTGAACAATATGTACTTCCCGAAGGCCTGGAAAAGAGCGAGGATAATTCCCATACAGAAAAAGCCGCAATGTTTTAACATAACCAACTACAGGCCTATCTCCCTGCTATCCAACCTGGGAAAAATTCTAGAGACTATTATGCTCCGAAATCTCTTTTCTACGGAAAATGTCCCAATCGACTATGTTCCGGACTTCCAATTCGGCTTCAAGAGAGGCACCTCAACCATTCATGCTCTTCTTAAAGTCCAAAACGATATAACGTTAAACCTAAGGGAAAAAAAGTGTACTGTGGCCTGCTCTTTGGACGTGGAGAAAGCATTTGACAAAGCCTGGAGGGGGGGGGGGGGGGGGGGGTTGATCTTTAAACTACTCCAGCTCAACTTTGCACACCACTCACTATACTTACTTGAAAGTTTCTTCAATGACAGAACATTCTTTGTACAGATTGGTGCCTCTTCGTCTAACATCTGCGCCAGTGCCAGTGGAGTTCCCCAGGGCTCCAAATCGGGCCCAATCCTTTACAATCACTTCATCCATGACTTCCCCCACGCACTCAATTCTGGGGACTTTACATCCACGGGTGTGCTGTTTGCTGATGACACCTTTATATACTCGAGTGATCCTACCCTATTAACGCTATGAGGACAGTTGAAAAACACATCAATCAAATAGATAAGTTTTATAAACAATGGGGGATCAAAATTAACCACTCTAAAACGGAGATGGTTTGTTTCAGAAACGCGAGTGGGAAGAATTCGTTTTGTATTGTAATCAAAGTGTAGATCCATGTGAAAAAAACCAATAATCTCAGATAATAATGATTAAAATTCCACAAAAACGCTTCTATAATTGCTCACAACAAGCAAAAAGTAAAAATATTTCTCAAAAGTGTTTTCGTTGCCGGCTTGCCGCATTTAACATTTAACACAGCAAGCAGCACACAAGATTTTTATTGAGAACTGTCACGAAGTAGAGGTTAACTTTTAGCGGAGATTTCTAATCGCGAAAAAGAGTGTTCGGAGTGCGAATTTATACACAAAAGCCATATCCCTTTATAATTTTACAACTGAAAAACAAAGTGAAATCAAAGTGAAAGTGTCAAACAAAAAATTAATTGAGTTTTCTCATAATTTATTAAATTGCATTTCGGTTGAAAAGAAAGAAAGGAAAAAAAAGTGCAAAAAATTTGTTTCAATTTAGGTTCAACTAAGTGAAAGAGAAAACCTGAGTGTTCGCCGTCTGCTTTGCCAACTGATTCAACTGCCATCTAGCTGTGGAAGTCTAATAACAGTAACGCGAAAAAAGTGAAAATAAAAACAATAATGAACATGGAAGAAATGAAAGTTTTACTAAATAATTTAAAAGACGACATGAAAGCAAATATAAAATTACATCTAGAAGATTCTCAAAATGAACTCAAAAAAGAAATAGCAGGAAGCTGTGCGAGTCTAAAAAAAGAAATTAGTGACCTAAAACAAGGTTTAGAAGAAAAAACTTGCCAATTAGAACAAGAAATTAATCGACTTAAAAGTACAATCAATGATCAAAGAAATATCATTGAAAATCACGAGAAAAGTCTGCGTCAAAATAATTTTATAATATACAATATGCAAGAAGCTGAGGAAGGTGAAGAAAATATTTATACTGTAGTTCTCGCATTTATTAAAACAAAACTAAATGTAAACGTTTGCGACCAAGATATAAACTTTGCAAAAAGGATTGGAAAAATAAAACCTACTAGGATGACCAGACCAATACTTGTTAGTCTTACTTCATTACGTAAAAAGATTGAGGTAATGAGAGCCAAATCACTTCTGCAAGGTACAAACGTTTTTATCAAAAACGACTTATCGAAAGAAGAACGCTTGCAATGGGAAAAACTCTTCAAAATATGTACGGACCTGAAAGAAAAGGGTTTAGATGCAAACATAAAAAGAAACAAATTATTTATTGATGGAAAAAAAGTAGAGTTGGAAGGCATAAATCCTTCACAATCGAAGGAAAAAGCACTAGAACTTCTTTTATCAAACAGCAAAAGGACAAGATCTCCAGAGCAAGTAATCACTGAAAAAAGCTCAAGTAACGAACCAAAAAAGAAACGAGGAACAGAAGACGCAAAGCAAACTTCAAACAACCAACACAGAACATCCAGCAAAAACAGGAGAGGGCAACTCAATTACGACGAAATACCTATTTCAACATTTCAACAGTCAAATAACAAAGATAAATTCTACGAACGACTTTAAGGTAACGGAATGGACTGGTTAACACGGACAACGATTGGAAAAAAACAAAATAAAGAAAGTTTAAGAATATTTTTATTTACGATGAAATCGATTTTGAATTAAATGAAAAGCAAAAAAAAAAGTGAATAAAAATGACAGTGAGTAAAAATTAGTGCATGCATTTAATAAACAATGAGGAAGGCAACGGGAAACCACCTCATTTAATTTTTTCCCTAGTAATCATCCTTATGAACACACAAACACAACAAATGGTCCTCAGTCCCCGCAGGCCTTAAATGGTCAGAGGGTGCGAAGAATCACCGGTGGGCTTTTTAGAATCGGAACTTGGAATGTGAGAAGCCTGCAGGTAGCAAGTAAATTTAAAAATCTTATTATTATTAAAGAATCAACCAGAATGAACTTAGATATATTAGGAGTGAGCGATGTTCATTGGAAGGGTAACGGTGAAAAAAGAAGAGAAAATTTCAGTATGTATTATTCGGGCTCAGATGACAAATATCATAGGTACGGTGTTGGTATAATCATAAAGGATTCGCTTAAAAAAATAATAACTGGAGTAGCTAGAATTTCAGATCGCGCTATAGTACTTAAACTTCAAGACAAGTCAAATACGTTAAATATTATACAAGTCTACGCACCAACATTTGACTGCGAAGAAAATATCATTGATGATTTTTATGAACAGGTTGAACGAGCGCTATCACTTACAAAGAAACAAGAAACCACTATACTCCTAGGCGATTTTAACGCAAAAGTAGGAAAAGGAAAAGTTGGAGAAACAGTAGGTGCATGGGGACTAGGCCAACGGAATGAGAGGGGGCAAAAACTTATAGAACACTGCCAACTGAAAGATCTCACTATTATGAACACCTGGTTTGAGCTGCCAAAGAGAAGATTGTACACCTGGACCTCACCAAGTCATAACAACAACAGAATAGTGAGAAATCAAATCGACTTTTTCATAATTAATAAAAGATTTAAGAACAGCGTTAAATCTATCAAAACCTATCCAGGGGCAGACGTTCATTCTGATCGTAACCCAGTTGTTGCAGAAGTAAAAATAAAGCTGAAAGAATTACAAAAGAAAAAGAATAACGTAAGACTGAACTTAGAGCTTCTGAAGGATCAAGAAATAAGGAGCAGGGTAGCTAGAGATGTAAATAATGAGTTAAATAAAATAAAACAAAATAGAAATCACGAGGAACATGTAGAAATAAAATGGAACAACATCAAGAACGCCCTTACGAAAACATTCAAAGAAATACTTAAACCTAAATCCTTAATACCGAAAACACAATGGATAAACAACACCATTCTAAATCTCATGAAACAAAGGCGACTATTTAAATCCAATACCCCAAGGTACAAAGAAATAAACAGCATAATCAAAAGACAGATAAGAATTGCGTAAAATAACTTTTGGTCGAAAAAATGTCGGCATATAGATACTCTCAAAAGAAACAACGACAGCTTCAATATGCACAAAAAATTAAAACAAGTAACTGGACTTGGACGCAAGAAACAATATGGGTGTCTGGAAGATGGCGCTGGAAACATATTACTAGACACAAAACACAAAATAGCGGCATGGGTTAACTACATCAAAAAGCTTTTCCACGATGACAGAACTGAACAGTGTCCTCCATGCACAACAACAGGCCCTGATATATTGGAAGAAGAAGTTTGTCAAGTCATTCGAAAGGCAAAAGAAAAAAAAGCAGTCGGCCCCGATGAAATACCAAACGAAATAATCAAGCTGATAGACGAAAACAACATTATAGTGGTAACTGATCTTTTTAATAAAATATACAGAAGTGGGCAAATTCCGAAAGAATGGCTAAAATCTGCATTTATAACCCTTCCAAAAAAGAACAATGCTAAAAAATGTGAAGATCACAGAACAATAAGCTGGATGAGTCACATGCTAAAACTTTTCCTCAAAGTAGTTCACAACAGGATATACAAAAAACTCGAAGCGAACTTGAGTAAATCGCAATTTGGTTTTAGGGAAGGCCTCGGAACACGAGAAGCTCTGTTTTCACTTAACACCTTAGCGCAAAGATGCATCGAAATGAACCAAGAAATGTATATCTGTTTTGTTGACTACGAAAAAGCGTTTGATAAAGTTCAACACAAGAAACTGTTCGAAATACTTAGAACAATGGGAATCGATGACCAAGACTACAGCATAATTGAATCGTTATATCGAAACCAAAAAGCATGCATTAATGTAGATGGCGTAGAGTCGGAGGAAATTGATATTCTGAGAGGTGTACGTCAAGGCTGCATTCTATCTCCAGTTCTATTTAATATGTACTCTGAAAGAATATTTGAAGAGGCACTTGGAGATAACGTAGGGGGAATCAAAGTAAATGGAATTAGGATAAACAACTTGAGATACGCGGACGATTCGATTATCATTGCGACAAACGAAAAGGAACTCAATGCAATGATGAATAAAGTTTACGATATAAGCTTAAAATATGGACTGAGAATTAATACATCCAAAACCAAGACAATGGTCATAACGCGACAAAGTGCAAGTACAGTTAAACTGGTCATCGGTAACGCAAGGATAGAACAAGTCCAAAACATGAAATATCTTGGTACGCAATTTAACTATAACTCGGATCAGACAACAGAAATAAAAAGGAGAATAGAACAAGCAAGATCAGTTTTCAGCAAACTAAAGAAGGTGCTATGTAGTTGTGACATCCAATTACCCCTAAAAATTCGAATTCTCAAATGTCATGTTTGGTCCACTTTACTGTACGGAGCGGAAACTTGGACACTACGAAAGGCCATAGAGAAGAATTTAGAAGCCTTCGAAATGTGGATGTTCAGAAGAATCCTAAAAATACCGTGGACAGACAGGGTAACCAACGTAGAAGTGCTGAGAAGGATGGGAACCAAAAGGGAGCTCCTAAACACAATTAAGATGCGAAAACTGCAGTATCTTGGACACATCTTGAGAAATGAAAAGTACCAACTTCTACAGGTTATTCTTCCGGGAAGAATTGAGGGCGGAAGAACTGTTGGCAGGCAAAGAACAACGTGGATGAAGAACCTCAGTGAATGGTACAATGTGCCAATAGTTGAACTATTTAGAACCGGACGTTCGAGAGAAACAACAAAAAGGATGATATCCAACCTCCTGAGAGGAGAGGCACCATAAGAAGAAGAAGAGTGGGAAGGGCCCGGAAGGGGTAGTCAGAGAAAGTCGTAATCTCAGGATGAGGATTGATGGCTGCGACGTTCAAGTCAAGAACAGTATGAAATATCTTGGGGTAAACTTCTGCAATCTACTTAAATTTAATGAACACGCCAGAACCAATCTAAGCAAAGCCAGGAAGGTTTCATATTCCCTCATGCCTCTACTCAGACATAAGAGCCTCAGGAAAAGTACTAAACTTCTACTCTACAAAACTATGGTCAGGCCCATTCTCACCTCTGCTTTCCCAATAGGGTTTTCGATCTCCCCATCAGTGGCGAGAGAGATCGAGGTGTTTGAAAGAAAGATACTCAGGTACTGTGCGGACAAGTTTTATAAGGAAAGGAACAAGAGATACTCAAACTCCTTCATTTACAATGACACGAATATAACACCATTCACTCGCTATGTGGTTATGCAAATGAAAAAAACTATAAGTAAACTCACAGTTAACGAAAACCCGTTGGTGCGCGAAATTTTAAACTCACATCAGGGCATAGCTTGGATTGATTCACTCTATCCTTCACCGATCGGGATTGAACTTATCAGTCTGGAGGACCTCTCGGCGGAATCACCGCAGTCGTTTTTTGAAAAAGCATCCATTGGTCATAATCGTGGTTAGGTTTGCGCCTTAAATCTTTAAATTCAGTTGTTGCGTTGAAAGATTTTCGAATATACAATGTGGACAGAACTTACCCTCGCTTATTTAAGATTTATATTTCGATTGAAATTTTACTTGCGATCTATTTGTATTTTATCTATTTACAGTTCGCACATTGCTTAAAACAAACGCATATTGTATGCTTTCCGTTATATAAAATCAAAAAAAAAAAAGGAATTAAAAAAAAAAAAAAAAAATTACATGTATATATATTGTTATGCGAGCGTAGGCTCTAGCTGCAAAACTCAGACATATCGTCAGCAGTTCCACCATCAAACAATATTTCGGGAAACAGCACGACAGCAGTTCCCACAGACAGCACTTCCAAGAAACAGAAAGCTAGGCAAAAACAGATTTTATTTTTGTAACGAGGTAGGGTAACCGATAGAGTAGAATTGAATTGTGTTCGAGTTGTCAACAAGTACGGTCGCTTTAAGCAAACTATAAAACAAAGATAGTAAAATAAAGATAATTGAATACTGAAACTCATTGTGTTTTCGCATTACTTATGGTGGAAAAGTAAAGGTTGCCGAAGTCGGTCGTGTTGCGTTTTCTCATTGTTTACGCTTGTGAAGTAAAGGTTGCTGAAGTTCATCGCTGGTTCAAAAACAGATCTTCATCAAGTTCCCAAGGGTAATACCGGAGGAATCCCCAAATACTACCAAATAAATCTCTGGCCTGGCGGAACGATCGCTGATCTACTAAGACACAAACGCGTATAGCCAAGGCATAACAATATATATTCATATATTTAAATTTCACACTGGGCTCTCGCAGCCTACATTGAGAATTTTTTTTCCAGAATTGTGAACCTTTCAGGTTCAAACTCTTGTTGTTTAGTTATAAGTTTTCTTTTTTTTTTTTATCTAGTTTTAGGACAATAAGTCAATGTAACCGTTTCAGAGCTCCATGAGCGAGAGCCGTTTATTCTATATTCTAAAGCCGCCATGATGGCAAATTCTTACCCATTGTTAAATTTTCGCTGGCCATACATTACAGCCGCGACCTCTCTCTTTTAGCCATAAGTTATTTCTCTATTGTTAGTGGCACAAAAATTCTCAATAAAAACAAAATGAAAAAAAATGAAGGCGCATTTAATTTAAAGGAAGAGCAGCTGTCGGACGTGATGTAAAGGAAGCAAAAGAAAAAACTAAATTTAAAGTATATGTTATATCTTACGACTCTATTTTTCAGTTAATTTTGATACTGTTTACATAAAGTTGAAAGTTCGAATACTATTGAAGTGTTTGTTAGTTGCTTGACTACGTCGTTTCAAATATGAGTAATCTCACAGCTCGCACAAATGCGAATAACAAGATTTCTGATCACGAAAGTATTGACGTGTTAATAAACACCACTAAGAATCTAAATGTGGACCAGAAAAAAATAGAAATATACAAATACAAGAAGGACCTCTTTACACATAAATTAAGGGAATCTGATGCAACATTTAACGTGGCTGTAAGCATACATGAGAATGCGAAAAATATCGAAATGATGCTTAGAAATACGGCAAAAGAATTCATTAAAAAGAAAACTATAAAAATGGATAATAAAACAAGTCGATGGTACACAAATGAACTGAAAGCTCTTAAAAAGAAAGTAACCGAAAAATATCAGTTAACTAAGCACTACAATAGAAGCGAGAATTGGGAAGAATACAGAAGATTAAGAAACTACTATAAAGTAAGAATAATCAACGCAAAAAACAGCTACATAAGAAATAAGATAAGACACGCAAACGGACAAAAAGAAATGTGGGTAACTATCAAAAAAATGGTTATTGGACAGCATACAAACGAAATCAAAAATATATGCTTCGATGGAAAGGAGTATATCGACGAATTCGAAATCGCTAAAAAGTTCAACGATTATTTTGTTGAAAGTGTGGGACAGATAGTTAAGTCAATAGAAGATGTTGAATATGTCAATCATTTAAATGAAACTGAAGTTAGATTCAAATTCCGTGAAATAACGCTACAAGAACTAAAAATTATTTGTAAAAAACTAAAAAACAAACCTGACTTCGACAAGATAAGCCCACAGGCTATATTGGATAATTGGGATATCTTGGGACGCACAATACACAGGATTGTAAATGCATCTCTTTTAAATGGTGAGTTCCCAAGTTCATGGAAAGATTCAATGATTACACCGGTGCAAAAAGTAACGAATACGAATAAATGTGAGGAATTTCGACCCATAAACACACTTAAAACGTTAGAGAAAATTATTGAATCTGTTGTAAAACAACAAATGGTGAAATATCTCGAAGATAACAATCTTTTATCTATTTATCAATCTGGATACAGGAAAAACTATTCTTGTGAAGCGGCAGTTAACCACTTAGTTAACGAATGGAAGGACGGCGGAAAGAGAAAGAAGATAATAGCTCTATTCTTGGATTTCAAACGTGCTTTTGAAACTATCGATCGGGATATACTTTTAAGGAAGCTGCATAAGTATGCATAAGTAATACAGGGTAATGAGCTGGAATGGTTTAGATCTTTTTTGACTAGAAGACAACAATGCACTAAAGTGAATAATACCGTGTCCGGTTTCGTCGAGGTTGAGCAAGGAGTGCCACAAGGTTCAATTTTAGGTGCACTTCTATTTATACTGTACATCAATGATCTGCCAACAATTATAAAGTTTTGTAAAGTAATTTTGTACGCCGACGACACATTGATCTACGCTGAGGGGAAAGACGCTGAGGAATGCAGAAGCAAAATCAACAACGATCTAACGCAACTAATACTCTGGCTAAAAATGAACAAGTTGAAACTAAACGAGCAAAAAACTAAATTATTGGAAGTAAACCTACCGAGCGAAACCAACATCAACATAAACGGAAAACGAATTGAAAATGTAAGCAGTATCAAATACTTAGGAATGACGATTGACAAGGAGTTGAATATGCATGAACATGTCGATTACGTATGCAAAAAAAAAGGCAAAAAAATTGGATTTTTCAAGAGGATAAGAAAACAAATGGATGACATGACTGCCGTAATAGTATATAACACCATTGTGAAGCCACACTTTGAGTTTTGCGCTACTATTTTGTACTCCTGTTGCAATCAAAACCACATTCAAAGGCTTCAAAAACTCCAAAATAAAGGTATGAGAAGTATCCTAAGGTGCAATCGTTTCACCCCAATAAATTCTATGCTGGAAGCGCTAAGGTGGTTGAACGTCAAGCAAAGGCTGGAGTACAACACTTTGATAGCTGTGTTTAAAATCAAACAAGGTGCAGCACCGAGGTATTTAACGACGAGGTCAGAAGAGTAAGAGATGCGCAGCCGTACAATCTACGAAACATAAATGATTTTAGGTTACGAAATCAGTTTTCATCAACAGGTAGAAATACAATTGTATATAAAGGTTTTAGTCTGTTTAATAGCTTACCAAGTGATATTAAAAATGAGCAGAATTTTAGAACGTTTAAACGTAAATGCTTAGAGTTTGTAAAAAGAAGAACATAAGAGAATTAAGACTGAATTAAATAAATTTGTTAAACTTTTGTAAAACTTATATTATAACTGTAAGAGAAATATGGATTTTGTAAAGTATTAAATTAATACTAATAAAGCTTACTACTACTACTACTAGTTGCTAAACCAACGTAGCTCAAGCGACACCTGTGGAGCAGTTCCGGAACCCTCCGCAGAATCAATCAGATCTCCGATGGGGAATAAAGGGAAAGGAACTGGGAAACGGGAAGCAACGGACTGGGAAAACATTTTTTGTTCTGGAAGAAGACGTGACAGATGGCAGACCCATGCTCAGGACTTAAGACCCCTAAGGAATGAATAACGTTCATGCTGTGCTGTAATGCTTCCGGGTTCAACAAAATGGAACCGCTTGTTACTGGGTTTTCTAAAAAGCTGCTTACGAATTATGCTGAGTACGAATTATCCAAATCCGGCACGAATGGAACAAAAGCAAGTGCTAATCGTAGAAACATCTCGAAGCTAGAGCCAAAAGAAGGGATGTTACATAGAAACCGCCGTGTTGCTGCATGAACATTACTAAATTACGGATCCACCGTCGACTTTCTGTTTCTAGAACCCAAAAACCTTATTCTTCAGCAGACGGAGCTGACAAGATGAAGAAATTGAAACGACTTAACAGCACCGATGAGAACGCCGATTGTAACAGGATGTATGAAATTGTTACACCGAAAGCGAAAATTAAAGAAAAGTTTTAGGCAAGAGGCACCAAAAGGTGAAATCGATCAACAAGAGACATTTAAGTGGAAATCAAGGAATGTGTTGGACGCGTTGCTCCAATGAATTTTTAGAGTTTACATAAATTACGGTCTAGAAAAAATAGCCTTTATAACAGACTTTAATAAATATGTATTTCATTTCAAATCTTTGAAGTATATTTTAAATTAATAAAATATTGTCGCATTTTTGATGTGAATCTTTTGGAAATATAATGTTTGGCAATTTTGATTGAAAAGAAACTGTAATTTAAAGTAATCTAAGCCGAAAAAAAATCAGGTTAGAAAAGTTTACCAATTGGAACTCAGTCTGCTCAAAATAGTTTAATGTTAAATTCAAATTTTTTTAATAATTTACAAATCAATTAAAATTGCCCTGCAGCAGTTGGCAAGGCTAGAAAATTCTCTATTTAACCAATCAATCACAATAATTGTAGCCCGTGTTTCAATTAAATTAATTCGATTAATTTAAACCGAACCTTAAAATTAGAACCTTCAATGTGTAGCATCGTTTTATAAAAATAAAATTAAAATAACAATAAATACTTATAGCGTAATCGGAGCAACATCAAGTGCCTCCTTTGGAATTGCCTATCGCTCTGTATTGCAACAAAAAATGTGTATAATTTTGCAAAAAATGGTTACCTCTTATACTCGCTGTATTTCAAATAGCTTAACTTCCGTGTCATACCATATCGCCGGCTCGACGTTCCTCAAGTAGATGACTCCCCAGATGTAGGTCCTAAACCAGGCGGTAGTGCCGCTGTTTGCCTGGTACTTCCGGATCAAGATGGGATGCGGCACTGGCAGTAGGCCGACCAGCGTACCATGTTGAAGAAACTTTAAAATCTCCGACTCGTCGGTGAGGCCCTTGTCGATGCAGATCTTTTCGACCTGCGGCACGAGCACCTGCAGCAGTCGCATAATTGTTTGGAGCGGAAGTTTTGAGCGCCAAGAGACAATCCATTCGGGCGTGGGTGTCCAACGATCTTGACTTGATGGCACCATGCGGATACTGCCGCGTGTTGCTACGGACAGTCTTGGTTGTGCTTCCTTTGGAACTGGTGGCGTGCCAGCACGCGATTCGGACGGTGATTTCTGTACGGCGACAACAGCTGGTTCTTCGATGGGTGATGTGCCCTCGGGTGGACTGCTCGGATGAGCTGTTTCACGCTCAGTCATTTGATTGATACCGGGTGTGTCCAGCAGAGATGTCTTCAGAGTGCCCGGTTCGGCTGGAAGAGCCGGGCGGGATCCCTCCATAGTGGACTCATCTTTGTTGTCAATTGACTCAACTTCAGAATCCTCGTTGTCCTCGGTGAGGGGATCCTCCGTGACAACAACGGTGGCGGCAATCTGTTTGACAACCGCCTCTGGCACCGGTGGCAGATTAAATTTGCCAAACTTCCTTGTGCTCAGGCACTTTGCGATGCCGGCCATGTCTGATGGGAGGTTGGCCATGGCATGGAAAACGTGTCGCTTCCGAATAATAGTGTACACCAGGTTGGAGTTGCCGTCAAACTGATACTGGATAATGTTGTTGAAGATCTCTAGCAGAAAGAACACCAGATGATGGTTAGACGGAGCCGACAGAAGGAACCACGGTGTGCTGAACGCTTCAAGTAGATGCAGCAACTTTACGCTGGCCACCATTGACAGAGTCTTCAAATAGGGTGACACGTTCACGAGGATCGTAAGCAGGCAGTCGAACAAAGGCTGTAGACGCTGATGACCTGTAGCGATGATTTTGTGAAAGACCGTTATCAGTAAATCGGCATGCGTTCCCGTAAACACTGGAATGTCCATCGGCACCGTGGCGGTGTACGGTTTATTAAGCCGAACTCCAAAGTTCCTCTCGCCGGAGAGCAGCAGCAATATGAAGACTCCGATGTGCATTAGGCCGACACGCGACTGGTCAGCTCTGGAGTAGTTTAGATGATAGAGAATGGGAATCAGAATGTCCAGCACGTCGCTGCTCTTGAGAACGAAGTACAGGAACTTTTTGTTGTAGTCGCAAATCTTCCAGAAAAGAATCAGAAGCTCCTGATGGCAATGCAAGCGTTTGGTGGAGTTCGGTAGGTAGTTCTGCACAAGCGGATTGTTAAGCAGTCTCGTGATGCCCTTCAAAATGAAATGGAAGTCCTCGTCGCGGTGTACTCGGGATAAGTAGTTTATGAACAAATTGTCGCCGAAACCTTCGTCAAAGTTTCCACCGGAATGCATGATCATGTCGTGGTCGAGGGTCACAATTAGAATCTGTAGACAAGCCTCTACCAGGGGTTCAGTTGTGTCGGCAAACAGCAAGTGATTGTAGGGCACACCGAAGCCCACTGGATCATAGGCACAGACCGTGTTCAGAAACGATGTGAACAGCGGCAGGGCGTGGCGATTATCGGCGCTGGTGAAGTAGGCAATCCATTTGTTGGGCTCCTCCGTTTGATTGGGCTGCCTGTACATTGGCTCGCTGAAACAAGTCAGCAGTAGTTTCAATAGTTCAGTGCGTCTCCTTTCCATATGGGCGTTCTTTGGGGGAGAATGAGCAAAGCCCACACCCGCCTCCCAGATGTACTCGCACGAGTCGATGTTGGCCAGCTCTTCGGCCTTCTCTGGACCAGATTTTCTTGCAATCAAGACTGTAAAATCAGGACAAAAGAGCAAATCACAAATGGCGTTCAGCAAACTCTGTGCAAGTGGTGTCTCTCCGCTTTCCTTCTGCTCATTAGAACCTGGTAGCGACGACCAGAAGAAATGCTTCCATTCGCAGTCCTCGAAAATGTAGGGTAGAACTCGAATTAGAAGCCGGACACAATTAAGCACGCACTGTTGCTCCGCTTGGGTGCGACAGCTGCTATCTACTGCAGCCGCTAGTTTTTCCACTGCCTTATAGCACAGAGTAGCCAAGTTGGCTGGATTTTCGGTGCGCAAATTGCGTATTTCAGCCGCAGTTACTAACGCAAAAACATCTTCCAAGCTGGTGTTGTGACCATTCCAAAATTGATCCCAAAAGGTCTCGTCGCTCGAATCGATTGTTTGATTCTTGGTTGTGAGCTGAACGATGGCCTTTCGAAAGTTTAACTTGGAATCGGTATTACCCATGGTTAATTGTTGTGGGAATGGCGAATTCTTTGGTCTTTAACGCTTTGGAAACAAATGCGCTTGGATTAAATATTTTCCAACTTGGATACGATTGAAAATTTTATAGAAAATTCGGTGACTGAAGAGTGGTGGGTTTTTTACGTTGACATTTCGCTGCCAAAAGTGCGGTTGGCAAAAAGTGCTGCCAGTCTTCCGCAAAAGGCTTGTTCGATGCTAGGGACGCTTTCTTTATAATTTTTCCCATTGGAAATCAAAGCCAATGCAGAAGCGAAAGCAGTGCGGATGATTTCGCTTGAAATTCGGCTTAGGTATCAGCGTGTACCATAAATTACTGAATAACTAGATATTCAACCTGTATCACTCTTAAGTCGCGTTATCACAAGGAACAGGAACAGAAACAGATTTTCATACATAAGCAACGCAAAAAGCATTCAGGGAATTAAGTTTTCAGTTGCTAATGAATGGGATTTTGTTTCTGTTCCTGCTTTACTTTGCTTGTGACAAAGCGCCTTTAAAGCGCTAGAGCGGTGATGGCAAAATTTTTTTGCAGCAGCAGTCTCCAGTTATTTTCTCCACACCGAGCAAAATGCCTGCAAAACATAACCCAAGGTCACAAATTACTTAATGAATTAGATATTCAACTAGACTGGAAAGCCGGGGGGCCTACAAGCTGTTGCCTTGGTAATGCCTGGAAATCCATGCATACTCTCACATTTTGTCAATGTATTCCATACTTGAAGAGATTCACCCCGAAGTTCAAGTGATTCACCACAAAATCATGGCGGAATCAGCTTTTTGCTCCGTCTACCGGAGAAAAATTGTAACGAATTCCAATATCTGGAAGTCGCAGTTTGGGGTCGTGTTACATTAATGATGCTTTCCGTGAGAACTTAAAATAATTTTTACCGTAATTGGATTTGAGTTTTATGTACATTAAACCTCTAATTAATACAAACGAAACATAAAAAGTTCATATAAAACTTAGTATCAGCAATACTTAATTCCCTTTAGGGTTTATTCTTACGACAAGTTTAAGTTTTAAGTTATCACAACTTTGAAGGCAAAAAAAATCTTCCAGAAATAAATAAACGCAAAAACCCTGTATCAAAATACACAAGCGTGTGATTACCAATACTGCAAGCTACCGACTGCAAACTCAAGAAACAAAAAAGACAATGATAAAAGAATTTTATGAAAAATTAAAATACTGCTGCAGTTTTCTGGTCTTTCTCTCCATTTCTCTCCAGTTAAAAAAAAAAAAAAACTAGAGGGAGGATTACAATCCGCCAAGGCGAATCATTGGATACCCCATCCCAATTGACCACTGTCAAGCTCCAAAATGCGTCAAAAATCTTGGTTGTTAAATTTCAGTTTCTATCAACTTTAATTGTGTTACTAATTTTTCAGTGAAGAATCTTCTTTTTTTAAAAAGGGACGTGGAATCAACCCCTTTTCAATAACATAAACTTTTTTATCATATTTTTTATCAGATGCAGTATACACGTATTGATTGCAGTTTTAAATTCAAAATTTGATGTTTACTTAAAAACGCCCCAAAAAGTGGGCGTGGCAAAAATTTATTTATTTGAGTTGATAGCTTACGCACATACCTGAATATTTCATAGTGCAAGTTTTTTGGATTTAAAGCAAATATATCAAATAAAAGCCGTTTATTAGAATGCATATTAAATATGACCACGCTTACAAGAGGGCGGTTTTCGCTTTTTTTTAAAAGGCCAATCACAATACACTTAAGTGAGGATATTGCATACCAAATTTCAGCTTGCTACAACAATTTTGATTTTTCATGCTATTAAGTAAAGTGGGCGGAAGTCAAAAAATTTTACACTTGTACTGCTTCGGGACCTAAAAAGAACAGATATCAAGTCTCACGTTCTTAGCTCAAAATTTAAGGCCTAAAACTACCGACAGACGGACGGACGGACGGACGGACGGACGGACATGGCTCATTCGACTTACAATTCGGTCTCGATCATATGCCCTTAAGGTCTTGGGGGTCTACGGTGATTATTTTTCTATGTTACAAACTATGAATCAAACTTAATATACCTCCTATCCTATGGGATGGGGTATAAAAACAAAAAAAATCATATGGCCAATTGTTGTTTAAGCACTTTCTTAAGAAAATTCTTACAAACACATTGATACAAGAAAAAGATCAGAACCGTTTTCGGACAAAATAACTTAAATAAATAAATAAAAATCGAAAGCCTTTTCCTAAGATGGAAGTTTTCTCGATTGTTTCCTAACTGTTGCTCTTGTTTTGCTGAATAACTAATATTTTCTGCATTCCTACATAATTAAAAACTGAACATCAATAACACATGAACGATTCTGGAGAAAAGAAAAGCCCAACTGCGTAATATTAATAATAAGCGTCTCACACGCATTCACCGTCGCAAAACCGAAAAGCATAAACAACAAATAAACAAATAGGTTTTGGGGGAAAGGGGACGCACAAGTTGAATATTTAGTTATTAAGTAATTTGTGACCCGAACTATATTGAAAAAAAGACCAAATTCGTAAAAATATCCAATTACGTCATAAACATTCCAGTATTTCCAGGCACATTCAAATGAACTAAATTTTACGATTTTGTAGTCTCAATGTAGGCTCACCCCAAGTGTGGACAAAATTAAAACAGAATTGTCATTTTGACTTTAATGACTTGTGTGTTATCTTTTATGACTTTTTTAAGATATGTATTTAAATTTTTCAAATGTCAGTGTGAAATTCACCTCGCTATTTTGGCGGGCTCTCAAATTTTTGTTTACTTTTCTCACGTAACGCTTAAGTTGAATATCTAGTTATTAATTAATTTGTGCCCAAGGTACACACGCGAATAGGAATATCTGTCAAAGGTTTCTGTCTCCGTCAATGAGAATTTTCTTTACTGAAATTCTGATATATCCATATTTTTTCCAAACTTTCAACAATCCCGGACATCTAAAACTCACATTTTCATCCATCACTCACAATCATCTATTGCCTGCAGACAATAGATGATTGTGTGGAGATCCATCTATTGTGTGGAGACTTTCGACTAGCACATCTATAATAACGTAAGAATTTCGCACGCCAGCTGCGTACGGCTTTGCAAAACTGGTTGCAAAATTTTTGCTCTGTAGAGATTTTGTATGGGAGCAAAATTTCATCACAGTACTAAGCTTTAACCTACAACACCAATTTGTTTACGATTTTTATAATGCCTTTAAAGCTTTTATTAAGCTACAAATTTCCGTGTCGGTGAATAGAGATGTTTGTTCACTTGTCAAAGTCAATGACGTTCAAGCTGTCAATAGTTCTTGGGGTATAAATGTGCGATTTGAGTATGGATTCAATGCTATCCATACTCAAATCGCACATTTATAACTAAATTTTAAACACTTGTTTAGTGTGTAACTAAAGTGTAACTAAACACGTAACTTTCACTACTTTAGTAAGTCATAACTAAAACTAAACACTTGTTTAGTTTTTTAACTAAATAATAAGTTTTAAGCTAAAGTTTTATCACCACAGAAAATCGTGGTACTAGGTACTATTGCCTGTTTGACCCGCTTTCGGTCCACATACGACAAATTATCAAACACTGCTGCACGTCATACCTTTTGGTCCTTTATATCTAGGGAAGTCGTGGACAGGTCTGTGAATAATACGTTTGGCAACTGTTTTGTGTAATTGTTTGCAAGAAAATTGCACTTTTGTGATATTTTCCATATTATAGTTATGCAAACAATCACCAGATATCACACTTTAATTAAAAATAAATTAAATTATCTTCCAATGTTTTGTCTTTGTTAAGGTTGGACTTTTTTAGTACATCCAAATGAGTTTAACATTTTTTTTGGGTATGGATTATTGAGACCTTATCAAGACACATTTCCCATTTAAAAAAAATTTAATTTTTTTAAGCACAAAAAAACACAATTTAATAAAACAAACAACCGAGTCGAAACCGTGAGTGAATGAATAAAAATGCACTAACAACAATCCAAACAAAGTTCTTGGGGTATAGACGTCAAATACGGAGACGTCAAAACTCAAACAACTCTAACAACAACAATTTACCTAACGCGATCAGCTGATGTAAAAGCACCAAAACGAAATTGCATGGAAATGACATTTTGTTGAATTTACTCACATTTCTAAATAAATGTCAGAGTGTAGGTAAATTCTTCAATTTAAGCTTGCGGGCAAAGCTTTTACATGTGCGAAGTTGAATATCTAGTTATTACGTAATTTATGGTGTGTGCACAATAGGATACATTAGAATAGAGTTTATTCCACCAGTGTCAGTTTGCCAAGAGAGCGCAAATGCTTTCTTCTTTTGTAAACGTCAGCCAAATAAATCCACTTTGTAAGGATGGAAAACGTCAACTTTAATGGGAACTTTATGTGAATCTTGTGGTTTCTTTACAACGAACAATTTGCGATTAAGGCAAATGAAAGTTTTCTTAAATATCCAAGGAATACGAGAAATATGATATTTATGAGCAATTCGTTTAGTTTTGGTCGAAAAACGATCTAAAAGCATTTTTCCGTACTGCACAACATTATGGCAGCAAACTTAAGACGGCCAAAAACCATTAGCTCGTTATTATTTTGTATACGAGTATATGCCATGGCACCAAAACTTTTCTAAAAATGCTATTCGATTAAGTGTGCGATTCTTACGTAAACGCGCATCGGCAGTTGTGCTTACATTATTGTAATGTTTTCGCCCTCGTCAAACAAAACTCAATTTCACTTTAATAATTTCACAATGAAACACTTTATCAATCAAACAAACTTATTTAAACTCAATTCACACTGTTATTCAACTTTACTACTTAGAATTCAACACTTTCTTCAATTGAATCCCTTTCTACTTTATTACCGATTTTCACAAGTCAACGTTTAAAATATAACCGCCCGATCCGAGCATGTCATCCATGTATTTATACAAATTCACCATGTTCGCGACGGTTGGACGCTGGTAATTTTCCACTGGTACCTTTCCATTGAATTCCATGGAGGGGAAGTTCAATATCGAATTCGAACTTCGAACGGCAGTCTTCTGTCAAATGACTGGAATGGCAGTTGGGTATGTTCGTTCAGTGAATCGAGCGGGTGGGTTTCTTAGAGTGAATTGATGGGGGGTGCATTCAGCGACTCCTGCATGTTGTTGTAGTGACGGGCCGAATGGTAAATTTATTCGTTCGTAAGTGCAAAGGTTTTAACAAGTTGCTTCGATTCTAAACACTCCACATAGGACTAGTCCACAAATTGAAAGGACCCCCAAAAATATAAGGAATGTGAAAAGAGGCTTTAGCGAAAATCCACAAATTTCAAAAAAGAAAAGGGCGTGGTCTCTGGGGCTTCCAAAACTTATAGTTCACTATGTTATTTTCACCCAATTTAATAGCACATCTTTTCCTTCCCCTCCTCATTTCGTTAAGTGAACTCTTCCTCGGAAGTAAGTCGCTTTGGAGCCGTTGACGTCCCGTGGCCACCGAGGTCTCCAAACCATCTGAATAACTAGATAAATGGCAGTGTTTAATTAAGGGCCAGTTTTTCAGTCCGAGTTACGGAGTTACTGAGGTTAACCGCAAAAATGAGCTTTTCAGTCGCTTTCGATCTAGGATTATTCTCGGCTAGACGCCCGAATTTAGTGAATTTAGTGACTTAATCCAGGACAATCAAACACTAGAGAACAGTTACAATTTTTTTGCTTGTTTTCTCTATGTAAAAGAGCAGTTGCTTCGTGTGCACAAATCACAGAGCATAAGATTATGCCACATTGAGAAAAAGAAAACAGTACACCCACTTATCTCGTCATCGGTTTCTAAACAAAACAGATTGCATATCTGTGATTGTTGTGTAAACAACCGGACTTTTTTTTTCATGCGTGACATGCTGACAGTTCCATCTCATGATGTCAGATTTACAGCTAGGTCTGTCAAAACAAATCTCATAACAAACGCGTGTCGTAATCTTTATATTCTTTCATTCATGCTGTGGTTAATGACATTTAAAAAAAAATGCGAATTTCTTTTGAGTTCAAACTTCACTCGAGGAGTTGGGACAATAAAATTTGTCGCGAGTCGAAGATTTTGACAACTGCATTGACGGGGTTAACTATGCACTGGAAAACTGCTCGCTGGGTAAACCCCCGTTTTTTTTTGTCGGATTTATGAATCTCGTTTTGAGCTGGGCTTAGCTCAGCACTGAAACACCGGCCTTTATTGAACAACATTTATTAATGCAGATTCGAAAAAATAAAATCCGCACTCTTCTTTTGTTATATAATGAACAAAAAATATGATAGAGGGTCGCAAAGTTTTTCCATTCACGTTTGAAAACATAAATTTTCCACCGGACGCGCCAGTGTATTCTGCTTTTCCGAAAACCAGGGCGAATTGAACGGATAGAAATGTAAACTTCGCCGCGGTTTTCAGTTGTTAGAAATAAACGCACGCCCTTAACATCGAATCCGAAGTTTTTCTGTTTGACATCGAAACGTCATCATTTCCGAATCTACAAACACACTCACGAAAAGTGTCGTCGTCTTCAATTGTCAAAAAAAGCAAAAAGAAAATTTTCCCCAGAAAAAAATCATGGGGAACGTAATTTATTGAAATAAAATAGCAAAACTGTGGAATTTAGTTGAAAATTTTGAATAATTAATCGTTGGTATAAGTGCTACACAAAAATGTCGCTTCCGGGCAATGGAATCTTTGTGGTTCGTGGCGAGATGTCTACGCTGATGACGGCAATGCGAAGGGGCACTCGTTGGAGTTCCACATCATACGTGGTGATCTCGAATAAATTTTTCCAACAACACGAAATATGTTACTTATCGGATTGTTTTAATGGCAATTTCAGGATGAGGAAAAAGATGGGCTGATGAAGCTTTTCGTTGATCTGAAGCAGGTACTGAATCGCGTCGAGGATTTACGACTAATCGATCCAAATGTGTTTCTTGCACCGTTCCTGGAAGTGATACGCTCTGAGGAGACGACGGGTGCGGTAACAAGTCTGGCGCTGGTGGCAGTGAATAAATTTCTGTCCTATGGGTTGATTGGTAAGTTTGAGTTGATTTTACTTAACCGCTGATTGTTGTGGGGTATTTTGCAACAGATCCGACTCATCCGACCTTGGCGGTTACCGTTGAAAGCATTGCGGATGCTGTAACTCATGCGCGTTTTCTGGGAACGGATCAGTCTTCTGATGGAGTGGCTCTGTTTCGAGTTATCGAAGTTTTGCACACTCTTATGCGGAGTCCGGAGGGCAGCGCCCTCACCAATGAAAGCGTCTGCGAAATGATGTTAAGCTGTTTCAAGATCTGCTTCGAGCCTCGTTTGAATGAATTGCTGAGACGTTTCGCCGAACAGGCTCTCAAAGATATGGTCCTACTCCTCTTCATGAGGCTGCCACAGTTTTCTGAAGATCGCAGTGATGCTGGTCTCCTTAAGAAATTCAAAATGATGGCCGCCTCCATAGAAGAGAGCAACAAGAAGACCAAAGCCAAGCACATCACAAAACCCACTCAAATCCCTCGCATAAATGCAATCAAAAGTGAAGAAAAGGCACCAGCAGCTATTGCTGAAGATCCACCAAGTCCGGGCAATTTGTGTGCGGCTCTTAAAGTGCCTCCATTGGCAACGACGCCAGCAACCCCCGCAGGAAATATTCTGGATATGCAGGGTAAACTTACACAGACACCCACCACGACCATAGGGACAGCTGGTGACGAAGAGCCTGCAATTTCAAGTGAATCTGTCCCAGAGACCGATTCCGATCCCAAAACGGAAGAGCAAGCGAACGGTGAACCCACCGAACATTCAGCAGATGTCGGCGAAAAACAGGAAGACAGTGAATATGTGAATTCAGTCGGAGTGCGTTTCACACAACAAAACTCGATCGACAACGATGGGGTCAACCCACTCGTACCCTATGGTCTGCCTTGCATTCAGGAGTTGCTCAGATTTTTGATTTTACTCTGCAATCCCTTGGACAAGCAAAATACCGACATAATGGTCCATATGGGGCTCAGCTTGCTCACAGTTGCATTCGAAGTCGGAGCCGATAACATCGGAAAGTACGACACTCTGTTGGAGTTGGTGAAGGACGATCTATGCAGAAACCTTTTTGCTGTAAGTACTGAACAGAATTAATGAAATGTGAGTTACAGAGTCTGCGATAGAGTTTTTTTTTCCCCCGTGGGTAGGAAAAAACCTTTATAGGCACTACGAGGACCGGCCGTGGAGGACCGCGTGCTCATAGTAGTGTGAGTTTCTTACTCACTAAAACACCTCCCATTTTCCGTCAGATTACGACTAAGTTTCCTTAACAAATAGTTCAAGCTTCTGTAGTAATCGCGTGTGGCAGGGTGCCTTCCAACGAAGGCACCTACAATACCGTCAATTTATGCGGTTTCATGCTTTTTTTTCCGTGGACCGGCCACGCATGCTCATAGTAGTGTGAGATTCTTACTCCCTAAAAAACCTCCAATTTTCCGTCAGACTACGACTAAATTTCCTTAACAAGTAGTTTAAGCTTCTGTAGTAATCGCGTGTGGCAGGCTGCCTTCCAACGAAGGCACCTACAATACCGTCATCTTATGCTGCTAGATCTAACGGTCTCGTTCGTTGTAGTCGGCGCGTAAGATTTGGCTGATCCAAAGTTCGAATAATTTCATTGTTGCAATGTCCGCGAAGACGAGTACTAAGTTTGCGAGCAAAGCTTGTTACCTCGTCAGTCCGGGTTGCGATTCCTAGATCTCGGTGTAGATCGCTATTTCTTATGTACCATGGAGCATTAACGATTGCTCTTAGTGTCTTATTTTGAAAAGTTTCTAAAATTGATATATTGCTTGGTTTAGTACAACCCCAGAGTTGTATACCGTACGTCCAAGATAGCTTTAGCACTTGCTTATACAAAAGTAGTTTGTTATATATGCTTAGTTTCGAAAATCTTCCTATAAGCCATTTCATTTCTCTTCATAAGAGTACGGGATTTGTACCGAGTTAATGAATAACGGTTTGTTGTTTATCTTTTTATAAGTAAAGTTAACATGCGTTCACTAAGACTAGCCAGCTCTTCGTCCAGTCGCATATTTTATCTAAAGCGCGCTGAAGTTCCCCTGTTGATAATTCAACTGTAGTATCAATAGCGATAGCAGTGTCGTCAGCGAACGTAGCTAAAATTGTTCCCTCATCGTGGGGCATGTCTCTAGCATAAAGCATAAATAATATTGGGCCGAGAACGCTTCCTTGCGGGACACCGGCACTTATCTCTTTGGACTCCGAGTACTCATTTTCGTACCTTACGCGAAAGATTCTGTCTTTAAGGTAAGACTCTAAGATTCTGTAGAGTTTTTTAGGTAAGCTAAGTCTTAACTTGTACTTCAGGCCTTCGTGCCATACCTTGTCGAAGGCTTGCGATACGTCGAGAAAAGCGCTAGTACATATCCTTTTCGTTTCCAGAGCTTTTTCGATTTCGTTTGTTATTCGATAGACCTGGTCGATTGTTGAGTGCTTTTTCCTAAATCCGAATTGGTGATCCGGAATCAATCGTCTTTCTTCAATGATTGGTTGCAACCTTTTAAGCAACAGTTTCTCGAATACTTTAGATATTATCGGCAGTAGCGAAATAGGTCTGTATGACTTTCTGTCGTTCGGCCATTTTCCTGGTTTCAAAACCATTATGACCTTGGGCACTTTCCATTGCCTTGGAACGTAGGTATAAAATTCTCATGGATGCGTTAATGATATAGAGTAACTTGACCAAAGCTTTTTTCGGTAGCTCCTTCAGAATTTTGCTAATAATTAAGTAGTAGCCTGGGGCTTTGTTGTTCTTCAGATTATTTGTCGTTTGACAAAGTTCAGCCAATGACACAGTTTTTATTCTATATTTATCTTGTACCGCATAAGGATTGAGCTCCTCGACCAACGGTTCCCCGTAAAACGGTTTGAATGTTTCTTCTAGGTAATCTGCAAATAAATCTGCTTTTTCTTTGTCTTCTCTTGCGAAGAGTGTGGCGCAGAGTGTGCTATAGGCTTCTTAACGGACTTGACTGCTTATCAAAGAGAGTAGTTCGAACCTTTATCGGCAGTCAAACTTTCGAGGTAAGCAGTCGTCTCGCGACTTTTAAAATCTTGAAGTTCGTGCTTCAGTTTGTTAGAAAGATGGTTCAAGATGGTCTAATCCGGGGGTGCTCGCGAACGTTGCGATCTCTAGCGCGCTCTCCTCTTTTCGCATATTAGCTCTTCTATTTCTCGCGGATATATTGTTCCGCTGTTCGATAATTCGGACCTCCGAAAAGAAGTGTTATTCCACTCAGCGCTCTGAATAACTCTCACGAGTTTATCTAGTTCGTCTTCTATTTCTAGTGGCGTTTTGAGCGGTACATTTAAAGCTATGCTTTCTTTGCAGTGTTTTCTAAAGCCGTCCCAGTCGGTGTTGTTGTTAGTTAATCTAGGCGCTCTTTTCTTTTTCGCTAGGCTTCCACCGATTTTCAAAAGAACTGCCGAGTGATCTGAACAGAAATCAAAGAATAAAGAAGTCGACGAGATCAGGTATTTTATTTCTGTCGGTTGGCTAATATGTTGGCTTTCCCGTCGATAAGAAGACCACGCCGCGTTTTGTACTTGCTTTAAAGAGGACTCTGCCTCTTGTTGAATTGCACCGTGAGCCCCAAAAAGTATTTTTCGCGTTAAAGTCCCCGCCGATGATAAAGTTTGACCCAAGTGAATCAGCAGAGCAAGATCTTCATCTGCCAGCCGATACTGCGTAGGAAAATAGCTCGTAGCGATGTTGTAATTTATGTGACTTAATTTTACTGAGACTGAGGTTATTTGCATAGAGTCAAGTTCTATTTCTTCGTTTTTGGAGTGCTTAATGCAGTCTTTAATGTAGAGAGAGGATCCACCTCTCGAATTTTCTGAAGGATGATGCGCGTGATAGTCGATGTAACCTTTTATTTTGCGTGCCAAGTCCTTTTTAAAGTGGGTTTCCGAAATCAGGCATATGTCCACATTATTCTTCCGTAGGAATACTTCTAGTTCGTAAATTTTTTGCAAAAGACCGTTTGCATTCCATGTTATTATTTTGATTGGCTTTCCCATATTCATGATTTTTTATTATATGCTTTTCGAGGTTTAAACTCGAGCTCGCTCAATTTGTTGAATATTACTTGATTAAGTTTCGCCTGTTGCTCAAGCTTTTCTAAAATCATGCCTAGAATTTGAGAGACCGAATCTGATGCGGCCGATTGTGGCTTACTTTCACGTGACGCGACTTGAGCGTACGATCTTGGACCAACAAGTGTGGATTCTCCCTTTTGACTCCGGTGGGAACTAGGACCAGCGACGTTTTCTTGCGCATTTTGAATTTTGCCTTTAATCAAACCCTTACCCCTTGTCGACTTAGGGGTTTTTGGCTTATCTAGTTTGGGAGGTTTTAGGCTTGGGCACTTATTTTCACTATTTTTCTTTGGAGCTTCATGTCGTTTTTGTAACTCAATGGCAATTTCGCAACCTCGGTAGCTCGCTGGGTGACTTCCCCTGCAATTGGCGCAAACCGCGGGGGCCTGACTGCTGACATTGCAATCCGTCGAGAGATGTTCGCCGGCGCATTTTTGCATCGCGGTTTTTTCTGGCAGTACGCTTGTGTGTGTCGGAAACCTTGGCATCGCTTACATTGGGGAACTAGCCTATTGCCCTTCCGCTTGGGCTCGATTTTTACCTTGATGTTAAGGATTGATTTAGTTTTGTAAATTTCGTTAATATTTAAAGTTTTATCAAAAGAAAGCATAAAAATTTGCAGGCCGCGTCGGATAACAGCGGAATCTTTGCCTTCGTCCGTACGTTGCTTTCTTTCTTTATTATGTTCACGGCGACGAAAATTTTAAAGCCTTGGGCTTGAACGTCTTGTATTATTTCGTCCTTGGTACAGGATGGGTGTAGTCCCCTTGCGATAACCCGCAGCGGCTTTTCGAGGTGATTTTCATAAGTAAACCATTGGATTTTCTCTGTGTTCAACTTTTGTGACAGATAGGCCGATAGGCATCAGAGTCATCGACGTTAACTTTTCAAACGTTGTTTCGAAGTGATGTTAAGTTATATTTCGTCCCAAGTGTAATTTTAAGAAATGTTCGCAACTTTCCGTAGTCCGCGACCCCAACGACATTTATTGCAGGTGGTCGGCGGTTTTTTTCTTGGGGTATTCCTGTCGCCTTGTTTGATAAAACTGGTGTTTCTTCTTTTTGCTGCACGGTTTCTACTTCGGGTGAAGAACCGGCCTTTCGTTTCTTGGTAAGTCTTTTCCTAAAGACCAGATTCGTTTCGCGTGCAAGCTCTTCCTCGTCCGTCTGGTATTCACATTGACGTTTCGGTGTGTCCTCGCATTCTATAGTACCACGGGGGTTTCTTAAGGCTCCATTTTCTTTACGTAACGAATCTACTTCGTTTTTAAGCTCATGGTAGAGACGTTCCATTTCATTAAGCTTAGCACGGAGTTCGTTGTAGTCCGCTTCAAAGCATTTAATTTTCGCTGAGTCCTGATTAACCGGTGGACTTCCTTTTCCGGAGAACTTCGATCCAGCTGGTGGAGATCGAGGCACCCTTGATTTTTTCAAAAAGGGATTTATAAGCAATAAATGGCTCTCCCCAGAATCCGTAGAGCCTACCTCCGAAGAGGGTGGATTTGCCAGTGAAACTGGATTGCCACCTGGGGTAATAATATCTTTTGTTTTGTCCATTGCATAGTTTGTATGCGCTACGCGCTCGGCACACGGAGGGTGGATTTTAGTCGCCTCTTACGACAGGCATGCCTTACCTCGGGTATATTCTAACCCCTACCCGAAGGGGGTTAGATGTTTCAATAAGCTTCTTTAGAAAAGTATTCAATTCAATCAATAGTGTACGGGCAACATTTCATTTGAATAAGTCCAGGCAGGGTGGAAGGCTAAGATAATCCATGAAAAAAAGTTAATGTAACTGGTTCGCCCTACACCGGATGAAGTTGTCCTTTGTCCTGTTTCTCATATTCTCCATTAGATAGATGACAATGCTTTTCCTCCTTAAAGCAGAATAAGGGCGGTTAATGTCTTATATTGCATAAATTTTCTTCCGGCCTAAAGTTCTAGTTGGTTAAAGTGTTTTAATGAAATTCATTAGACTAATAGCGTTTTACATCAAAACTTGAAGAAAAAAAATTTCAATATCGAGCACTGCCTCTTACAGAACATTTTTTTCCCTGTTTGGCAGCGGAAAAAATCACACATTTGGGGTTGGAACCAGCAATTTGTTACGATATAACGTTTGCCAGAAGTGATGTTTGCAAGTGTAAATGAGTTCAGAGATCAAATCACCCAAAATTGTGCGATCGCAACTTTCGTGTTGAGAATTGCTCCAGAATTTAACTCTATTGGACGTGCTAGGTATATTAAGTTTGACTCATAGTTCGTAACAGAGAAATATTCACCGTAAACCCCCAAGACCTCAGGGGCATATGATCGAGCTGAATTATAGTCCGTCTGCCAGTAGTTTTAGGCCTTAAATTATGAGCTAGCAACTTGAAACTAGATATCTGTTCTCTCTAGACCCTGAAGAAGTACAAGTGCCAAAATATCTGAAATTTGCCCACTGTACTTAATAGCATAAAAAATCAAAGTTTTCTTATGACGCTGAAATTAAAAAAAAAAACTAGAAGGCCCTCATGCGGGCGTCGTCACTTTTAATTCGCATTCTTATAAATGACATTTATTCATTATATTTGCATGAAAATGTTCAGATACATACTTGAGCTTTCAACTTAAAAACTTAAATGAACAAATTTTCGCACGCCCAGTTTTGAGGGTATTTTAAGTGAAAACCAAATGTTTGAAGTGGAAGAGTTCGTCTACAATTAATTTACCCAACTGTATTTGCCCAGCAACACCAAATCTTGAAGTTTTTTGACCTGACTTTATTCATTGGAAGTCAAATATGTGTGCCCCTCAAAAATGGGCGTGGCCCAATCTTTAAAACTTACTTCGTAGAACCCTGAGGAAATGTGTTAAAAACAATGGTCCCTATTCATATTCGTTCTTTAAACCCCAGTCTTAATAAACTTAGGTCTAAATTTATCATACAGCTTAGACACAGCTCATATTCATAGGCAATTTTCTTGCTGTGGTTATTTAGACCCGAGATTAAGCTCGGGTTTAAGTTTAAGTTCTGGAAGCTCTGTATATAGAAATACTCTTAAATGAGTGATTCCAGAAAATGAGTTGTGCCAGAAAATGACATTTAAATTACATTTTCACATACTCGCCTCCTTTCTTCAGTAAAATATCGTCAAGAGGCTGAGTGACTTAAATAAAAAATTATTTTTAAATTTTAAAAATATTTTTGGTATGCTCATGTTTCGATTTCTTTATATTTCTTTGTGCTTATGTCACAAACATTTCCGAAAAACTTCTGCATCCGAGTATCTTGAATATTTATTAATGATTATTATTTTCTTGGTATTTGGCACAGCAAAACTAAGCTTAAACATACCTCTTGCCGTGACTAACGTTAGACCCGAGTTTTTCATTTAGAAATGAGTTTAATACGTCTATGAATAGCTTAAACTCCAGTTAAGCTTAGCAACAGCATAGCAAGAGCTTATCAAACATCTATAAATATGGCCCAATAATTTAAGCAAAAACAACATTTTTTTTCCTAAAAACGTTTTAAAAAGCACCGAGACTCAGGTGGCGCACGCAAGTGGAAGGGGACCTCAGCCAACTTCGCGTGCGAAACTGGAGACGGCTAGCTAGAGACAGAGCTGGCTGGCGAAGCTTGTTGGCCGAGGCCCAGGTCCACCCCGGACTGTAGCGCCACCTTAAGTAAGTTTTAAAAAGTGGGCGGAGTTCAAAACATTGTGTCAGGCTAACTTAGCCTTAAAGTGTGAATTTTCAAACAAATCCAGTTTTTAAGGAATAATAAAAAACGAACAACAAACGAAAAATCCTAGAAGCGTCTGTCTCAAAATAAGCGGCTTCCTGGTCGGCGTCAGTTACCTAGGTCAGGGTCGGCCGAATACGAAACACCTTTTTCACTTCCAATATGCAAATAGAATGGACAACAATAAGATGCATGCCAAATGGTTTTATGAAATATTTTGCTGGTTATACTATTGCTTTTCCGTAAAGGCATAACACTTGCGGAGTAAGTTTTGGTGTTTCTGTGCAAGGTTTTCATGTTTGGCTCATCAGCGTTTGTGTTGGATCGAGAATTTCTTTCTTCTTCTACCTTTTCTATGACGGAATTCCTTCCGCTCGCGATGTGCTATGCATTTTAAGGGTAGTGATAACCCCTTGATCACGAGCATATAATAAATGCTTATTATAAAAAAATAACACCATAAAAGTGGGCACGGTTGATGGGGTGCGCGGTTCAATTTTTGCTGTGTTAAAGGCTTTTAGCCGCATTTTCTGTTCACCAAAATTTGAGTACCTATTCGCTATTCAACTTGGTAAAAAGGTCTTTTGAAATAAGATATGAATTAGACGTTGTCTCATATTGAAACCAATTGTGGGCATGGCCGTCAACGGATTTAACAAATTATAACACCTTGTCTGTGCACTATTTCAAGTCTTCACGCATACAGACAAACGGACAGACATGGCTTAATCAATTCACCTGTCGGTCTCGAAAATATCTCTAAAAGGTCTTGGGGTACTACGATGATTTATTTCACTGTGTTACTAAGTATGCATTAAAATTAATATACCTACCCCGAGTCGGGTATAAATATATATTTTAAGAATTTTAAACCCGAATACCAAGCAAAGAGTGAAAAATCCCCTCTCTTTTCCTAATTCCTGCATTGGCAGCATTTAATAACTCGTATAAATAGATCCTCTTAAAATTGCACTCAAAATATTCTATAAATATAATAAAAGCGAAACAAATGAGTTATCGAGATGCGTTTGAAAAAATGCCATAAAGTTCGAAATGGTCGTTAAAAGAAAAGAAAAACAAAGTCGCGAATATCCTACGCAATATTTTTTATGCAAATTAAACAATAATTGTACGCTAAGCCTTCAAAAAAAGCCGACGGACCGCTCCGTGTATGATTTTATACTTGACTGTATTTTTTATATTTTTTTTTTATTTCAAATCCATAAAACAACTATTTTGAATGACTATGGCTGGCCACTAGGTTTTGCGTAGGTAAACAGTAAAACAAGCTCCATTTTTATTTGGGTTTTAAAATAGGCTTCGAAAAACTTAGGTTATAAACGGCAATCAAAATTTTTTTTTAACGCAGTTTTCTTTTTTTTATGCTTTGAGACGCACACACAGGTTTTTCATGCATTTTTACGATATTTTTTCCAAAAAGCGCTAAACCGGCAGTATTAAAACTCTTTCATAAAAATATGACTTAAGACTTAAGAACTTGGTTAACTTTGAGTTGTCTTATACGTCTGTTCAATATTGACTTTGTGGCCTAAGCGGCTTAAAAGTTATAATCTCAAACACGTCACCCATTTTTAACCCTTTATTTCCCAAAACTTTTTAATATTTTCGAAATCAATTGAATTTTTTCGTTAAAGTTGGGTATCTACTTAATTAAAGTTTCGCTTTTCTTGTTCTTGTCTGCCTAACTTATTAAAAAAGTATTGAAAAACGATAAATCCATTTTTCCATGAAATATAAAACTGTAATTAAACCGTTATTTCTGCTTAAAAATAATTGCCCTCGTTAGATTCTCTGACTAATTCCGCTGTTTAAAAGCACACAATATTTTGTCTTCCTACGGCTTACCGTTCAGAAGTTATAACGCAATCGGGCGGACAGGTGGACGCACGGACAACGTAACGATACTATAAGAGATCATTTCGTCTGTTCAATTTCGGCTTTGTTTTTTGAGATTTTCTCTCAAAATTGAGAACTGCTCGTTTCACTAAAATGTTTCCAAGTTTGGCGACAAAATAAATCACACTAAAAATAAATCGAAACAAAAAAAAATTGGTTCGATTTGGCGTTCGACAGTAGAAATGTTTGCATGTGTAAGCGAGTTCAAATCAAATCTCCCAAGATCGGGAGATCGCATCTTTCGTGTTGAGAATTTTTCTAGAATTGCTCTTTTATTCTCAATGAAACATGCAAAATCAAATCTTTCAACAGAAAGAGCAAATCTTTTCTTCAATGAAACCGCTCTAAGTGATTAAAAAGTCGTAACTTTTTTAATCACCTAGCGACTTAGTGCACAGCTAAGGAACCTCTAAAAACTAAACTTAAGGCCAAAACACTTCTTCTGTACTTCTGTACACTCTCTGTGTACAAAGCTGACATAATGCTTTTAGGTCACATGTTTTTAAGCCTTAAATTTTAAGCTAGGAAGCTGAAATTTGGTGCATAGGCTCTTTGTTATCCGAAGCAATACAAGTGCTTCGGATAACAAAGTAAATCCGCCCACAGACACGCCCACAATCGGTGTAAATGTGCAACCACCTCCAGAGCTGTCAAAACTTTAAGTCTAACATCTTAAAGGCTGGAATTTGACATTTATTATCTCCTGGGGACTCTAAGGTATACAAAATAAAAAAAAAAAGCTTAACCTCCCCTGGTGGGCGGGGCATCGATTTAAAAGACACATTTTCAAATGCGTTTTATGCATCGATTTAAAAGACACATTTTCAAATGCGTTTTTCCAATATTTTTGCTCCAAATTGAAAAAAAAATTACTTAGTATAATATGTAGAAAGCACTTAATTCTACATTTTGTGCATAGAAGATTTTGGGCCACGCCCATATTTGAAAGCAAATTGAAAAAAACATTGAATATTTCATAAAAACGCAATTTCTACAGGCCTTAAGCCTAATTTATGAAAGAATAAAAATAAAAAAAGGGATTTTAGGTAAACGAAACTCCGTTCTAGAGCTCACTTTTGCAAAATTTTTAGCCACGCCTCCTTTCTAGGGGTCGAATCCGCAAACATTTTAAATTTGAACCAACAAATTTAATTTTTGCGTACATTTTAGCGAAACTTGGAGATGTCTATGCTAATATTGATAGTTTTTAACAACGGCGGTTGGATCACGCCTTTTTTCGAAGCTTGCAATAACCACATATCGTACACAAATAAAAATAATAACAGTAATTTACAATGCGGAATAGGATAGGGTATAACGGACTGTAAATTCTATATACACACTGTAGCACAAACTCACTGGTGATAGTTAGAAAAGGTCTAACGAGGTTAAATCGCACGATTTCAGTGGCCAGTTCACGACACCTTCACGAGAGGTGACGTACCCTCAAATCTCTTGTGGAAATTTAAATTTGTGACGTGAGATGCGTGGTATATAGCGCCGTTCTGTTAAGCCACATGCCGCTAGTTTCCATTTAATCAAATTCAGACCAGCAGAAGTTGGTGATCATCGACCAATAGCGCTCGCGCCAACGTCGTTCTCAAAAAAATATGAGCCAATGACGTTTTAATGGATTTGTTAAAATAGACTGAAGAAATGACAACCAATTTAGCTTCAACAGTAAGCTGCTATCAACCCTGAAAGCTAGAAAGTCCCAATTAAAAGACTCTTTAGCTAAAATACTCTGTTTTAGCAGTGGGCGTGAGCTGTGTTGTATGTAGCGCCGTCCTGCCGATACCACTGTTCTCATTATCGAATTCATGCACAAAGACGTTCGTAATCATCAACCAACCAATCGCTCTTTGTTGACGGTGATGGCCTTGCAAACGTCGTTCTCAAAGTAATATGGATCCATGACATCTCCATTGTTCGCGCATGTTGTTCAAGGATAAGATCCTTTATGTTGATTTGTCAAAAAAGACTGAATTTATAATAATAATTTTTACAAAAAATGTAGGTTCTACAATATGGCCGCTATAAACTGTCGAAATTCGAAAGTCCCTATTGGAGAACCCTTTAGTTAAAAAACATTTTTAAGCGAACTGTAATAATCGATATTTTCTAAAGTCAAATTGACATAAGTAAGAGAATCTATCTGGATTATTTAAAGAACGTCCTCGTGTTGATTACTTGTAGGAGGGTAACAAAATACAAGCTTTAAGCTTTGTTAATCTGAACCAAAGCATATTTTAAGCATATAATAAATCCATAACTGTAAAAATTTGAAACGAAAATGTCAAAATTATTTTTTTCTGTTGCCCAGTGTTACCCTAGTGGCGTTTTGGCTTGTTTTTTTTTATAGGTCATTTTTACAGGTTATACCAGCCGTCTAATTAGAGATGCGAAACAAAAGATGGAAAAAAATTATTTCCTCATTTTCCTACGTTTTGTCGGTACTTTCCAACTTCCTCAGGGCACGATTATTTGTATACATATTGAACACTTAACAGCTGAAATTATATAAATATGAAATTATTATAATTTAAACTTAGCACTTAAACTAATTGACAAAACTTTTAATAAATAAAAATAAAAAAGCAACCTATAAAGAACTTAAATTATGTTTCTTAACGTGTGGAATTTCTAATTTGTTTTATTATTTATTTTGCCACATAATTTGAGTTTTATTGGTTATTTTAAATTTAAGACTAATAAACGTCCCCTAAGGAAGTTTAGTGATAAATCCTCTTATTTCCATTTTACTTTTTTACATATGTATGTGGAACTTAAATTCTAGTAGAATTTAAAAAAATAATTTATCTTTTCAGCTTATGAATTCCGAGCGTCTATCGATCTTCGCTTCTGACTTGCAAGTTTGCTTCTTGTTGTTCGAATCACTTCGTGACCACTTAAAGTTCCAACTAGAAGCTTACTTGAAAAAGCTTTCGGAAATAATTGCTAGCGACAATCCGAAAACACCCTACGAAATGCGGGAGCTCGCTCTAGACAATCTCTTGCAACTGTGGCGAATCCCAGGGTTTGTTGCTGAACTCTACATAAACTATGATTGTGATCTATACTGTAGCGATATATTCGAGAATATAACAAAACTGCTCTCCAAATATACACTTTCTGCAACGAATGCAGTCTATAGTACACACCTACTTTCCATGGACACACTTTTGTCTGTCATCGAAATAATCGAAAGAAATTGTGTTGCTGCAAAGAGTGGAGGAGGGGCGAATGTTCCACCGCCGCCGTCAAATCGCCATTCCCGGCAGAATTCCGGCCTAGAAGGTATCGTAATTGAACCGGAGCTAAACGAATCTGGTGCAACAGACTCATCAATGGTCGTGGAGAATATATCGAAGTTTATTAACACCTCCACTCGCATCAGGACACACTCGCGGTCACAACAAATTTCCAAAGAGCAACTTAACGATGTGAAGAACAAAAAACGAGTTCTCACCCAGGGCACGGAGCTATTCAATCAACGCCCAGACAAGGGCATTCAGTATCTTCAAGAGAACGGAATCTTAAACACCATACTCAACCCGAGGGAGGTGGTACTCTTTTTGCGTGAGAATCCCGGTTTGGATAAGAAAATGATTGGCGAGTACATTAGCAAGAAAAAGAACGTGGAGAGTAAGATTCTGGAGAATTTCGTTGAAAGCTTCGACTTTGCTGGTTTGAGGGTTGATCAGGCACTACGATTGTACTTGGAGACATTTCGACTGCCCGGTGAGGCTCCGTTGATATTCTTGGTTCTTGAGCATTTCGCTGATCATTGGCATGTAAGTTTTAGCATATCCTTTTGTTTTTCAACCAATTATGAATGTATTCCTCTTGTTAGAAACAAAACAACGAGCCGTTTGCCAACACAGATGCGGCTTTCAGTTTAGCCTACGCTATCATTATGTTAAACATGGATCAACATAACTCGAACGCAAAGCGCTTGAATGTTCCGATGACACCTGAGGACTTCTTCAAAAACTTACGCGGTCTTAACGGTGGCACAGACTTTGATCAGGAGATGTTGGCTAATGTTTTTAGCTCTATCAAGTAGGGCTTCCTCTTAACGGGTTGGGCAAACCACTCATTGGTTTTATTTTCAGGAATGAAGAAATAATTATGCCTGCGGAACAAACCGGAATCGTTCGAGAGAACTATTTGTGGAAGGTACTCTTGCGGCGCGGAGTAGGGTCAGATGGTGTTTTCAACCACGTGCAGGACTCGGCTTATGACAAAGAGCTGTTCCACATCATTTGGGGAGCGTCACTAAGCGCTCTCAGCTTTATGTTCGACAAGAGCAGCGAAAATGGATACCAACGCACACTGGCAGGTAAGTGACTAGTGCAAAATAAGCAAACACTTTAGCTTACGACTGATTCTCCCCTTTTTAGGATTCGCAAAGTGTGCAGGTATCGCAGCATTCTACAATCTTCACGAAGATTTCGACGCACTTATCCTTACATTATGTAAATTTACCACATTGCTCAATATCCAACCGGATGCGACGAATGATATTGTGCTCGCAGTCAATTTTGGTCTGAATCCCAAAGCCCAGTCATCCATGAAGACGGTGTTCACTCTATTGCATGATTATGGTGATTGCCTTCGTGAAAGTTGGAAAAGCATACTCGAGGTGGTCGTTCAGCTGTTCCGCTTAAAGTTGCTACCTAAGTCCTTGGTGGAGGTCGAAGACTTCTGTGAGCCAAACGGTAAAGCGGCGCTTATTCTAGAGAAGCCAAGTCAAAAGCCCGAAGCAGGACTCTTCAGTAGTCTTTACTCGTATCTAAGCTCTGAAGGTCAACGAGAGCCGACATACGAAGAGCAGGAGTTTATTAAAATTGGAAAAAAATGCATAAAGGAATGCCAACTAGACCAGATGATCCAGGAGTCAAAGTTCGTACAATTCGAGTCGTTGCAGGAGCTGCTCAAGTTTGTGCTCACCCTAATCAAACCTCCGAATGCCCACAAATCGGTAGGCCTTCCGTACTCCGAAGACATTGTGGTCTTTTGGATGGAATTTCTGGTGAAAATAGTTATTCACAACCGAGATCGGATGATTCCGTTGTGGGGCCCCGTACGGGATCAAATGTATTTGCTTCTCATGGGTGGATCATCGTGTGGATACGATTATCTTCTCAACAGAAGCATTGTAGCCATTTTGAAATTGGCTATCTACCTAATGCGCAACGAGGAACTATGTCCAATTGTATTGCAAAGCTTAAAGATGTTGCTTATGCTGAAGCCAAGTGTGATTTTCAGAATTTCCAAGCAAATCTCGATTGGAATCTATGAATTGCTAAAAACCAGTGCTCAGAACATACACTCCGAGCTTGATTGGCAGATCATTTTTACGATTCTAGAGTGTGTAGGGGCTGGAGCAGTACCACCTGAGTTCGAGGATGCGTTGCCACCGCCTGGAACAAAGTCGGACGGTGCTCTGAGCAGTGAGGAAGACTCGGGCTTGCCCGATCGTGGCTACATATCAGATTCAGAAGTTACTGTCAAACAGCAACAAGCTGTGGTAGCCAACTCGGCCACCAGTACTCCCTTCCCAAGTCCATCGGCAGAGAACTGGATTCTCGTGAACAAGGACAGCGAACTGACGCTGAGCTCAAGACCACAATCGCCGCCACTGCCAAGCACTTTGGTCTACCCATGCAAGTTGGTAGAGCACTCCCCATTTGCGCTGTTTAAATGCTGGGACAGTTTGGCGTTCATTGTGCGCAACGTAGCCCACATAACTCCATACAACTTCGAGTCGTGTGTTCGGTGTATTCGAACCTTTGTGGAGGCATGCCGAGATGGTGGATTGAAAACCCGCCAGAGGCTCAATAAACCGGCGAATCACAAAAAAAAGTCAACAAAGAGAGATAAAAAGTCGACAGATCACAGCAGCGACAGCGAAGACGACGAGCTAAGCCAACGCTATGAAACACTATCAATCCAATTGCTGGACCTGATGTATACACTGTATACGAGAACAGCGCAGATCTTCCGCTGGTGGGCAGAAGAGGGATGTGCGGTTCCCCAATGTTCAGCACTTTGGGCTCAGGGATGGTGCCCCTTGTTACAGGGCATTGCACGCCTGGCCATGGATCGCCGGCGTGAGGTGAGAACTTACGCTATTTCGTGTTTGCAGCAAAGGGCTTTGCTGGTCCACGACTTGCAAACCTTAAGCGGATCAGAGTGGGCCAGTTGCTTTAAGCAAGTTCTGTTTCCCCTGCTTAATGAGCTCCTGCCAGAGAGCACTTCGATCAATGGTATTGATGGAGTCCTACTGGAGGAGTCCCGCATAAGAACGGCAACCATCATGTCAAAAGTTTTCTTGCATCACTTGACGCCCTTAATAGAACTGGAAACGTTCAATGAACTCTGGCTGGAAATTCTAGACTATATCGAGAAATTCATGAAAGTCGGCTCCGACATGCTGTACGAGCAGATGCTGGAAATCCTTAAGAACATGTTGCTGGTAATGCATTCGGTCAGAGTTTTCCACTGCAACGATGGAACATTGCATGTCCCGTTATGGGAATTGACCTGGAAGAGAATTGACGAGTTTTTACCCAACTTACTCGAAGAGCTTTTCAGCGATGAAGGTAGATGAGAATGGTTTAAGGGAAATAACTGGGATAAAAAAATTTTATTTGCAGGAAAACGTCCTCAAATGATGTCGCAAATAAGTGACCACAACGTTGCCAGTGTTCCACAGGTCACAATACTACCACAAACCACCGCTGGGAATTCTCTTACCAATGGTGAAGTGATAGTTCCCAGGGGTTATCCTGTGGAATCGTTGGGATCTCCAAAATCCAGCATTATCTTGCAACCACCAACAGATATTGCACCGGGACAGTCATTTATATTGGGACAGGTAAGACGTTAAACATTTGATAAATTGAAATACATTTTTTGGGCTCGTTAGATATAACGGGACAAATCGAATATATTCTTCGACCCATAAGGAGTTTTTTTTTAGTTTTTCCCGAATGAAGCTAGAATCTGTTGACATATTAATTTTCAAGCGAAGATCCTCTAGATTTCCTATCCAAAAAAGAAACAATTTTTAACTGTTAGTTCCGTGAAATTACATACCGCGAGGAAGTACTATTGCGGAAGAGCATTTATATGAGTAAGATTTTCTTATTTCGAGGGTTTTTAAAGTGGGTTGCCGAAATAAGGCATAATATTGACATATGCTTGATTTCGGAAACCCACTTTCATTTTAAAAAGGTTTCGGGACCCAAAAAAAAAGGTTACGTCGACTATCATTATTATTGTCACACTCATCATCCTTAAGAAAATTCGAGAGGCGGATTCTCTTTCAACATTAAGCATTCCAAAAACGCAGAAATAGAACTGGACTAAATGCAAATAAGCTCAGTCGCCGTAATGACTTAGATTCTACAACTCACTTAGATTACAACTTCGCGTCGAGCTATTTTCCCCCGCAGTATCGACTGGCGGATGACGGTCTTACTCCCCTCCCTCCTTGACGCACTTGGGTCAAACTTTGTCATCGGCGGCGACTTTAACGCGACAAATACTTTATGCGGCTCACGGTGCAATTCAACAAAAAGCAGAGTATTCCTCAAAGCAAAACGTGGCGTGGCTTTCTTATTGACGGGAAAGCCAACACATTGGTCAACCGACAGAAATAAAAGACCTGACCTCGTCAACAACTTTATCGCTAAAGGAGTGCCTCGTTACCTTTAGACCTCGCACCGCGTTAGAAGAACGCTTTGATCTGTGCTCAGATCACTCGACATTTCCTTAAACAATCGGCGGAATCCTAGTGAAAAAAGAAAAAGTGCCTAGCCAACTGGGACGGCTTTAAAAAATACTGCAAAGAAAACAGAACCGATAAACAAAACCGATAAAGGGACAAATTATTTACCTTGAAAAGCCGTGAAGTTCTTTAAGAAGTCACACTCAGCGCCATTAAGAACACTTATTCGTTTGGCTTCCTAAGACTAAATTTCGGGGTGGCTCGGGTATATAGTCGCTTTGATCAGAACAGTAAGGTATTAACGGACAACTTTGACACATTCTCCTCCATAAATTCATTTTACATTTAATGAGTGTTTTGGTTTTTCAAGGCTGACAACCAGACTCCAGGTGCTGCAATACGTCGCCATTTTGTTAGTCATCAGCTGCAATCCATCTACTGTGTCCGCTTAAAATAACATGTCATCAGCGTATTTTAGTCGGGGATACTAAGTCGATCGAACTCGATTCCATCTCCTACCTACAGTGTCCAAGGTCCTATTGTAAAATAAGATAACAGCAGAGTTCTTTACTTCATCCGCAAAAAATATTCAGCATAGCACTTATGGGGAGAGAAAGCTCCTACCAGTGCGGTCACTGCGTTGTCTTAGTGTGCCACGATAAATAGAAAAATACAATTTTTTCCCTGAAATGTAGAGAAAATGAGAAATTTAACGCTACCTCCCTGCGTGACCGACGTACTATAGAGCCTAAGGCAGACTGATTGACTTGACCTTCATTCCTTTCAACAGAAAAGCTTCTTTGCAGAATTTAGCTATTGGGGCTCTATATTAACCCAAACCCTAATATAAACTCTATAGTGTAGGGTTCGTTGAGGCTTCACTACGAAGATCGATAAAGCTTCATGCCCTAAATTCTTTTCTACCTTATCTTAATAATTGCAGGCAAACATCCCCATTCTAATTCCGCAACAACCTTCAACTATGAACACTGGAAGTCCACTGTTGCAGCAACCTACACCACCAACTGTTCAACCCATTCCAATCGTTGCGTCCGCAGCTTTAATGAATCAAACAAATACCGTCAGCTCGGTGGCACCATTTGTTGCCTCATCCACCGACATCAAACCCGACCCATCGCAGTTTCAAGAGGACTTGATAATCTCACCGCAATCAAGCCAGACAAAAGAATCCAATATAGAACCGATCACCACAGCTGCTGCACCACCAGTTTCCTATGGGGTTCAAAGCGGAGGATACGAATTCTCAATAGAACTGCCCGAAACACCACCACCATCATCGATTGCGAGTGCCCAGGCTTATTCGTCACAAATGATTATGCAGGAGCAGTATGCCGAATATTATCAACACTTTCAGCGGCAGCAACAACCACACCAACATCAAGACTCAACACCGGCCAATGTTAGTTCACCAAACGACTCTGGTCCACATGTGCCAATAAGTAGTCAATATCCCAGCCTCAATAAGCTGCCGAACTCATCGATTGTGCATAGTTTCTCTCCGGTGTACGTTCAATCAGAACCGCCGCAATCAGGATCAGACATCTATGCCGAATATGTACAGAACCCCTATAACCTAACTCTCCAACAGCAACAACAGGCTTTAAGTAAGAACAATGAGAAAACCTCGCCTGAAGCGCTACCACCTGTAGCAAACGTTTTCCAATCCGTAAATTACTTCGGAACTAATGTCGATCCTAATTCCATCCCGCCTGGGTCGGAATTGCTCTTCGGACAGCCCTAGAAATACACGGGCAAGTAATTGGCCTTGATTTATATTTTAGTCTTTATTTTCCGATTAAGATGTTTCGGTGGCGTTGCATCCTGGCGCAAGACATTCCAAAAGTGCAAGGGAGCACCGCAGACGCAAGCAACTGTTATATTTTCCTTTTCTTTCCTACTTTTTCTTCTGTAGTAGCTGTTAAATAGTTTTATGCGTTTGATTACGCCTCCATGTTTTGTTACGTTTTTTTTTTAAAACCATTTCTTCCCCTTAATCCCATCCCTGTAAGCGGCGTTTATTCATGTATATAGTATTCAAATAAAAAAAATTAAAGATAAAACAACAATTCGGGAAAGAGCGGAAAAAAGAAAATTTATGCAAAAATTAAGGAAAATTATTTAGTCAATTTTATTTAATAATGATTATACAGTACGATTGCAACCAGGAGCGAGTATATATATATATTTAAAGCTAAATGATATAAAAAAAATTAAACTAAAACTAAATAAATTTTAAATTGTGTAAATTGGTGAAGTTTGGTTTTGTTTTTTAATTGAAAAGTCTGCTTCAAAGAAAAAAAAGGAGGAGTAGATGACGTACATTCCACGCCCTTCAAATAGTGACACAATCACTATCAAGAAGAAAGAACAAGAGTATAACTTATTAGTTAAAAACAACGAAACGTAGGTATACAACAAGGGCTAATCATAGTCCATTATTTACGTAACATCAAAACACTGATGTCCTAGAAAAAAATTGCCAAAATGGCCAGAACGTACCATAATATGAAAATTTTGGCATATAACATTTTTTAGGAAGGAAACCACTTGGAGCTATTTAATTTGCGAAATTGCTAAGGAACCTCGGTTTACCTTTACATAAACCAAGTTTAGAACGTCTTAGGTGGAAAATATATTAGAAACAAACTTCTGTGTTCTTCAAAAGACGGTGTACTTTTAGCGATATAAAAAGTTAAGTGAAACAAATTTAAGAAACGTATATTTTATTTTTATTTGATTGACATTATGTAAAGAAATACCCAATATATTTTCCTTTGAATAATATTAAATAATATGATGGAAAACTCGAAGTCTTAGTAGTTTTGTGTTTTGATGAGTTAAGTCTGGAAAAAATAATAGAAACAAACTTGTTTTTGTTTTTCTTTTAAAATTTTAACAGCTGGTAGCATTATTAGTTTATAGTTTTTTTTTACTTGGTTGTCGATCCCTTAATCTCTCAATTATTTCACAGTTTGATCCCATAGAATAAATGATCTTAGTAAAGGTATCAGAATTTATTGAATTTATTGGAAGCACAGATTTTATTTTTTATCCGAAAAATTTATCCTATCCCAAACGCTAAAATCTGAAATCAATAGTTATATTTTCGCCTTTACATTTAGTCATCCTCAATGTGTATTTTTAATCGAATTCAAAGTCTTTTGGTCCCTGACGAAGACTTTCCATAAAAGCCAAGAGGCTAAGAGGCGTCTCAAATGACCGTCATAGACGTTTTTCAAGCGAAGGTATCGGTTAGCGAAAATCAGTCGCTTTAATTTTGTTTGCCCAGTTATGGAATATTTCGAAGGCTTCTTCCAGGATGAGCTGTTCCTCTTAATCTGTTTCTTATAGTTTGACTTGTTATTCCTAGGCGCTTTAGTTAAATTTTAAGTTCTTCTGGAGGAAAGAAACGACTTCTTCTTACTTGCTCGCACAGACTTTTTTTTAAACCGATTTAATTTTTTTTATTCTTTACCTCTTGTTAGAATAAAAAAGCTTTTATATGTAAAGACTATAATCGATGGCAATTAATTCCTTCTTTAAAGGACTTCTTCAAAGCCCGCGCTGCTTTATTTATTGTGTATTCGCCTTTTTTTCTATTTCTTTTTAACAACTCCCGCACTAACTTAAACACAATTTTGACTTCAGGATTTAATATTCTGGAATATTTCATGCAGCAAACAACAAACCAATACGCCACTTAGTATAAAAGTTTTGGTGATAAAAGCTTAAAAACAGCATAGACAGCTACAATGTTTTGTTTCTATAATTTTTCCCCTGGAAAATTCAGCATTAGGGAAAAGAAAAATAATTTTAACTTTTTTGAGTAGGTATTGTTAGCTGTTATGTAACATTAAAATCTAAAACATATCGTATCGGACAGACATACATTGTATACCTTTGTTTCTTTTATTTTTTCCATCACTGCATGTATCTTCCCAATCAACCTGTGTTTGTAATTGGTTACACAGAAATATTACACAGAAATATTACACAGAAATATTCCTTCTGGTCCTTGCTTGGGATCAGAAGGAATATTTCAGAAAAAAAGTACTGCGGTAATTTATTGGTGTTAAATTAAGAAAGGGGGCATCTGCAAAATTTACCTTAATCTATTTTAACCTTAGTAAACTTTGAATTTGAAGCATGCTAAGTTTTACGTTTTCAAATTTCTCGTACACAAGTTATTCTCATTTCTTAACCTTTTGGGATAAATCTCTATACTCAAGCAGGGCCGCCGAGAGAAAATCCAGGCCCGGGGTAGCCATGTACGAGTCCCTTTTTTCAATATTTTTGAATGAATTCAAAATTTTGCGATTGAGCCTAATAACGCAACACCTCAACACCGCATCACCCATCATCAGCAGGTGACAAAATGCCAATTTTGGAGCTTTTTTACATATTTTTATGCTCTGTACTTGGGTCCAACAACAAAACCCACATGCACATCAACCTTTATTTTCTGCCTTCACCATCGCAACCGACACCGACATCGTGGCGAGGCGCGCTAGCGACGGGACGGACGAAACATAGGTTCAACTAGATACTAGACCATTCGTGTGCAGGTCTTTCCACTGATGCGTGATTTTGATCCATAACTTAAGGAGCGAGCACCCTTATAGCTGCCTTCACATATAACGGCCCCAGAGTCCACACATAAGATCAACATGTGAGTCGATTGGAGGTAGAGTTGCTTCCGACAGTAACATTAGCAAATTGTAAACTGTAGTAATGCTGTTTTCTGGAATTTTTTTTAGGTATAGAGGAGGTATGGGATTTCTCGGGCCCTTGGGAATTCCCGGGGGTAATCCACCCGTTACCCCCCCCCCCCACCCCTCGGTTGCCCTGTACTCTACGTATAGTCTATATACACAATATGTATGAGCATACCTACCCAAATAAGGCTCAATTTTTGGTGAGACAAACGGTTCATGTTTACTTGGGATATGTACGTAGTACATTTAGCCGTAATCAAGACCGGCGCCCAACATCTTTTGTCCATAGATTAATATAATAATCTTGAACAATAAAATACAAATTAAAAAAAAAAAGCACCTCCCGTGACAATGATTGAACATTGCCGTGACCAGGATTCGAACCTGGGTTACCACGGCCACAACGTGGGGTCCTAACCACTAGACGATCACGGCTATCGAGGTGTTAGAAGAGCGCTTGTCAGATGCACAACATACTGTTAGCTGGTACTAAATCCAAATAAAAAATTTCATTAGATACTGGAAATAAGTAAAAATAAGCAGTGGAAGGGAGAGTTTAAATGACTAATTAAATCGTTATCTGAATGGCACGTCAGTCGTGAAAGAAAAGAAAGCGTTTCGACTTTTCTATTGCTTTATTTTGAAATACATTAAAATGACGACGTACCTATCTATCTGATGAATAATATAGCTAAGACAAACAATGCAGTGAGTTTGTCTATAAGACACTTGCATGGAATTGACAAGGTTGATTGTGCACATGGCGTTGGTGACTTGCACTTGGCCATTAAAAAATAAGCAAGGGGTCATATTTATCTCATTGTACAGGACGGACGAAAGGTACAGAACAAGGTCTTTCATTATTGGTACCTATTGTACCAGCATAAGTTGGCCGTAGGTTCAAGTGGAATTTGTTGGATTTTTATACCCTATTCCACAGGAATGGAGTATATTAAGTTTTATACAGGCGAAAATGCAACATAGAGAAATAATAACGATAGACCCCAACCCCTTAATGGCATATGATCGAGACCGAATTCTGAGTCGAATGAGCCATGTTCGTCCGTCCATCCGTCCGCTAGCTAGAAAGCTGAAATTGTACGTAATTGTACGTAAGCTTTCTGCCATCCGAAGCAATACAAGTGTTAAAATTTTTTCAAATCCGTCCACAGACACGCCCACAATCGGTCTAAATATGCAACAACCTCCAGTGCTTTTAAAACTGTAAGACATCGTGAAAAGCTGAAATTTACTTATTAGCATCTTTTTATGATTATAAGTCATAAAAAAAGTCCGCAGACCGCCCCTTGTGGGCGTGGCATCGATTAAAAGAGCAATCTTTCAAATGCAATTTGTTCAATATTTTTGTTCAAAATCGAAAAATTTTTCCTTAATTTATTATGTAGAAAATACTATTTTCTATGTTTGGTTCATACAAAGTTTTGGGCCACGCCTACATATAGAGGCAAAATATAAGAAAAACCTATAATCTTCCAAAAAATATGTCTTTCAACTGCTTTTTAGGCTTACTTAGGGCAGGATAAGAAATAAATTTCAGCACATAAGATACAACGTATACTAGTCTAGATTTCGCTCATACAAAGTTTTTGGCCACGCCCATCTTAAGAGCCGATTTTAAATAATTATTGAATTTGAACCAAATATTAAATTTTTGCGTACATTTTAGCCGCAAACTTGGATATTTCTATGCTTATATTGATTTTTGGCTCTATTAGCTCGATATGCCACTCCCCTTTTAAAAAATTAAATAAAAAACCTTATAAAAATTTTTTTTTTGGTTAATTTATGATTCACAAATTCACAGACGGACTGAAGCTAATACATATGCACTCTTGCACTTACTCACTGATTTTATCCTAACATGTGGGTATGTAGGTACATTATATTGATTTGGGTGTCCTGATTCCTTTCCTAAAAGGTATAGGTATGCTATAAAAGTTGTCCGCTGCTATTAACCTTCTTCAATAACCTTTCAACCTTCTGAATTATTGTTGTTTTCGTGACTTTTCCCACTATAAAAAAGTTGCTTACTCTAGAAGTCAAAGAATTTCAAATACGTATAGGTAGGTATGTAGAAACTTAAGCCCCGCGGGGTTAATGCTAAAAAAAGGCCCTGCCTACATGTTTGGCAGGCGCCTGTGCCCAGGTACAATGGTGTAAATAGTGTAAAGTTGCACTCTTTATACCCGATCCATCAGGGTAGATATACGTATTTATTTTAATGCAGTTTGAAATACAGTGAAATAATCATCGTTGACCCTTAAGACCATCGAGAGGCATTTCCGTCTGTCTGTCCGTATATGTGAACTTTTTAGGTCTTTAAAATTGAGACCGAAAGTTGAAACTTGGAGTGTACCTACCTTGTTTCTCATTATGTAGGTACAGACAAATTAAGAAAATCGATAGGATGCGCCACGCCCACAATTGACTTGGATGTCAAACATTTACATTTTGTTTCAAAATGCCTTTTGATCAAATCAAACTCATTGATCAAAAGGCAAAAGGCGTTTAACCAATTCAAACATGTTAGATCTTTAAAACCGTATTTATCTGAAAATCGAAAAAAAAAATTTTATGACAAATATTAAAGATATAACGATTACCTAAGCTTAATGCATGAGCCAGCCTCCTTAAAAAGTTGAGTTCCGCCCACTTCAAGAGAGCGATTTAAGGAGAAACACTGTTTTTTTTAAGCAAATAATATTTGCTTTCAACGAATATTCTCATGATTCTAACGAAATTAGAATAAATAAAATTTTTTTTCGGCCAACGCCCATTTTTAGGGGCGTGGCTAATACAACTAATTGACATAATGTACAGGGATTCAGGCCAATAATCTTTTAAATTTGGTGTTGCAGGGTAAAGAGGGTCGGGTATTTATAAGTTCGTTACAGCGACGAACTCCTGCAGTTACTAACTACTATTGTTTTTTAGTATATCGATTCGGAACCTATGTCCTGTTGGGCCGAGAATCAGGTGTTAGGATTAGGTAAAGAACATCTCCGACGCCAAGAAAACTCATGTCAAGAAAGCTTAAAATTTTCACCTCTATGTAAGTTATTTTTTTTTTACTTTTTGAAGGAATTTATTTATTATAACAAGTGAGTAAGTGCAAGAGTCTGTGACAAACTTCTATATATCCGACCCTATATACCATGTAACATCAAATCTTAAAGTTTCTTCGCCCGAATTCATATATTATTTGTAAAGGCCACCTCCCAAAAGTGGGCATGGCCTTAAAATTAAAATCAATTAATTGTAATTTCTGTGAATTGTATTTCACTGTGTTACAAACTATGCAATAAAATTAATATACCCTCGGTCGGGCACTGCGAGGAATTGTGCGCATTCCTAGTCAGTAATATGTATTAGAAACCTAGCTAAAGTTTTTTAGTTTTTCATAACCACGTGCGGAATTGAAATCCATTCACGGATTAATATGTGCCAATTGAACATTCGTGTTTGGTTACACTTATAAACTTTGCTGTAAAATTTATAAGTTTATCATCAACGTTAGTCGAAAAATGTGTTCTGGGTAGATAATATTGGCTCACCCACTGAGAAGCAAATGAACAGATCAACTGTTTAAATCAACAACGATTCAAAATAAATCCCGAAGTGTCTCCACCTGACAAATGCAATGACATTTCCTAGTAGTGAGAAAACGATTTCGTTGTAAAAATCCGAAAAATAAACGTTTTTGTGACAGAACTGTACGACAGTTTCCTTTTTCGAATCGCAAACTGTTATTAAGGTGTGCGAATCTCTAAATACAAATGTAAAGTGGCATAAAAGAGGTCTGTGAAAAGTGTTAATAAGATTTATTTTTAATTACCTTTGCTGAGAGGAATAAGGCCGAATTAATTTTTGAACTAGTTCTTGTGAGTGGAAGTGCACACCGATAGTAAATATTGTGGACCTATCCAAGTGACCGAAATTGTGTGTAAGGTACTACGTACATCGTTATACATCGTGTTTCCTAATTCGATGGCAATACTTTGGGATATGATTCTTGGTAATAATTGAAAAAAAAATCATTCTACAGTATCAGCCTATTTCTAATTTTGATATTAATTATTGGGAATTTAAGAAAACACCTACTTTAATGTACCTTGACCCATACTAACACAAATATCTCAGCTAATACTTACAACAGGAACTTAATTTAAGATTTTTTTTAGTACTTCCTTAAGCTGTGTTAAAACAAAATTAATGGCTTTTTTAACTTTCGAGAAATTTGCTCTTAAGTTGGATCCTTTTTCCCTGCCCATTTTATTTTTTTGACTTCAAGGCACTTTTTTTTGCAAAAAATACGTTATAAACATATCGGTAAATTTTTTTTCTGGGGAACCTAATAACACTTTACAAAAATTGATACAACAAGGTACCTGAAAAACACACAGATTTTACGATACTTGGGAAAAGCCGTAGCAGGGAAAATTAAAAAAAGTCGATTCATAGTTTTCAATTCCCATTATTCGGAATAAGAATTCTGTTTCATCATCATTTTATCATTTTCGAAATGCCGCTTATCCTTTAAAAGGGTCGTGGAGCGAGGGTGGCTAAATGGTCCTGCCATCTTTCTCGATCCTCCGCCACCAACTCAAGAGACTCCGGCGCAATCCCAGGCGGGACTCAGAGAGGTTCTTTACCTGATCCCAATCCCACCACCTGTTTCTTAGCCTACCAGGGGGCGGCGCGCTCGCATCTTGGCTAGCATGACCTGTCTAGGAAGTCTGTCCAGGGGGCATGCGAACAACGTGTCAAACGGAGAAGTAGCTGCTCAACATTAAGATTTCTCACTCTGTCCCTTAGAGTAACACCAGCAACGCACCTCAGGAATCTCATTTCGGCAGCTTGTACCCGCGATCTAATTCTTTCGGTCATTACCCAAATTTCATGACCATAGATGGGGGTCGGAACGAACACTGAATTAAAAACTGAGATCTTTGCTTTCACTCCAAGCTCACCTTTCCTGATGACCGGCCGGCGCAGTTCCTTAACTATTGCTCCAGCTTGGTCAATTCTACAGGACAACTCAGTATCACTCCTCCCATCTTTCGTGAAAAAGACCCCGAGATACTTAAACTTCTCCACTTGTTTTATTGGAACTCTATTTACATTGCACAGAAGTTCGGGAAACAACCATCACTTCCGATTTGTTCACGTTTACTTTCATCCCAGCATCACCACAGACGGCTGCAAACCTATCCAGTGCTCGTTGAAGTTCCTCTTTGGATGATGCAAGGATGGCCAAATCATCTGCGAAAAGCAGATGGCTCATCCTGATGCCAGCCAATTCGAAACATTGCTCGAAAAGACTGCGCTTCACCACACGCCTTTTTCAGATCTACAAAAAACGCATAGACCGGTTTGGCATATTCCCAGGCCTTCTCAAGAATAACCTTCAGAGTAAAAAGCCGGTCGGTTGTGCCTCTGCTAGGCCGAAAGCCACACTGTTCTTCCCGTAACAAAGGCTCGATTACAGCTCTGGAACGCGTTTCCAACACCTTTGCGAATACGTTTCCCGGAAGACTCAAGAGAGATATGCCCCTATAGTTGGCGCAATCTCTCCTGTTCCCTTTTTTGAAAATGGGCACTATAACTCCCGTTTGCCAATCGCTAGGTGCCTTCCCGCTATCCCAGGCCACCTTAATGACACGTGTTAGCCATGTAACACTTTCTTCACCCATTGCCGTGAGCATTTCTGGTCGGATTTCATCAACTCCAGCAGACTTGCCAACTTTTAGCGATTTAATCGCTTCAGTGACTTCGTCTATTGTGAAACTATTCTCCGCCCTATTTTCGTCAGCAGTGGGAATGTCATCTTCAGTGCCCTGTTGGGGGTTGAGCAACTGCGAAAAGTGCTCTCTCCATCTGCGCAAGGCATCGCTCTCATTTAAAAGAAGTGTACCGTCCTTGGATTTAACCCCTTGAATGATATTTAACTTACTTCCTCTGAGCCGGCGAATGGTCTACCAAAATATATTGTTTGCAGATCTGTAATCGTGCTCCAACTTCTCGCCGAACTTTTTCCATGACTGTTCCTTGGCTCTTCTGACTGCCAGATTGGAAGGCCTTCGCGCCTCATTGTACCGGGCTCGAGAAGTTGAGTTTCTACATTGGATCCACGCAATGTAGACTCTCTTATTCTCTCTGATGGCTTCTTGGACTCCAGGCGTTTTAAACCAAGCAGTTCTTTTCTCACCACCAGCCGCTACCCCAAGCCGCTTCACTCCACAAACACTTCCTGCAGAGGTACTGCCGATAAAAACAGCTGCCATTCCTCCTCTACATTCAAAAGGTCAGTTGGAATTTGTTCAAACTTCTCCGAAACATGCTGTGAAAAACGCTCTCTGAAATCAGAGTCAGCATCCTGCTTTCCCACCGTATGCGGGTCACCAGTCTTGGTTTTCGCCTGGGTGGCAAAGGAATACTGTCACTGGAAAACAATTTACACAGCACTATGTGGTGATCAGTTGACAACTCAGCTCCCCTGAAAGCTCGAACATCACAAATCATTCTTTGAACACACGATGGTACAACAAAGAAATCAATCGGTGACTTCTGATTTAAACTGTGCTTGTACCATGTGTATTTGTGAATGTCTCTGTGTGGGAAAAAGGTGTTCATGATGGACAAGTTATTTGCACAGCAAAAGTCCAACAACTTCCCTCCGTTCCTGTTTTGATCCGGGTCACCGTGCCTCCCGATCACACTCCTCCAAGTAAAAATTCTGTTTTTGGTTTATATTTTTTTTTATGATTTAGTAGGTGACCAAGCAATCAAACCAGGTGCTCAAAGTGTCCCCCTCCTTTCATGCTAGAGCCCGTTTTTGGTTTGCGCTGTCAACGTTTATTGAAGCTTACTGCTGCCTTACTTGTGACGAGGCTTGGAGAATACGCTCATCTAAAGCATTTTAAGTTGATATTTCGGTAGAGTAAACAAGGTCTTGCATTCTCTCTCATACAAAGAAATCCATAATAGTAAGGTCCGGAGATCTTGCAGGTCAGTGAACTGGTCCATTTCTTCCTATCCAACGATCACCGTACTTTTCGTCTAGCCAATTCTTAACTATGCGACCGTAGTGGGCTGGGCCTCCTTCCTGTTGAAAATATGACGAAAATCGTTGAGTAAGTGGAACATCCTCCCATAGATCTGATAAATCATTGCGCAAAAACTCCAGATAGTTTGTAGAATTCAGTGTGGGTGGCAGTTTGAAGGGACCTATTTAGTTGTTTCCAATTACATCTGCCCACAAATTGATGCTAAATTTGGGTTGAAATGATGACTCTCTCCTTGTGTGTGGATTTTCCTCAGCCCATGTGTGTAGATTGTGAAAATTTGTAAAAATTTGAAACATCCCTAGTGAATTGAGATTCGTCCGTCCAAAGGATTCTGCCATTAAAACCATTGTCATTGAAGCTCCGCTCTAACAACCAGTTGCAAAACTCAAGTCTCGGCTCCAAAACATTTGGAAGCAGTTCCTGCACAGGTGTATGGTGGTATGGATACAAATTTTCCGTATGCAGGAGACGAAAAATTTTATGTGTTGAAACGTTGAACCGCAAAGATAAGCGCCTGATGCTGATTGATGGATCATTTGTAACAGCTTCCAGTATTTTTTCATCAACCGCAACTCTTCCTGGTGAAGCTCCTGCGTTAGGTCGTCTTGTTGAAACAGATCCCGTTTCCCGAAGCCTTCGAAACGAATTTCTAAATACACGGGGATTAGGTATTCTTCGGTAAGGATAGAGCAAATGGTATCTTTGCCGTGCTCTACTCCCATTGCACATCCCATAAACGTAGATAATATCCGCATATTCTTCATTTGTAAAAGATACTATTTCAAGTAGAGTTTCTAAACAACTGTTGTATAACCTCGGCTTCAAAAATTAAACTGATGGATTTAATTTTGTTTTCTAACCTTTTATACAATTTTCGTTAGGCAAATTTTCAAACTAGGCGCCCATCTCAAACTTAATCCTTTTTGAGATTTAACAGAAAAACGGTAAGGGAATTACGGTTTTATCAGGCAGTTTAATAAAAATGCATTCTCTAAAAACCTACGCAAATACATAGTCAAAAAATCGTTCTTATTGTCAACTGCGGTTATAAAAGTAGGTAACAAATCACATTTCCAACTTATACCTGCCGCGGCTTCGTGAAAATAATTTTTCAAGCCGCGGACTCCAAAGCCAAAAAATTTGGAATGAACAGGGAAAAAAGACCCGACCTAAGAGCAAATATCTTGAAAGTTAAAAAAGCCATTAATTTTTATTTAACACAGTTTAAAGAAATACTATCTCTTCTAAAATTTTAAATCTTAAATTAAGTTCCTGTTGTAAGTATTAGCTGAGATATTTGTGTTAGTATGGGTGAAGGTACCTCAAAGTTGGTGTTTTCCTAAATTCCCAATAAATGATATCAAAATTAGAGAGAGGCCCATACTGTAGAAAGATCTTTTTCTTCAATTATGTCCAAAAATCATATCCCAAAGTATTGGCATCGAATTAGGAAACACCCTGTATGTGCGATGGATTAATGACTTTTTCTCATCTTTCTTTACTTCGCTTTGGTTTAGCTGGTATTTAACAGGTAAGGCATGCGGTGCAAATAAAGAAAAAGGCCACACAACAATACAATTTTGATAACTTAACGCTAAACCTACCTGTTAGTTAAAAATTAAAACGACTAACTAACTCTGACTAATAAACATCATTATTGCGTGAACAAACACAGAGACGCTGAACTGAACCAACGATTTGCTTTGGTTACCGAAAAAGTAGGTACCTATCTGATTGTGAGTCACTGGCATCTCTCCATCCAGAATTAAGTCTTGTCTACCAAAACAATGCAATTCTATAGGTGAAGAAAGTGGTCCATCTACTCTGGATTGTAATAATGGCATTGTTGTTGTGAATAGCATTTATTTTCAATGTAAATTAAAAAAAAAAACACCCCCCGTGACAATGATTGAACATTGCCGTGACCAGGATTCGAACCTGGGTTACCACGGCCACAACGTGGGGTCCTAACCACTAGACGATCACGGCTATTGGGATGTTGTAAATTGTTGGCGTGATGAGCAATATAATTTTAGCTGATGTGCAATCCGAATAATGGATTTCATCAGACACCATAATGCGGCGCACAATCAAAAATGCGTTTCGTTTTTATGATATATTTTTCGTATATGTTGTCTACAGCCGGTCGTGTGTGAGATGTTATTTTTTCTATTCGCTGTTGCTGTGTTTAATAATAATTGTTATCACAACTCAGAAATAGGTAAACAAACGATTTCACAAAGTAAACAGTCGCTTGCCTTGTGCATTGTATACCCAAAATCCCTTAAGGGTTGGTTTCTGCGATTACATAATGCACCCTTTTAGTGCAGGCAACGAAGACGAATAAAAGTCAAGTATGAAGTTACCTATACATGAAGCGGTCCGTTCCGTGCGTGCGTCGGATTAATTAGGAAATCTCTATAGGTATTTTGTAGGTACATGTAGGTAGTTGAAGTAAATGTAAAATGTCAGATTTTTAAATTTATTTGAACTAGGTACCTATCGGTTGGCATTTTCCGTAGGAGCGCTTCTTCTATACAGTGCGAATCATTTGATTAGACGCACAAAAAATAGTTTCATAGATCCTGTTTTTTTTCTTATTCTTTTCATCTGTGTGCAAACAAGTGTATTAAGCAGAAAGGCAAGTTAGTACTGAGTAAATTAAACATAAACACATGCTTCGTGAGAGACACCTAACGGTGATTTTCCAGCCTTTTGTCTCCCATGTGCAAAAATGACTGCAATTTTTCGACTCAATTGATTAGACGCGCCGGTAAACATAGTTATTTAGCAAAGAGTGACTTATCGAATCGGTGTAAAATTTTTTTTTGGTATAAAATCGAAGTGTTTGCCTTTGATTAAAACAGAAATGGGAAAAAAAAAAGTTTTAACAGTAGCGGAAAAAGCAAAAATCGATGCTTATCACTCAGAAGGTTTTTCAAATCGCGAAATAGCCCGGAAAATTGATAGAAGTGAACATGCGGTGCGAAATTTTTTAAAAAATCGTGATTCCTACGGTAAAAAATATAAAGGAAGAAAACCGAAAGTCCTAACTCCTCAAGACACGCGAAAAATTCTAAGGTTAGCATCTAACTCGGCTCACTCCACCAACAAAATAAGAGCCCTGGCTGGGGTTACCGCTAGCAAATCCACCGTTCATCGTGTCATCATGAGTGCTCCACACCTAAAGTATAGCAAATTAAAAAAAAACACCGCTTAATGATGTTCGAAAGCAACAGCGATTGCAATTTGCGAGGGACCACATGACATGGGATGTGCAAGATGGAGTTGTCTCAAATGACTGGAGAAAGGTGATCTTTTCGGATGAAAAGAAATTCAATTTAGATGGACCGGACGGCTACAACTTTTATTTTCATGATTTGCGAAAAGAACAACGCTTTTTGACCCGTCACCTATACACATTAACCCGGCGCCTATACACAATGCTCGTGTGGTAAAATCCTGGATGTCTGGAGAAAAAGTTAATTTATTGCCATGGCCACCATATTCACCTCAATATTATTGAAAACGTTAGGGGATGACTTACTCGCGAGGTCTATGAAGGAGGCAAGCAGTACGATAGTAAGGCAGAGCTTATTGCTGCAATACAAGCTGCTTGGTGCAAGATTTCCTTGGACTACTTAAAAAGCTTGTATGGCTCTATGAAAAACCGAATTTTCGAAGTGATTTCGAACAAAGGGGGGAGTACTAAGTACTAAACTTTAAAGAAATTTTAAGAAAAATTAAACCCAATTATAAAACATTTAAAAATTGAAATCTATTGTCTTTTTTTACGAAGATTTTCTAGGTGCGTCTAATCAACTAAACCGAAAAATTGCAGTCATTTTGGTACGTGTGAGAAAAAAGACTTGAAAAGAGCCGTTAAGTGTCTTTCTTCAAGCATGTGTTTATTTTTTCATTACTCGGTACTAGCTAGGCTTTCTTTTAAATGTGATTGTTTTCACACAGTTGCAAATAAGAAGGCGAAAATCAGGATCTATAAAATAATTTTAAGTGCGCCTAATCAAATGAATCGCACTGTATAAGAATGCCATGGCTGGGTTATGGATTTCCGAATATAGTGGATATACATAGTACATATTCTATTAATTGCCATAGTGTGTACGCAGAAGTAGCTTACAGTCCGTTAAACGGACCGTTGAATACCCTTTTTTATCCCACATTGTAAATTTTTGCTATTTATGTTACTTTTTGACGATTTGTGGTTATCTTATACTTTAAAAAGGGGCGTGGTCCAACCACCCTTATTACAAACTATCAATTTTAGCATAATTTTTTTTAAATGTAATTTTTTGGTTTAAATTCAATATTTTCGTGAATTTGAACCCTTAAACGAGGCGTAAAAAATTAGGCGCCAAAATTTTTGGAGGCTTGAAATCTAGACTGAAATCTCGTTTACTTAAAATGCTTATTTCTATTTCTTATTCTCCCATAAATTAGGCATATGGCCTGCCTGTCAAAATTGCGTTTTTATGGAAAATTCAAGGTTTTTCATCAATTCTGTCACCATATGTGGGCGTGGTCCAAACGCTTTTATGAATAAAATGTAGTACTAAGTGTTTTCTACATAAAGTATTCAGAATTTTTTTTTTCAATTTGAAGCAAAAATATTGAAAAAAATGCATTTTAATATTTACCCTGAAAATAGATGCCACGGCCCCTTGAGAAGGTTTACCGATTTGATTTTTCTTTATATAAAGTTTGTTGTATAGTTTGTAACGTAGTGAAATAATCACCGTATGCCCCTAAGACCTTTTAGATATATGAATGTCCGTCCGTCCGTCCGTAAGTAAACAACTTTTAGGCCTTAAATTTTAAGCTAGAGAGCTGAAAATTAGTTGGTGGAATAGAAGTCCATTGGACCAAGTCAATTTTGAAATTTAGCTGTATCCGCCTACGGACACGCCCACTACGGGCCTGCATGTGCGAACATCTCTAATTTAAAAAAAATACTTTTTCCAAATTTTAGCTATTTTTCGATGGCTTAGCTATGTTTGGTATGTAACATGGCCTTGTAATTGTCTTTGAGGTAGCAGAAAAAGATTGGTCCAGGCCCACTTTTTTAAGGGATTTTAGCTTAAAATGACTGTTTTTCAATAAGTATATATGAAAGTTGACTAAAAATTCAATGACAAAAATTGTAGATATTAGCTTTTTCCAACCTTTTTTGTGTATAAAGGATATGCCTCCGCCCACTTTTTTGGGCGTGGCGTTAAAAAAAAGTGATTTTTTTTGTTAAGAAGGTGGATAGTTTTAGGCCGAAATGTATGCAACCACCTAGTATAAAGCATTTATTCAACAGTTACATTTTTATATCCCGCCCACTTTTTGGAGGCGTGGTAGTTTCCTTTTTTGGTAGGGTAGATATTTTGCAATCCGTCACAGACGGACTGAAGTTTACACAGACGCACTGTTGCACTGCTTAATGACAAATTTCAGCTTTTCAAAACGCCTTACAGTTTTGAAAGCTCTAGAGGTAGTTGCACATATAGACCGATTGTGGGCGTGTCTGTAGGTGGATTTAATACTGCTTTGCGGGACGTGGAGCTTACGGAAAAAATTTCAGTTTCCTAGCTCCACATTTAAGGCGTAAAAGCATGTACAGGACGGACATGGCTTAATCGATTCAGAATTCGGTCTCAATCATTTTTTTTTTTTGAATACTAGGGTGGACGAGGGCTAAAACTCCAAAATCTTTCAAAGATACCAATACGCCCACTATAGCAGGTATATAATACCGAAGTAGCTGATATTGGTTATGCCCGATTTCCACGTGCTAAAAAACCACCCATTTATGTGAGACACTATGAAACTGCCAGAACCCACTTCATAGTAGTAAATTTTCGCTCTCTCATAATACTTCTTGACTACAACTAAGTTAACTTAACAAGTAGTTTACGCTTCCGTAGTGTTTATCGCATTGGGTAGGTTGCTATCCAGTGAATGCACCTACTTAAGCCGTTCATTCGTGCGGCTTCACCCTACGTCGCAAGGGTCTTGTTCTTTGTAGTCGTCGCTCGTTGTTTACATCGTTAAGAGTCTCGTTGAGAGTACGGATCATTTCATTGTTGCAATGAACATGAAGGCGAGCATTTAGCTTTCGAGCAAAGTTTGTTACTTCTTCGCTCACGGTAGCTATTCCTAAATCTCTGTGAATATCACTATTCCTAATATACCATGGAGCATTCACAATTGCTCTCAGCGTCTTGTTTTGGAAAGTCTGCAACATGGACATGTTGCTCGGCTTGGTACAACCCCAAAGTTGCATACCGTATGTCCAGGGCGGCTTTAACACCTGCCTGTACTAGAGCAGTTTGTTATATATGCTTAGTTTCGAAAATCTTCCGATAAGCCAATATATTTCCCTGAGCCTAATCTCAAGCTCGTCACGCTTCTTCTTTTCGTGTGGTTTCCACCTTAGTTTAGCGTCCAGTGTCATCCCTAGATATTTCGCTTCATTTGCATAAGGTATTTTGCAGAATTCATGAACAGAGGTAAATTGTCAACCCTTCTGTAAGTAAAATTCACATGCGTTGACTTGTTCTCGTTAAGAGCGATTCGCCAAGTCTTCGTCCAGACACAAATTCTATCCGATGCTCGTTGGAGGTACCTGGTTGATGACTCGACTGATTCATCCGACTGATATCGTCCGTAAACGTGGCCACGACTGTCTCGTCATCTAGAGGTATGTCTCTTGTGTAGAGCAGGAACAGGGTCGGACCGAGGACGCTTCCCTGGGGTACGCCAGTCTGAATTTGCTTGAAACTCGAGTATTCAGTACTACACCTAACGCGAAAGAGTCTGCTTTCAAGATAATTTTCCAATATTTTAAACATGTCTTCCGGCAAGTTTTGCCGTAGCTTATATTTCAAGCCTTCGTGCCATACCTTGTCGAAGGCTTGCGATACGTCGAGGAAAGCACTTGAATATATTTTTTTCCCTTCTAAGGCTTTTTCAATTTCATGCGTTATTCTGTAGACTTGATCTATTGTGGAATGGTTTGGTCTGAAACCGAATTGATGATCCGGGATCAAGCGTCTTTCTGCAATTATTAGTTGTAATCGCTTCAGCAGAAGTTTCTCGAATACTTTCGATATTATCGGCAGAAGCGATATGGGCCTATAAGATTTTTTATCATTTGCACATTTCCCCGGTTTTGGAACCATAATGACTACAGCAACTTTCCATTGCCTTGGAATATATAGAAGTCTAAGAGAAGCGTTTATCATATAAAGTAGCTTGACTAGTGCATTTTTTGGTAGTTCTTTCAATATTTCGCCAGTGATCAGGTCGTAACCCGGGCCTTACGGACAGACATGGGCTCATTGATTCAGAATTCGGTCTCAGTCATATGCCCTTAAGGTCTTGGCGGTCTACCATTATTATTTCAACGTGTTACAAACTATGTGACAAACTTAATATACCTCCTATCTTATTGGGTGGGGCTTAAAAAGTATCTTCCAGAAGAGGATGTCTTCAATTCACCAAAATTGAAGCTGGAATTGAAGTTCGTCGTCTGGCACATCTGAATAAAGAGGTGATTATGGACCATACCTACTCTGTGATGATGGAACAACACCCCAGTCACTATAGCTGGGTTTTGTGTTGTGTGATTTCACTATAGAAACGTCAAACAAAGATCTTCGAGGCCAACTCATGTTTTAAAAAAAAATACTTCCTAAGAAAAATACAGAAAATATGGTTTTCGCAACCTGCACGTTTTACTTTTTTGTATTAACACTTATGGTAACACTTTAGGTAAGTACTTGAAGAAAAACTGGTAGATCAACTATGGATCGCCGCAGGTCTTCACACTTAGACCATGGGTCGATTCCTGAAAAAGACCAATACATTTTAAGTCAAGACAGAGCGACCTTATCCGCCTTTGAAAAGGTCCATGCGTCTGCAGTCTGCCTGACGCCAAAGCAGGACTGGGATGGTGGCAACTTATAGAATATGAGCAATTTAGTGACTCGGGAGATAGCTTTGCTTACCTTGGTTCCTTACCTAAAGTGATTGGCAAAACTCATTCTTAGGTTGGTCTCAGCTCAGTGCTGGCGTCGTCTTCTGAGCTTCATTAGATAAAGTCCTTAACTTTATCTTAAGTAATACATATGTAGTTGCTTATGCCGATGCTTTGTCAAAGACATTGGTTTTGGCTTTTGAGTGTCTCCACTTGATGGCAGTACATAATTGTTTTTGTCTTCTAACAGCTTAAACTATACTTAAATCTGATCCCTACTTTGCGTCTCTATTCACACGAAGACTTCACTGACACCACGCTGAATCGTCATCCTTCACAAACTGACAAGCTTGGTGTGGTGTGGATGTCAAATTAATACATTGACCTGTTTATATATGTAGCTCAACTCTGTTTTAGTCTTACGCGGCCTTTAAATCGATGAAAACGTGGTGGCCATCGATTTGGAATTCCTGAGTTTTTCGACGGTGGACTTGCCTGACCTTAAACAACAATGGTCTGGACCTATCAGGTTGTTGATAAATAGCTTTACTTTGAGCGTTCACACCTGAAGTGCAACAGGAACGATGTCGTATGTTGTACGTGATGTTAAAGGGGATGCCTCTGTAGTTGGTCCAATTCAGAGGGTCTCCTTTCTTGATGATCGGGCAAACAATCCCGAGGCAAACATTCATCGAGCATGCTTTCCTAGGACTATATCTTGCAGACGAGTTTGTGTTTGTGCTCTGGACCAAATCATTGTCAGCCGCTTTGAAAAGTTCAGTTGCTGGACCGTCAGCTTTGCTGAGCTTATGGTCCGATACGGCTTAGTTCATTTCATCCAGGTCGCATCCAGGTGGGCTGTATCGTTGGTTTTCTTCGTTGTTTTCATCTTCGCATATTGAATGGTTCATGATGCTTGAATTCACTTCGTCTTCGCCCTTTTATAGTCGGTAAAATGATTTTTCCAAACCTTCAGCAGAGGTTGGGGTTTAATGGTCCCTACGATGTTTCCATAATCGTTCAGTCAATCCACTGACCACTTGTTTTTATAGTGCATTCTTGGTAATGTTGCTTTTCCCCTATCTTATATTGCAATTTTTCGCCATAAAAAATACAGAGTTTAGCAATGGATAATATGGTTTCAATAAAGCAAAAGTTCAGACCAAAAATTAGTGACTTACGAAAATCATACAACTGATTACAAACGAGACGCTTATGCAAGGCTCCATCTGCAGATATCTGCACGAGGCACAAGTGCACTCTCCCGTGTAAAAGTTAAAAAACGAGATTTTGGTATTATCAAAATGATTTTCAATTGTTTTGCCCCCTTATTGGCTTTCCTCTGAGTAAATAAAATCAAGGCAGCACAATGTGGAAATCGTTAATACCCAGAGCAGTGAAATAATTGAAATCCCTCAACCCAATGGTCCCCGTTTGAGCTTGGACGCGTACATCACAAACATGGAAATTAATATCCTTTCACGTGCAAATGTCCAACATGACCAACGGCAATTACATGATTAATAGATGCCAATATTTGGTCTCTTATCTCAGTCTGGACGAACATTCATCTATTGTTTGCATGCTCTTGTTCATGGAATTGTAATAAATTGATTGCCCACTCTATGAGAATCGGCAACCTTCAGGTGAATCTCTTATAGATTTGGTTATAGAGCTTAATTTGAACTTGCCCAGAACTTATGGTTGAAATGAATGGTAAACATTTTTCCATACGCATACATGGTACCTGCATGGGCAAGGATACATACTACATGCATACATGCATAGAAGAGAATGATTTAATTTTTGATAGATCTGGTGCACCTTCAGACTCTAGTTGCTTCGGATTGATTAGATGTGTGCATATTAGATGTGAAAGATTTTTTCCATTTTGCAGAAGTATCAGGTTGTTAGAATGTAAAAACTGCATGAAAGAATAAAAATTCAGTGAGTAAGTGCAACAGTGCGTTATAATAGCTTCGGTCCGTTATCTAATGGACAGCCATTCTCCTTTCCATTCAAATTCTCCTTCCCATTCCTATTCGCTCTCATTGTTATCTTTTTGTTTTCCATATACTTTCCCCTCTGTCTTTCATGAATCATTAAGTAACTATAAAAAAGTTTCTTTTATTCTATATAAAGTTTTTTAACCTATTTTAAAAACGGCTGGTCATGTCAAGCCCCCATTACTTAAAAATAATATTTGCATAGAAATGTCAAAGTTGGCGGCTTGAATATTGGAACCCATATATGTAATTTTATGTTTCAATTGCAAAATTGACCCCTAAAAGGGGGCGTGACTAAAAGCTTAATAAGCATTAAAAATAGTAACCAATCAATAAAATTCATTATCTTATGTGCTAATTTTTCTTTAATTCAAATTTTGGCAAAAGTTTACTATAAAAAACAAGTGAGTAAGTGCAAGAGTTTCCCTGTGACAAACTTCTATATACCCGACCCTATACACCATGTAACAGCAAATCTCAAAGTTTCTTGGCCCGAATTCACATTTTATTTGTATAGGCTACATCCCCAAAAGTGCGCATGGGTTTAAAATTAAAATCAATTAATTGTAATTTCGCAAGAACCATGAGAAAATACGTTAAAAGCAAACATTTTTTTTAGAAAAAAACATTTTTTTCCTTAAAACGCCCCTTAAATGTAGGCGGAGCTCAAAACTTTGTATGGAGCAATCTCAGCAAATCGTTATATTTTTGATATTTGTCATATAATTTTTTTTTCAATTTGTAGTCATTTTTCCGACAAATCAGGTTTTTAAAAATCTAACATGTTAAAATTGGGCATGGTCGGTATTGTGGGCGATTAAAGGTCTTAGGCCAAAAGTGCTCAGTACCAAAATTAAAGTTATGGTGCCTTGTCTAACTTAACCAAAAGGCATTTTGAAAAAAAAGTGAAATAGAGGTTGTCTCACATTGAAGCCAGTAATGGGCGTGGCCGTAGACGGATTGAGCCAATTTTCACAAGCCAATTCTTGTCTGAGCCAATTTTTGTCTGTGCAACAAAAGAACCAAGTCGTGTACCAAGTTTCAGCTCTGTAGCTTAATTTTAAAGACCTTCACACACACGGATGGACGGACGGACATGGCTTAATCGATTCACCTGTCTGTCTCGATCGTACCTCTAAAAGGTCTCAATGAATTTTTGAACTACATCCACATCTAGTACAGCACATAGAGTTCGCGATAATAAATACTTTAACTCTCAAACTTTAATACCATCGTCATCATCATCATCATTTTCGGATGCCGCTTATCCTTTAAAAGGGTCGCGGAGCGAGGGTGGCTAAATGGTCCTTCCTTTCTCGTTCCTCCGCCACCAACTCAAGAGACTCCGGCGCAATCCCCAGGCGGGACTCAGAGAGGTTCTTTTCCTGATCCCACCACCTGTTTCTTGGCCTACCAGGGGGGCGACGCGCTCGCATCTCGGCTAGCATGACCTGTCTAGGAAGTCTGTCGGGGGGCATGCGAACAATGTGTCCAAACCATCGAAGAATCGATCGCTCCATTCGGAGAAGTAGCTGCTCAACATTAAGATTCCCACGAATACTGACGTTTCTGTGCGTTGCTGGTGTCACTCTATCCCTTAGAGTAACACCAGCAACGCACTTCAGGAATCTCATTTCGGCAGCTTGTACTTGATCTAATTCTTTCGGTCATTACCGAAATCAAATTGTCATATTTCATGACCATAGATGAGGGTCGGAACGAACACTGAATTAAAAACTGAGATCTTTGCTTTCACTCCAAGCTCAGCTTTCCTGATGACCGGCCGGCGCAGTTCCAATAATACCATCGTCTCAAGTTAATTCTTTTATTCACTCCCAGTAGAATTTCGGCGCATAAGAAATATGTGCATCATCCTAATAAAGTGGGAAAGTGCAACAGTGTGTATGCAAAAGCTTCAGTCCATCTACGACGGACTGCAAAATACCCGACCATACCAAAAAGGAAACTGCCACGCCAACAAAAAATGGGCGGGATATAAAAATATAACTGTTGAATGATTTATACTAGGTGGTTGCATACATTTCATTTTAACTAAAAAAATCACTTTTTTAACGTCACGCCCATAAAACTGGGCGGAGATACATACAACATATACATAAAAGTTAGAAAATGCTAATGTCGACAACTTTTGTCATATAATTTTTTGTCAAATTTCATATATATTTATTGAAAAACAGTCATTTCAATCTAAAATCTCTTAAAAAGTGGGCGTGGTTAATGAAAAGGCAAACATTTTTTTGGCTATTTCAAAAACGTTTACAAGGCAATGTAACGTACCAAAAATAAATGCGCTAGCGCCATTAGCTTAAGTTTGGAAAAAGTATTTTTAAATTAGAGATGGTCACACATACAGGCCTGTAGTGGGCGTGTCTGTTGGCGGACTAAGTTAATTTTCGAACTTGATCTGAACAACTGGACTTTCAGCCAACTCACCAAATTTCAGCTCTCTACCTTAAAATTTAAGGCCTAAGAGTTGTTTACATACTACGGACGGACGGACGGACGGACGGACGGACAAGGCTTAATCGATTCTCATGTCGGTCTCATTCAAATCTCTAAAAGGTCTTAGGGGCCTACAGTGATTATTTCACTGCGTTACAAACTGTACATCAAACTTAATATACCCTGGATCAGACATAAGAACTAAAACCGAAGTAAACTTATTGAAGTGTTATGATCGGGTTCAATAAGATTACTTTTTCGCTATGTAATTTAGTATTTAATACAAGTAATTAAATATTTTCCTTGATTTGTTCAAATGTGTCTTCAAGCCATTTTTTAATTTGTTTTTTAGTTTAAATTTGTAAATCCAGTTATCAAATATTAATTATATGTACATATATCTATTAGTTTGAATTGCTTTTGAAATTATTTATATTTTTTTTTGCTCTAAACTAGTTAACTCCTAAATATTTCTTTTTTTTTATAGACAACCGTGTCTTCATCCATTCGTATTCACTCCACAAATATGTTTTCACTTTAATGTAGTATCTTCGCAAGCAACCTTTTGCTAAAAGATTCCATTAGATATTCGCAGTTGAATAGATAATAATTTAAGTGAGTAGGTATAAAGAAAAAATTTAAATTTAACTGAATCGAACTCGATATGCACAATTTAAAGGTTCAAATACAACTGTGACGATCATGCCTGTCATCCTTGTTATTTGTAAATATTCCCTAAATTCTCGAAATTTCTCTTTTTTTAATTTCCCATTGGTATTCTGCCACCGGAGGGGATATTTCAATACTCGAATGTAGGCTTATTGTCAGTTGACCTTGACTGAAATGACAGTTAGGTGCGTGTTCTTTGGTAAATCGAGAAGGTGTGTTCGTTTAGTGAATCGATGTATGAATTCAATTCAAATTCAAAAGCAAAAAAACCGCGTGTCCCCGCCACTTTCTTGGTAACGGTTAAATTATACCGTTTTGAAAAAATCTCAGACATGAAAAATTTATAGGGGTTTGAATGAAAAATATAGTGGGGCTGATATATTGCATGGTTTTCGTAATATACGCGTAAAATCATTTAAGTTGATCTATTAAAATGGCAGTACTAAAAAATGGCTATAACTTCTGAGTTGTTTGCATCTTATCAACTAAATTTCAACTAAATATCGGGTATCTAAATCCCCAACCAATCATTCATTGATTGCTTCGTCCGTCTCTGGTTGCCTCGACCCCTCTCATCAAAAACGGGTAGTTATCATTTAGGTCCTCGGGCTGGTAACTCGATCGTACAAAGTGGTATATTTTTATCTTGCAAGATTTTTGTATAATTTGGAAGACAAAAAAACCCGTGTTTAATTTTTTTTTCGAAACACTTTTTGCAGCGGTTCCAATGAAAAAGTAAAGAATTTCCAACAATTATTAAAAAATAAATAAATACAATAGGCACCAGAAATATAAACAAATAATTATTTTTCACATAAAAAGTGGAGTTTTTATTTATGCTTAGCTAACTATACAGTTTTAAAAGGAATAGAAAATAGTTTAAATATAAATTTTTTGCTTAGCAAAATCTACTAATTTTATTATTAAAATATGCGAATGTCTACAATAAAAGTCATAACAACTTTAAAAATCCATGAGAAATCCATTCAAAAATCCAATCACCAAATCTTTCCATTTATGTATTTACCACCAATTCGCATTATCTGTGTCAAGTCCCGCCACCGACTACAAAACCGACTACAAAAACTTTCGAACGATACATTTTGTGTTGATATATTTTTATTTTTATTTTTATATTACTGATATTGGTCAGTCGACCAAAAACATATATCAAGCAATTTTCTATTTCCTTTCAAAAGAAACATTCTTAAGAGATTTTCCACGGACATTCTCTTTTGTGGGTACTCTTTCTGTTATATTGCATGTTATTGTAAAACCATCACGATACGAATATGTATAGCAAGGTACCATATCATAACATTTTCCAAGAATCTCATAAAAATCTGTTTGGTATGTTTTTGTTTTATTTGTAAAGACATAGCATTTCATATGAGATAATAGCATCTCAAAGGTCTATGGCATGACATTTTTCACATGATATATCACTTGGAGCTTGCAATAAATTTCATATCAATTTCAATATCATAACATAATATTGTAGTGATATTAAAATGTCATTGAATACTCTCTCAAACAGATGTTTCATTTTAATTTCCATTGCCATGTGATATTTTAACTGATGCGTATGCGTGTGACACAATATTTTCAAATTCAAAAATTAGCAGGCCCGTTGATTAAATTTTAACAAAGTATGGTCTACGGGCCAGCTCCCATATTAAATTCATTTTTTGAAAACCTTGATGCAAAGTTGGCAAAGGTGATTAATTTCAATTCCTGATTTGTAATGCTTTGAAATAATCACTGTAGACTTTTTAGCGATGTAACCGAGACAAACAGGAGAAAGGAGCCATGTCGGACCACTTGTCCATATTTTAATAGCTCTTAGCATTAAGTTAAGTAACGAGTAGAACTTGGACAGTTGAGCTGGAAACCCTGGATACAGTATGAAACTTTATTAATTTGCCCAGAGACACTTCCACCACTGCCCTTGCCCTGTGTATGCGAGCACCTGTGTCTATATTCTTTTTGGTTGGGCGTGTACAGCCTGACCTGAGCTACTACTATTTATACCCGACCCAGGCTATATTAAGTTTGATGTATAGTTTGTAACGCAGTGAAAAAATCACCGTAGACCCCTAAGACCTTTAAGAGATATGAATGGGACCGACAGGAGAATCGATTAAGCCATGTCCGTCCGTCCGTCCGTCCGCATGTAAAAAACTTTTCGGCCTTAAATTTTACTGTAGAGAGCTGAAATTTGGTGGATTGGCTGGAAGTCCAGTCCTTCAGATTAAGTTTGAAAATTAGCTGAATCTAATAATCGCTCACAGACACGCCCACTACAGGCCTGTATGTGTGACCATCTCTGATTTAAAAAAATACTTTTTCCAAATTTTAGCTATGTTACAATGGCGCTAGCGCATTCATTTTTGGTATGTAACATTGCCTTATAATTGGCTTTGAAGTAGCGAAAAAATTTTAGCCTTTTCATTGACCACACCCACTTTTTTAAGGGATTTTAGCCTAAAATGACTGTTTTTCAATAAATATATATGAATTTTGACTAAAAATTATATGACAAAAGTTGTAGACATATTAGCATTTTCTAACTTTTATGTTAGTGCTCAATAAAGCATTCGACAATTACTTTTTTATATCCTGCCCACATTTTGAAGGCGTGGCAGGTTTCTTTTTGGTAGAGTCGGGTATTTTTCAATCCGTCGTAGATGGACTGAAGCTTTTGCATACGCACTTATGTATTTTCCCACTTGTTTTTTTGTAATTAGCTGTAATAAGAAACTAAAGCTGGTTTTTAACCCTAGAACCTAAGAACCCCTAGAAATTATTTTTCTCAGTAAAAAAATATATGCAAATTGAAAAAACATTGTATCATATGTAAACAAGCAATATTTTGGGCAATGCCCAAAAGATTGCTTAATGCCCAAAAGATTGCTTGCCAAAAGATTGCAATTCAACAGGTTTTTTGTAAGAAAAAAGTTGAAAAGTTTTTAATTAAGAGTAGGATATTCGTCAAAAATCTATTAAACTATTTAACACGGAACAGGTAAAAGCAAAATTGTTGTTCTTCCCATTTTTGGAGGCATTGTATTTTTATTACTTTTATTATTGGATATTATTATAAGGCATTATACAATCCGTCGCAGACTGAAGCCATATAATAAACCTTATAATATGTATATTAAATTGTAATGAGATCGTTGCCATGTCCGATTCTGTAATCTTCAGAATTATTTTCTTAAATCTAAGCATAAAAAGCGTGACTGCAGGCGATTTCAATTTAAAATAAATTATATGAAAGGATTTAAAAGAATTTATTCACTAACTAGTGGGAGGTTTACAGTCCCCTTAGGCGTATCGTTGGATACCCCATCCCAATTGACCATTGTCATGCTCCGAATTGCGTCATAAACCTTGGTTGTTAATATACATAAACCTTGGTTGTTCATATTTTTATCAAAAGTGGTACCTATAGGTACACTACACGTGTTGATTGCATTTCCATATTAAGAATTTGGTTTATACTTAAAAGCTTTTTTTTATAATATGGTCGTTATCAAGGGGTTATGACTACCCTTAAAATGCGTAGCACATCGTGAGCGGAAAGAATTTGGGGATGTAAAAGAATGAAGAAGAAAGTAATTCTCGATCCAATACAAACGCTGATGAGCCAAACATGAAACCTCTGCACGAAAACACCAAATCTTAACCCCGCAAGTGTTATGCCTTTACGGAGAAAAGCTATAGTATAACCAGCAGAATATTACATAAAAACATCTGGCATGCATCTAATTGTTGTTTTTTCATGCTAATAAGTAGAGTGGGCGTGTCAGTGGGTGGATCTCAAAATTTTTTACACTGTTTCCGGACCTGGAACAGATATTAAGTTTCAAGTTACTAGATCAAATTTTATGGCCTAAAATATACCGGACACACGGACGGGCGGACGGACATGGTTCATTCGACTTACAATTCGGTCTCGATCATATGGCCTTAAGATCTTGGGGATATACGGTGATTGTTTCTCTATGTTCCAAACTATGAATCAATCCTAATATGCCTCCTATCCTATGAGATGGGGTATAAAAATAAAAAAATAAATAGAGTGGCGCAACAGCTTCGAGGCTAGCCGGGGTCAACTTCTCAACCATCTATGCTGTGTGTGTCACTTCACAAGCAAGAGATCAACAATTTTTTCGAGTTAAAACGAAGCTTTGAGGTGATTTACAAAAAAATGTTACTTACTCTCAGAAATTTCGCCAGACCTCAAACCCTCGCGGATATAGGGGTTACGAGGATGCGGTAACCGAGTCTTTTTTTCAGATGACAGAGGTGGGTTTTGAATTTGAACCTAGACCGCCCACGTAATAAGCACACGATTCACATTTCTAAGCGGTTTCCTTATTCTGGACAGGGACCACCTGATAAAAGGTATGCTGAGCTGTTTGCTGCATTAAGCAATCAAATGCAACTTCTAAACGAGGCACGTGGGTAGCAAACATTAACAATATACTGTACTCTTCAGTATACCGTTGGTCAGAGGGTTCTGAAACTGAGGGATGAAACCCTGAGTGTTTAACGGCAGCGAATACTCAAACTGAGCAACTGACTCGTGGTCGGTCGGCTTTTGTTGAAGGTTAAGCTCATCTTAAGGGTTGGAGTCCAAATTCTGCACGGGTCAAATTTCTTTTTACAAAATTCTGGAAGTGCCACTTTTACAAATTGACATTCTGAAATATGTATGGGAGGCGGGACGCACCCCCTGCACCCCCTGCCTGTTTCTGATATAACACTTGCTATGCTTAAAAAAAAAATTATATACTATATACTTAAAAATTGTTATACTTAAAAATTTGCGAGAATGAGAAGAAGTGCAGTAAAATTACAATTACAAAAAATTGCCCGGACACTTGTAATACCAAGCTGAAAATTAGTGGAAATCCCAAAAATGATGTCCTTATCAAAATCCCAAAAGTCCCAAAAAATCCACGATGGAGAAAAATTCTTTATCTTGAAAAACCCTCCGCCATCTAGGCTTTTGCCCTTTTTTCATATAGCGCCCAATCAGATCAATCATTTGGATTACGTTTGTTTTTGTACCAAAAACGTTTACTTATGATTTTAAGACATATAAAAGACAAAGACATAAAAAAATAAAGTCTTTAGACCTCCTCTAGCGAAAACCTTTTTATAAAATAATTTTTTAAATAATTTTTATTTATTTTTTTCGTTTCAAATAGAAAAAATATTAACAAATATTTTATGTATAAAACATTTTGTTTATACATATCATGTTTTAGCCTAACCCATATTTGGATGTAGAGTTCAAGGAAAACCTCTAGTTATTCAGAAAAACATGGATTTCGGCTGCCCTTACGCCTTGTTTAGAGAATAACAAGATATAAAATTGAGCAATAAATGTCGCACCTCCCATGTTTGTCATGATTTGCGAAAGTCTGCGAATCAGGGAAGCTAAAATTGGTACAAATTGTTCAAAAGATTTTGCATTTGGCAAATGGCGCGAAATCTTTGCCAAATCAAAATTTTTAAATAATCTAAAATAAAAATATTAAATTACTTACTTAAGGTGGCGCTACAGTCCAGGGCGGACCTGGGCCATAAATTACTGAATAACTAGATATTCAACTTCGGACATGTAAAAGCTTTGCCCACAAGCTGAAATTGATGAATTTACTCATTATTACGTTTTTGTTGGAGGTTGCTACTATCCGATGGAGCACTCAGACACAACTACTGGTCCATTATACTACCATGCAGACACCTTACATTAATGTATTTAGTTTACCCGTCTTTCGAAGAAAGATGAGAAGGAGCTTCAGTGATGAAGAACTTAGGTGTTCGGCACTCACCACGTCAGCCCCAAAGATCCGCCACCTGATGCGAGCAAAGGCAGGACAACTACAGAGAAAGTGTTCCGCTGTATCGTCGTCCTCTCCACAGGCAAGACAGGTGGTTTCGCTTAAGCCTAACACATTCAAGTGTCTAGCAAAAGCTTGGTGGCCGGTAAGGACGCCTACAAGAAGTCTGCAATCGATTCTCCTAAGAGATAGAAGAAAAGACGCTGACCCCTCGCAGATGTCCGGGCGTAGTCGTTTAGTCTGTCTGCACCCATCGCAGTCACGCCAACGAGCCCTGTGCTCACGAGAAACCCAAGTATCAATGGCAGACGTGACAACAGATACAGGCAGGCCTAAAGCAGGTTCGGGTCCTGAGAAAACCTCTTCTGAGCCAAGTCTGGCAAGCTCATCAGAGATCTCATTTCCCTGGATACCAGTGTGACCTGGAACCCAAACAAGATTCACTGCATTTAGCCTTCCGACTAAGTTCAACGAATTCTTGAGTTCGAGCACTATCTTGGACGAGGTAAGAGGGTTGAGCAACGCATTTAGAGCGGTTTGGCTGTCACTGCAAATGCTTCTTGCCCTCCACCTGTTAGTCACAATATAGCGCATAGCCATTAAAAAGCGAAAATCTCCGCTTGGAAGACAGACGCATATTTACCTAAGGGGTAATGGAGTCTAATGTTCTCGCTTTCCACAAAGACTCTAGCACCAGACCCCTGTCCGGTTTTGGAGCCATCCGTGAAAATACGATGGCATTCTTTCCCTGGCTCAGAGTCTGGCCGAAGCCATTCCATTACCTGAGGAAAGTTGACTTGGTAATTTTGTCGCAAAAGGATTTCTGGGGTCATTGCGTCAGAGGGCTTGTCCATAAGACAGGGGTCAAAGGACAATTCTCGAACAAGTTCTTCAAAATTCCAATGCGTGTGGTACCAAAAACCACCTCTCTTTAAGCGAAAGATGGTTTTCAGCGTACACCCCATGATAAATATATCAAGGGGGGGGGGGGGGAGGTTCATCAAAGCATCTAGAGCAGAGCCCGGCGTGCTAGGGAAGGCCCCTGTGCAGCCAAGACAAGCCGTTCTTTGGAGTTTGGCAAAAGAGGCAGTAACACGTTTCCGCGAAAACCTGTTCCACCAAACAACCGGTGCGTATGAGAGAAGTGGTCTAACCATGGCAGTATAGATCCAGAGGACCCTTTTCGGAGATAACCCCATGTCTTGCCAAAAGCGCCTCTGCACTGCCAGAAGGTGGACAATGCTTTTTCGGTTTTGGATTCAACATGCTTGGACCATAGAAGTTTTCTATCAAGGATTACTCCCAGATATTTGACTTCATCGGATATCGGGATAGTGACACCTTTAAGCACTAGTTGCTCTGACATTTGTTTACAAATGTGAGTATTTACTTGTTTACAAATGTGAGAATTTACTCATGCTCTGACATTTGTTTACAAATGTGAGTAAATTCGTGAATTCGTCATTTCCATGCAATTTCGTTTTGGAGCTTTTACATCAGCTGATCGCTTAGGTAAATTGTTTTTAGGCTTTATAAAAAACGTAAACAAATGGGTGTTGTAGGGTAAGAGGGACGCAAGTTAAATATCTAGTTATTCAGTAATTTATGCCTGGGCCTTAGCCAACAAGCTTCGCCAGCCAGCTCTGTCTCTAGCTAACCTTCTCCAGTTGTTTTTTCCGAAGTCAAGTATGGTATACACTGAATTATATTGCTTAATTTTATAAATTTAATAAATAAATTAGTGAGTCCCTGAAACTCACATTGTGAAACCTTGTTGTTTTTTAATAAGATATGTTTTTCAAGGTCTCAACTTCTTATACCCTACTCAGAGTAAATTAAGTTTAATGTTTTGAGTGTCGAGACACACAAGGCCTTTTAAAAATGTGATCGAGAATCCATAAAGCCATGTCCGTCTGTCCGCCCGTCTTTTTGTAAATAACCTAAGGGCCTTCAATTTCTAGTAAGAAAGTTAAAATTCGGCTTTCGGGCTTTTGTGGGTGTGGCTTTGGGAAAAGAGACTTTTCAAGCTAAAAACCGGGGTTTAAATCCAAAATGTTTTAGGAAAAGAGCACCCACTTACCATAAAGCATTTAAAAGTTGTATTTTTCATCCGCCTACTTTTTGGACTTAATATTTTATATGCGCACTGTTACACTTTCCCGCATTTGTTTTTTCCCGCCCGCACCACGAATCAGGCGCACACAAATTGATTCCAGGATCACGGGGAGAAAAATTGGGCATATACAAGATCTTTTTTCCGTATTCTATACCTGCCATAATTTGTTTGTCATGGTGGTTGGTGTCTTTAAAAAATTTACTGTTCAGCTCATAATTTGAGAAAAAACTAGTGGGAGGGTTACAATCCGCTAAGGCGTGGCCATCCCACTTGACCACTGTCACGCTCCGAATTGTGTCAGAAATCTTGGTTGTTAAATTTCAGTTTCATTTAACTTCAATTGTATTTAGAATTTCTCATCTTCTCCCTATGAAAGGGGCGTGACATCCACCCCTTCTCAATAAAATCGTATTTTTGTTTATATTTTTTATCAGAAGTGGTATACACGTGTTGATTGCATTTTCATATTGAAAATTTGGCTCATACCTAAAAACACCCCCAAAAGTGGGCGTGGTGAAAATTTATTCATTTCAGTTGATAGCTTACGCACATATCTGAACGTTTTATAGCGCAAGTTTTTTGGATTTAAAGCAAATATATCAAATAAAAATGCGTTTATTAGAACGCATATTAAGTTAGACCATGCCTACAAGGATATCGCAAACCAAATTTCAGGTTCCTGCGACAATTTTGATTTTTCATGCTAGTAAAGTGGGCGTGTCAGTGGGCGGATTTCAAAAAATTTTACACTTGTACTGTTTCGGGGCCTAGAAAGAACAGATATCTAGTTTCAAGCTCAAAATTTAAGGCCGAAAAACTACCGACAGACGGACGGATGGACGGACATGACTCATTCAACTTACAATTCGGTCTCGATCATGTGCCCTGGGGGTCTAAGGTGATTATTTCTCTATGTTACAAACTATGAATCAAACTTAATATACCTCCTATCCTATGGGTTGGGGTATAAAAAAAAACAATAATTGCAGGAGTTCGTCTTTAACGAACTTTTATATACCCGACTCTATTAACCGTGTAACACCGAATCAATTATTTGTATTGGTCACGACCCAAAAATGGACGTGGGTTAAAAATTGAAATCAATTAATTTTAAGCAGCATTCGAAAATGATGATGATGATAAATTTTTATTTCTTTATTATAATGAGGAAATGCGTTACAAGCGAATATCAATGCTTAAGAAAACAGTTTTTCCTAAAAATGCCCCCTTAAAGTGGGCAAGCTCAATTATTTGCCTGTAAGAAATTTAGCAAACGGTAATATCTTCAATATTTGACATACATATAATTTTTTTGGATTTAGAATGAAAATTCTTCGTTTAAATATCTAACATATTAAAAGTGGTCACGATCTATAAGGTGTGGGAGGTCCAATTTTTGTCTAAGTAAAGGCGTCTGGCCAGTATTGCTTGTCCTGCCAAAAATTTGAGTCTCTACCCCCAGTCTTTAACTTGCCCAAAACGCTTGTAATTCCAGAATCTCCTCGATATAGATATTCCTACTCTAAAAGCAATACATAATTTGTGTCTGATATCTCATAAAAGTTATAATTTCCAATATTAATAATCTCACTATTAATGTATTTTTATAATATGCATGTCTAATTTAAACAATCAGCAAACTCCACAGAAAGGTTGCATTCCAATGAAAGTCCCCCGCCCCTGCCCTGTAATTTTGTTATTTCAGTGCTTTGTAATTTCAAAATAATTTTAATGGAATTTTCATCGAGCCAACAATCGAGATTATGCAAAGTGCATACAATAAACTGATGGTGGTGAAATTGGATAATTCTCTAGAGTTTGAGTGCAACTGGGAACAGATTTAGAGATATATTTTTCACTCGATTGTTGAAACAAAATGTTAAAGCACATTGAGTGAGCAGCATGTTGTGAAAACCGAGTATATTGACATAGTCTGCAACATTTTGTTCTCGCGTTCTTTTTTGTCCTTATCCTAACAGCTATGTTATATCAAATAACATAATAAGTTCTTTAAAATAAGTCAATATTGTAGGTACATAACTAAATAAGTTTTTAATAAAGAATGAATCTATTCAAGAGCATTTTAATTTTTGCTGTATCTATTCAGTACAAAGTAGGTACATTCATATCATTATTGGTGTGGCAGGGGTAGTGGCAGCTGAAAGAGATTTTCTGAAAAAAAGTTTATAACAATATCGAAGACACTTCAAAGGCATCAGATAAATATTTTTCTGCTATTTATTTGATTCGGTTTTTACACAAGAAAATCAGTAAACATCGTCATCGACTGAATTTTTTATTAATTAAAAAAAAAATGAACTGCCGAAACCCGGGATCGAACCGGGGACCTTTAGATCTTCAGTCTAACGCTCTCCCAACTGAGCTATTTCGGCACATAAATTTAAAATGACAGAGAAATATTTTCTTAGTTGGAATTTTACTGTGTGCTAAACACATAATATCGAATTTAAGGTGGATTTCTGAGCAATGCTCTTTTATGAATAGGCTGTTTGAATGTTTTGCTATGCTTTACCTCTACTTAAATTTGCACCTAAATACATACTTGTATGGTTTTACTTAGTCGTTCCTGCCTAATGCTTAGTTTCCACACGTCGATTTGTAATTGACAAACGACATGTCAATTGCAAAATTAGAAAGTGGAAAAAGAGTGACATACCTATGAATTGGCTTAGCTATTCCAATTGTGTCTTTAATTGATAATGAGGAGAACTGTCAAGTTTTTCTATTCATGGATAAGTGGATGGTTAATTATGTACATATATAATTGGGCCCTACGTGCTGAAAAAAATTACAGTAAAATCAGCCACGGCCACTTCTTATTAAGTTTTGACATAAAATTACGTTTTTTCAATTAATCTGTTGGATAATGAAAAAAAAGTTAGTGGGCGGGTTACTTACAATCAGCTTAGGCCAATCGTTGGATACCCCATCCCAATTGACACCTGTCACACTCCAAATTGCCAAAATTGACAACTCCAAAAATGTCAAAAACTACAACATCCTTCAGTAAAAAAGAGGCGTGACCGCTAAGACCTTAAGGGCATATGATCGAGATGAAACCGTAAGTCGCATGAGCCATGTCCGGCCGTCCGTTCGTGTAAAAATTTTGAAATCCACTACACGCCCATTTAACTTTTTAGCATGAAAAACCTTTTCAATATTTTCAAAAAAATTAATTAGCGGTCCGTCCAAAAATGGAAAAAGGACCTCTTATGGTATCGCTACGTTGTCCGTCCGTCCGTCCAATCGTGTTATAACTTCTGAACGATAAGTCGCAGAAAGACAAAATTGGGCGTCCTTTTAAACTCCGGAAATAGTCACAGAATCCAACGAGGGCAATTTTTTTTAAGCAGAAATAACGGTTTAATTACAGTTCTAAATTTCATGGGAAAATAGATTAAAGGTTTCTTAATACTTTTTTTTGAAGAAGATAAGCAGGCAAGAACTAGAAAAGCGAAACTTAAGTTATAAGAAAATACTAACCTTAAATGCAAAAATGTAATTTTTTAAAAATATTGAAAAGCTTTTGAGAAAATAAGAGGAAGATAATATTGAAGACATGTATGTACACAACAATACAAAGTTAACCAAACTCTTAAGTCATATTTTTCAGAAAAAGTTTTAATACTGCCGTTTTTACACATTTTCGAAAAATAAATCGTTAAAATTCACGAAAAGACGTGTGTCCCCCCTTATCTCCGGTATTTTTGAACAAATTATATGAAAAAAATCACACATATCAGAAATTATCCAAAATTTTAAGGAAAATTATAGCGAATTTTTAAGTTTCAAAACCTTCTGAGATTTAACTCGAAAACAGGAAAGCATTTTCAAAAACTAATTTTTGAATCTTCTAGTAAATTAACGGTTAAGGCCATCTTCTTTAGATTTAGTTCAAGTACAAAGCGTACAAATGGAAAGCAAACTGCGTTAAAATGTTTTCAAATTGCCGTTTTAAGCCTAAGTTTTTCGAAGCCTTTTTAAGAAAATAAATAAAAATGGAGCTTGTTTTACCGTTTTTGAAAAAAACTGTTGGCTATAGTATTTCAAAAAAACATCCAACGATAGCACAAAAAGTTGCGCTACTGAAAAAAAAGTCTAACAGGAACTGAAAAAAAAAAATTAAAAATAGTGGCTGCATGGATTTGAAATTAAGAAAAATTATAAAAAAGGTCAAAAGAACGTATACCTCCCCCTCTAGCTCCTAAACGCTATACAGTATAACTTCGAAATAAATAACGGGCATAGTCCATCTTCTGAGATTACATGGAAAGCTAAGCCAAACTTCGAATAATCAAAAACTTTGAAGATTTGACTCAAAAACGTTAAAACATTTTCAAAAACCATTTTTTAAAAGTTGGTAGTCTGTTCACGGTTATGACAATCTAATTTGAATTTGCCTGAAGTATGAAGCGTTTACAACGCAAGTAACAATTTTGTAACAATTTGAAATTTTGTTAAATAAAACACATACTACTACTACTACTACTACTACTACTACTACAACGCAAGTTTGCTGCATTTAAAAGGTTTCAATATTGCCGTTTGCAACCTTAAGTTTTTTGTGTCTATTTGAACAAAGAAACAGAAAACAACATGCAATGGAACTCAGCTGATTGTTACATTGGAAAAAAAACCTAACGGTAGTTGAAAAAAAATCCAAATTGCTGCTGTATGGATTTTAAATTTAAAAAGTGTTAAAAAAAAGAAAATAAATTTCTTTCTCTCTATTTTCGAAACAATAAGAGGCAACAATTTAAAATAAATACCCAACGTACTCCATCTTTTGAAATTGAAATAAAAAAACTGAAGCATTTTTGAATAGTTTATGGTTTTTCTAGATGTGCTTGATTAGTTGACTGATTTAACATCAACCAAATTTGACGCAGCCACAACCACATGAACGTTTCCAACATAGGAGCTTTGAAAAAAAAACAATAATCTTTTATTTATCAAGTTTTTAAGAAACAAATATAAAAAAAAATAAAGGAAAAGTTTTATGTCTATTATTAAGTGACAAATATAAAAAAATCACCCAATGTAAGAACTGTAGACTCAACTATAAAAAGTAAACAACGGAATGTCCAGAAATAATAATAAATAAGATAATAATAAAAAAGAAATTCTCAGAAATAATAATAAACAAATAGAATTTTACACAAAATGTACAATAAAGGTTAGCTTCACCTACAACAAAAGCTAACGGACCGCTCCGCGTATGTCTTCATTATTGCCGGTCTTTTTTTATTATGTTAAGTTTGATATCTACTTATTTTAAGTTTCGCTTTTCCTGTTCTTGGCTGCTTAGCTTCTATCCTATCTAAAAAAAGTACTGAAAAATATTTAGTCCATTTTCCCATGAAATTTTAAAATGAAGGACTGGACTTCCAACCAACCTACAATATTTCAGCTCTCTGCCTTAAAATTTAAGGCCTAAAAGTTGTTTACATACGAACGGATGGACGGACGGACATGGCTTAATCGATTCTCCTGCCGGTCCCATTCATATCTCTAAAAGGTCTTAGGGGTCTACGGTGATTATTTCACTGCGTTACAAACTATACATCAAACTTAATATAGCCTGGGTCGGGTATAAAAAGTGTGTTTGCATTTATTTTCGTATGATTCCCACAAAATCGAATACAATCTTCTACATTTGTATTTGATTTTGTGACAATCTAGATTCTAATATAGATTCTGAATTCTACAAATGTATGGGAAATCTAATAGATTTTAATTAGATTTGGGACTTTTTACTCTGAATCTAGAATCTGAATTGGTGTGATGTGAACCCGAATACCGGGCAAACAGTCAAAAATCTCCCCTTTATTTACTAGGTACACTGCAATGGCAGCATTTCAGAACTCAGATCTAATAACACAGATCTTATGCATATGTCTTCTTAAAATTGCACTCGAAATGTTCTATAAATATTATATAAGCGAAACAAATGAGTTATCGAGATGCGCCTGAAAAAAATGCCATCAAGTCCGAAATCGTCATTAAAAGAAAATAAAAACAAAGTCGCAAATATACTAAACAGCATTTTATATGCAAATTAAGCAATAATTGTACGCTAAGCTTTCCGAAAAAGGCCGACGGACCGCTCCGTGTATGACTTAATACTTGACGGTCCTTTTTTTTCTTATGTATTTACCTATGTCTTAAAATTACCAGGAGGTGCTAATTAATTGCTATTTATAAGATGTCAAATTATAGCCTTTTTCCACGCCTTCCAGTTTTGAAAGCAGTTACTTTTTTAGACTGATCAAATGGCTGACATACAAAATTTTAGCTCTCAAGCTCACAATTTAGGTTCTGACGGACGGACGGACGGGCATAACTCGGTCTCGATCATAATGCCCTGAAGAGCTTAGGGATCTATCCATATTTTTTCTATATGTTATATTTTCACCTAATATTCCATTCCTGAGGAATAGGGTATAAACATTTTTTCCATTGTAATTTGGTTTGTAAAAGAAAAGTGTTCCGCTCAAACCAAAAAACCAGCACCGCTTTACCAATTTAACTATTATCGCAATTGTTGGTTGCACGAGCCACAAATCTACTTCATCATTACATTATGAATGTTCAATATCTTGTACACAAAGTGGCAAATAACTTTTCCAAAGTATCGAGGACAACACTTTTCTGGTAGAGAGAAAGCAAATTTCTCAAAGTTATAAAATTCTTTAGCATTGATACGAAAGTTCTACACACATCTGAAGAAAACTGCCCAGGTGCAACTTGCAGCCAATTTGCATTGCTCAGGAAGCAGAACTTCTTCGAAGCATTCCAATCTATGACACTGCATATACATAGCTACCTGGACACAAAACTCAAACATTCTCTAATCACATTCAAATTTAATTTTAAACTTCAATTACTTTATAACTAACCATGAAATTGATGTTGACGCAACCGTGTTTTGTATACAGGCCTAGAGTTGCTTATATATCCCAACACTTTGCATTTAAATTACATCACTATAGCTGGGTAAAGGGCCGGAGCCAGGACATCATATCAATTACAGACGAGGTTGAGCTTGCTTGAACAACGTCAATATTTTACTTAGAAAACTGTGTATCCGTAAAGATATCCTTTTTCCATTGCAACGACATTCTCTGGAGGCGTACAAGTAGTTTTTAGGTGTCGAAAGAAAGAGAAAAACTTTCTGTCATGTGATTACTTGTATTTGAATATACTTTTAGAGTTTGTAACAAGTTGAAAGATTTACTCTGGATGTTTCAGGGAATAATACTTTTGTTCTAGTTGTTTTATTTGCTGAAAGTTTTGTTTTCAACTTGCTGTATAGGACTGCGGCTGAATGGACAAATAATGATGAATTTAATGTAAAATATTCTTTTCAAAAAGGATTTTTTAGGGAATTCATTGAAAAAGTTTGGTTTTAAAGAAATTGGTCCACTTTATTTTTTTTTTTAAATAAGCCAACGAACCCCGAAAATCCGTTAAAAAATAAGAGGAAATGAAGTTAAAACATGAGTTTTTGGAAAAACCTAATTTTATACAAAATTTTAATAAAAATTGGCGTGGAACTTTTTTGAACGAATCTTTTTTTATAGCCAAACAAAGGGGACCAGCTTTTAAGAAAATGTGTTTTTAAGAAACAGAGGTAGTCGCACATGCTTGAATGAGGTGTTGTCTGCGGGCGGATTTGAACGATTTCCGTATTTCTGGATTTCCGTCTCAACCAAAAAAAATTTTAATTATATATTTTAAAAATTAATGCCTAAAAGTTGTAGACGAACAGATCGGTCTCGATCATACGACTGTGATTATTTCACTGCGTTACAAATTAATAGAGGCAGACGCTCATGAATTTTTCTAAAGGCTGTTTTGCGGTATCAAACGAACCCTGATCGGAAGGCATATTTTGGGGTCATAGCATCGTTTTTGGGGTGAACTCCGGAGAACTCAGTGGTGTAAGCTAAAAGGTATAAGCTCCAGGTGTTCTACATGGATTTTTCCATGTGGGATAAGGAGGCCACACGTGATATTAACCCTATAACGACGAGGTATGTGCGGCTTCGATATTAAGGCGTTTAACCAATTCGACGTGTTGAACTTTATCCCACGATCTATTTGAATTGTTTAGATCTTCGATGCAGTATTCGCCTTCCCATGACCGACTACCGACCAGGTATCAGATGGTAAATTATGAACTCTGCCTTCGTATAGTCTCTGTTGATTGTGCAGACTGCAGAGACTTTTGAAGAGATCAACACGTCATCTGAAAGTATCTTTACCAGCGAATACCAGGAAAGCCTGAACTATCTTTCTAAGATTAATCCTGCTAAACGAAATAGTCTCCTTGTTTTCCCACAGTTCAGCTCTGGCCACGTTTGTTTGAAAGAGGCAACGTGCTGATGTTGTTCCACTTATTTTTTGCCATTGTGATTCCATTGTGATATCGAACGTATGAGCACTGAGGTTTAAGCTACATGTAGTTAGATTCCTATTAGCATCTTCTGTAGCTATAGCTCCTTCGCTTTGCAGTTACCTGCGGAAGGTCCATGTGTGGCCTGGGATATGTCGCAACTGACACCAATCTCATAAGGAGATCAGCGGCATTATCATGTATTCTATATATTTTGAGTGATTTAAAGCCTTTATTGCTTTGGATAGGTAGACCCACAGCCACGGGTAAGGTACACTAGAAAAGAGTACTATGCTCTTTTCCCAACGGGCGTTTTTGATCCATCTATGCAGGTTAATATTGCCGATTCACTTAACTCACACGACTTCCAGGCGTTTCTGATTGGAGCCTTGGTCTTATAGGCCTAGTAGGGACGCACGTAGAGGCATATTAGTAATGAAAGTATTGTGGGCGTTGGGTTGAGTACAAGGCAGTTGCAGGGATTCCCTAAGCTTAGGTGTTACTTTTGCCACTGTAGGAGCATCTAAGAGCACCTGTAATTCAAACGTAAGATAATCTTTGAACTGTCTGAATAGAAAAGGAATACTGTTGCTCTTCTATCACGGGTCTAGCAAAAAAACGCTTCAACAGTGATTCTGTGAGTTTTTTTGGAACGTTAGTAAGTTAATTAGGTACTTTATTTTATAAAATAATTCATTAAAGTTTACATTTTGTACAATTTAAGCAATGGCTTTGCCGTCTGCCGTAGAATGACAACAATTTATGCATTATTAAAAATTTCTGAAACAAAAACTTTGTTTTGTTTTGTATTTTGTTAAAACTGCTCTTCTAGTATATTTTTTCTATATCTAAAGGCAACATGGTTATAAGCTACGAGGGATTTCTAGTTTGCACCATTAAGTAGTTCGTTCATCTCTTCTCGTCCAAGACGATTTTTTCCAAAGTGTGATCGGCGGGTTTCTTTTAGTATGGGGCATGCACCTAGAAAATGCAGTATGTCTTTCTTCTCTCCTGTGTTGCACAAACTGCAACGCAATGGTAGGTCATTGGGGGGTTCACCAGTTCTCCACGTACTCCAAAAATTGTTGATATCTTATATGTAGATGCTGGGAATGGATTAAGTGTATGAAATATTCTCGTGATTGAGGTGTTTGTAAATAAGTTGGGAGTTTGAATTTTTCGCCGGGAGGTTGTGTTCGTTGATGTTTAAGTTTAGGCAGTATTTGTCCGATGCATTGAACCAGTCTTTGAAGAACAGTGTCCTAGTTCTTATGGCTTTCTTAGCCAATATCTTTGTTAATCGATAATCTTCGCTATGCTCTAAAATGTTGGTAACAAAATTCATGTTCAGCTTGACCGTGAAGAAAAAGAGGGGTGCGATTCCACTTTCGATATGAAGCATGTAGTTAGGGGTAGTTGCTGGCAAGCGAAATACCTTTTTTAGGAAAAACCTTAGGAGCTTTTCTACCTCGTCGAATTGTTTGTGTCCCCATACCTGAGCTCCATAGCACATTACCGACCGCATCACTGCTTCGAAGACTTTAAATTTTGCTGTAACAGGAACGCTTGCACTGGACAGCAGATTTCTCCATGTCTTGTTAATTAAGTTTTTCGCTTCCCTCAGCTTCTGCTCCAGGTGACATTTCAGTGACAAATTGTGGGAAACTGTGACTATAAGGTATTTATAAGACCTGACTACTTCCAGTTCATGTCCGCCATACTTCCATTTCTCGCTCCTAGCGAATCGTCCCGTTCCCTTCTTAAAGACTATTACCTTCGACTTTGCCGTATTGATGTGCAGGCCATTTAAACTACAGTACTCCTTCAACTTATTTATCATAAGTTGCAGCGCACACGGAGATTCTGCCAATAGAACAATATCGTCTGAGTATAGCAAACTCTTAATCCTCAGTCCTTCAATGATTATGCCGGCTGGCAGGTAATCAGTCAAATCTTCGAGGAAAAGACAGAACAGAAGTGGACTTATTATTCCCATTTTCGATAATTTGTAGAATAGGCAGTTTCTGTTTATTGTGTCAAAGGCACCTTTAAATCTTTAATCTATAAAGAATGCGTACAGTTTTTTCCTTCGATTTAAATACATTTGCGCAATTGATGTTAAGCAGAATGTCTGGTCTACTGTAGAGAAACCTTTCCTAAAGCCCGCTTGGAATTGGCTCAGTTTTCCGTGCTCTTCCATCCATTTCGAAAGCCTAGCTGTCAGAATTCCCGTAAAGATTTTCGCCACCGTATTCATAAACGAGACTCCTCTGTAATTTGCTGCTACATTCGGATCCCCCTTCTTGAATGTTGGGAAAATAACTGCTTTTTGAAATTCCACTGGTACTATACCACTGTTGTAGATCCTATTAAAAGCCGATAGCAGATTCTCCAGAAACGTCGGAGTAGCATTTTGAAAAAATTCGTATGGAATGCCGTCCTCCCCAGGCGCTTTTTTTGTTTCGGTTTTGCCAGCACTTCAAGCAGTTCAGTCCCTTCAAGTGGTCTATCTAGATAGAGGACCAGGGACTCCGCTGGATTCAGCATTGTTTTGAAATGCTGCATAAGCTCTTTCGATTCCATCACGTTTCCGCGCTTATGTGTGCTCCTATTAAGTCTTTTTGCTATGGACCATAACTCTCTGCTACTTCTTGCCTCGGAAAGCTGCCCAGCCAGTCCCTCCTAGAAGGTAGCTTTCTTCACTTTGCATAAGGTTTTATAGTACGCATTCCTATCACAGTATAATCCCTTTAACAAACCAGTGTTGAATTTTCTGAAGGAGTTTAATGCCCTAAGAGAGCTATTCCTGCGGGTAAGGCATTGGAGATCGAACCATGGATGTCTCCCTAGTTGTTTCTTCTTAGTTTCCTTTGACTGCGCGCTGGATCGTATAAAACTCGTTAAAATACTCGTGTACCGTAGTGCATTTCTCCAATCAGGCTCTAGAGTGTCAATGCACTCCTCTAATTTGTTTTGATACCTGGCTTTGTCTCTTTCTTTCCATATCAGTTTCGGGAGCAGTGAAAGTTCTTTTATGTTTGGGTAATCGACTGTAAGTGCACAATTGATAGTTAGAGGTAAATGGTCCGCGAACGTTTGGGGGATTATTTGCATGTCCCGGACAAAGTAATGCCAACTTCCATTTATAAGAGCGTAATCAATCACCGAATTTCCATCCGCTTTTACAAATGTCAATTCACCTTCGCAGTCGCTTTTGGTTCTTCCGTTCAAAACGCAAAGGTTAAATGAGTCGCACATTTCAATCAGTCGCTTTCCTCGGCTAATGATAACTCCATCTTTCGATTTCCTTGCCAGGTACGGATAGACCTCATCTGCTTCTGGCGTTGCTGTGACTTGCTTGCGAGCGTTGAAGTCTCCTAGGAGTAATAATCCATTAGTTTGGTATAACAGCCCTCCCAATTGCAACAATTTAATTACACTGGTACAATGTTTAACGCGTGCCCCCTTATGTTCATCTCCACTATTTCGATTCCGTCTCTCTTCGTCAGACTGCAGTCGAATCTTTCCTTTAGCACTTTTTTTTATCCCAAAGAGCATACCACCACTAGCCCTGCCTAGAACTGATTGCATTGTAGCTGGAATCCATAATAATCTGTGGCCTTTGAAATAATTCGCATAATCCTCAAAGTTTTTTTCTACAAATGTTTCGTACAAAAAAAATATTTCATAATCATTTACAAACACAAAGAAATCCATAAAACAGCATTTACTTTTTAACCCGTTGACATTATATGAGAGAATACTGAATTCAAATTATTTATACTTTAGTATTATGATTTGGGCAGACGGCAACACTACTAAACACTAATTTCAGGCCAGGTTGGTGTCTCGGATGAGTCTTCTAAGACCCCCGCATGTCCAGATATTTTTTTTGGAACGTTGCGCCTCGTTATAGGTATGACCTACGACTAATCATTTTAATTGTCGGTACGTACCAAACCAATACAATTATGCTTTATCATATTGTTTGTGTTCTCAGTGATAATAGTCTGTCTAATTAGTTGACATGGAATATGACCCAGCTTAAATCAAAGAATAAACATGGAAAAACCGGAATATCCCCCAGTACGCAATGATCAATTTAATACACGTTTCGTTTTCTTGCACAGTCTAAAAGAGATAATAAAATTGTTTTATTTGTTTTTCTTAATCTGTTCAAGTACGTTCATCTTGAAAGAGAAATTAAATAACAGTTGGGTTGGAAATAGAATTTTCGCAATACTTTGTCTTTTGAAATTTTAATATAATGTTGAAAAAAAGAAATCGCATGTAAGCTTAATTGCAAATGCTACAAATAGCACTAGGACCTGTTGTTCTCTTCACGAAACAGCACCTAAACGGAAATAACGAAAACTAGGAAATCTGGAAAAAAAATCTAGAAAATTCGAATCTAGAAAAGAACAAGTGGGAAAGTGCAACAGTGGGTATGCGAAAGCTTCAATCCATCTACGACGGATTGCAAAATACCCGACCATACCTAAAAAAAAAACTGCTACGCCTCCAAAAAGTGGGCGGAATATAAAAATATAACTGTTGAATGCTTTGTACTAGGTGGTTGCGTATATTTCGGCCTAAAACTCCGCCTTTTTAACTAAAAAAATCACTTTTTTAACGCCACGCCCACAAAAGTGGGCGGAGGCACATAAAATATATACATAAAAGTTAGAAAATGCTAGTATCTACAGCTTTTGCCATATAATTTTTTGTCAAATTTCATATATATTTATTGAAAAGCAGTCATTTTAAGCTAGAATCCCATAAAAAGTGGGCGTGGTCAATGAAAAAGCTAAAATTTTTTGGCTACCTTAAAGACAATTATAAGGCAATGTTACGTACCAAAAATGAAAGCGCTAGCGCTTTTGTAACATAGCTAAAATTTCCAATATGTATTTTTTTAAATTAGAGATGGTCGCACATACAGGCCTGTAGTGGGCGTGTCTGTGGGCGGATTCAGCTTATTTTCAAACTTGATCTGAAGGACTGGACTTCCAACCAACCCACAAAATTTCAACTCTCTGCCTTAAAATATAAGGCCTAAAAGTTGTTTACATACGGACGGACGGACGGACGGACATGGCGTAATCGATTCTCCTGTCGGTCCCATTCATATCTCTAAAAGGTCTTGGGGTCTACGGTGGTTATTTCACTGCGTTACAAACTATGCATCAAACTTAATATACCCTGGGTCGGGTATAAAAATATAGAAAAAAATAGTCTCGGTTTACTATTCATACTGAGAACGTGAAAAAGTTTTATTTTGCCTAGTTCAATCCGTATCAGACATGCTGTCCCTTTCAACCCCCCTGCTTGGGCAAAAGATAGGATTTGGGGAAGTGCTAGAGCGGTGTCAATCGTTCATTTTCCCGGATCGAATTGATCCAGGATTAATTTGAAAAAGGAACCGATCTTTTCAGTCAATCATTCATTCGTTCCTTTTTCAACCATCATCGTTCTTATTGATTTCGTTCTCCTTTCCGTCATCGATCCAAAGTCAATCACCGTTCCTCCGTTGAATCCGGTTTGGCTTAGCAGTAGCCAGCGTGTGCGCGGCAAATACACATTTTTCGAAATCTCATAGCAGTTTCGCTACGGTCATCGATGTACCTAATGGAATGGAACGTGTTGTGGGCTTGACCCCGACTTGACGTTTACAAGTTCAAATTAAGGTGTTCAAATAATATTGTTTGAAAATTAAACTATAGGTACCAAGAACACAGTTTTCCTGGATCAATTGTCCTGTTGAGGACCAAAATGGAAGAAACGCCAAAAAAGGGATCGCACTCGCCATAAGAGCCGAATATTATTCCGTCTCTTAAGAAATTTACCAGAATCAGAAGTGCCACTGTTGTCACTGATCAGACTATAACCGTGGGACCACAATGCCCGTAGCGGTGGTATGTAGCAGTAGTACGTAGTACAGCCGCGGAGCCATGTGGCGTAGTACGGAAAAAAATTGAACACAATGGTGTGGCGCGGCTATGTCGAACAAAAACCTCGTTTATAAACAATGGTCGATACTCTGAGTTAATTTGAACTAGATTTAATATTTTTGTACAACGGATGACAGAAATTCCATAAAATTTCTTTAGATTTAACCATCTTAATAAACTTTTCGACGTCCTTTTCCTCCATTGTTTACTTAACTTGTATTGAACTGTCCACCGTGTAGCGCTGTCAACCGTGTAGCGCTACGAAAGTTAAAAGTTGGCCAACTCTTACTACCGCCACAGCTACGCGCTACCGCCACAGATACACATTGTGTGCGCAATACACTGAATACATGTGTTTTAACTTTTGACAGCTCTTACTACCGCTACTACTACCGCCACAGCTACATCACTGTGGTTCTACGGTAAAGCGATAGCCAACTCGGCACAAGATTTCTCTTTTGGCCCCCAAGCTTCCACTGATGACTGGGAACTGCATATGTGTTCCGTGCTCTGCCTGGCACACTACTATACTCTCAGCTGACGAGTGTTTCACACAAACGGGAAATTAAAGGCAAATCCCATGGCAGATTCCACTACGTTCCGTTTCGTTCCCTGTAGGTGCTTTTGCGGATTTTAGCGGGCAGGGGATTGCACAGTGGCTATATCTTTATACCTTGTCTGATATGTGACTGTTGTGAAATCTTTATAACGTAACGTAAGCTCACCTGCACAAAGCCTGTTATTGCGGTGAACAAAGGAAGATCCTTTTTACCTTTTCGCTGCTTATATCGCTGGGTAATACCCATGGCCGTTTCACATTCAGCGCGAGAGCGGCAAACCAGAGCGGCAGCGACAACGAGAGACCAGAGAAATCGTTTGTTAATACACAATGAAAGCGAGACACCGCGACGACTATTTTGACTATACAGTGCCAAAACTAAACGAATTACTAAAATTAGTCGAAAAATTATTTGCTTTATTGCTAATGTATGGTTTATATTTCACAACAAGAGCCTGGTAACTTAAAAAAACAGCGTGTCATAACTCACAACACAACATTCAACAGCGTGTCATAACTCACAACAGCCATTGACAGAATTATCGTCGACCTCAGCAAGGGTTTTTCAATTTTTCGAAAAGCCCGGCGAGTGAGACAGCGATCACGCAGGTATTGTGAACCACCCCATACATTGCCATTGATTGAAATTCATTTGACAGCTCGCCCGAGACCCTCGCTCGCTGTCTCGCTCTTTAAGTGAAACAGACATCAATATATTTAAGAAAGAAAAAGACTATATTGTGGTGGTGACCAATCCTCTTAATAAAGTGTCGAAAGATCATCTGATCATATCAATGATCAATGGTATACAGGAATTCATGGAATATGTGTCTAATCATAAATACTTTAAGTCTAATATTAAGTCACGCGCGACCTAATTTTTAAGTCCAGTGTGAAATCCTTTGAAAATTGTGTTCTCGGCAGGGCGTGACAGGCGCCCAACTGACGATTAAACTATCACGCCTGTTGTGAAACACAAACACAAATGGGGTGGAGACTGCCTTCATAATTTCTTTGTCATAAATACTTTCACCCACTCCTCTTTCCCTGTGGATATACATCGGGTCCTTGCATAGAAATTAGAGATTTAACTTAAACCCCTTTAATTGGTTTTTTGGGGCTAACGGAAAGGAGGAGTTAACCGATCAAATACTTGTCCTTGCATCGCTAGATCGCAGCGGAATTGGTCCCTAGGTAAAATCAACGGTGGCGTCTACAGTTCGAGTCAGAGGTTGAACTACTTAGGACCGGTTTTTCAGTGCTGAGTCAACAACAAAAAAACCAAGATCTGTTGACCCCGGGACAAAACGAATCTAGAGCTTATCCACGAACAGTTTTTCCGTACAGAGCTGACTCCGACAGCAGCAAAGTTGTCAAAATCTTCGACTCTCGAAATCATTGACTCTCCCAACTCTCACTTCACGCAGAAAAAAAACAGGAAAAGAAGTTCAAGTAATTTTAAGATGTAATTTTTCACAGAAACACCCAAAGCCAATGCGATTTCACACAGAAAAGGCATTCAAAGAAGTTCATACTATTCACCAGAATTGATCCGCGCCCAAGTAGCAGACTCTAACCCTAAATAAATTAGCGCCATGTTTGACAGAAAAGCGTAAAACCTTATGGTAATGTTCTACATAAAGCTAGAAAGTCCTTTATAGAACCCAATGTTTCTAAAAGGTAGCGGAGAGAAGAGTATCTTAAGTGTTAAAATGGTGCTTTAGGGGCACTTCATAAGGCCTTGCATTCTTTATTATACCCTATGCCATAGGATAGGAGGTATATTAAGCTTGATTCATAGTTTGTAACATAGTTTGTAAATAATCACCGTAGACCCCCAAGACCTTAAGGGCATATGATCAAGACCAAATTGTTAGTCGAATGAACCTTGTCCGTCCGCCCGTCCGTCTGTCTGTTGGTAGTTTTTAGGCCTTACATTTTGAGCTAGGAAGTTGAAACTTGATATCTGTCTGTTCTTTATAGGTCCCAAAGCAATACCACTGTAAAAAATTTTGAAATCCGCCCACTAAAACGCCCACTTTACTTGTTGGCATGAAAAAAATGAGTTGTCGAAGGAAGATGAAATTTGGTATGCGTTATCCTCGCTTAACTGTATTGTGATTGACATTTCAAAAAAGGCGCCTCCGTGTGGGCGTGGTCATATTTAATTTGCATTCTGATTTACGGTTTTTATTCGATATATTTTATTTAAATCCAAAAAACTTGCACTATAAAATGTTCAGATATGTGTTAAGGCTATCAACTGAAATGAATAAGTTTATGCCACAGCCACTTTTAGTCCCAAAGTTTTTAAGTATAAAACAAATTTTTGTTATGAAAATGCAATCAACATGTGTATACACCTTCTGATAAAAAATATAAACAAAAAAACGATGTTATTGAAAAGGAGTATATGCCACGCCCCTTTTTTAGGAAGAAAATTCTTAACTGAGAAATTCTAAATACAATTAAAGTTAAATTCAACAACAAAGATTTATGACGCAATTCGGAGCTTGACAGTGGTCATTTGGGACGGGATATCCAACGATTCGCCTAAGCGGATTGTAACCTTAGTTACAGGATAAGGATAAGCAATTCAATTCAATTCAAAATCAGAAGCGGTTTAACAATATTTAAATATTTCTGCGAAGCCGTGGCTTGTCTGCAGAAGATTGAACTTCTAATATATTAAAAAGTCTAGGTAAGTTGCTCTAGCTACATTAAGAGAAAGTAATTAAGTTAATTTAAGTTTTGATTTTCATTAAGTTTAATTCAAGGCTTTTTTATCTAATTTAAACTAAAATTTAGTTTTTAAGAATTTTTAAATTTTTTTAACTAAGTGATATTAGAGTTTAGAAAAAAGTTTTTAATGCTTTTCGTTCTCCTCGTGGTGTTTTGAATGTTGACGAGTTCTCTAGGGAGTTCGTTTAAAGTTGCTGGAACGCTGTTTAATAGTTGACGTCTACCATAGTAGTTGTAGGATCTGGGCAGCATACCCTGGGCACGCCTTCGTGTATTTACCGCATGATCGATTGGGCAAATAAAACGGCTATCATCGAAGTACTCCACAACCAGTGTCATCTTGAAGATTTGATCGATATTAAGGACGTCGAAATTCCTTTCGTGACCCCGTTGAATGTTGACATTAATTTGCTTCAGCACAGAATTTTGCAGCCTCTGTAACTTCTGAATGTGTGTTTTCGCAGCGTTTCCCCATGCAAGTATACCATACCGCAGCTTTGACTCTACTAGGGCATAGTAGACTTGTTTTAGAACAGGCACAGTAGCATGATGTCGAAGATGAACTACCGCAAACAAGGCTTTTTTCAGGTCCAAACGCAGCTTTTCAACATGCTTGTCCCATAGAAAGTGACAGTCGATGATGACTCCAAGATACTTGTAGCTATCTACTACGTCTATTCCTTCCTGTGCATACCAGGACATGCAACGTTTTCGTAGTAGATTCTGTTTGGTGTAGTTTTGAAGCTGGGTCCTCGAATATGCATCATCTTTGTCTTTTCAGCGTTTATTACCAAACCGTTGTCATGGCACCATCTCACAGCAGCATTAAACTCTACCTGCATCATTGGCCTTAGTTAACATGAACTAAGTTATTTGTTTCAAGACAGAAGTAGTAGATGTTCTACACTTACAAAGAACAAGATAAGAATCTTGTACCAAGTAATTTTTTACCCAAGTTAAAAAACAACACTATGAAAGTAAAAGGTGATCACCATGAAAGAGTGTGTACCTACAGATTGTTTTAAAAATGCATTGACAGTCAAACAAGTTCTGAAAGCGCTAAATCGGTTTTTTTTAAGGTTACTTGTATAAAACCAACTTTAATACTATGTCTCCACTGGCGATAAAAAGAGGATTAACAGGAGACGATTTAAAATAAATCGAAAAGTGGCCCCACCGGCCAAATATAGGATTAATTTGACATGAGCACTCTTCTTTTCCGCCATTTTGACTCTCAAAAGAGAGCGGCGATGTCATTTCCTAGGAGCAAAAAAGGATTTCTGTTGTGAAAATTTCAGTAGAAAAGGTATATGCGACAAAATTGTCGTACAGGGACAGTTTCAGTTTCCTTTTTTGATTCTCAAACCGTTAAAGGTGCTTAAAATGGGTTTGTAAATAGAGTGAATGGAATTTATGAGAGGATTTATTTTTAATGGTTTGCCTAGAGGATTTAAATTTGTATGGTAAATCGCGTGATTTGTAGAGAATTTAATGAAGATTTATATTAATCGCGGATTAGTTCCCCGTGAAGACGTGGTATAAGAATAATGATTTACGATGTGTTGCTGTAAAAGTAACGGTGGCCATAGCTGGGGTTTCTATGTAGCTTGGGGGTAATCCCCCGAACCAACTCACCGAATTTGGCGAGATTAATCCCGGATTCACTGAAAAATTATTTTTTTGGTTCATCTCAGTTTAACTCGGACACTCGGATGATCTCGCACTGAAAACCTGACCCTTAATGAGTGTTAATGCAGCTGGTTTCTCAGGGCCCATTTTGTGGCCTAGTATTGTGTGGCTTATTTAACATAGCCAATTTATGAGCTTCTGTAAAGTATTGGGATAAATGGCCTATAAGGAGCAGCCTATCCGGTTCATCTTCCTTAGAGTTGAAAGTTTTGGGTTATGCTATCTGGTTAAGTTAGGCTTCGTAAAAAAGCTTACCGGTAATTATGAAATAACAAAAGCAGCAGAGATTCCTCACATTTATTAGGCAATTAATAAACGCATCAAACCGCAGCAAGGCAGACACCATTGCCCTAAGAAACGAGGTGGGATGGACCGGCAAGAAAGAAGGTTAAAGCTGCGTTAGTTGGTTTTTCTGTCAACACTTAGACTGACATTCTGCATGCATGAATAAAAAAGTATTCTTACGTCACAACCCCAAATAAAGCAACGATTCGAAACAATATTTTTGTGATCGCCTTGCGCAGACGCATTATTTGTTTGATTACATTGAAGCCTGTTTGCTGATACTTATCATAACTAGTTATGTTATACTTACAGAATGTTATACTAAGTTCCACTTAAAAAACTGTCAAAATCATCCAAAAATGGCCACTAAGCAGAACTTAGTTAAGGGCCAGAAATAGTAGGTTAAAGTTATTGAAAAGGAAATTTTATTCAAAAAGCAGCCAAGATATATTTGTTCTCCAAACATAAAGAAAGCTGCTGCGTTATGTTGAATTTAAATTGATTTTGAGCAACCGAAATACATTATGTTCCACATAAGCGGTAAGTATAAATGAAGTCTTAAGAGCAATGGCTTAGCCGATTACACCCCAGATCTATTTAGGAGCATTGTTTTTTTTCGCGATTTTTCAAAAGCCTATTCAATAGCTCGCATACGCCGACGCCATTGACATAGTCAGTAGAACACAGTTTAATGATACCGTTTGCTGATACTAAACATAAATATAAGTTCCTCTTAACACTATAGCTAAAGTCTTACCGCCTATGTGGAACATAATGATTTTCGGTTGCTCAAAATCAATTTTAGTTCGACATAGCGAAACAGTTGTCATTTGTGTTGGGTAAAAAAATATGTTTTTAATTGTTTTGGAATAAAATTAAAATTTATGGGCAACACCTAAGAGCATTTTTATACCTTATTTCCATAAAAAAAATTATGTTCTATTAAATATTTACGACCTTTTTCGGGGCTTAAATAAAAGTACTAAGCGGCCATTTTTTTTTATTATTCTCTCCGGTTTTTATGTGGATCTTAGGCTCTAACTAAAGCAGTGTATGATGAGTATCAGCAAATGGGAACTGAGACGGATCACTGAGAGCAAAACCGCATGTATGATGTCGTGAAAAAAGGAAATATCCAATACCGACGTATTAGACACAATATCAGCAAGAGACAAGACAGCTAAAACTTCAAGGCAGTTTGCGATTTTTTTTTTACCTATGCCTTCTACCATGGTTTTCGTGTAGGATTTAAGTACATTCTAAGTCGACTCGAAAATACATGTACCGGCCAAAAATATAAGAATAAGTGCAATTCTTCTACATCAATTTCATTTGTGATTTTACCCTCCCAGGGTATATAAAGTTTGTTGTATAGTTTGAAACGCTGTGAAATAATCACCGTAGACCCCTAAGACCTTTTAAAGTTATGAATGGGACCGACAGGAGAATCGATTAAGCCATGTCCGTCCGTATGAAAACAACTCTTAGGCCTTAAATTTTAAGCTAGAGAGCTAAAAGTTGGTGTGTTGGCTGAAAGTTCAGCCTACTACAGGCCTGTACGTGCGACGATCTCTAATTTTCTAAATCTAAACGTTTGATTGGCGAATAAGGAAATAAAAAAACTGTAGAAGCTTTCCAACGACACAATCCTAGTCAGAAGAGTTAAGGCTTAACGACTGAGATGGCTGGGTTATCTAGACCGAAATGACACCAAAGCCGCAATCAACCAACTTTACATGCAAAATTAACGACAACTATAAGTAGAGAGCTGTTCAGAGACTTTTGTATAGGGCTTCCTTGGTTTGTTTTTAGCGCTCTGGAATGATTCTTTTGCATTCTTCGCGATAACCGCCATATTACTCGACACATAATATCTGTGGTCACAAGGCATAACCGCCTAAGTCTGTTTTTCTGTTTTTCACTTTTTTCAGGAGAGCAGTTTGAAGTTTCAAATCGGTATCAGTAATCGAGGATTCGCTTAATGTTTGTGATTTTTTAACTCCAGCAAACTATTTTGGAGAACATTTCATCTGTATTAAAATAAGTCTAATTAATTTTAGGGTTTTCCTAAAAATATAAAAAACAAACACTTAGGCTGTTTTGCTTTAAATTTTTTTTTTTGGCTTAGGTATCTTAAGTTGAGTTGGGCTGTTATGCCTGAGGCAAAATAATTTTATCATGATGGCAATGTGAAGTTAGGCTGTTATGCCTTGTAATGTCGTTTTTTTGTCATTCAATGTCTGAAATCATATCATATCTCTACTAAATGATTTGCTCCTGTGCAAAATTATTTGCAAAACCAATCAGTATAAAGTTGCTTAAGCATTATTAAAAAACGCTTAAGCGTAGAAATTTAATTATTTTATAAAGGAAAAAAGACTTGCTCTTTTTAACGGCCCCCACCTCCGCGAAGGTCTGACAAGCCCTCCGAGAGTATCATTTGTCTTGAAAAACTTCTCAAAGTGCCGTTCGGATTCGGCAAAAAATTGTAGGTCCCCTTGTTTGTAAAGAAATTAACACGTCAGCATACATTGTTGAGAAGTTGGCCCTGGTTCACCTCGAGCTGTTGCGCCACTCTATTTATTTATTTATTTATAAAGGAAAACTTTATAAAATAATTAAATATAAAAAAAAATTATTTGCCTACATACGAAAAAGTTTTATATGTATAAGTTATATATGTACTTAAGATTCCATTTCAATAAAAGTCATGTTAAGAGTCTTTTTTAATATCAAGTCTTACTTTTTCTAAACTACCTCAGCTTAGCTACTCAACTGAGCGCCTGCACATATTAACATTATTGCGTAGTCTGTTCAAAATGGTTCTGAATCCTGGTCGAAGAATAGATTATTACAGGTAGGCGCGTGCTAGAAACATGTTATGTTGATCAGGCTAAGCTCAGCTCATTCTTGACTGTCAGGATGTTGAAAGCAAACATTGCCTTAAACTTCTTCTGAAATAACTTTCTAGTGTGATCTCTAAACTTTGAACGCGTGGCAATATCGCCTTGTCGAAAAAAAAACTTCTAGGGAAATCCTTTTTCAAAAACTAAGTCACAGAACAAACTTCAAAGCTTCCTTGGCTTTTCAAGTAAATCGGATGTTTCACCAGAGATTTAATAAAGCTTTCCGTTGTGCAAAGCTTTAGGAATCGCAAAAGACGCATTTTGGCGCAAAGATTTGCTATGGTGTTGTTCCTAGCACCCCTATTAGGCTAGTTTAAAGTGGCTGTCGGATATAAGAAGACCGACACACTTAGACCTATAATAGAATGCGGTTGTGGTGGTCCATTGTGGTAAGAAGAAAACTTTCAACGATAGTGCGGAACAGTGGACTGGAGCACGCTTCGAAGCTTAAAATTTAAAATAACCACTGACTATCGACGCTAAGAAAGTACAGCTGGATCTAATCGAAATATTGTTTGCTTCCCTGGCGTATGCTCTGTAGAGCCAACACTATAAAAGACTTCTTCCAAACATCTTGAATAGGTTACCGGGAAAATGTTTTAAAAGCTTCGGTTATAGATTTTCGATGATGAAACTTTATATTTATTTTTATAAACCTAATTAGCTCGAATTCTTTGGGGTGGGACTAGCCTTAAAGTAGTGACTAGCATGTTGCAGAGATATTTGAGAAAATAATGAGTATGTATGTCTCTTAATTTACTTACTACTTACTTAGAGTCACAAATCTTTTCGAGGATCAGCAAAGTAGTCAGTCATCCGTCAAACAATTGGATCTTTCCGGTTAGGGGCTGCTAGCCGGGAAGGTAAAATGGCTCATTTTAAAACGAACAAGTTTTATGTTGTTGGTGAGTATTTTCTTGTTTCCCCAGTAGAGAGGCCTCCTATTGGTGAACAGCAGCCCCAGAAGGGAAATAAAGAAACTTACCTACAAGATACAAAGCTGCTTTACTAATCTGTAGCAAACTGCACCGTTTCCCAATTGGGATGTCAGTTTGGCATAGAATGATGATATAATAACGACGATGCTAAGTAAATGAAAAGCTTTTCTTTAATTCTTTATTCGCGGGGTTGTTAATTTGGCAAAAATAATGTTTTTTATCGGTGCTTTTGTGCAGTTATGGTTAGTTAATCAAAACTCAAAGAGAAGGAAATCTTCTTATATGAATTTTTTCTTAGATACTTTAGCTTGCACAAGCCATAAGCACTGTCTCTAAAAACCAGGATAGGAAAGTATAGCCTAAGCCTAGTATAATTAAACAGTTTGCGTGCCTAAAGTAACTATGCTTATAGTATTAACGACCAAACTCTTCCGCACTTCTCGGTAAATGAGAATGAACCAGAACACTTAAGTCATGTTATGTGACTGATTTATTCAATCTGCTACTTATACTTAATTTTGAAGAACAGCCAAACTTGAGATTGCGCGCATATTTTCCCAAAATCAGTAAGGCATAACCATAAGGCATAGTATTCTTGGCCCAAACCAACTAAGTAGACTTAGGTTGTAATACTTAAACGAGTGTTTTAGAAAATATACTACCTCAGGGTGCCTTATCTCAGTAAGTTTGCTACGTCAAAACGATTAATAGGTCCAAAAAAAACATATCGAGTTAAGAAACTAAATTTAATTGTATTTTGAAAACATGCAACTTAGGCGGTTATTCTTAGATCATAGTTGGAAAAAGCTGACTTAGGCGGTTATGCTTTTCGGGCATAACTTCGAAAGTTATTGAGCTTAGTTCGAAAGAAATACTGAAGATAGATTCAAACAATCTTTTTTAAATGGCGTCAATAGTTCAATTTCGTCATATCTCGACTTAGTCGGTTATGGTTTGTGACCACAGATATATCTTTATTTAATTTGAAGGAAAAACACCGACAAACCGAGGAATCCCCCAGTAGAACGAACAATTTTATGTTTTCTTTCACACACAAGAGAAAATAGCTGTCGAATTATCTCTTATAGAAGTAAGATTCTACTTTATCTCTTATAGAAGTGTGTGAAAGAAAACATATTTCCTCATATATTATATATGAATTACATAATTAATGTAGTTCATCAACCTATAATATGGGTACCATTAACTGTAGCTAAAAATAAAACTAGTGAGTGCTAAAGTGTGTACGCAGAAGTTACTTACCTACTTACTTAAGGTGGCGCTACAGTCCGGGGTGGACCTGGGCATCAGCCAACAAGCTTCGCCAGCCAGCACTGTCTCTAGCTAGCCGTCTCCAGTTTCGCACGCGAAGTTGGCTGAGGTCCCCTTCCACTTGCATGCGCCAACTGAGTCTCGGTGGTCCTCTACTGCGCCGTCTCTGCGGTGTGAATTCGAAGTTTTTCCGAGCCGGGGCGTTGGTGTCCATCGGCTCTAGATGACCCAGCCGACTGCGATTCTACGCAGAAGTTACAGTCCGTAAAGCCCTCTGGCATACGCCAAGGTTTTGCCCTTAATCGGATTAAAACTCCCTGGACTTGTCAAAAAAACTTCTTGATTCGTTCAATTTGTCGGCGCTATTAGTGTGTGGAAAGGACTTAAGTTATATTCATTAAGAGTTTGACATCAGACATGGACCGATAAACTTTTTTCTACCGTGCGGATAAGCCCAGGCACACCAAAAAAGCCATATGGTTTCAGTTTTATAGTCTACCATAAAGTGCGGCATAGAGTGCGGCAGCACATTTAACATTTAACAATCGGTTCTTATCAATTTTCATGACTGCAGGCACTTTTTTTCCAATAAAAATTTTTTGAGCTATAGTTGCGCGGCTTGAAAAAAAGTGCGACAAAGTGTAGCAGCCAATATTGTTGCTATACAAACGTTTGAGCTTCTAGTCGGATTTCAATTTGCTGCAAGGATGTACTGCTGACGTGTGTTCCTGGCTAAAAGCTGAAAACATAGCTAAGCTTGTGAGGCTTATTAACAAAACACACCTAAAATCAGATTCGAAAACCATGATTTTACATTTTTATGATGACTCAAAAAATACCGCCTCCTTACCTTTTTTTTCTTACCTTTTTCTTACCTTTTTTTAAGTAGCAGTATTTTGTTAAATCTTAAGTCAACAGTTAAGGTCAAGTCATATGCACATCTTTTCCATAAAACAAACAGCTTTAACCAAAAATTCCTTCTTTCGCTGATAAAAAATAAGTTACCGACACTTCGATTTGCAGATCTTATGTATTTCTATGGTGAAGATGTATTTGCAACCTTATCAGCTAGCTCACAGCAGCAAGAAGCCCTATAAAAGATGCTTTGCTGATCGAGTTCGGAACAGTAATTTGACAGAATAGACAGCAACAAGTCGAAATGAAATTTACTTTAATATTATTTTCGGTGATTGTTTTTGCTGCACCAGCTTTAAGCAGAAGATTAACCCGATGTGGTTTGGCACAGGAAATGTTTCATCTTGGAACGCCAAAGTCGGAGCTCGCCAAATGGGTTTGCATTGCAGAGCACGAAAGTTCATTCGACACCGCTGCTGTAGGTCCACCAAACACTGATAACTCCCAGGATCACGGCATTTTCCAGATAAATGACAGATACTGGTGTGACCCATCGAATGGGAAGACCTCCTTTAACGGGTGCAATGTCATCTGCTCCCGCTTGAGAACCAGCGACATCAGCGATTCGGTTACCTGCGCTCGTAAAATCTTAAAGAAGCAAGGATGGACTGCCTGGTCGGTTTACAACAGGTACTGTGCTGGATCTCTTCCAAGCATTAACAACTGTTTCTAAGTAACCTAGTACGTACCCAGCACAAAAAATAAACATAGCTGTGGGTGCAGAATCTTAGATCTTAAGCTAATTTTGTATAACTTTGTAAAAATGAATTTATTTTGCATTGGAGAACAAATAAAATTTCAAACACAAAACTAAATTATAAACGTATAGCTATTCAAACAGACCGAAATCAGGAGAATAGGTTGAATAAGGCAGCAATTGTGTGGTAATTCAGCTAATTTTTTTGCTGTTCCTGCTAACCAACCGTTGCGTTGTTCGGACAATTTTGTGGCAAAACAGCACTTTCTACTCTTCAACTCTGGTCGATTTTTTCATTAAATTCGAATTGAAGCTACTAACTTATTGTTACAGTACGCTCCCATGTTCGTTTTTTGGATTCTCAAAAAAAAAAAAAAAACAAAATTGTTCACTTGGCTAGAAACCCAGAAAACCGTTGCCATTTCTTTTTCGACTATTTAGGAGCACATTTGACTGCATAAGTCCCTCGTTCTTTCATTATACCTTATTCCAGTGTTACCGATGGACAATTTGAAAATGTCGCCAAAAAAAGTCGCCCGAGCCCAAAAATGCGCACCACTGAAAAAAACAACACAAATGCTTAAATTTTACAAAAAAAAAAAATTCGTGACACGATAGAAAAAAAAATACTTAAATTTGTAGTCTCAGGCCCGCCACTCACTTGATACCCAATATAGTAAAAAAGAACAAAGAGTTAAATGTGGAATAAAAACTTACTACACTGAAAAAAATATCGTTTATAATATCAAAAAACACCGTTTATTGACTGTTTTTTAATTGTCTCAACAACTTTTTCGTTAACACTTCGAAATATAATTGCCTCCAGTCAACCCCGCTCAATAAACGATTTATTGGGACAATTAAAGTCCATTTATTGAAAATAAAATTTGCAAAATCAATAACCGGTTGCTTGCTAAAGTGAATGTATTCTTTGGCATAATAAACTCACTCATTGCGCCAACGAAAAATCTCCTAAAATAATGCAATCTTGATTCAAGTAATCGTTTATTGACACAATAAAACGGTTATAAAATGTCAATAAATATTTTAATTGAAATGGATTCATTGGCTACTGTCTACAACAACGTGCCTTGTTGTCGTAATAAAGTCATCCATTGTGTCAATCAAAAATTTCGTAAAGCGAAGAAATCTACCACCTCTCTGTTGCATTTCAACGAAGTATTCGTTAAAAAGATCACTCCACAAATATTTTTTATCGTAATAAATCATTTATTACCGAGATAAACTACATTTACGTTCTCAATAAACTGTGAATTGTCCCAATTGACCATTAAATGGCATTTCGTTTTTTTATTATTTTTTCAAATAAATTTTTTATTCCCAAGATCACCGGAAAATGATTACGCATCAGTAAATTTTGCACAATAAAACTTTTATTGTATGTACAGGTCACGCCACATGCTTTAATGTCGCAAGAAACCATTTCATTTCCGAATAAAAAATATTTAATGTTTCAATAAACTTTTATTGTCCAAATTAACTACTTATTACTTTAAATGGCGAATGTTTTTTTCTAAGTAAGTATTATGCTTCCACGATTTCCGAAAAACCGTTGTCTTCTTATAAACTATTTGTTGGCACAATTAAAGATTTATTGTGTGTATCAACCATTCATTTTCAGGGTAGACACCATTATTGTGACAGTAATCTATTAATTGTATCAATAACTGTAGATATTTAATTTATTGTGTCAACAAAACATTCCTTGTCAAGATAAATCACATTTACTCTCTCAATTAACTATTTATTGTTTTAAATAGCGTCTATTTTTTCTGAGTAAGTTTTTTGCTTCCACGACTTCCAAGAAACCGTTGCGTTACAATAAAGTATTTGTTGGCACAATAAAAAATACTGAAATTCAGTAAATGTTAGTTGTGTTAATGAATCATTTTTTATCGCAATAAATTAAATTTGTTGCCACAAGCCACAAGTAGATTTCCTTATAATTTTGTATTTTCAACTCTTTACCGAAACAGTTAATTTAAAACGAATCATTTGTTGGCTCAATATAACATTTATTGTGTATACTAACCATTTATGGGCAGGATAAACACCAATTATAATGGCAGTAAACTATTTATTGTGCAAATAACTACAGGTATTTCATTAACAAAGCATTTATCGTTGCAATGTAATATTCAATGTCGCAATAAACAAAGTTAAGAATAAAACGCAGTTTTACGCCACATATTGGTAGCAATCTATTTGATTTCCCATTCCAGTGTCAGTCGTTGAAGTGTAGTGTCGAGAGCTCTAACTCTAATCGTTTTTGCAAGCTTTGAAGGAAAATATATTTTTTTTTTAATAATTGTTCTAAAAGAAGTGTTGCTAAATAAAAGTTTTTAAATGTTCATTATCAAGAGTGCGTGCAACCTAAGTCTTATAAAACTGTGAATATTAGATTTTCTATTACAAATTATTTTAAAGTTTTTTTTTGAACATGTTCAATTCTTCAGATTTCATATTTTTTTGTTTCTTTCAAAGTAAATTGTTTTAATTCTTCACAAATTCTGCAGCTCATGCAGTGAAAACAGTGAATAACATCAAGGAAGTCATCGACATAATGAAGACAGTAGAACTATCTGAGAGTAAGTGGATTACTTTGAAAAATTTTATTTTATTTTTAACTATACTGAATTTTATACAAAATCTGTAGTTACTTAAATTTTTACAAGTACTTTCTTACGATTTTAGTGTGTAATTTGCAATTTACTTTCATTTTTTTTTTTAGATTGTAGAGATGTACTTCCCAACAAACAAGTTGGTTCAACCAAATTAAATATACTTTCATTTAAAAAAAGCTTTTTTATTTTCTGCGTTAATTATCGGAAAACAACATGGAAATATAAGAAAAAGTAAGTAAGGTTCCAGAAAGCTGGGTCAATTAAAAGTAAAACAAATCTTTGCTTGAATCAACGTGCATGGTTATCAAGAAATGATAACGGGTTCACTGAAATCAACAAATGATTTCTTTCTGCAAACAAATTCATTTTTCCAAATCAATAAAAAAGTTGATTTGCACAATAAAAAAAGTATTATTTTAGCGAAATATTTCATTGGCCTAACAAATTAAAATTATTTCGCCAACAAAAAATGTATTGCCACAACAAATAAACCTTACCAATTTAATAAATATTTTCGTTATCTCAACAAAATAGTTTCTTTAAATTAACAAAATCTTTAATTCGCACAGTGTAAATATTTAATCACTTTAATGAATGATTTTACTGTCCCAGCAAATACATTTCTTTCCGCCAGTGAAACTCACCAAGTAATAAATATTTTCTTTGCCCCAGCAAATTCTATCCCTGTAAACAATAAATATTTCACTGGCACAACAAAATTGGTCCACTAGCATAAAGAATCAATTCAAAACAGAGTCAGCTAACTTTTGCTTATGACAATAACCATTTATTCTTACGATAAAGTGCATTTTATTGTCACAATAATCGGAATTTTTTTGGACGAAAATTAAGTAAAATATTACTGTCCCAATAATCATTTTCATTGTATCTACACACCTTTTTGGTTCAGTGTAGTTGCAAATCTTTTAATAGCGACCTTCAACTTCTAGATGCATATTAAAATATTGAGTTGAGAATCAGACAAGACATGATCATCCCTAACATAACATGACGTAGGCGGCTCACCTGCTATTAGCAGAAAAAACTGAGAGTTATATTGCAGAGTTAGCTCCGTCAGTCAAGTTGTCAAAATCTTCGACTCACGGACATTAAATAAAGAGACAAGGAATAGCTCTTTTTTACATATACAGTGTGTGTGAGTGAAGCATTTATTTTGTACATTAATCGCCCGATGTCGGGTAACGACTTGTAAGTGAATGTATCGAATGTATCACGAATCGGGGTACAAATGTCACCTTAACTCAGGAATGTTAAATAAAAGTAGAGCCAGCTCCCAGAAACGTAAGAACCTCGAGCCGTCTCTCATGACATGCCTGGTTGAACACATAAGTAGTCCGCACTCACACAACTAAAACGAATGCTTCACTTTTTCCCCAAAAGACCACTTCCTTGTCTCTTTATTCAATGCTCACGGAATTATTAACTCTCCCATATCTCACTTCACATAGAAAAATACAGAAAAAGAAGTTCGAGTTGGACTTAGATGTCACTTTTCATAGTAAGTCTCAGCTTAACTCGGAAACTCTGCTGATCTCGAACTGAAAAACCAGTCCTAAGGAGGGTTTATCCCGCTCTCCGCCCTCGAGTTATTAAAAAGGATCTTCTCCTCCAGGCAGGGGGACGTCCCATCGGGTAACCTCCCGGCTACGAAAAAGAAAACACTAGACACTTACTGCTGAGTAGAAAATTTATTCGACTCATTTATTTCGTTTTGTGAAATTGACTTAGCAAGAGGCAGATGCAATAACTTTTTTCTATTTGTGGCTATTGTATGCATAACTGAATTGAAAAACAAAAATGCGTCTCAATGTCGCTCCTTTTCAAAAAAGGGTCCAAAAACCGCTTATTTCGACATGTGGTCGCAAAGCGACCCGATAGTAGAAAAGTCGCCATTTGGCGACATATGTCGCCCACCCTGCCCTATACCACAGGAATGGAGTATATTAAGTTTGATACAAGCGAAAATGTAACATAGAGAAATAATAGCGATGGACCCGCCTGACCTTAAGGGGGATCGACTTCAGTCCGAAGACCCTGAATCGAGACCGAATTCTGAGTTGTCCGTCCGTCCGTTTGTCATCAATTTTTAGACCTTAAGGTTTGAGTAAGATAGCTGAAATCTTATAAAGGGTCCGCCAAATGAATTTTTTTTTGAAAATGCTATAAAAGAACTACTGAGTATTTTCTTAAATTTCTTTTTTTATTTGAAAGTACAATCCTTCCGTTAATAATGGAAAATAATTTCATTCAAATGGCTGCCTCGACTGGCCATGCAGTAGCCTACACAATCGGTCCAATTTTAAGCACATTGTCCATTGTGTGCAGCTGTATTTCACCAATGGCTTCACGAATATTGTCTTTTGCGTCAATTGTCTCTGGCTTGTCACCGTAGCACATATATTTTACGGCACCCCATAAATAAAAGTTCAAAGGTGTCAAATCGCAGCTGCGAGGTGGCCAAACGACATCAGCTCTGCAGCTGATAATGCGATCTTCAAAAAACGGGGCGCAAAACATCGAGTGTAGCTTCGGCTGTGCGGCACGTAGTGCCGCCCTGTTGAAACCAAAAGGTGCCAATATTCTCGTCTTCAATTTTTGTGAATAAAAATTCGTTCAACTTGCCCCGATAACGATCGCCATTGACTGTAACGGCCACTCCTTGCTCATTGCGTACCAAAATCGGCTTGATTTTTTTGCATTCTTCGCGATAACCGCCATATCACTTGACACATAATATATCTTTATTTAATTTGATGGAAAACACAGAAAACCGAGGAATCCCCCAGTAGAACGAACATGTTTATGTTTTCTTTCACACACTTCTAGGTAGAATTATCTCTTATAGAAGTGAGATAATTCTACCTATTATCTCTTATAGAAGTGTGTGAAAGAAAACATATTTCTTAATTCATTACATATGAATTACATAATTAATGTCATCAACCTATAGGGTTACCATTAACTGGAGCTAAAAATTAAATTACAGTGGGCATTTCTAGTTTAACAACATCTATTGAGACTGAAGGAAGATTTCCGACAGCCTTCATAATGCTGCAGCCTCATATTTACTGCAATGAAGTCTGCTTCCACTTATTTGAGAGCGAGCCCTCTGGCATACGCGAAGGTTTCGCCCTTAATAGAATTGAAACTCCCTGGACTTGTCAAACAAACTTCTTGATTCGTTCAATTTGTCGGCGCTATTAGTGTGTGCTTTCATATGGAAAGGACTTAAGTAATATTCATTAAGAGTTTGACACTAGACAAGGACCGATAAACTTTTGTTTTACCGTGCGGATACGCCCAGGTACACCAAAAAAGCCATATTGTTTCACTTTTATAGTCTACCATAAAGTGCGGCAATAAACCGCACGATTTTTAGCCGCAAGTACATTTAACACACGGTTTATTATTTGCCGCGCGATTTTATCAATTTTCATGACTGCAGGCACTTTTTTCCAATAAAAATTTTTTGAGCTATAGTCGCGCGGCTTGAAAAAAGTGTGACAAAGTATAGCAGCCAATATTGTTGCTATACAAACGTTTGAGCTTCTAGTCGGATTTCAATTTGCTGCAAGGATGTACTGCTGACGTGTGTTCCTGGCTAAAAGCTAAAGACATAGTAAAGCTTGTGAGGCTTATAACAAAACACACCTAAAATCAGATTCGAAAACTATGATTTTACATTTTTATGATGACTCAAAAAATACCGCTTAATTTTTCCTATTAAAATATTTAATAGGAAAAATTAAGAGGTAGAATTTCTTACCTATTTTTAAGTAGCAGTATTTTGTTAAATCTTAAGTCAACAGTTAAGGTCAAGTCATATGCACATCTTTTCCATAAAACAAACAGCTTTAACCAAAAATTCCTTCTTTCGCTGGAACATAATTGTTTACTTTGGTGCGTTGCGTTCTATTTTCCAGGAAAGACTTAAACCAATTTAGCTCTTTACCCTGTATGCCATACTTGCACATTTTAGTTAACAGTACTTTTCTGTCAATCGTTTCGAAAGCGCGCTTAAAATCTAAAAAGTCATTAATGATTCGTTCACTATTTGTAGTAAATTTTGTCCTAACATGTTCCAGTTATCGATAATCATTTGAGGACTTATCTTTTCAAAATCTGCTTAATTCTTCACCGATAGGACTACTTCTTTTAGGGTGACCATCGTTATTTCCTTAAATTCCAGTTTTGTTTCTACTTCTCCAATTAAATTTTCATACTCAACGTCTTTTATTGAGTCGGTGATACCTTTAACACTTTTCACGAAATATTCGTTAAATTTTTTAGCAATATTTGCCTCATCCCTGTGCTCAGTGTCTGGAAAAATCACCATTTGTATTTTATTCCTATGTTGCTTAAGAACAAGGTTATTTATTTGTCCCCCATTTTGACGCAAAGATTTGCTATGGTGTTGTTCCTAGCACCCCTATTATTCTAGTTTAAAGTGGCTGTCGGATATAAGAAGACCGACACACTTAGACCTATAATAGAATGCGGTTGTGGTGGTCCATTGTGGTAAGAAGAAAACTTTCAACAATAGTGCGGAACAGTGGACTGGAGCAAGCTTCGAAGCTTAAAATTTAAAATAACCACTGACTATCGACGCTTAGAAAGTACAGCTGGATCTAATGCTTATTGTTGTAAAATGTAAAATATTGTTTGCTTCCCTGGCGTAAGCTCTGTAGAGCCAACACTATAAAAGACTTCTTCCAAACATCTTGAATAGGTTACCGGGAAAATGTTTTAAAAGCTTAGGTTATAGATGTTCGATGATGAAACTTTATATTTATTTTTATAAACCTAATTAGCTCGAATTTCTTTAAATAGTGACTAGCATGTTGCAGAGATACTTGAGAAAATAATGAGTATGTATGGGTCTTACTTTACTTACTACTTACTTAAAGTCACAAATCTTTTCGAGGATCAGCAAAGTAGTCAGTCATCCGTCAAACAATTGGATCTTTCCGGTTAGGGGCTGCTAGCCGGGAAGGTAAAATGGCTCATTTTAAAACAAACAAGTTTTATGTTGTTGGTGAGTATTTTCTTGTTTCCCCAGTAGAGAGGCCTCCTATTGGTGAACAGCAGCCCCAGAAGGGAAATAAAGAAACTTACCTACAAGATACAAAGCTGCTTTACTAATCTGTAGCAAACTGCACCGTTTCCCAATTGGGATGTCAGTTTGGCATAGAATGATGATATAATAACGACGATGCTAAGTAAATGAAAAGCTTTTCTTTAATTCTTTATTCGCGGGGTTGTTAATTTGGCAAAAATAATGTTTTTTATCGGTGCTTTTGTGCAGTTATGGTTAGTTAATAAAATCTCAAAGAGAAGAAAATATTCTTATATGAATTTTTTCTTAGATACTTTAGCTTGCACAAGCCATAAGCACTGTCTCTAAAAACCAGGATAGGAAAGTATAGCCTAAGCCTAGTATTATTAAACAGTTTGCGTCCCTATAGTAACTATGCTTATAGTATTAAGGACCAAACTCTTCCATACTTCTCGGTAAATGAGAATGAACCAGAACACTTAAGTCATGTTATGCGACTGAATCTGCTATTTATACTTAATTTTGAAGAACAGCCAAACTTGAGATTGCGCGCATATTTTCCCAAAATCAGTAAGGCATAACCACCAAACTCGAGCTAGGATTTCTACTTGCTTTGAATTTCTTTAGGCATAATCGCCTAAGTCGAGATAAGATGTTTTGCCGCCAAAATTTTGTTAGGTAATAACCAACTGACTGGAGTTAGGCAATAAGGAATTTGTTAGTATTCTTGGCCCAAACCAACTAAGTATGACTTAGTTTGTTATACTCAAACGAGTTTTTATTAGAAAATAAACTAACTCAGGGTGCCTTATCTCAAGTTAGTTTGTTACGTCAAAACGATTAATAGGTCCATAAAAAATTTATATTGAGTTAAAAAACTAAATTTAATTGTATTTTGAAAACATGCAACTTAGGCGGTTATTCTTAGATCATAGTTGGAAAAAGCTGACTTAGGCGGTTATGCTTTTCGGGCATAACTTCGAAAGTTATTGAGCTTAGTTCGAAAGAAATACTGAAGATAGATTCAAACAATCTTTTTTAAATGGCGTCAATAGTTCAATTTCGTCATATCTCGACTTAGTCGGTTATGGTTTGTGACCACAGATATATCTTTATTTAATTTGAAGGAAAAACACCGACAAACCGAGGAATCCCCCAGTAGAACGAACAATTTTATGTTTTCTTTCACACACAAGAGAAAATAGCTGTCGAATTATCTCTTATAGAAGTAAGATTCTACTTTATCTCTTATAGAAGTGTGTGAAAGAAAACATATTTCCTCATATATTATATATGAATTACATAATTAATGTAGTTCATCAACCTATAATAAGGGTACCATTAACTGTAGCTAAAAATAAAACTAGTGAGTGCTAAAGTGTGTACGCAGAAGTTACTTACCTACTTATTTAAGGTGGTGCTACAGTCCGGGGTGGACCTGGGCCTCAGCCAACAAGCTTCGCCAGCCAGCTCTGTCTCTAGCTAGCCGTCTCCAGTTTCGCACGCGAAGTTGGCAGAGGTCCCCTTCCACTTGCGTGCGCCACCTGAGTCTCGGTGCTCCTCTACCGCGTCGTCCCTGCGGTGTGGATTCGAAGATTTTCCGGGCCGGGGCGTTGGTGTCCATCCGCTCTAGATGACTCAGCCATCGTAGACGCTGTGTTTTGACTCTTTTGGCTAGGTCGGTATCGCTGTACAGCCCGTACAGTTCGATGTTATATCTCCTCCTCCACTCTCCGTCTATGCAGACGGGACCGTAAATCGTCCGAAGAATTTTCCTCTCGAAGCAGCCTTAAGTGTTTTCATCCGCCTTTGACAGGGTCCATGCTTCTGCACCGTAAAGCAGGACTGGGATTATACATGGACACTTTAGTTGCTCGAGAGAGGGCTTTGCTACTCAATTGCCTTCTTAGCCCAAAGAGACAGCGATTGGCAAAAGTTATCCTTCGTTTGATTTCAGCGTTGGTGTCATTGTCTGAATTGATAGCGGAACCCAGGTAGACAAAGTCCCTAACTACCTCAAAGTTATAGCTGTCGATGGTGATGTTTAGTCCAAGACGTCGGTGTTGGGTGTTTTTTCTTGATGACAGCATATACTTGGTTTTGCCCTCATTGACTGCTAAACCCATATTCGCCGCTTCCATCTCAATACTCACGAAGGCTTCACTGACATCACGCTTTGTTCTACCGATTATGTCAATGTCGTCTGCGTATGCAAGTAGTTGAACGGACTTTTGTAAGATTGTACCTCTGGTGTTGGCGCGAGAGTTCTGCACAATTCTCTGAAGTATGATGTTAAAGAAGTCGCATGACAGCGCGTCGCCTTGTCTTAATCCTTTTTTGACATCAAAGGGGTCAGTGAGGTCTTTGCCGACCTTGACGGAACAGCGTGAGTTTTCCATCGTCATCCTGCACAGACTGACGAGTTTGGCAGGGATGCCAAAACTAGACATTGCGCTATATAGCTCGTCTCTATAGATGCTGTCATACGTGGCCTTGAAATCGATGAAGAGGTGGTGTGTATCGATTTGGAATTCCTGGGTTTTCTCCAAGATCTGCCGCAGTGTGAATATTTGATCGATGGTGGACTTTCCTGGCCTAAAGCCACACTGATATGTGCCTATCAGATTGTTGACAAACGGCTTCAGGCGTTCACACGGTACAGCAGAAAAGATCTTGTATGCGATGTTAAGAAGACTTATGAATCTGTAGTTGGCACAACTCAGAGGGTCTCCTTTCTTCAGGATCGGCAAACAATGCTGAGGTTTTATTCGTCGGGCATGCTTTCTTCCGACCATATCTTGCAGATGAGCTGGTGCATGCTCCTAACCAGCTCATCGCCAGCGGATTTAAGAAGTTCGGCAGCTAGGCCGTCTGCTCCGGCTGCTTTGTTGCACTTGAGCTTAGACACAGCTACTTTCAACTCCACCAGGTCGGGTGGGCGGTATCGTTCGTATGCTTCATCGGTAACGTCTTCGCCCGGGTTGAATGGTTCGTTCTGCCTGACAGCGGTATTTGGTTCGTCCTCGCCGTTATACAGTCTGCAAAAGTGGTCTTTCCAAATCCTCAGCACCGACTGCGATTCTACAACGATGTTCCCTTGATGGTCCTTACAGGCTTCAGTTCGAAGTTTATACCCTTGGCAGGACCTTTTGATCCTTTGGTAAAACTTTCTAACCTCATTCCTGTTGTAACATCTCTCTATCTCTTCAACCGCGCGCTTCTCGTGCTCTCTCTTATTCCTTCGGAGAAGCCGGTGCTCCTCTCTCCTCCTCTGCTCGTAGAGCTCGCGAGCAGCTCTACTCCTTCTGTGCAGCGCCGCTTTGTATGCTTCCTGTTTAGCTGCATGTGCTTGCCGGCATTCATCGTCAAACCTGGGGTTTCGTTGTGGTCGCCGTGTGAAACCCAGCACTTCAGAGGCGGCGTCTCTGATGGCATTTTGGCAATGTTGCCACTGGCTATCAATACTTGATGCTGGTTCCATAGGACTTCGTAGAAGGTTTTGAGAGACTCGGTTGGAGAAGGACGGCCGACGTCAAACTTCCTCACAGTATTTCCATTACTTGGCGCTGGTCGGGATATCCGCAGCCGTACCTTGGCTACAACAAGGTAGTGATCCGAGTCAATGTTGGCCCCTCGGAAAGTTCGGACATCCATGATACTGGAGGAGTGCCTTGCGTCGATCGCAATATGGTCAATCTGGTTGACGGTTGAATGACTGTTGTACTAGCTACCGCAACGTGTCGCCCCGCAGCAAAGTCGATCAGCCTGAATCCGTTATCGGAGGTCGTGTCGTGCAGGCTATGCTTTCCGACAGTACGAACAAAGATGCCCTCCCTTCCTAGCTTGGCATTAAAATCGCCTAGGACAATCTTAATGTCGTAGCTAGGGCACTGCTCATAAGTTTTGTCCAGTAGCTCGTAGAACATATCTTTGGTCTCGTCGCCTTTCTCCTCTGTGGGGGCATGTGCGCATATCAGGCTAATGTTGGCGAATTTAGCCTTGATGCGGATCATCGCGAGGCGCTCGCTTACAGGGTTGAAGCTCAAGACTTTTTGCCTAAGTCTGCCTCCAACAACGAAACCACATCCAAATAGGCGCTGTCTTTGATGCCGATAGAAGTCGCCGTAGTAGATGTCGCAGTTTTTCATCCTTCTTTTGCCCGGCCCGTCCCACCGCATTTCTTGGATGGCAGTAATGTCTGCCTTGCAGTCGTTAAGGGCCTCCGCTAGTTGCTCGGCTGCACGTGGTCTGTTAAGGGACCTAACATTCCACGTGCAGATCCGGAGCTCGTTGTCCTTTTTTCGTTTGCATTGGTCGTCAACAGTAAATCCGTCCGAATCCGAGGCTTGTTTCTGCTTCGTGACTGGTGTTTCTTTACGTGGCCGGGAAGTCACCCCGACGGCACGACCTCCAACCTGGAGGACCAGATCCTTTGCTTAGCTCTAAGGACGGAGAGCCGGATAGCCCGCTCCTTATAGGCCTGAGCTCCGAATACGTCGTAGTAGCCCATATAACGTGTTCACTAAGTAGTTCGGCCTGACTGGAACTATGGACGCCACCGTTGATTCCATCTGGGGAATTCGTCCGCTGCCGTCCGGATGCAAGGAGAAGTGCCTTAGTGGGAACACTCCTCCCCCCCTCTCTCGTCTGCTACCCCTAAAGCCCTTTCTTCCAAAGGGGTTGGAACCCAATCTCCAGTTGAGGTACTAGGCACCCGGTGTTCACCACGGGGAGGTGAGAGTAGGAGTTGATAGACAGAGGTGGGTTTAGAAAACCTGTGGATGCTTGTATCCTCTTGAGTGCACATGTCTATCCTTTGACCAGCAGATGCAATAACTTTTTTCTATTTGTGGCTATTGTATGCATAACTGATTTGAAAATAAAAATGCGTCTCAATATCGCTCCTTTTCAAAAAAGGGTCCAAAAACCGCTTATTTCGATATGTGGTCGCAAAGCGACCCGATAGTAGAAAAGTCGCCATTTGGCGACATATGTCGCCCACCCTGCCCTATTCCACAGGAATGGAGTATATTAAGTTTGATACAAGCGAAAATGTAACATAGAGAAATAATAACGATGGACCCGCCTGACCTTAAGAGGGACCGACTTCAGTCCGAAGACCCTGAATCGAGACCGAATTCTGAGTTGTCCGTCCGTCCGTTTGTCATCAATTTTTAGACCTTAAGGTTTGAGTTAGAAAGCTGAAATCTTATAAGGTCCGCCAAACAACTTTTTTTTTTTGAAATGCTATAAAAAAAACTACTGAGTATTTTCTTAAATTTCTTTTTTTATTTGAAAGTACAATCCTTCCGTTAATAATGGAAAATAATTTCATTCAAATGGCTGCCTCGACTGGCCATGCAGTAGCCTACACAATCGGTCCAATTTTAAGCACATTATCCATTGTGTGGCACGTAGTGCGGCCCTGTTGAAACCAAATGGTGCCAATATTCTCGTCTTCAATTTTTGTGAACGAAAATTCGTTCAACATGCCCCGATAACGATCGCCATTGACTGTAACGGCCACTCCTTGCTCATTGCGTACCAAAATCCGCACCAAACAGTGACTCGTTTTGGGTGTATCGGCTTGATTTTTTTGCATTCTTCGCGATAACCGCCATATCACTTGACACATAATATATCTTTATTTAATTTGAAGGAAAACACAGAAAACCGAGGAATCCCCCGGTAGAACGAATATTTTTATGTTTTCTTTCACACACTTCTAGGTAGAATTATCTCTTATAGAAGTGAGATAATTCTACCTATTATCTCTTATAGAATTGTGTGAAAGAAAACATATTTCTTCATTCATTGCATATGAATTACATAATTAATGTCATCAACCTATAAAGGTACCGTTAACTGGAGCTAAAAATTAAATTACAGTGGGCATTTCTAGTTCAACAACATCTATACTTTACCCACATAATGACTTAAGGTTGAGACTGAAGGAAGATTTCCGGCAGCCTTCATAATGCTGCAGCCTCATATTAACAGCAATGAAGTCTGCTTCCACTTATTTGAGAGCGAGCCCTCTGGCATACGCCAAGGTTTTGCCCGTAATCGGATTAAAACTCCCTGGACTTGTCAAAAAAACTTCTTGATTCGTTCAATTTGTCGGCGCTATTAGTGTGTGCTTTATTATGGAAAGGACTTAAGTAATATTCATTAAGAGTTTGACACTAGACAAGGACCGATAAACTTTTGTTTTACCGTGCGGATAAGCCCAGGTACACCAAAAAAGCCATATTGTTTCAGTTTTATAGTCTACCATAAAGTGCGGCAATAAACCGCACGATTTTTAGCCGCAAGTACATTTAACACACGGTTTATTATTTGCCGCGCGATTCTTATCAATTTTCATGACTGCAGGCACTTTTTTCCAATAAAAATTTTTTGAGCTATAGTCGCGCGGCTTGAAAAAAAGTGCGACAAAATATAGCAGCCACTATTGTTGCTATACAAACGTTTGAGCTTCTAGTCGGATTTCAGTTTGCTACAAGGATGTACTGCTGACGTGTGTTCCTGGCTAAAAGCTGAAGACATAGCTAAGCTTGTGAGGCTTATAACAAAACACACCTAAAATCAGATTTGAAAACTATGATTTTACATTTTTATGATGACTCAAAAAATACCGCCTCCCATTAAATAGGAAAAATTAAGAGGTAGAATTTCTTACCTTTTTTTAAGTAACAGTATTTTATTAAATCTTCAACAGTTAAGGTCAAGTCATATGCACATCTTTTCCATAAAACAAACAGCTTTAACCAAAAATTCCTTCTTTCGCTGATAAAAAATAAGTTACCGACACTTCGATTTGCAGATCTTATATATTTCTATAATGAAGATGTATTTGCAACCTTATCAGCTAGCTCACAGCAGCAAGAAGCCCTATAAAAGATGCTTTGCTGATCGAGTTCGGAACAGTAATTTGACAGAATAGACAGCAACAAGTCGAAATGAAATTTACTTTAATATTATTTTCGGTGATTGTTTTTGCTGCACCAGCTTTAAGCAGAAGATTAACCCGATGTGGTTTGGCACAGGAAATGTTTCATCTTGGAACGCCAAAGTCGGAGCTCGCCAAATGGGTTTGCATTGCAGAGCACGAAAGTTCATTCGACACCGCTGCTGTAGGTCCACCAAACACTGATAACTCCCAGGATCACGGCATTTTCCAGATAAATGACAGATACTGGTGTGACCCATCGAATGGGAAGACCTCCTTTAACGGGTGCAATGTCATCTGCTCCCGCTTGAGAACCAGCGACATCAGCGATTCGGTTACCTGCGCTCGTAAAATCTTAAAGAAGCAAGGATGGACTGCCTGGTCGGTTTACAACAGGTACTGTGCTGGATCTCTTCCAAGCATTAACAACTGTTTCTAAGTAACCTAGTACGTACCCAGCACAAAAAATAAACATAGCTGTGGGTGCAGAATCTTAGATCTTAAGCTAATTTTGTATAACTTTGTAAAAATGAATTTATTTTGCATTGGAGAACAAATAAAATTTCAAACACAAAACTAAATTATAAACGTATAGCTATTCAAACAGACCGAAATCAGGAGAATAGGTTGAATAAGGCAGCAATTGTGTGGTAATTCAGCTAATTTTTTTGCTGTTCCTGCTAACCAACCGTTGCGTTGTTCGGATAATTTTGTGGCAAAACAGCACTTTCTACTCTTCAACTCTGGTCGATTTTTTCATTAAATTCGAATTGAAGCTACTAACTTATTGTTACAGTACGCTCCCATGTTCGTTTTTTGGATTCTCAAAAAAAAAAAAAAAAACAAAATTGTTCACTTGGCTAGAAACCCAGAAAACCGTTGCCATTTCTTTTTCGACTATTTAGGAGCACATTTGACTGCATAAGTCCCTCGTTCTTTCATTATACCTTATTCCAGTGTTACCGATGGACAATTTGAAAATGTCGCCAAAAAAAGTCGCCCGAGCCCAAAAATGCGCACCACTGAAAAAAACAACACAAATGCTTAAATTTTACAAAAAAAAAAAATTCGTGACACGATAGAAAAAAAAATACTTAAATTTGTAGTCTCAGGCCCGCCACTCACTTGATACCCAATATAGTAAAAAAGAACAAAGAGTTAAATGTGGAATAAAAACTTACTACACTGAAAAAAATATCGTTTATAATATCAAAAAACACCGTTTATTGACTGTTTTTTAATTGTCTCAACAACTTTTTCGTTAACACTTCGAAATATAATTGCCTCCAGTCAACCCCGCTCAATAAACGATTTATTGGGACAATTAAAGTCCATTTATTGAAAATAAAATTTGCAAAATCAATAACCGGTTGCTTGCTAAAGTGAATGTATTCTTTGGCATAATAAACTCACTCATTGCGCCAACGAAAAATCTCCTAAAATAATGCAATCTTGATTCAAGTAATCGTTTATTGACACAATAAAACGGTTATAAAATGTCAATAAATATTTTAATTGAAATGGATTCATTGGCTACTGTCTACAACAACGTGCCTTGTTGTCGTAATAAAGTCATCCATTGTGTCAATCAAAAATTTCGTAAAGCGAAGAAATCTACCACCTCTCTGTTGCATTTCAACGAAGTATTCGTTAAAAAGATCACTCCACAAATATTTTTTATCGTAATAAATCATTTATTACCGAGATAAACTACATTTACGTTCTCAATAAACTGTGAATTGTCCCAATTGACCATTAAATGGCATTTCGTTTTTTTATTATTTTTTCAAATAAATTTTTTATTCCCAAGATCACCGGAAAATGATTACGCATCAGTAAATTTTGCACAATAAAACTTTTATTGTATGTACAGGTCACGCCACATGCTTTAATGTCGCAAGAAACCATTTCATTTCCGAATAAAAAATATTTAATGTTTCAATAAACTTTTATTGTCCAAATTAACTACTTATTACTTTAAATGGCGAATGTTTTTTTCTAAGTAAGTATTATGCTTCCACGATTTCCGAAAAACCGTTGTCTTCTTATAAACTATTTGTTGGCACAATTAAAGATTTATTGTGTGTATCAACCATTAATTTTCAGGGTAGACACCATTATTGTGACAGTAATCTATTAATTGTATCAATAACTGTAGATATTTAATTTATTGTGTCAACAAAACATTCCTTGTCAAGATAAATCACATTTACTCTCTCAATTAACTATTTATTGTTTTAAATAGCGTCTATTTTTTCTGAGTAAGTTTTTTGCTTCCACGACTTCCAAGAAACCGTTGCGTTACAAGAAAGTATTTGTTGGCACAATAAAAAAATACTGAAATTCAGTAAATGGTTAGTTGTGTTAATGAATCATTTTTTATCGCAATAAATTAAATTTGTTGCCACAAGCCACAAGTAGATTTCCTTATAATTTTGTATTTTCAACTCTTTACCGAAACAGTTAATTTAAAACGAATCATTTGTTGGCTCAATATAACATTTATTGTGTATACTAACCATTTATGGGCAGGATAAACACCAATTATAATGGCAGTAAACTATTTATTGTGCAAATAACTACAGGTATTTCATTAACAAAGCATTTATCGTTGCAATGTAATATTCAATGTCGCAATAAACAAAGTTAAGAATAAAACGCAGTTTTACGCCACATATTGGTAGCAATCTATTTGATTTCCCATTCCAGTGTCAGTCGTTGAAGTGTAGTGTCGAGAGCTCTAACTCTAATCGTTTTTGCAAGCTTTGAAGGAAAATATATTTTTTTTTTAATAATTGTTCTAAAAGAAGTGTTGCTAAATAAAAGTTTTTAAATGTTCATTATCAAGAGTGCGTGCAACCTAAGTCTTATAAAACTGTGAATATTAGATTTTCTATTACAAATTATTTTAAAGTTTTTTTTTGAACATGTTCAATTCTTCAGATTTCATATTTTTTTGTTTCTTTCAAAGTAAATTGTTTTAATTCTTCACAAATTCTGCAGCTCATGCAGTGAAAACAGTGAATAACATCAAGGAAGTCATCGACATAATGAAGACAGTAGAACTATCTGAGAGTAAGTGGATTACTTTGAAAAATTTTATTTTATTTTTAACTATACTGAATTTTATACAAAATCTGTAGTTACTTAAATTTTTACAAGTACTTTCTTACGATTTTAGTGTGTAATTTGCAATTTACTTTCATTTTTTTTTTTAGATTGTAGAGATGTACTTCCCAACAAACAAGTTGGTTCAACCAAATTAAATATACTTTCATTTAAAAAAAGCTTTTTTATTTTCTGCGTTAATTATCGGAAAACAACATGGAAATATAAGAAAAAGTAAGTAAGGTTCCAGAAAGCTGGGTCAATTAAAAGTAAAACAAGTCTTTGCTTGAATCAACGTGCATGGTTATCAAGAAATGATAACGGGTTCACTGAAATCAACAAATGATTTCTTTCTGCAAACAAATTCATTTTTCCAAATCAATAAAAAAGTTGATTTGCACAATAAAAAAAGTATTATTTTAGCGAAATATTTCATTGGCCTAACAAATTAAAATTATTTCGCCAACAAAAAATGTATTGCCACAACAAATAAACCTTACCAATTTAATAAATATTTTCGTTATCTCAACAAAATAGTTTCTTTAAATTAACAAAATCTTTAATTCGCACAGTGTAAATATTTAATCACTTTAATGAATGATTTTACTGTCCCAGCAAATACATTTCTTTCCGCCAGTGAAACTCACCAAGTAATAAATATTTTCTTTGCCCCAGCAAATTCTATCCCTGTAAACAATAAATATTTCACTGGCACAACAAAATTGGTCCACTAGCATAAAGAATCAATTCAAAACAGAGTCAGCTAACTTTTGCTTATGACAATAACCATTTATTCTTACGATAAAGTGCATTTTATTGTCACAATAATCGGAATTTTTTTGGACGAAAATTAAGTAAAATATTACTGTCCCAATAATCATTTTCATTGTATCTACACACCTTTTTGGTTCAGTGTAGTTGCAAATCTTTTAATAGCGACCTTCAACTTCTAGATGCATATTAAAATATTGAGTTGAGAATCAGACAAGACATGATCATCCCTAACATAACATGACGTAGGCGGCTCACCTGCTATTAGCAGAAAAAACTGAGAGTTATATTGCAGAGTTAGCTCCGTCAGTCAAGTTGTCAAAATCTTCGACTCACGGACATTAAATAAAGAGACAAGGAATAGCTCTTTTTTACATATACAGTGTGTGTGAGTGAAGCATTTATTTTGTACATTAATCGCCCGATGTCGGGTAACGACTTGTAAGTGAATGTATCGAATGTATCACGAATCGGGGTACAAATGTCACCTTAACTCAGGAATGTTAAATAAAAGTAGAGCCAGCTCCCAGAAACGTAAGAACCTCGAGCCGTCTCTCATGACATGCCTGGTTGAACACATAAGTAGTCCGCACTCACACAACTAAAACGAATGCTTCACTTTTTCCCCAAAAGACCACTTCCTTGTCTCTTTATTCAATGCTCACGGAATTATTAACTCTCCCATATCTCACTTCACATAGAAAAATACAGAAAAAGAAGTTCGAGTTGGACTTAGATGTCACTTTTCATAGTAAGTCTCAGCTTAACTCGGAAACTCTGCTGATCTCGAACTGAAAAACCAGTCCTAAGGAGGGTTTATCCCGCTCTCCGCCCTCGAGTTATTAAAAAGGATCTTCTCCTCCAGGCAGGGGGACGTCCCATCGGGTAACCTCCCGGCTACGAAAAAGAAAACACTAGACACTTACTGCTGAGTAGAAAATTTATTCGACTCATTTATTTCGTTTTGTGAAATTGACTTAGCAAGAGGCAGATGCAATAACTTTTTTCTATTTGTGGCTATTGTATGCATAACTGAATTGAAAAACAAAAATGCGTCTCAATGTCGCTCCTTTTCAAAAAAGGGTCCAAAAACCGCTTATTTCGACATGTGGTCGCAAAGCGACCCGATAGTAGAAAAGTCGCCATTTGGCGACATATGTCGCCCACCCTGCCCTATACCACAGGAATGGAGTATATTAAGTTTGATACAAGCGAAAATGTAACATAGAGAAATAATAGCGATGGACCCGCCTGACCTTAAGGGGGATCGACTTCAGTCCGAAGACCCTGAATCGAGACCGAATTCTGAGTTGTCCGTCCGTCCGTTTGTCATCAATTTTTAGACCTTAAGGTTTGAGTAAGATAGCTGAAATCTTATAAAGGGTCCGCCAAATAACTTTTTTTTTTGAAAATGCTATAAAAGAACTACTGAGTATTTTCTTAAATTTCTTTTTTTATTTGAAAGTACAATCCTTCCGGTTAATAATGGAAAATAATTTCATTCAAATGGCTGCCTCGACTGGCCATGCAGTAGCCTACACAATCGGTCCAATTTTAAGCACATTATCCATTGTGTGCAGCTGTATTTCACCAATGGCTTCACGAATATTGTCTTTTGCGTCAATTGTCTCTGGCTTGCCACCGTAGCACATATATTTTACGGCACCCCATAAATAATAGTTCAAAGGTGTCAATTCGCAGCTGCGAGGTGGCCAAACGACATCAGCTCTGCAGCTGATAATGCGATCTTCAAAAACAGGGCGCAAAACATCGAGTGTAGCTTCGGCTGTGCGGCACGTAGTGCTGTCCTGTTGAAACCAAATGGTGCCAATATTCTCGTCTTCAATTTTTGTGAACAAAAATTTGTTCAACATGCCCCGATAACGATCGCCATTGACTGTAACGGCCACTCCTTGCTCATTGCGTACCAAAATCCGCACCAAACAGTGACTCGTTTTGGGTGTATCGGCTTGATTTTTTTGCATTCTTCGCGATAACCGCCATATCACTTGACACATAATATATCTTTATTTAATTTGATGTAAAACACAGAAAACCGAGGAATCCCCCAGTAGAACGAACATTTTTATGTTTTCTTTCACACACTTCTAGGTAGAATTATCTCTTATAGAAGTGAGATAATTCTACCTATTATCTCTTATAGAAGTGTGTGAAAGAAAACATATTTCTTAATTCATTACATATGAATTACATAATTAATGTCATCAACCTATAGGGTTACCATTAACTGGAGCTAAAAATTAAATTACAGTGGGCATTTCTAGTTTAACAACATATATTGAGATTGAAGGAAGATTTCCGACAGCCTTCATAATGCTGCACCCTTATATTTACTGCAATGAAGTCTGCTTCCACTTATTTGAGAGCGAGCCCTTTGGCATACGCGAAGGTTTCGCCCTTAATAGAATTGAAACTCCCTGGAATTGTCAAACAAACTTCTTGATTCGTTCAATTTGTCGGCGCTATTAGTGTGTGCTTTCACATGGAAAGGACTTAAGTAATATTCATTAAGAGTTTGACACTAGACAAGGACCGATAAACTTTTGTTTTACCGTGCGGATAAGCCCAGGTACACCAAAAAAGCCATATTGTTTCAGTTTTATAGTCTACCATAAAGTGCGGCAATAAACCGCACGATTTTTAGCCGCAAGTACATTTAACACACGGTTTATTATTTGCCGCGCGATTCTTATCAATTTTCATGACTGCAGGCACTTTTTTCCAATAAAAATTTTTTGAGCTATAGTCGCGCGGCTTGAAAAAAAGTGCGACAAATATACCAGCCACTATTGTTGCTATACAAACGTTTGAGCTTCTAGTCGGATTTCAGTTTGCTACAAGGATGTACTGCTGACGTGTGTTCCTGGCTAAAAGCTAAAGACATAGCAAAGCTTGTGAGGCTTATAACAAAACACACCTAAAATCAGATTCGAAAACTATGATTTTACATTTTTATGATGACTCAAAAAATACCGCCTCCCATTTAATAGGAAAAATTAAGAGGTAGAATTTCTTACCTATTTTTAAGTAGCAGTATTTTGTTAAATCTTAAGTCAACAGTTAAGGTCAAGTCATATGCACATCTTTTCCATAAAACAAACAGCTTTAACCAAAAATTCCTTCTTTCGCTGGAACATAATTGTTTACTTTGGTGCGTTGCGTTCTATTTTCCAGGAAAGACTTAAACCAATTTAGCTCTTTACCCTGTATGCCATACTTGCACATTTTAGTTAACAGTACTTTTCTGTCAATCGTTTCGAAAGCGCGCTTAAAATCTAAAAAGTCATTAATGATTCGTTCACTATTTGTAGTAAATTTTGTCCTAACATGTTCCAGTTATCGATAATCATTTGAGGACTTATCTTTTCAAAATCTGCTTAATTCTTCACCGATAGGACTACTTCTTTTAGGGTGACCATCGTTATTTCCTTAAATTCCAGTTTTGTTTCTACTTCTCCAATTAAATTTTCATACTCAACGTCTTTTATTGAGTCGGTGATACCTTTAACACTTTTCACGAAATATTCGTTAAATTTGTTAGCAATAGTTGCCTCATCCCTGTGCTCAGTGTCTTGAAAAATCACCATTTGTATTTTATTCCTATGTTGCTTAAGAACAAGGTTATTTATTTGTCCCCCATTTTGGCGCAAAGATTTGCTATGGTGTTGTTCCTAGCACCCCTATTAGGCTAGTTTAAAGTGGCTGTGGGATATAAGAATACCGACACACTTAGACCTATAATAGAATGCGGTTGTGGTGGTCCATTGTGGTAGAAGAAAACTTTCAACAATAGTGCGGAACAGTGGACTGGAGCACGCTTCGAAGCTTAAAATTTAAAATAACCACTGACTATCGACGCTAAGAAAGTACAGCTGGATCTAATCGAAATATTGTTTGCTTCCCTGGCGTAAGCTCTGTAGAGCCAACACTATAAAAGACTTCTTCCAAACATCTTGAATAGGTTACCGGGAAAATGTTTTAAAAGCTTAGGTTATAGATGTTCGATGATGAAACTTTATATTTATTTTTATAAACCTAATTAGCTCGAATTCTTTGGGGTGGGACTAGCCTTAAAATAGTGACTAGCATGTTGCAGAGATACTTGAGAAAATAATGAGTATGTATGGGTCTTACTTTACTTACTACTTACTTAAAGTCACAAATCTTTTCGAGGATCAGCAAAGTAGTCAGTCATCCGTCAAACAATTGGATCTTTCCGGTTTGGGGCTGCTAGCCGGGAAGGTAAAATGGCTCATTTTAAAACAAACAAGTTTTATGTTGTTGGTGAGTATTTTCTTGTTTGGTGAGTATTTTCTTGTTTCCCCAGTAGAGAGGCCTCCTATTGGTGAACAGCAGCCCCAGAAGGGAAATAAAGAAACTTACCTACAAAATACAAAGCTGCTTTACTAATCTGTCGCAAACTGCACCGTTTCCCAATTGGGATGTCAGTTTGGCATAGAATGATGATATAATAACGACGATGCTAAGTAAATGAAAAGCTTTTCTTTAATTCTTTATTCGCGGGGTTGTTAATTTGGCAAAAATAATGTTTTTTATCGGTGCTTTTGTTAGTTAATAAAAACTCAAAGAGAAGAAAATCTTCTTATATGAATTTTTTCTTAGATACTTTAGCTTGCACAAGCCATAAGCACTGTCTCTAAAAACCAGGATAGGAAAGTATAGCCTAAGCCTAGTATAATTAAACAGTTTGCGTGCCTAAAGTAACTATGCTTATAGTATTAACGACCAAACTCTTCCGCACTTCTCGGTAAATGAGAATGAACCAGAACACTTAAGTCATGTTATGTGACTGATTTATTCAATCTGCTCCTTATACTTAATTTTGAAGAACAGCCAAACTTGAGATTGCGCGCATATTTTCCCAAAATCAGTAAGGCATAACCACCAAACTCGAGCTAGGATTCCTACTTGCTTTGAATTTCTTTAGGCATAATAAATAAAGGAGATAGGCAATTAGGAATTTGTTAGTATTCTTGGCCCAAACCAACTAAGTATGACTTAGTTTGTTATACTCAAACCAGTTTTTTTTAGAAAATAAACTAACTCAGGGTGCCTTATCTCAGTAAGTTTGCTACGTCGAAACGATTAATAGGTCCAAAAAAAACATATCGAGTTAAGAAACTAAATTTAATTGTATTTTGAAAACATGCAACTTAGGCCGTTATTCTTAGATAATAGTTGGAAAAAGCTGACTTAGGCGGTTATGTTTTTCGGGCATAACTTCGAAAGTTATTGAGCTGTATGTTCGAAAAAAATACTGAAGATAGATTTAAACAATCTTTTTTAAATGGCTTTTCAATAGTTCAACTTCGTCATATCTCGACTTAGTCGGTTATGGTTTGTGACCACAGATATATCTTTATTTAATTTGAAGGAAAAACCCCGACAAACCGAGGAATCCCCCAGTAGAACGAACAATTTTATGTTTTCTTTCACACACAAAAGAAAATAGCTGTCGAATTATCTCTTATAGAAGTAAGATTCTACTTTATCTCTTTTAGAAGTGTGTGAAAGAAAACATATTTCCTCATATATTATATATGAATTACATAATTAATGTAGTTCATCAACCTATAATAAGGGTACCATTTACTGTAGCTAAAAATAAAACTAGTGAGTGCTAAAGTGTGTACGCAGAAGTTACTTACCTACTTACTTAAGGTGCGCTACAGTCCGGGGTGGACCTGGGCATCAGCCAACAAGCTTCGCCAGCCAGCTCTGTCTCTAGCTCCGTCTCCAGTTTCGCACGCGAAGTTGGCTGAGGTCCCCTTCCACTTGCATGCGCCAGTCTCGGTGCTCCTCTACTGCGCCGTCCCTGCGGTGTGAATTCGAAGTTTTTCCGAGCCGGGGCGTTGGTGTCCATCGGCTCTAGATGACCCAGCCGACTGCGATTCTACGCAGAAGTTACAGTCCGTAAAGCCCTCTGGCATACGCCAAGGTTTTGCCCTTAACCGGATTAAAACTCCCTGGACTTGTCAAAAAAAACTTCTTGGTTCGTTCAATTTGTCGGCGCTATTAGTGTGGGTTTCATTATGGAAAGGACTTAAGTTATATTCATTAAGAGTTTGACATCAGACATGGACCGATAAACTTTTTTCTACCGTGCGGATAAGCCCAGGCACACCAAAAAAGCCATATGGTTTCAGTTTTATAGTCTACCATAAAGTGCGGCATAGAGTGCGGCAGCACATTTAACATTTAACAATCGGCTTATTAACAAGAGGCTTATTAACAAAACACACCTAAAATCAGATTCGAAAACGATGATTTTACATTTTTATGATGACTCAAAAAATACCGCCTCCCATTTAATAGGAAAAATTAAGAGGTAGAATTTCTTACCTTTTTTTAAGTAGCAGTATTTTGTCAAATCTTAAGTCAACAGTTAAGGTCAAGTCATATGCACATCTTTTCCATAAAACAAACAGCTTTAGCCAAAAATTCCTTCTTTCGCTGATAAAAAATAAGTTACCGACACTTCGATTTGCAGATCTTATATATTTCTATGGTGAAGATGTATTTGCAACCTTATCAGCTAGCTCACAGCAGCAAGAAGCCCTATAAAAGATGCTTTGCTGATCGAGTTCGGAACAGTAATTTGACAGAATAGACAGCAACAAGTCGAAATGAAATTTACTTTAATATTATTTTCGGTGATTGTTTTTGCTGCACCAGCTTTAAGCAGAAGATTAACCCGATGTGGTTTGGCACAGGAAATGTTTCATCTTGGAACGCCAAAGTCGGAGCTCGCCAAATGGGTTTGCATTGCAGAGCACGAAAGTTCATTCGACACCGCTGCTGTAGGTCCACCAAACACTGATAACTCCCAGGATCACGGCATTTTCCAGATAAATGACAGATACTGGTGTGACCCATCGAATGGGAAGACCTCCTTTAACGGGTGCAATGTCATCTGCTCCCGCTTGAGAACCAGCGACATCAACGATTCGGTTACCTGCGCTCGTAAAATCTTAAAGAAGCAAGGATGGACTGCCTGGTCGGTTTACAACAGGTACTGTGCTGGATCTCTTCCAAGCATTAACAACTGTTTCTAAGTAACCTAGTACGTACCCAGCACAAAAAATAAACATAGCTGTGGGTGCAGAATCTTAGATCTTAAGCTAATTTTGTATAACTTTGTGAAAATGAATTTATTTTGCATTGGAGAACAAATAAAATTTCAAACACAAAACTAAATTATAAACGTATAGCTATTCAAACAGACCGAAATCAGGAGAATAGGATGAATAAGGCAGCAATTGTGTGGTAATTCAGCTAATTTTGTTGCTGTTCCTGCTAACCAACCGTTGCGTTGTTCGGACAATTTTGTGGCAAAACAGCACTTTCTACTCTTCAACTCTGGTCGATTTTTTCATTAAATTCGAATTGAAGCTACTAACAGTACGCTCCCGTCTTCGTTTTTTGGATTCTCAAAAAAAAAAATTGTTCACTTGTATAGAAACCCAGAAAACCGTTGCCATTGCTTTTTTCGACTATTTTGGAGCACGTTTGACTGCATAAGCCTCTCGTTCTTTCATTATACCTTATTCCAGTGTTACCGATGGATAATTTGAAAATGTCGCCAAAAAAAGTCGCCCGAGCCCAAAAATGCGGCCACTGAAAAAAACAACACAAATGCTTAAATTTTACAAAAAAAAAAAAAATCGTGACACGATAGAAAAAAAAAATAAAATTTGTAGTCTCAGGCCCGCCACTCACTTGATACCCAAAATAGTAAAAAAGAACAAAGAGTTAAATGTGGAATAAAAACTTACTACACTGAAAAAAATATCGTTTATAATATCAATAAACACCGTTTATTGACTGTTTTTTAATTGTCTCAACAACTTTTTCGTTAACACTTCGAAATATAAGTGCCTCCAGTCAACCCCACTCAATAAACGATTTATTGGGACAAGGAAAGTCCATTTATTGAAAATAAAATTTGCAAAATCAATAACCGGTTGCTTGCTAAAGTGAATGTTTTCTTTGGCATAATAAACTCACTCATTGCGCCAACGAAAAATCTCCTAAAATAATGCAATCTTGATTCAAGTAATCGTTTATTGACACAATAAAACGGTTATAAAATGTCAATAAATATTTTAATTGAAATGGATTCATTGGCTACTGTCTACAACAATGTGTCTTGTTGTCGTAATAAAGTCATCCATTGTGTCAATCAAACATTTCGTAAAGCGAAGAAATCTACCACCTCTCTGTTGCATTTCAACGAAGTATTCGTTAAAAAGATCACTCCACAAATATTTTTTATCGTAATAAATCATTTATTACCGGGATAAACTACATTTACGTTCTCAATAAACTCTGAATTGTCCCAATTGACCATTAAATGGCATTTCGTTTTTTTATTTTTTCAAATAAATTTTTTATTCCCAAGATCACCGGAAAATGTTTACGCATCAGTAAATTTTGCACAATAAAACTTTTATTGTATGTACAGGTCACGCCACATGCTTTAATGTCGCAAGAAACCATTTCATTTCCGAATAAAAAATATTTAATGTTTCAATAAACTTTTATTGTCCGAATTAACTACTTATTACTTTAAATGGCGAATGTTTTTTTCTAATTAAGTATTATGGTTCCACGATTTCCGAAAAACCGTTGTCTTCTTATAAACTATTTGTTGGCACAATTAAAGATTTATTGTGTGTATCAACCATTCATTTTCAGGGTAGACACCATTATTGTGACAGTAATCTATTAATTGTATCAATAACTGTAGATATTTAATTTATTGTGTCAACAAAACATTCCTTGTCAAGATAAATCACATTTACTCTCTCAATTAACTATTTATTGTTTTAAATAGCGTCTATTTTTTCTGAGTAAGTTTTTTGCTTCCACGACTTCCAAGAAACCGTTGCGTTACAATAAAGTATTTGTTGGCACAATAAAAAATACTGAAATTCAGTAAATGTTAGTTGTGTTAATGAATCATTTTTTATCGCAATAAATTAAATTTGTTGCCACAAGCCACAAGTAGATTTCCTTATAATTTTGTATTTTCAACTCTTTACCGAAACAGTTAATTTAAAACGAATCATTTGTTGGCTCAATATAACATTTATTGTGTATACTAACCATTTATGGGCAGGATAAACACCAATTATAATGGCAGTAAACTATTTATTGTGCAAATAACTACAGGTATTTCATTAACAAAGCATTTATCGTTGCAATGTAATATTCAATGTCGCAATAAACAAAGTTAAGAATAAAACGCAGTTTTACGCCACATATTGGTAGCAATCTATTTGATTTCCCATTCCAGTGTCAGTCGTTGAAGTGTAGTGTCGAGAGCTCTAACTCTAATCGTTTTTGCAAGCTTTGAAGGAAAATATTTTTTTTTTTTTAATAATTGTTCTAAAAGAAGTGTTGTACTAAGTAAAAGTTTTTAAATGTACATTATCAAGAGTGAGTGCAACCTAAGTCTTATTAAACTGTGAATATTAGATTTTCTATTACAAATTATTTTAAAGTTTTTTTTTGAACATGTTCAATTCTTCAGATTTCATATTTTTTTGTTTCTTTCAAAGTAAATTGTTTTAATTCTTCACAAATTCTGCAGCTCATGCAGTGAAAACAGTGAATAACATCAAGGAAGTCATCGACATAATGAAGACAGTAGAACTATCTGAGAGTAAGTGGATTACTTTGAAAAATTTTATTTTATTTTTAACTATACTGAATTTTATACAAAATCTGTAGTTACTTAAATTTTTACAAGTACTTTCTTACGATTTTAGTGTGTAATTTGCAATTTACTTTCATTTTTTTTTTTAGATTGTAGAGATGTACTTCCCAACAAACAAGTTGGTTCAACCAAATTAAATATACTTTCATTTAAAAAAAGCTTTTTTATTTTCTGCGTTAATTATCGGAAAACAACATGGAAATATAAGAAAAAGTAAGTAAGGTTCCAGAAAGCTGGGTCAATTAAAAGTAAAACAAATCTTTGCTTGAATCAACGTGCATGGTTATCAAGAAATGATAACGGGTTCACTGAAATCAACAAATGATTTCTTTCTGCAAACAAATTCATTTTTCCAAATCAATAAAAAAGTTGATTTGCACAATAAAAAAAGTATTATTTTAGCGAAATATTTCATTGGCCTAACAAATTAAAATTATTTCGCCAACAAAAAATGTATTGCCACAACAAATAAACCTTACCAATTTAATAAATATTTTCGTTATCTCAACAAAATAGTTTCTTTAAATTAACAAAATCTTTAATTCGCACAGTGTAAATATTTAATCACTTTAATGAATGATTTTCCTGTCCCAGCAAATACATTTCTTTCCGCCAGTGAAACTCACCAAGTAATAAATATTTTCTTTGCCCCAGCAAATTCTATCCCTGTAAACAATAAATATTTCACTGGCACAACAAAATTGGTCCACTAGCATAAAGAATCAATTCAAAACAGAGTCAGCTAACTTTTGCTTATGACAATAACCATTTATTCTTACGATAAAGTGCATTTTATTGTCACAATAATCGATTTTGTTGGACGAAAATTAAGTAAAATATTACTGTCCCAATAATCATTTTCATTGTATCTACACACCTTTTTGGTTCAGTGTAGTTGCAAATCTTTTAATAGCGACCTTCAACTTCTAGATGCATATTAAAATATTGAGTTGAGAATCAGACAAGACATGATCATCCCTAACATAACATGACGTAGGCGGCTCACCTGCTATTAGCAGAAAAAACTGAGAGTTATATTGCAGAGTTAGCTCCGTCAGTCAAGTTGTCAAAATCTTCGACTCACGGACATTAAATAAAGAGACAAGGAATAGCTCTTTTTTACATATACAGTGTGTGTGAGTGAAGCATTTATTTTGTACATTAATCGCCCGATGTCGGGTAACGACTTGTAAGTGAATGTATCGAATGTATCACGAATCGGGGTACAAATGTCACCTTAACTCAGGAATGTTAAATAAAAGTAGAGCCAGCTCCCAGAAACGTAAGAACCTCGAGCCGTCTCTCATGACATGCCTGGTTGAACACATAAGTAGTCCGCACTCACACAACTAAAACGAATGCTTCACTTTTTCCCCAAAAGACCACTTCCTTGTCTCTTTATTCAATGCTCACGGAATTATTAACTCTCCCATATCTCACTTCACATAGAAAAATACAGAAAAAGAAGTTCGAGTTGGACTTAGATGTCACTTTTCATAGTAAGTCTCAGCTTAACTCGGAAACTCTGCTGATCTCGAACTGAAAAACCAGTCCTAAGGAGGGTTTATCCCGCTCTCCGCCCTCGAGTTATTAAAAAGGATCTTCTCCTCCAGGCAGGGGGACGTCCCATCGGGTAACCTCCCGGCTACGAAAAAGAAAACACTAGACACTTACTGCTGAGTAGAAAATTTATTCGACTCATTTATTTCGTTTTGTGAAATTGACTTAGCAAGAGGCAGATGCAATAACTTTTTTCTATTTGTGGCTATTGTATGCATAACTGAATTGAAAAACAAAAATGCGTCTCAATGTCGCTCCTTTTCAAAAAAGGGTCCAAAAACCGCTTATTTCGACATGTGGTCGCAAAGCGACCCGATAGTAGAAAAGTCGCCATTTGGCGACATATGTCGCCCACCCTGCCCTATACCACAGGAATGGAGTATATTAAGTTTGATACAAGCGAAAATGTAACATAGAGAAATAATAGCGATGGACCCGCCTGACCTTAAGGGGGATCGACTTCAGTCCGAAGACCCTGAATCGAGACCGAATTCTGAGTTGTCCGTCCGTCCGTTTGTCATCAATTTTTAGACCTTAAGGTTTGAGTAAGATAGCTGAAATCTTATAAAGGGTCCGCCAAATGAATTTTTTTTTGAAAATGCTATAAAAGAACTACTGAGTATTTTCTTAAATTTCTTTTTTTATTTGAAAGTACAATCCTTCCGTTAATAATGGAAAATAATTTCATTCAAATGGCTGCCTCGACTGGCCATGCAGTAGCCTACACAATCGGTCCAATTTTAAGCACATTGTCCATTGTGTGCAGCTGTATTTCACCAATGGCTTCACGAATATTGTCTTTTGCGTCAATTGTCTCTGGCTTGTCACCGTAGCACATATATTTTACGGCACCCCATAAATAAAAGTTCAAAGGTGTCAAATCGCAGCTGCGAGGTGGCCAAACGACATCAGCTCTGCAGCTGATAATGCGATCTTCAAAAAACGGGGCGCAAAACATCGAGTGTAGCTTCGGCTGTGCGGCACGTAGTGCCGCCCTGTTGAAACCAAAAGGTGCCAATATTCTCGTCTTCAATTTTTGTGAATAAAAATTCGTTCAACTTGCCCCGATAACGATCGCCATTGACTGTAACGGCCACTCCTTGCTCATTGCGTACCAAAATCGGCTTGATTTTTTTGCATTCTTCGCGATAACCGCCATATCACTTGACACATAATATATCTTTATTTAATTTGATGGAAAACACAGAAAACCGAGGAATCCCCCAGTAGAACGAACATGTTTATGTTTTCTTTCACACACTTCTAGGTAGAATTATCTCTTATAGAAGTGAGATAATTCTACCTATTATCTCTTATAGAAGTGTGTGAAAGAAAACATATTTCTTAATTCATTACATATGAATTACATAATTAATGTCATCAACCTATAGGGTTACCATTAACTGGAGCTAAAAATTAAATTACAGTGGGCATTTCTAGTTTAACAACATCTATTGAGACTGAAGGAAGATTTCCGACAGCCTTCATAATGCTGCAGCCTCATATTTACTGCAATGAAGTCTGCTTCCACTTATTTGAGAGCGAGCCCTCTGGCATACGCGAAGGTTTCGCCCTTAATAGAATTGAAACTCCCTGGACTTGTCAAACAAACTTCTTGATTCGTTCAATTTGTCGGCGCTATTAGTGTGTGCTTTCATATGGAAAGGACTTAAGTAATATTCATTAAGAGTTTGACACTAGACAAGGACCGATAAACTTTTGTTTTACCGTGCGGATACGCCCAGGTACACCAAAAAAGCCATATTGTTTCACTTTTATAGTCTACCATAAAGTGCGGCAATAAACCGCACGATTTTTAGCCGCAAGTACATTTAACACACGGTTTATTATTTGCCGCGCGATTTTATCAATTTTCATGACTGCAGGCACTTTTTTCCAATAAAAATTTTTTGAGCTATAGTCGCGCGGCTTGAAAAAAGTGTGACAAAGTATAGCAGCCAATATTGTTGCTATACAAACGTTTGAGCTTCTAGTCGGATTTCAATTTGCTGCAAGGATGTACTGCTGACGTGTGTTCCTGGCTAAAAGCTAAAGACATAGTAAAGCTTGTGAGGCTTATAACAAAACACACCTAAAATCAGATTCGAAAACTATGATTTTACATTTTTATGATGACTCAAAAAATACCGCTTAATTTTTCCTATTAAAATATTTAATAGGAAAAATTAAGAGGTAGAATTTCTTACCTATTTTTAAGTAGCAGTATTTTGTTAAATCTTAAGTCAACAGTTAAGGTCAAGTCATATGCACATCTTTTCCATAAAACAAACAGCTTTAACCAAAAATTCCTTCTTTCGCTGGAACATAATTGTTTACTTTGGTGCGTTGCGTTCTATTTTCCAGGAAAGACTTAAACCAATTTAGCTCTTTACCCTGTATGCCATACTTGCACATTTTAGTTAACAGTACTTTTCTGTCAATCGTTTCGAAAGCGCGCTTAAAATCTAAAAAGTCATTAATGATTCGTTCACTATTTGTAGTAAATTTTGTCCTAACATGTTCCAGTTATCGATAATCATTTGAGGACTTATCTTTTCAAAATCTGCTTAATTCTTCACCGATAGGACTACTTCTTTTAGGGTGACCATCGTTATTTCCTTAAATTCCAGTTTTGTTTCTACTTCTCCAATTAAATTTTCATACTCAACGTCTTTTATTGAGTCGGTGATACCTTTAACACTTTTCACGAAATATTCGTTAAATTTGTTAGCAATAGTTGCCTCATCCCTGTGCTCAGTGTCTTGAAAAATCACCATTTGTATTTTATTCCTATGTTGCTTAAGAACAAGGTTATTTATTTGTCCCCCATTTTGGCGCAAAGATTTGCTATGGTGTTGTTCCTAGCACCCCTATTAGGCTAGTTTAAAGTGGCTGTGGGATATAAGAATACCGACACACTTAGACCTATAATAGAATGCGGTTGTGGTGGTCCATTGTGGTAGAAGAAAACTTTCAACAATAGTGCGGAACAGTGGACTGGAGCACGCTTCGAAGCTTAAAATTTAAAATAACCACTGACTATCGACGCTAAGAAAGTACAGCTGGATCTAATCGAAATATTGTTTGCTTCCCTGGCGTAAGCTCTGTAGAGCCAACACTATAAAAGACTTCTTCCAAACATCTTGAATAGGTTACCGGGAAAATGTTTTAAAAGCTTAGGTTATAGATGTTCGATGATGAAACTTTATATTTATTTTTATAAACCTAATTAGCTCGAATTCTTTGGGGTGGGACTAGCCTTAAAATAGTGACTAGCATGTTGCAGAGATACTTGAGAAAATAATGAGTATGTATGGGTCTTACTTTACTTACTACTTACTTAAAGTCACAAATCTTTTCGAGGATCAGCAAAGTAGTCAGTCATCCGTCAAACAATTGGATCTTTCCGGTTTGGGGCTGCTAGCCGGGAAGGTAAAATGGCTCATTTTAAAACAAACAAGTTTTATGTTGTTGGTGAGTATTTTCTTGTTTGGTGAGTATTTTCTTGTTTCCCCAGTAGAGAGGCCTCCTATTGGTGAACAGCAGCCCCAGAAGAGAAATAAAGAAACTTACTTTTAAGATACAAAGCTGCTTTACTAATCCGTAGCAAACTGCACCGTTTCCCAATTGGGTCGTTATTTTGGCATAGAATAATAATAACGACGATTAGCTAAGAAAATGAAAAGATTTTCTTTAATTCTTTATTCGCCTGGTTGTTAATTTGGCAAAAATAATGCTTTTTATCAGTGCTTTTGTGCAGTTATGGTAAGTTAATAAAATCTCAAAGAGAAGAAAATCTTCTTATATGAATTTTTTTTTAGATACTTTAGCTTGCACAAGCCATAAGCACTGTCTCTAAAAACCAGGAAAAGTATAGCCTAAGCCTAGTATAATTAAACAGTTTGCGTGCCTAAAGTAACTATGCTTATAGTATTAACGACCAAACTCTCGGTAAATGAGAATGAACCAGAACACTTAAGTCATGTTATGTGACTGATTTATTCAATCTGCTACTTATACTTAATTTTGAAGAACAGCCAAACTTGAGATTGCGCGCATATTTTCCCGAAATCAGTAAGGCATAACCACCAAACTCGTGCTAGGATTCCTACTTGCTTTGAATTTCTTTAGGCATAATAAATAAAGGAGTTGGGCAACTAGGAATTTGTTAGTATTCTTGGCCCAAACCAACTAAGTAGACTTAGGTTGTAATACTTAAACGAGTGTTTTAGAAAATATACTACCTCAGGGTGCCTTATCTCAGTAAGTTTGCTACGTCAAAACGATTAAAGGTCAAAAAAAAAACATATCGAGTTAAGAAACTAAATTTAATTGTATTTTGAAAACATGCAACTTAGGCCGTTATTCTTAGATAATAGTTGGAAAAAGCTGACTTAGGCGGTTATGTTTTTCGGGCATAACTTCGAAAGTTATTGAGCTGTATGTTCGAAAAAAATACTGAAGATAGATTCAAACAATCTTTTTTAAATGGCGTCAATAGTTCACTTAGTCGGTTATGATTTGTGACCACAGATATATCTTTATTTAATTTGAAGGAAAAACACCGACAAACCGAGGAATCCCCCAGTAGAACGAACAATTTTATGTTTTCTTTCACACACAAAAGAAAATAGCTGTCGAATTATCTCTTATAGAAGTAAGATTCTACTTTATCTCTTATAGAAGTGTGTGAAAGAAAACATATTTCCTCATATATTATATATGAATTACATAATTAATGTAGTTCATCAACCTATAATAAGGGTACCATTAACTGTAGCTAAAAATAAAACTAGTGAGTGCTAAAGTGTGTACGCAGAAGTTACTTACCTACTTACTTAAGGTGGCGCTACAGTCCGGGGTGGACCTGGGCATCAGCCAACAAGCTTCGCCAGCCAGCTCTGTCTCTAGCTAGCCGTCTCCAGTTTCGCACGCGAAGTTGGCTGAGGTCCCCTTCCACTTGCATGCGCCACCTGAGTCTCGGTGCTCCTCTACTGCGCCGTCCCTGCGGTGTGAATTCGAAGTTTTTCCGAGCCGGGGCGTTGGTGTCCATCGGCTCTAGATGACCCAGCCGACTGCGATTCTACGCAGAAGTTACAGTCCGTAAAGCCCTCTGGCATACGCCAAGGTTTTGCCCTTAATCGGATTAAAACTCCCTGGACTTGTCAAAAAAACTTCTTGATTCGTTCAATTTGTCGGCGCTATTAGTGTGTGCTTTATTATGGAAAGGACTTAAGTTATATTCATTAAGAGTTTGACATCAGACATGGACCGATAAACTTTTTTCTACCGTGCGGATAAGCCCAGGCACACCAAAAAAGCCATATTGTTTCAGTTTTATAGTCTACCATAAGTGCGGCATAGAGTGCGGCAGCACATTTAACATTTAACAATCGGTTCTTATCAATTTTTACTTTTTTTCCAATAAAAATTTTTTGAGCTATAGTCGCGCGGCTTGAAAAAAGTGTGACAAAGTATAGCAGCCAATATTGTTGCTATACAAACGTTTGAGCTTCTAGTCGGATTTCAATTTGCTGCAAGGATGTACTGCTGACGTGTGTTCCTGGCTAAAAGCTGAAAACATAGCTAAGCTTGTGAGGCTTATTAACAAAACACACCTAAAATCAGATTCGAAAACGATGATTTTACATTTTTATGATGACTCAAAAAATACCGCCTCCTTACCTCTTTTTTTCTTACCTTTTTCTTACCTTTTTTTAAGTAGCAGTATTTTGTTAAATCTTAAGTCAACAGTTAAGGTCAAGTCATATGGACATCTTTTCCATAAAACAAACAGCTTTAACCAAGAATTCCTTCTTTCGCTGATAAAAAATAAGTTACCGACACTTCGATTTGCAGATCTTATATATTTCTATGGTGAAGATGTATTTGCAACCTTATCAGCTAGCTCACAGCAGCAAGAAGCCCTATAAAAGATGCTTTGCTGATCGAGTTCGGAACAGTAATTTGACAGAATAGACAGCAACAAGTCGAAATGAAATTTACTTTAATATTATTTTCGGTGATTGTTTTTGCTGCACCAGCTTTAAGCAGAAGATTAACCCGATGTGGTTTGGCCCAGGAAATGTTTCATCTTGGAACGCCAAAGTCGGCCAAATGGGTTTGCATTGCAGAAAACGAAAGTTCATTCGAAACCGCTGCTGTCGGTTCACCAAACACTGATGATTCCCAGGGCATTTTCCAGATAATTGACAGATGCTCGTGTAAACCATCGAATGTACAGAAAACAAAGGTGTACAGTGAGTTAATAAACGCCATTTATCAAACGATTTTAAATGTTTTTGATGTACGATTTATTGTGCCAATAAATGTTTTCATAAATTTTAATAAAGTAGAACGCGTTGATCAATAAGCATTTATTAATACTATTAAAAATGCTAAAAGCGTTTATTTCATTGAGACAATTAATTAATTAATTAATATTACGGACAGATTTATAAGCACAAATTATAATAAAATATTTTTAAAATTCAATGAAATTTTAATTAATCTCAAAGGCATTCATTGATTTAAAGTAATATGAGACATGGCCCTTTAATACAAAAAGTAGAAATCTTTACAAATCTTTAACGAGTCCTTTTAATTACATAATTTTTGCATATCCATAGATTTTTGATAAATAATCTAATTAAAACTAAAATTGTTAAGAATTTTTTTTTATCTTTCTCTGGCTATTGCCAATGTTACTGATTTTTTGTTTTAAAATCATGTTTAATTCTTTGTGAAATAAAAACTAATTATCTGTTTATCTAAAACAAGAAACATAATCTAAGAAAAAAACTTTAATTATGCCCCCAAAAGTAGGCCTGGGCTAAAAATTAAAATGTAATTTCGTAAGAATCATGACAAAATGCTAGGCGGAGCTCAAAACTTTGTATGGAGAAAACTTAGCAAATAGTAATGTCTACAATATTTGTCATATAATTTTTTTTTGATTTGGAGTCAACTTTTCGAGAAATCGCGTTTTTAAAGACCTAACATGTTAAAAGTGGGCATGGTCGATATTGTAAGCGGTCCAATTTTTGCCTTCTTAGAGGTTTTGGGCCATTATTGCTCTATACCAACATTTGAGTTGCTACGCTTGTCTTACTTGACCAAAAAGCATTTTGAAAGAAAATTTGAAATGAAGGTTGCCTTACATTGAAGCCATTTAACCAATTTTCATACTTTGCCTGTAAAAAACAAAATACACTCCAAGTTTGCGAGTCCAAGCTCAATTTTAAAGACCTAAGAACTTCACGCATACGGACAGACGGACGGACGGACATACCTTAATCGATTCACCTGTCGGTTTCGATCATATCTCTAAAAAGTCTTAGGGGTCTACGGTGCTTATTTCATTGTGTTACAAACTATGCATTAAAATAAATATACCCTGAGTCGGGTATAAAAAACGCAGCGAGCACAACAACAATGCAACCCTTTTACCGCAGTGCTAGTACCGCTAAGCCAATGGCCCTAGGGTGCGTCTCCACAGGTCAGCTTCCAGGACAGAAAAATCCAGGGCAGGTAGACAGAAATATTTTTGGTGGGCAGATTATGGCACGCTGTTCCGTCAAGGTCGGCAAAGACCTCACCGACCCCTTTGATGTCAAAAAAGGATTAAGACAAGGCGACGCGCTGTCATGCGACTTCTTTAACATCATTCTTGAGAGAATTGTGCAGAACTCTCGCGCCAACACCAGAGGTACAATTTTTCAAAAGTCCGTTCAACTACTCGCATACGCAGATGACATTGACATAATCGGTAGAACAAAGCGTGATGTCAGTGAAGCCTTCGTGAGTATTGGGACGGAAGCGGCAAATGTGGGTTTAGCAGTCAATGAGAGGAAAATTCTTCGGACGATTTACGGTCCCGTCTGCATAGACGGAGAGTGGAGGAGGAGATATAACATCGAACTGTACGGGCTGTACAGCGATACCGACCTAGCCAAAAGAGTCAAAACACAACGTCTACGATGGCTGGGTCATCTAGAGCGGATGGACGCCAACGCCCCGGCCCGGAAAATCTTCGAATCCACACCGCAGGGACGGCGCGGTAGAGGAGCACCGAGACTCAGGTGGCGCACGCAAGTGGAAGGGGACCTCAGCCAACTTCGCGTGTGAAACTGGAGACGGCTAGCTAGAGACAGAGCTGGCTGGCGAAGCTTGTTGGCTGAGGCCCAGGTCCACCCCGGACTGAAGCGCCACCTTAAGTAAGCAAGACTATGGCAAGGCGATTCAGTCGTCATGTCTATGTTGAACGAAACGGATTTGCGCTGCATCATTGCGCTAGGAGCACTTAAAAAATTGAAAAGAATGCAAAGTGAAGTAAAAAGAAAATAACGTTTACATGGTCTACTTTTATTGCCTTTTTATTTCCCTCTCAGTATAGGTATACATGTCTAGTTTTCCAAGGTGTTTAGCGAGGTGTTTGTGATTTTTTTCACGTTAATCCGTTTGCGAACATTTGCAAGCACTGGTATAATATTAATAACTTCTCGGCTCCTGTGGCGTAATAAAATGAATAAAAACCCTCATTCTTTGACTGTAAATCCTTTTGCTTGCAAGTAATTTATACACTCCTCGTCATTAGATTAGAAGCAGTCATTTTTGAAAAGTTACTCGTTATTTCTCCCTTTATATGATGGATTAGAAAAAAAACGACTATTGTTAAAGATCGACTATTTTGTTGACAACAAAATACAAAAAATGCATACACAACAGATTTAGCTAACGGCACTTAGACGAGAAATCGTAAAATGAGTAAAGAATAATGCGGGAAAAATCGATTCATTAGATTAGAAGCAGTGAACAAATCAACTTTTTTTGGAGAGTGAATCCATTTTTTTTCGGTTCAACCGGTACACTTCACAATGTGATCTAAATAGATTGAGTGTTAATAAAAATGGGCAATAAAAAACAGTCAACAGAGGAGAAAAGGGCAATTAACAGATGTTTATTCCCCTGACGGTCTTTCATACCGTGCTATGGCCTGAAAAATAAAGCGAACTGATCGTTCTTTCAGCAGTTATTTAAAAAATCCTTAGCCTTACGCGAAACAATATAAGAGAAACGCTTTTTCTGCCTTGACCCTTCGCAAAGCGCGATTTAACATAAGAAAAGCGTCAAATTTAGCTTTATCTGCAACTAAGATAAATGGAAAAGCTAATTTAAAGGCCACCTTATCCACTGTTCTTTATAAATTCGCCGTCCCAAATACTCAAAACACCTAAAATTAAAGAAAAAACCACCACTTAATGACACAGGGAAGAAGAGAGGCTTGTATTTCGTAAAAGATCACACGAGCTGGGATATGCAAAATGCAATGAGCACTTTTATGTCTTAATTAGGTATCTGCATGACTTTAAAAAAATTATTTAAATATTATAATGACCGGTGCCGATAGCGATAAATAGAAAAACTAAACACTTGCGTCTCACTTAATTTTATCAACAACACGTCTACGCTCTTCGACTGTCTTGCAAGCCGCACTTGTGAGTGGGAAGATCGGTTAGAGAGAATGTGTCTTGTGGGCAGGGTTGGCCAGGTATTTAACCTTACATTTTCTACACGATTTACTACGCGTAGTTTATACGTTCTCTAGATGATATCATTTGTTACGTTTGCTACATGACGTATCAGACGTAGTAACTTTTAAAAAGCTAATATTGTACTCCTGCGGAGGGAGCCTGAATCACCGCACAGTCACACTTTACCCAAACCACTTACTGTTTCATAATTACCTACATATACCAGTACAATATCTACATATATATAAAAGTGCACTACAATTACAATTGTCTACGTTGGGTACATTTGTTACGTATGCTACGTAGCAGAATTTTCTTTGCAATGATTTCGGTATATTTATGTGTAGGTGTACCGAGGATTTTCTAGGGTACACCGGTACACAGCGTTGATTTTCGGTACTGTACCGGTCATTTCGGTACAGGTGGTCACCCTAAGTATAACCTATAATTCGATACTTGCGGTTGCGACCGGCATCCACGACCCATTATCGCATTCGACGACATTGCATAGTTGGCTAAAGCAGGTAGTGACCCAAGATGGGAAATACTCGGTCGCATCCTTGCTTGGGACCGAAAAACAACGCAGAGAGTACACTTTATGTAGGGTAGGTCCCAAGAAGCCATAGGTACAACATCATCAAGAAGCGTCGAACAACATCATCGCTGGGTCAAAAAAAAAAAAAAAAAGGTGCTAGCCGCCGAGATTTACAAATCATTTTTGCATGCTTCTCGAAATCGTTTTTAGCGGTCCGTCCAAAAATCGAAAAAGGACCTCTTATGGTATCGCTCCGTCGTCCGTCCATCCGCACCTGTAACTTTTGAACGGTAAGTCGTAGAAAAATGAAATTTGGTACACTTATAAAGTCCGTAAAAAAATGAGAACACATACAAGGGCAATTTTTTATGTACACGCATAACGGTTTAAATACAGTTTGAATATTGATGGTAAAAAAGACAAAGTGTTTTGGCCTTATCTTAAAAAGTTTAAGAGCCAGAAAGAAGAAACCTAAAACATGCACTAAAAAATATTGGACTTTCATAATAAAATCGAACTTTTGCAAAATATTGAAAAGTTTTTGAAAAAAAAGGAATGGAAAATAGATACTTATTTTCAACGTGTCTTACGTCAACTTTCTCTTCACTTTATTTAAAAAGCCGATATTTGGCTAACACATAAAGCAGCTAGAGGCTAAGCAAAGGCTAAAATCAAATTTCGGTTAAACGGCTTAAGAACTGTAGTTTTGGCGTATTTTCGAAAAAAAAAACATTTTCCCCCAACATCTTTCTCCGATATAGCATCGGCCGAAAGATTTAAAAAAAATCACACACATCAAGAATCATTTGCAATTTTCGGTAAAACCATAGAAATTTTCGAATATTTAGCAGATTCTGAGACTTAGCTGGGAAACTTCAAAAACATTTAAAAAAATTATTTTTCAAAATATTTTGGAATCTTAACGGTGGTACCGATTATAATTGGTTCCTATATAAAACGCATGAAGGGGAATCAAAAACTTTTAAGATTTTTCAAAAATGGCGTTTCAAAGTTAAAATTTTCTAAAACGGTTTAAAATACACATTAAAAAACGCGTTTTTTTCAACCGATAACTAAAAAAACCATTGCTAGCGCAAAGTATATCAGAATGTTTTATGGATTTTAAATCAAAAAAATGCAGGAAAAAACTAAAAAACCGCGTTTCCTCCCACACTATCTCGATAACGGTAACATTTACCGTTTTGAAAAAAATATCAAACATAGACAATATTTTGAAATTCCAAGAAAATTATAGAGGAGCTGAAATATTGCGTTATTTTCGAGACATGCTGAAAATCATTTAAGATGATTTACTAAAATGCTAGTGCTAAAAAATGCCTATAACTTCTAACTTTTTTCTATCTTATTAACTAAATTTGCCACAAGTGTAAAGCACTCGAGTAGAAAGCAAAATATATAAACAAATTTGAAAACAAAAAACCCATTTATCTTTTTTTTAAATTTTTTATCACAAAAAGAAAATCAAAAAAAAATATTTGTCACCCTGCGTTTCAATAAAAATTTAAATATCACAAATTAAGACTCGGCTAAAATTAATACAATAGACTTGTAAAAAAATACACAACAATACACAACAGTACCTAGAGAAAAATTAATGGGAAAATATCTATTTTAAGAATTTTAAACCCGAATAAAGGGCACACAGTAAAAATCTCCCCTTTATTCGCCAAAAAACACTGGCAGCATTTAATATGCACAGATTTATATACACTGCATATACAGATCCTATGAATATATATTCTTAAAATTGCACTCGAAATGTTCTATAAATATTATATAAGCGAAAGAAATGCGCTTGAAAATATGCCATAAAGTCCGAAATCTTCATTAAAAGAAAAAAAAATGTCGCAAATTTTATATAGTTAATATTTATATTAATTTATAATTTAGATTTAATAGAATTTGATACAGGCGTTGGCTTGATCCGGCACCTTCAGTATCTAGGAATGGTTAAATACCGTAACTTGGAAGCGCTCAAGTAGGTGACGGTATTTGTGATTCCGACCGGGACAAAATAAGCAAACCAATGCAATTCAGTAGTAGGGATAGGGACATCAGTCCACTATAATTTCTTGTCTCGCTAACAACTGTGATAAAAAGTTAAAAGTGAAAAGTCATTGTTTTTGTGAAGTGTTATTTTATTTTTGCCTAATTCAATAATTGTGTTACCTGCTTTAAGTTATTGAAAAATACACTCAGTGCTAAAGTTCAGGTAAGTAATTTTCTTTCTTGATTAATTTAATTAAAATAAAGTTTCTATAAATAAAATTTAATGTTCTGTTTGCGTGCGATATTTATATATTTTTTTTATATATTTAAAAAAAAATATATTAAAAAACAAATATATTTTTTTTGTTTATAAAACAAAATACTATAACATTTAAAATATTTAAGATGAGAATTTTCATCAATAAAAAGGGGCGTGGCATCAAACCCTTTTTAATAGCATCGTAGTCTTTGCTCAAATATTTTAACAGATGTGGTTTATATTGTGTCAAAACGCCCCAAGAAGTGGGCGTGCCGCAGATTTATCTATTTTACTTGATTGTATACGTATACATCTGGACATTTTATAATGCAAGCTTTCTGGTTTTCAAGACGGCTTATTTTTGGCGAATTTAAAATTTTGTTACTCAAATTTTTTTCGAAACCGCATGGTAAAAAATATTTTTTTACTTTGTTTTGTTAATGAATCTTTAAAAAATTACAAACGCGTTTTTTCTTTCCAAAATTTTGACACTTTTTGGATTGCCTCTTAGCTGGCTTAGGCTTGCGTAGAATTTTATTGATAAGGCAGAAACGGATCAGAAGTTATAGGCAAACTATGGCACCACCATTTCATTAAAGCAATTTAATTATTCTGAGCGTTTCTCAAAAAGCATTCAATGCTTTAGCTCCGCTGTATTTTTTTATCTAACCCGAAAAAAATTTCTATCTCTGTAATTTTTTTTTGAAATGGTAGGTGCATGTTACAGTTACTGAGATTGTCTGGGTACTATCGTTTTTTAGCTTTTCTTTTTCTTTTTGGATTTAAAATCCATAAACGACTATTCACAATTAATCATTCGATCATTAGAGTCTTTAGCCACAGTTTTGACCTGTTCGGGAAAATAGGCTGAGGCCCAGGTTCACCCCGGACTATAGCGCCACCTCAAGTAAGTTTGGCAAAATAATTGTGTGTATTTTTTAATAATTTTTGATTTTATCACATGCTGGTCACACGCACAAAAATCAATTCATGAATTAATATGTTCGAATTGAACATCCGTGTTTGGTTATTATGAATATATATCATTGTACGTGCCAATGACCACGCATGCGCAAAAGCTAAAAATAGCCACTGCATATGCGTTTTTCAATAATTTTTGACTATTCAAAATGTTTTTTCGAATACCTATCGTTATTTTTTTCAAGTAGTTTAACGGCTGTCTTTTCAAAATACCCCGGGATTAACGCGTTTTAAATTTGCTTCATACAACATTTCCGAAAATTTTTATGACGGTATTTTTGAAAAAAACTTAAGAATTCTAGAAATCCCTTTCCGATCTTCGACCTTGACGGAGCAGCGTGAATTTTCCATCGTCATCCTGCACAGACTGACGAGTTTAGCAGGGAAGCCAAAACTAGACATTGCGCTATATAGCTCGTCTCTATAGATGCTGTCATACGCGGCCTTAAAATCGATAAAGAGGTGGTGTGTATTTGGAGTTCCTGTGTTTTCTCTAAGATCTGCCGCAGTGTGAATATTTGATCGAGGGTGGACTTTCCTGGCCTAAAGCCATACTAATATGTACCTATCAGATTGTTGACAAACGGCTGCAGGCGTTCACACAGTACAGCAGAAAAGATCTTGTATGCGATATTTAGAAGACTGATGCCTCTGTAGTTGGCACAACTCAGAGAGTCTCCTTTCTTCAGGATCGGACAAACAATGCTGAAGTTCCATTCGTCGGGAATGCTTTCTTCCGACCATATCTGATTTTTCCGACCAGCGGATTTAAAAAGTTCGGCAGCTAGGCCGTCTGCTTCGGCTGCTTTGTTGCACTTGAGCTTAGACACAGCTACTTTCACCTCCTCCAGGTCGGGTGGGCGGTATCGTTCGTATGCTTCGTCTGTAACGTCTTCGCCCGGGTTGAATGGTTCGTTCTGCCTGACAGCGGTATTTGGTTTGTCCTCCTTATACAGTCTGCAGAAGTGGTCTTTCCAAATCCTCAGCACCGACTGCGATTCTACAACGATGTTCTCTTGATGGTCCTTACAGGCTCTCGTGCTCTCTCTTTTTCTCTCTTCTCCTCTGCTCGTAGAGCTCGCGAGCAGCTCTAGTCCTTCTGTGTAGAGCCGCTTTGTATGGTTTCTGTTTAGCTGCATGTGCTTGCCGGCATTCATAGTCAAACCAGGGGTTTCGTTGTGGTGGCCGTCTGAAACGCAGCACTTCAGAGGCGGCGTCTCTGATGGCATTTTGGCAATCTTGCTACTGGCTATCAATACTTGATGCTGGCTGCATAGGACTACGTAGAAGGTTTTGAGAGACTCGGTTGGAGAACGACCTGGCGATCTCTTGCGATTGTAGTCGGCCGACGTCAAACTTCCTCACAGTATTTCCATTACTTGGCGCTGGTCGAGTCAATGTTGGCCCCTCAGAAAGTTCGGACATCCATGATACTGGAGGAGTGTCTTGCGTCGATCGCAATGTGGTCAATCTGGTTGATTGATCGGGAGATCTTCAGGTCCCTTTGTGGATATTGAGATGCAGGAACTGTGTACTAGCTAACCACAACGTTTCGCCCCGCAGCAAAGTCGATCAGCCTGAATCCGTTATCGGAGGTCGTGTCGTGCAGGCTATGCTTTCCGACTGTACAACCAAAGATGCCCTCCCTTCCTAGCTTGGCATTAAAATGGCCTAGGACAACCTTAATGTCGTAGCTAGGGCACTGCTCGTAAGTTTTGTCGAGGAACTCGTAGAACATATCTTTGGTCTCGTCATCTTTCTCCTCTGTGGGGGCATGCGCGCATATGAGGCTAATGTTGGCGAATTTAGCCTTGATGCGGATCACCGCGAGGCGCTCGCTCACAGGGTTGAAGTCTAAGACTTTTTTCCTAAGTCTGCCTCCAACAACGAAACCACATCCGAATAAGCATTGGCTTTGATTCCGATAGCAGTCGCCGTTGTAGAAATCGCAGTTTTTCATCCTTTTTTTGCCCGGCCCGTCCCACCGCATTTCTTGGATGGCAGTAATGTCTTCCTTGCAGTCGTTAAAGGCCTCTCCTCCGCTATTTGCGCGGCTGCACGTGGTCTGTTAAGGGACCTAACATTCCACGTGCAGATCCGGAGCTCGTTGTTCTTTTGTCGTTTGCATTGGTCGTCAACAGTAAATCCGTCCGAATCTGAGGCTTGATTCTGCTTCGTAACTGTGTGTTTCTTTACGTGGCCGGAAAGTCACCCCGACGGCACGACCCCCAACCTGGAGGACCAGATCCTTTGTTTAGCTCTAAGGACGGAGAGCCGGATAGCCCGCTCCTTATAGGCCTGAGCTCCGAATACGTCGTAGTAGCCCATATAAGGTGTTCACTAAGTAATTCGGCCTGACTGGAACTATGGACGCCAACGTTTATTCCATCTGGGAAATTCCTCCGCTGCCGTCCGGATGCAAGGAGAAGTGCCTTAGTGGGAACAATTCTCCCCCCTCTCTCGTCTGCTTCCCCCAACAACCCTCCAAAGGGGTTGGAACCCAATCTCCAGTTGAGGTACTAGGCACCCGGTGTTCACAACGGTTCGATAGAGATCGACAGGTGAATAATTCATTAAGCAATGTCCTAACTTCCCTGTGTGAAGTGTCTAGGTCTCTTAAATTGAGCTTAAGAGCTGAAACCGAAGTGTAGTTTGATTTTGATTTAATAGAGGAAGGACTCTGGCCTCAGGCCAACGGCAATGCGAAGCCAACAGATTTTTGTAAAACATATTTGTTAAAATTTAATACGGTTAAAAAATAAAAATCTCATCTATTCTAATCTAAATCCTTTGGGCTTCAGTTCAATTCGACTTCTTCCAATGCTGCCGTACATGACAGGTGCATATATGAAACCTTTTATTCTGGACTTAGACAGATAACCTATCTTTAAGTGCTGAAAAATTATTCGATTTTTATGTGTACAATCTGTAAGTGGGCGTCTATTTCTAATTAGATATAGAGTTTTAGTATAGGGTCTTAACCAAAACTTTACATTCTATCCATCCCATAGATGGAAACAGAGATAACCTGCAGATATAAGACGTTTTTCAGCATTTAGCTTTTACAAAGTCGCATTAATTAAAGCCAAACTGCTTCTCAGAGAGTGTTTTTATGATTCTGCTTTTATTTATTTTGCAACAGCAATATTTGTTTTGCAACAGCGGTGTTTTATTCAAAAGTAGCTAAATAGTCATCGCAATAGCTGCTCGTTTTATTTAAACGGCATAATTTCAGCAGCAATCTCCTTTCCCGCAAATCGGCCAAAGTTGCAGTGATTTGCTGAACCGTAAAAAGGATCACAACAATAAAAAGAGCGAATTGGAAGAAGGAAATCATTTTGCTTTTAATAATGGTAATAAACCGAAACTAAATTTGTTAAATTGTTTTCTAATGGGGCGTTTGGGACCTATCAGTTCTTTTATACCTATTATTCTCTTGTGGGTTTCTCTCTCTCACCGATATCTGGTTCTATATTTATGTATGCTGCAATATGCTCCACTAAGGGTGTTTTGACCTTATTTGATAGTTTTTACCAGAAAGAAATAATCAGCGCACAGTGCTTAGACTTCTTATGAAAATTGTTGAGTCCAATAAAAACAGTGTTAAAACAATGAATGCTCTCGAGTCGAATATAACAGGGTAATTTCAATTATTGAGAAATCTTATGCAAAAGAAAGGGGAAAAAAAACTACGTGGTTCATCTTTAAACTAAAGAACTAAAGATAAGCATAAAACAGAGTATCCACCATAGACGCACTTTTCACTCCCAGATTCCATTGTGGGATACCTGCAGAACTTATTATCTCTATGTAGAATAAATTTAGGAGTAGATATGCATAAACCCTAGAGCGAGGAAGTTTCTCTATTGATTTGATTTCTTTTGGAAAAAAGCTTTCAAACACTCACACAATATTTAAGAGCCGAGGTTTTTATTATGTTAGGGTTTTTGGACTCCAACCAGGGTCAACTTTATCCACCATTTGGCAAATCAGGTGTTAAAGCTGAGCAACTATAAATACTCTTAGTTCATTCCGAATTGATGCCAAGTCTTGCACTGCCTTAACTCTCTATACAGAGCTAAGATTAAAAATAAAAGGAAATTTATAATATTTTGGACGAAATGAAGGGCGACAGCCTGGCTAGAAAAAGTTCTTCAACCTGGAATATGAGAAAAATTTCATGGAAAAAAAGGTAGGGTATTGAACAAATCATTCCAGACCTTTTGTTGCAATTTAAGTATGTTTTTTTTGGATATTGTTATTTTTCACTTTACCTTTCATTTACACTACCATTGGTTTATGATAGAGGAATGTAAAATACATTTTACATAACAAAAGACGTAATGGCTTATTTTGGAATTGTTTCAGGTGTTCTTGTTTACCCAATCTGCTGGAGTGTAATTTACCCTCTAGTCTAGACGATGTTCCTAAGAAATTGCCATCGAAAACAAACTGCGAAGTTGGCTTTGCCGCTGTTGTTTGCGTAAGACTTTTAACGAGGTATAAGAATTTGATTTGTTATCGGCTCGGATCAGGTACGAAGGCTCCTTACATCCGAAGGACTGACTGAAGTAATTCAAGTGTTGCTATTTTTTATCCGGACACAGACACGCCTAAAATCGGTCTAAATTTATGGTACGAAGCTGAAATTTGGTATTTACCATATTTTAGAGATTTTGAAACGCAACAAAGAAAAAAAATCTTTAAATCTTCCCTAGTGGGCCTTTTATCGATTTTATAGTAATTTTATTCAATACACTAGTTCTAAATAAAGTAAATCCGTCCGAATCCGAGGCTTGTTTCTGATTCGTGACTGGTGTTTCTTTACGTGGCCGGAAAGTCACCCCGACGGCACGACCCCCAATCTGGAGGACCAGCTCTAAGGACGGAGAGCCGGATAGCCCGCTCCTTATAGGCCTGAGCTCCGAATACGTCGTAGTAGCCCATATAAGGTGTTCACTAAGTAGTTCGGCCTGACTGGAACTATAGACGCCACCGTTGATTCCATCTGGAGAATTCCTCCGCTGCCGTCCGGATGCAAGGAGAAGTGCCTTAGTGTGAACACTCCTCCCCCCTCTCTCGTCTGCTACCCCCAACAACCTTCCAAAGGGGTTGGAACCCAATCTCCAGTTGAGGTACTAGGCACCCGGTGTTCACCACGGGGAGGTGAGAGTAGGAGTTGATAGACAGAGGTGGGTTTAGAAAAACCTGTGGATGCTTGTATCCTCTTGAGTGCACATGCCTATCCTTTGACCACCATCCTTTGACCAATATCCACAAAGGGACATGGAGATCTCCCGATCAATCAACCGTCAACCAGATTGACCACATTGCGATCGACGCAAGGCACTCCTCCAGTATCATGGATGTCCGAACTTTCCGAGAGGCCAACATTGACTCGGATCACTAACTTGTTGTAGCCAAGGTATGGCTGCGGATATCCCGACCAGCGCCAAGTAATGGAAATACTGTGAGGAAGTTTGACGTCGGCCGACTACAATCGCAAGAGATCGCCAGGTCCTTCTCCAACCGAGTCTCTCAAAACCTTCTACAAGATCCTATGCAGCCAGCATCAAGTATTGATAGCCAGTGGCAACATTGCCAAAATGCCATCAGAGACGCCGCCTCTGAAGTGCTGGGTTTCACACGGCCACCACAACGAAACCCCTGGTTTGAAGATGAATGCCGGCAAGCACATGCAGCTAAACAGGAAGCATACAAAGCGGCGCTGCACAGAAGGACTAGAGCTGCTCGCGAGCTCTACGAGTAGAGGAGGAGAGAGGAATACCGGCTTCTCCGAAGGAAAAAGAGAGAGCACGAGAAGCGCGCGGTTGAAGAGATAGAGAGATGTTACAACAGGAATGAGGTTAGAAAGTTTTACCAAAGGATCAAAAGGTCCTGCCAAGGGTATTTACTTCGAACTGAAGCCTGAGAGGACCATCAAGGGAACATCGTTGTAGAATCACAGTCGGTGCTGTGGATTTGGAAGGACCACTTCTGCAGACTGTATAACGGCGAGAACGAACCAAATACCGCTGTCAGGCAGAACGAACCATTCAACCCGGGCGAAGACATTACCGACGAAGCATACGAACGATACCGTCCAACCGACCTGGAGGAGGTGAAAGTAGCTGTGTCTAAGCTCAAGTGCAACAAAGCAGCCGGAGCAGACGGCCTAGCTGCCGAACTTTTTAAATCCGCTGGCGATGAGCTGGTTAGGAGCATGCACCAGCTCATCTGCAAGATATGGTCGAAAGAAAGCATGCCTGACGAATGGAACCTCAGCATTGTTTGCCCGATCCTGAAGAAAGGAGACCCTCTGAGTTGTGCCAACTATAGAGGCATAAGTCTTTTTAACATCGCATACAAGATCTTTTCTGCTGTACTGTGTGAACGCCTGAAGCCGTTTGTCAACAATCTGCCAGGAAAGTCAACCATTGATCAGATATTCACACTGCGGCAGATCTTGGAGAAAACCCAGGAATTCCAAATCGATACACACCACCTCGTCATCGATTTCAAGGCTGCGTATGACAGCATCTATAGAGACGAGCTATGTCTAGCTTTGGCATCCCTGCCAAACTCGTCAGTCTGTACAGGATGACGATGGAAAACTCACGCTGTTCCGTCAAGGTCGGCAAAGACCTCACCGACCCCTTTGATGTCAAAAAAGGATTTAGACAAGGCGACGCACTGTCATGCGACTCCTTTAACATCATACTTGAGAGAATTGTGCAGAACTCTCGCGCCAACACCAGAGGTACAATCTTTCAAAAGTCCGTTCAACTACTCGCATACGCAGACGGCATTGACATAATCGGTAGAACAAAGCGTGATGTCAGTAAAGCCTTCGTGAGTATTGGGACGGAAGCGGCGAATATGGGTTTAGCAGTCAATGAGGGCAAAACCAAGTATATGCTGTCATCAAGAAAAGACACCCAACATCGACGTCTTGGACAAAACAATACCATCGACAGTTATAATTTTGAGGTAGTTAGGGACTTTGTCTACCTGGGTTCCGCTATAAATTAAGACAATGACACCAGCGCTGAAATCAAACGAAGGATAACTCTTGCCAATCGCTGTTTCTTTGGGCTAAGGAGGCAATTGAGTAGCAAAGCCCTCTCTCGAGAAACTAAAGTGTCCATGTACAAGACCCTCATCATCCCAGTCCTGCTTTACGGTGCAGAAGCATGGACACTGTCAAAGGCGGATGAAAACACTTTAGGCTCCTTCGAGAGGAAAATTCTTCGGACGATTCACGGTCCCGTCTGCATAGACGGAGAGTGGGAAGGAGATATAACATCGAACTGTACGGGCTGTACAGCGACACCGACCTAGCCAAAAGAGTCAAAACACAACGTCTACGATGGCGGGGTCATCTAGAGCGGATGGACACCAACGCTCCGGCCCGGAAAATCTTCGAATCCACACCGCAGGGACGGTGCGGTATAGGAGCACCGAGACTCAGGTGGCGCACGCAAGTGGAAGGGGACCTCAGCCAACTTCGCGTGCGAAACTGGAGACGGCTAGCTCGAGACAGAGCTGGCTGGCGAAGCTTGTTGGCTGAGGCCCAGGTCCACCCCGGAGTGTAGCGCCACCTTAAGTAAGTAAGTAAGTTCTAAATAAAACAAAATTTAATCAGTTATTATATTTTGTTAAAACACATACGCGGCCTTGAAATCGATGAAGAGTGTGTAGTGTGTGGTGTGTATCGACCATGTAACACCAAATCTTAAAGTCTCTTGGCCCGCATTCGTATATTACTTGTATAGGCCACGCCCCCAAAAGTGGGCATGGGCTTAAAATAAGAAACAATTAATTGTTGTTTCATTAGATTCGTAAGAGAATACCGTAAAAGCGAAAATTACAAATTTCAGACAAAAACATATTTTTCCTAAAAACCCCCCTTAAAAGTTGGCGGAGTTCAAAATTTTTTTTTTTCGATTTGGTGTAAAATTTCCGAAAAATCGAGTTTTCAAAGATCCAATATGTAAAAAGTGGGCATGGTCGATATTGTGGGCGGTCCAATTTTCGCCTTGTTAAAGGCCGTGGACCAGTATTGCTCAGTACCAAATTTTAAGTTCCTGTGCCTTATCTTACTGTACCGAAAGGCATTTTGAAAAAAAAAAAAAAATGAAACAGAGGTTTTCTCACATTAAAGCCTGTAGTGGGCGTGGCTAATGAACGGATTGAGCCAATTTTCATACTTGTCTACGCATACTACTGTCTGTGCAACAAAAGAACCAAGCCGTGTACCAAGTTTCAGCTCTCTAGCTTAATTTTGAAGACCTTAAGCCTTTACACATATGGACGGACGGACGGACATGGTTTTGGCTTAATCGATTCACATGTCGGTCTCAATCATATCTCAAGGTCATAGGGGTCATATCAGAAGGTCTTAGGGGTCTACGGTGATTATTTCACTGTGTTACAAACTATTGTGTTGTGTTACAAACTATTCATTAAAATTAATATACCCTCGGTCGGGTAAAAAAATATGATGCTATTTAAAATGGGTTGATGCCATGCCCCTTTCTTATTACCTTAGAAATATTTTCAACATTTTAGGTTTCAACATGATAAATTCTATATACTATATATTCTATAGATTAGCTTGACAGTGGTCAATGCTCTATCGAATCGGGTATCCAACGATTCGCCTAAGCGGATTCTAAGCCACCCACTAGTTTTTCTTCAAATTTAATAATTTCGTAAGACCTCGGCCCTCATCGCGTAAATATTGAAACGATTGTCGGCTACACGATTGACTTGAACGATATCGACAAAAGTTGGCTTCACCGAACACTCTCGTGAACGTCTCGTCATCGCCCTCGTTTCGATTAGTTTTCCCCTTTCGATAAATTTCAAACAGTCAAAAAATTGTTGTCATTAAATATCATTCTTATTTATTTAACAAACCAAACTGTAAGTAATATCGTTCCGAATATTTCTTTAAATTTACATTATTTAAAAATTGTGAATATGGCGATTCAATACTATGGAGACGATATCAATTTTGATATCGTTCAATCGCTATCGACAAATCGACAATATTTGACAAATTTTTGGGCTTCCGTGAAGCCAAAATAAAATCATCAAAACGATCTCGACTAAACGATAGAGAAGTTTTATGTTTATGTGAAGCAAAATTATTCAAAAATATATCGAGAACGATATCGTCGTTCAATCGTTCATTTAGCGATGAGGCTCTTAAAATCGTCGCACGTCTATATTGTACGTCAAAGAACAATTAGTTAAAGTAAGATGAATATTTACAAAACGTTACCATCGATATTTTGGCTTTTTAAAAACGTTAGTCGTGTCGTTATCCCACTCTACGTGCAAAACACACATTGCAGCCTGTTCAAATACCAACACTTGTAACACTAAGACGTAAGAGCGTGTCTAACGTCTTGTAATCTATTTTATTTTGGAACTTCGTCAAACGACCCTAATGCAAATATTAGCAATCTAAACATTGTAAATTTTTCTTTCAAAAGGTATAAAAGATTGATTGAGTGATCGAAGACATCAGTTGAAAAATTAAGCCTGCTGCTGTCATTTTGTCTACCTTTAGAAAAATGATTTCCTTATTCCAACTTGCCATTGTGCTAGTTATTGCTCTGTTGATAACTCAACAGGCGCAAGCTACTTTTTGGCTCGGCAGCACATCTACATACCCACTGGGCTACAGAATTTTGCTCTGGAAATTGTGCATCATGGACACAAACTACTGCGATGAATATTACGCTGCAGTTGGATAGATAATAATTTATAAAGGATGTGACAATAAATATTAAAATTTTAGTGTAATCTATTTTCTATACTTTATTTTTGCTCTTGTGCCGAGTTAGGGTTCAGAATACTTTCAGAATACTACCATGAAGATAGATCCATAAGAATGTCGTAAAAAAGCCCTTACATTAACCTTAGCTCTACATCGTGAGCTAATTTATTAAATTTGAGATACGAATGTAGGTTATTCGGTATGCAATATCCGCCATTTGCATTTAGCGGTGAAAACTGAACTTGGTAATACATCCTGGCATTGGTAGACTTTAACGTTAGATCAACGCCAATCTACGCTCTTTAGCTCAATTTTAAAGACCTTAAAACATCACACATACGGACAGACGGACGGGCATACATATACACAATTCTGTTAGTTCCTGCTTTTTCTTATGGACCAGATTGGCCTCCACCACGCCTGCGCATCCTGCTTGCGTGTGCGGTTTCCAGCAATGTGCGTTAGCTCTTCTCAACTCTTTCAGTTGTGTCTTGTGAGAATTCCTCTTCCACGGTTCTACGCCATCGCCATGTGGGGTTCCCGGCTCTTTTGCGCTGCTATTTAGGATTAACAGGTTTCATTCCATTGCGTATCTTGCAGGAACTGTCACCATGGCGGATCCACTGCCATTTTCGTCGGTAGATGTTTGTGCTCCTGACCTGTTCTTAGATAAAGTTCGGTGATCGAAAAACGGTTTGGCTAAAATTCCATAAACACCTTCTAACAAACGTCTGCGGCTTCCATTTTCCAAAATACTGCATACACACAGTAGTACAGATTCAACATTCGAGTGGAACCGTTGTTTCTCCATAGATAACACTAACAACATACGAAACGCTGACTGGGTTTTGCCCACCGGTTGGCAACTTCGCGTTCCGTTCTACCATCATCAGTAGATACTTTATAGATACTCAAAGTTATTGAAAGCTTTGAAGTGTCTCTTCCAGTTGTCCAAACAAACACACGTACCTATTTGAGTTCAAGTCGATGTTGTTGAAGGTTGAATTGATTATTATACTTTTTGCGTCGCCTCGTCTTCACCCAAGATAATCTAGGGAAACTCTCAGAGACAATTGAATTACTCCGTTACCGGAGGACAATGCTGGGCGGAGTTACACTCCTATCACCAGTAGGAAAAGTATTTGCGACAGGATACAGTACATTTTTGTATTTTTTGTTTTTTGACGGATTTTGTTGAAAACATAAGCTACTATTTGCCTAAGAGTGTGTAAAATTTTTTTAAACATATTTCTAAAGGCTTAGATTTTAGTAAAGCCTGAAATTGATAATTTGCGACGGAACGGAAGTTAAACTTTTTTAATCTGATTTCTTCTTCAATAAGTATGTCAACTAAGATAATGCGGAAAAATATTAAAATTTTAACGCCAGAAAAAGACCATTGTCTTTGTCTGGCGAATCACCAGAAACTCCACAGCATTGTGAATTAATCATATCTACAGTTACGAGTGTCTTCTCGGTCCTTATGAGCGGCAAGTAGACAAAACTTTGTTTTCTGAACAAAAACAATCCTCTTCCAGCTCTCCCATATAAAGTACACTTGAATTCCAGGAAAACAATGCAAACAACAAAAAAATAGAAAAATAATCCTTGTTGCATGTTATCCCCAATGTGGTTCTGAAAAATTGGCGAAACGATTAAAATGCGCATCAAAGAACAATATTCGTTTCCGAGCTTGCAAAAAGGATTAATTGCTAAAACCTCTACCGTTGTTCAAATTCCAAACTTGATCCCCTCATATCGTTATGGTACTCAAATGTTGTATGCAATGGGTTCGTAGTCACATGCATACGCATTCCAGAAAGATGTCGGTTTGATTTATCTACGAGTGAACTCTCATCAATTTCCCGGTTACACTACTCCAAAGTGAGAAACAGAATAAACAGAATTTATCATAGGAATCATATATTTCACAAAAATGTCAGTGGCATGTCCTGTGGGGACTCGGAGGACGTGTAGCACGTCATTGGTGATGGCTCACAAGGGATTAAAAATTATTCCAGAGAAACAAGACAAAAAAAAAACAGTCACAAAAATACCATGCGGTAATGAGTTACATACTCCATTCGAATAGTCGTCACAGACGGAGTTTAGACACGTTCATTGTGTTAAATAGGATTGCACACGGATTATTGTCATAATTGTGTCTACTTAATATGATTGCAATGGAATTTTAAACCTTATCAGTTCTTAACTAAGCCTGCCTGATGTTTTTAAATTTTACAACTGATTTAACATTAATAAAAATTGGGATTACTTATAATTGCATCTAGAGACTAATTTTTTTAACGTTCTTTTGATGGTTTTTTTGGCCCATAGGATATTAAGTTTGTCACATATGTTGTAACACGGTAAAATAATAATGGTAGACCCCCAAGATCTTAAGGGCATATGATCGAGACTGAATGCTGAATCGAATAAGCCATGTCCGTCCGTCTGTCACAAGTTTTTAGGCCTTAAATATTAAGCTAGGAAGCTGAAATTTGGTGCAAAAGTTCATTGTTATCGGAAGCAGTACAAGTGTAAACATTTGTAAACATTTTTTTGAAATCCGCCCACAGACACGCCCATAATTGGTGCAATTATGCATCTACCTCCATAGCTTTCGAAACTGTTAGACGTTTTAATAGTCTGAAATTTGGTATTTATTATCTCCTGTTTATTCAAAGATACGCAAAATATGTTTAGTCGCTTTACCTCCCCTAGTGGGCGTGGCATCGATTGAAAGGGTAATTTTTCAAATGCATTTTATTAATTTTTTTGTTCCGAACAGATAAATATTTAAATGCAGAAAACATTCAGTTCTACATTTTGTTCATACAAGCTGTGGGCCGCGCCCACACTTGAAAGCAAATTTGAAGAAAAACCCTAAAATTTCCCAGAAAAACGTAATTCACTGGCCTAGAGATTTCATTCCAGATTTTGTTCATACAAAGTTTTGAGCCACGCCCCCTTTTAGCGGTCGATTTTTCAAAAATACTGAATTTGAGCCAAAAAATTGCGTTTTTACGTACATTTAAGCGTTACTTGGAACTATCTGTGTTAATATTCATAGTTTTTAATAAGGGGCGGTCGGGCCACAGCCCTTTTCGAAGTTTGCACTACTTATAAAATGTCAAAAAATAACAATAACATCAGCATTATATAATGTGGGATGGGATAGGGTATTCTACGGTCCGTTTCACGGACTGTAGACTTTTGCATACACACTGTAGCACTTACTTACGGAATCGGAAAAGGAACTGTCTCTATATGACAGATTTATCACAAATACGTTTTTAAATTGGGACTTTTACAACGGAAACTTTACGGAAACGCTCTTGGAAATGTTAGCGAAATATGCTCGTTTAAAATCAATTTAATGTTTGCCCTGTGAAGCCACTTCGGCATTTATTTTTAATCGCCTCTCGCTAATCGAAGCGATTAGCAGTATTATGGCGACGGACAAAGAGTATTAGGATCGCTCGCCGAGTGGAAGTAGGTATAGCTGGTCCCTCCGCATTTAAACGATCAGATTTTTAGTTCTCATAAAGTTTTTTCCTTCCAAAGGGAAGTGTTTTAGGCTTTTCCATCTCATGACTTGGAAAGGACTGTGTGAACGCCTTAAGGTCCAAACATAATAGACTTGAGCGGGATTAATCTTATGTCGAAATACAAGGAAAAACTCACTCAACTTCTGCCAAAAGATTGTGTTGCCCATAATAGACTTAAGCAAACGATTTGAAAATCTTATGAGATTTGAATGTGAACGTCTCAAGTAATTGCCTTGAAAATTTAAAATCAAATTTGAAAATTATGTCACTTTTTCTTCAATTTTGTATGTTAATATCTCCGATACCGATTGTCAGATCAAAAATATGTTTACATTTTTGAGTTCGGCGTAAAATTCTTGGTATATTCCTTTCTTTCACGGATTTTTTTGAAGCACGTTTATAATATGGGCTTAAATATGACAATGAATGAACTAATGACAAGGAAAAACAGAACTTTAAGCCAACACAAGCTAACGAAAACATTACGAAACCCAGCATAAGGCGTGGCACACGAATCGCGTGTAATGGGACATTTCGGAAAGCCGACTTAAGCTCATCAAAGTCTATTATGGTTGGGCCTTTAAGCCGTTTGTCAATAATCGATAGATTCATATCAGTATACCTAATTTAAGTCCAGGAAATTCCACAGAGACCAACCACCAATGATTAAATAAATATTCACACAGCGGCAGATCTTCGAGAAAACCTAGGAATTCCAAATAAATAGCCACCCATTGAATAAAGAGAGAAGGAAGTGGTGTTTTTGGGGAAAAGTGAAGCATCAGTTTTAGTTCTGTGAGTGTGGACTACTTATGTGTTGAACCAGGCATGTCATGAGAAACGGCTCGAGGTTCATACGTTTCTGGGAGCTGGCTCTACTTTTGTTTAACATTCCTGAGTTAAGGTGACATTTGTACCCCGATTCGTGATACATTCGATACATTCACTAACAAGTCGATACCCGACATCGGGCGACTAATGTCAAAATAAATGCTTCACTCACACACACTGTATACGTGAAAAAGGGCTATTCATTGTCTCTTTATTCAATGTAGCCACCATCGGTTTTAAGACCACCTATAACGCGAAGGCAACTATAGAGACGAGCTTTACAGCGCAACCTCTAGTATTTGACATCCCCTCTAGTTTGGGCAAGTATGGAAAACTAGTATGGAAAACTCACGCTGTTTACCTTACCGACCCCTTTGAAGACAAAAAATGATATTGACCAGACGTCATGTGACTTCTGGACGGACGCCACAAGAAAGAGCTTAGGAGTCAAGCAGAAGTACATGCTCATGCTCTTATCAAGAAAATACAGCCAACACCGGTGGCTTGGACAAAACATCACATAGACAGCTGTAACTTTGAGGTTATTAGGAAATTTTGTCTATCTGGGTTCCACTATAAATTCATACCGCGACACTTGCGCTGAAATCAAACGAAGGTTAACTCGTGCAATCGTTGGCACGAGAATGAGAAGGGAATTAAGTTGCAAAGCCCTGTCTCGAGTGACTAAAGTGTTCATTTATAAGGCCGTCATAATCACTGTCCTGATTTGTGGTATAGAAGTATGGACTCTGTCAAAGGGGTATAAAAACGTATTAGGCTGCTTCGAGAGGACAATCCTTGTGCATAGATGGAAAATAAAGGCGGAGGTATGACATCGAACTGTGCAGCCAAACCGACCTAGCCAGAAGAGTCCAAATACAATGGTTGCGTTGGCCGGGCTATTAAAGAACGGATGTACACCAAAGCAACGCACCGGTTCAGAAAACCATCGAATCCACCCCCCAGGGACGGTGAAGTAGAGGAGCGCCGAGACTCAGGTGGCACACGCAAGTGGAAGGGGACCTCAGCCAAGTTCTCGTTAAAAACTGGAGGCGGATAGCTGGAGACAGAGCTGGCAGGCAAAGCTAGTTAGCTGAGGCCGAGGTCCATCCCGGATTGTGGCACCACCTTAAGTATGTAAGTAAGTATGTAATTAAGACTTTGGTATGGACAACCGCAAACATGCCAACAACGGATACAGATTAGAGATACGAGTTCGTCAGTTCTGACAACCATTTGTAGATGTTGCGATTTTGCAACTGCGGAGTACTAACTACCACAATATTTGTTGCCCCGCAGCAAAGCCTTAATTCGTTATCGAAGGTAGCGTCGTGCAGGCTATTCTTTCCCTTTGTGCAACCAATGATGCCTTCCTTCTCGGCTTTGTACTAAAACCACCTAGCACAATCTCGACGTCGCGTGGTAGCTAGGGCAATGCCCATCCGTACGTTTAGGTTTTGGTCAAGAGGTCTTCTAGCCAGAAGAGTCCAAATACAATGGTTGCGTTGGCCGGGCTATTAAAGAACGGATGTACATCAAAGCAACGCACCGGTTCAGAAAACCATCGAATCCACCCCCCAGGGACGGTGAAGTAGAGGAGCGCCGAGACTCAGGTGGCACACGCAAGTGGAAGGGGACCTCAGCCAAGTTCTCGTTAAAAACTGGAGGCGGATAGCTGGAGACAGAGCTGGCAGGCAAAGCTAGTTAGCTGAGGCCGAGGTCCATCCCGGATTGTGGCACCATCTTAAGTATGTAAGTAAGTATGTAATTAAGACTTTGGTATGGACAACCGCAAACATGCCTACAACGGATACAGATTAGAGATACGAGTTCGTCAGTTCTGACAACCATTTGTAGATGTTGCGATTTTGCAACTGCGGAGTACTAACTACCACAATATTTGTTGCCCCGCAGCAAAGCCTTAATTCGTTACCGAAGGTAGCGTCGTGCAGGCTATTCTTTCCCTTTGTGCAACCAATGATGCCTCCCTTCTCGGCTTTGTACTAAAACCACCTAGCACAATCTCGACTTCGCGTGGTAGCTAGGGCAATGCTCATCCGTACGTTTAGGTTTTGGTCAAGAGGTCTTCTATCTTCTCCGTCAGGTCATTCACGCTCATCGGCACATGTGAGGCTATGTTGGAGAATCTAGCCATTATGCGAGTCGTCGTGGTGTGCTTGGTTCACATCCGTGAAGCTCAAGCATTTTTGCCTAAATCTGCCACTTGCTTTTGTTGTCGGAAATAGTCGTTTTAGTGTATATCACAGTTTTCTATTCGCGGTCGTTAAGGCATCCGTTAATTGATTGGTTGTGACCATATCCATATTAAAGAACCTAGCCAGTTGCTGTCACTCAAAAATTTGAAAAAACAATTTTGCGTCATTTCTGTCCATTTTTTTAGTTTGTAAAGTGCGAAGATTGCGATTTTTTTGATATGTAGGTTTCCAACATTTTTAATTTTTTTTTTTTGGTTTTCCAATATTATTTTAGGTACCAACACCAAGGTAATTTAATCTGTAATTATAATAAAAAATACGTAAGTAGGTTTGAAGTCAGGGGTGGTTTATCATTAACAAAAAATAAAATATAATCGAACAGTGGTTTTTCTCGTTTTTATTTTATAATTAGCTCACGATCAAGAGGTTCTGCATATGATCGTTTTCTCTAAAAGCAAGAAACTCTAAAATTCCAAAGTTATGTTGTCTTTTTATTAAAAATATGTGCGTAATATTTATCAAGAAGCTCTTAAGTTCTCGATTATTATGCTTCAACACAATAATCCATTGAGGGCCGGTTTTTCAGTGCTGAATTAAGCCTAGCTTATACCAAGATATGTTAATCCCGTAACAAAATGAATCTGGAGTCAATCCAGCCAGCTCTCTGGAGTCAATCACTGTCCTGCTTTGTGGTATAGAAGTATGGACTCTGTCTAAGGGGTATATAAACGTATTAGGCTGCTTCGAGAGGACAATCCTTGTGCATAGATGGAAAATAAAGGCGGAGGTATGACATCGAACTGTGCAGCCAAACCGACCTAGCCAGAAGAGCGCAGAATTAACTTCCAACAAAGCTGCCAAAATCTTCGATTCTCGAAATTTTTGACTCTTACTTAACATAGAAAAACACAGGAAAGAAGTCCAAGTCGCTCTCGGATGTCAATTTTCACAAAAACACGCAAATCATATGTCATTCCACACAGAAAAAAAAACATTCAAAGAAGTTCATACTGTTTTTCAGAGTTGATCCGAGATTAACTCAACAAAAAGTTAAGCTAGGAGTTTATTTAAGTTAGTTAAACTCCTTTCTGGGGCTTATTCCAGTTTAACTCGCAAACTTGGATGAACTCGCACTTAAAAACCGGCTTTAAGAGAATCAGTCTCAAGGCTGTTCCCTAATATAGTTTTGACCATTTAATTTCGCGAAAATGCCTTCGGTATTACCTGATGAACATGAGAACGAAATTATTAGAAAAACGAATTGTGACAGTTTTGGAAAAGCTTGGACATGTTGGTCAAATAATAAAATAATAGTAGCCCATGTAAGGTATTCACTTAGTAATTTGAATTGACTGCAACTGTGTCTGAGGACCTCGTCCGTTGTCAACCGGATGCAAGGAAAAGTACCATGGCTACGAGGAAAGATGCCATGATTTTTCCTATTTTTTTTTAAAAACTTGTTCGAAGTTCCCTTCAGTCTCAGTGACTTATTTTGAGGCATCAAAACTGAGAGGGAAACTTTCAGTTAATATTTTTTTTTGATTCTTTTGCGTTATTGCTTTAATAAAAAATGTGGAGTAAAAATAGCCAATTGAAAAACCGTTTCCTGCAATGTCGGATACAAAATTTAAAGGCTGAAGAAATCAATGATTATGTTGCTGAAGGTCAGTTTGGCATCTCTGAAAATAACTTCTTACCAATTCATTATGTAATTCGCTGAAGAATTTAGAAGAATTTCGAAGAACGGATGTCCACAGACAGACCTAAGAAGTATTCAGCCAGCCAAATGCAAAATACTTGGAGAGGATAAAGTGAATGTCTCGTTTGGCATGTGGGGCTTACCGAAAATCATAAAAGACATTTGCCATAGCAACTTTAGAATCCAAATGTGTGCTATGATCAAGCTTTCAGAATTCCTTTTAAATGATCTGGAATGCCACAGAGCTATACTGGAATTTGATATTGTAAGAAGGTTAGTATATCGAATGTGGAAATTCTGACGTATCCAAGGCGATTTTAGGTGATTTCTTCTTTAAACAATCTTCTACGCGACCTGCTTCATCTTGAACAAATCCGCGCTTACAACAGATCTTCATTTAAGTTTAAACAATGTGCATGGGAAAGAGGCTAAAAAGGTCGCTATATGTAATTGATTGATTCTAAAAAACCCAATTTTTAGCTTAAACTTTATTAGATTAGTTCATCAACTTCATCTTTTCGTCCTCTAAATGTGTACCCTATTCCTGATAACTGTTTTGTTTATCTATTTAAGGCTACAAAATATCCTTCTTCGAAGACGCTCGCTAATGGATTACGATCAAGACCTCGTACCCCCAATATTAAGTTGCTTTGGTAAGAAATTAAGTTTACAAGATTTCATGATTCTAAAATGCGCAAATTTAAGGTATACTTGCCTTAAAACTTCATTCTGCAATGCAAATGGCGAAAAGACCACATCTTGTTCGAGAATTGTTTATAATGGCTGGAGAGGTAGAAGTTTCGAGACTAGCAGCACCCATCTTGCGAAGGATGACCGACCACCCGAAAGGTGCATAACTGTTTGGATTTTTTTTCATAGCTAAGCTAGGCTTTTTCTTGCAGTTCTTGAGTACTTTGTGTATGAGAAGGCTTGGTTAAAAGTTTTACATAAATATATCAAGAAAAGCTTGCCGTCTGTCGAGTTGGATTTGCTGGAACATTTCTGTCACTTTTTGGCAGTAGTCCCTCAGGCAGCAATATGTCAGGGCTTTTTTGCTTTTGGCAAGCGTGAAATAGCTAAGCCACAGAAGGGACAGCAGATACTTTTGAAATGTTTTGCCTTTGTTCTTGATTGCAAAGAAGGACAAGAACAAATGGATAAGAGTGATGGACTTGATGTTCTCTATAAGCTTTTAGAAGACGACCAGCTGGAAACCCATGAGTATGTTGTGCTATGTCTTCAAAGTGCAACCGCCGCTAGTAGAACTTGCCTTTTGCAATGCAAAGACTATCCCAACTTGCCACAAGCCTTGATAAGACGGGCTCATAGCAAGGTTAATGAGCGACAGCAGCTGTATTCTCTACAGGTTTTGTCAATTCAGTTGTGAAGTTCAATAAATAAAACTTTTCTCTTAGACTCTTCGGCAAATTACTGCAGTGCCAGCATTAAAAGACTATGTACGAAAAGTTTGCAAACCACAAATTAGGAGCATATGCTGTCCGAGTAAGAGAGTAGAGCAAGCTAAAAAGTCGCTTCTAAAATGGATTAATACTGATGTTTATAGGCTTTAGAAATTAAAAAAAAATTAGTTTTTAGACGAGATGGTTGACTTTTTTTTATAACGTATATCACCAAAAATTTATTCAACTGATCCAGCTCTAACATCATCATTTATTAGGGTACAACTTCAGTCCTGCATTCGTATGGTGTCAACCTAGAAGACATTATTTTCACACGTCGATATTACCATCATCGTTCGCCCAAGGATAGTAGCTTTCATAAGGATTGAACATAAAGTTGGTTGTTTGGTCTTGAAGTGAACAAGGACAAAAACAAAGAAGATTTAGGACAAAGCAACGTATTTGTTATAAAAAAATGGGAGTTAACTGTCTTGTCTAATATCAACTGTTTTGGTAAACAATTTTCAAGTTCAATTCCTATAAAAGGGGATTGAGTGTGAGCCCCTTTTTGCCAGTTCCGCTTTCCGTCCAAATGTAACTTACCACTGGTTGGTTATTTCATGCCACGGATATGACAAAATTGATAGAGACTTACAACACTGGGCCGTCAATGGAGCGATGCAAGAAGTCAAAGAAGAATACTGGTTTATTCTTCCATTGGGTAGGTAGGCAATAAAAGTGGATATTGGAAAGGTGGTGTGCTATCATGTCTATGTTAAAACAATAAAGTTCGAAAAGGGCAACTTTTCAGAAGTCTCTACAATTGCTTGATAAGATAAGAAACACCTGGGTCTTTTATATACACTTCCCAATTTTAAACAAGTCTCAAGGTGTATATTTTATAAAGTGAAGCGCTGCTGCCTCAATAATCCATTTTTCGGACAATTTCTGAAAAATAACAAGAGTTTACTAATTGGGTAGTCGGGGAGTCGAATTTCGGTCGAGTCGGAAAAGATTTCAAATATAGTTCAATTGGCAGGTCAGTAGGTATACCACATGCACACCGAAGCCTTCCCTCACGAGTGTTCAAACGAAACTGTTTTCCTTCTTCATACTAATCGAAATTTCTCACACAACATAACATCTGTCATTCAATGTACGCAGCGACGCGAAAATTTGACTCTTCGTGTTCTCTTTGTTTGAACTTGCGTTTCAGTGCATAATTTCGACTCGACTCCACTCTCAAAGCGTAGTTGGGTCGACTCAACTCGAGTTGCCATGCATTTGGAAGCTAGTTGAAGTCAGGTTTGCCTGCATGGAAACGTGAAACGTGATAACGACCATAGACCCCTCCTTTTGGGGATATGATCAAGTCGAGACCTATAGCCGAATTGATTAAGTCCCTGAATGTTACATAATTTAAGGTCTTCAGAATTGAGCTAGGTAGTTGAAACGTGGAGTGTAGATTAATTCGTATTAGGTACAGACACAGTATGAAATTTTCCAATATCCGTCTACAGCCACGCAAACAATTGGCTTCAAAATAAGAGCTCTAATTTTAATTTAAAAGACTTTTTGACCTAGTTTAAGAAGACATAGGAACTCATATTTTGATGTATAGAAATCGCAGCTAAAAACCTTTAGCACGACGAAAATTGAACTGCCCACACCAGTTTTAGTTTAAAACTTAATTCCTCCGAAAACTCACTAAAATCGAAAAAAAAAATTATATAATGTTAACGATAACTAATATTAAAGATAATATAATAATTGATATAATTATTATAACACTGGAGATAATTTTCCAGTGTTTATTTCATACAAAGTTTTGAGCATCGCTCACTTTTTAGGGGGCGTTTCTAGGAGAAGACTGATTTTTCAGGCATAAGTTTCCGCTTTTGCAGATTTCCTCATGATTTTGTGCTTAGCCCACGTTTTTCTTGGTGGAGCGGCCCATAGAAATAATTGACCTACAATGTATGAATCTAGGCCAAAAAACATAAAAGAAATTACATAAGGAATAGTGAGGATTATTATATAGTTGTTACCTAAAAAATAATTTAGCTATTGACTCTTTATGCTCTTGTTGCTCTTTTCCGCCGATTTATGCCTGTAATTGGCCTGTAACTGGCATTGTAGTACTGCTATCATAAAGGGTGATTTTTTAGCTGGTTTGGTTTTGGCAACACTGGTTTTGACAGCTGACGTGTGTTTAGTACCTTGTGTCACTGTCAAACAGCTTTAGTTTGGTTTGCAATTTAACCATGGATCGTTTTACAAATGAACAACGCTTGCAAATTATTGAATTTTACTATCAAAATTCGTGCTCGGTTCGAAATGTTCATCGCGAAACAATGGCGCAATTGCGAGGCGAGTTTGGTGAACAGTTAATTTCACGTTTCGGGCCGGTCAATTGGCCGCCTAGATCGTGCGATTTGACACCATTAGATTATTTTTTGTGGGGGTATGTCAAGGCTAATGTCTATAGGGACAAGCCCGCTTCGATTGACGCACTGGAAGCCAACATCCATGCATTTATTCGTGAGATACCGGCCGATGTGTGTGAAAGAGTATGCCAAAATTGGACTCAGCGGATGGGCTACCTGAGACGCAGCCGCGGTCAATATTTGCATGAAATTATCTTTAAACATTAAATTGCAAGGTTTAAACTATCGATTCAAATAAATATTTCATTAATTTTTTCGAATTTTTTGTGTTTTTTTTTTTAAAAAAGTTCTCAACCTCTTAAAAAATCACCCGTTATTTGCAGCTCTGCTCCTAAGCATTTTTTCCGCCTTCTTCATTCAATGCAGAAAAGATTCATTCGTTTTTTCGTTAATCCTGAGTTAACAACAAATCTTCCATCACTTACACACCGTAGACATGTTGCTAATTTCTTTCTTTATTGGAATTCACTTCCTAAATATATATTTCCTAACACATTATGTATAAACTGCAAACTTTTGAAAATAAAATAAACAAACATCTCGTTTCATCGCGGGGCACTCTTTTAGTGTTACGGGTTCGCCTGTAAAAAAAACTAGTGGGAGGGTTACAATCCGCTTAGGCGAATCGTTGGACATCCCATCCTAGTTGACCACTTTCAAGCTCCGGATTGTGTCATAAATCTTGATTGCTAAATTTCAGTTTCTATTAACTTCAACTGCATTTGGAATTTCGGAGTTAAAGAATCTTCTCCCTTAAAAAGGGACGTGGCATCCACCCCTTTTCAATTACATCTTTTTTTTGTTTATTTTTTTTATCAGAAGTGATATACACGCCTTGAGTCTTGATGAGCTGGTTAGGAGCATGCACCAGCTCATCTGCAAGATATGGTCGGAAGAAAGCATGCCCGACGAATGGAACCTCAGCATTGTTTGCCCGATCCTGAAGAAAGGAGACCCTCTGAGTTGTGCCAACTACAGAGGCATAAGTCTTCTTAACATCGCATACAAGATCTTCTCTGCTGTACTGTGTGAACGCCTGAAGCCGTTTGTCAACAATCTGATAGGCACATATCAGTGTGGCTTTAGGCCAGGAAAGTCCACCATCGATCAAATATTCACACTGCGGCAGATCTTGGAGAAAACCCAGGAATTCCAAATCGATACACACCACCTCTTCATCGATTTCAAGGCCGCGTATGACAGCATCTATAGAGACGAGCTATATAGCGCAATGTCTAGTTTTGGCATCCCTGCCAAACTCGTCAGTCTGTGCAGGATGACGATGGAAAACTCACGCTGTTCCGTCAAGGTCGGCAAAGACCTCACCGACCCCTTTGATGTCAAAAAAGGATTTAGACAAGGCGACGCGCTGTCATGCGACTTCTTTAACATCATACTTGAGAGAATTGTGCAGAACTCTCGCGCCAACACCAGAGGTACAATCTTTCAAAAGTCCGTTCAACTACTTGCATACGCAGACGACATTGACATAATCGGTAGAACAAAGCGTGATGTCAGTGAAGCCTTCGTGAGTATTGGGACGGAAGCGGCGAATATGGGTTTAGCAGTCAATGAGGGCAAAACCAAGTATATGCTGTCATCAAGAAAAGACACCCTACACCGACGTCTTGGACAAAACATCACCATCGACAGCTATAACTTTGAGGTAGTTAGGGACTTTGTCTACCTGGGTTCCGCTATCAATTCAGACAGTGACACCAGCGCTGAAATCAAACGAAGGATAACTCTTGCCAATCGCTGTTTCTTTGGGCTAAGAAGGCAATTGAGTAGCAAAGCCCTCTCTCGAGCAACTAAAGTGTCCATGTATAAGACCCTCATCATCCCAGTCCTGCTGTACGGTGCAGAAGCATGGACCCTGTCAAAGGCGGATGAAAACACTTTAGGCTGCTTCGAGAGGAAAATTCTTCGGACGATTTACGGTCCCGTCTGCATAGACGGAGAGTGGAGGAGGAGATATAACATCGAACTGTACGGGCTGTACAGCGACACCGACCTAGCCAAAAGAGTCAAAACACAACGTCTACGATGGCTGGGTCATCTAGAGCGGATGGACACCAACGCCCCGGCCCGGAAAATCTTCGAATCCACACCGCAGGGACGACGCGGTAGAGGAGCACCGAGACTCAGGTGGCGCATGCAAGTGGAAGGGGACCTCAGCCAACTTCGCGTGCGAAACTGGAGACGGCTAGCTAGAGACAGAGCTGGCTGGCGAAGCTTGTTGGCTGAGGCCCAGGTCCACCCCGGACTGTAGCGCCATCTTAAGTAAGTAAGTAAGATATACACGTCTTGATTGCATTTTCACATTAAAAATTTGGTTTAAACTTAAAAACGCCCCCAAAAGTGGGCGTGGCAAAAATTCATTTATTGAGTTGATAGCTTACGTACATATCTGAAGATTTTATGGTCCAAGTTTTTTGGATTTAAAGCAAATATATCAAACAAAAACCGTTTATTATAATGCATATTAAATATGACCACGCCTACAAGGGTGCCAATCACAATATACTAAAGCGAGGATAACGCGTACCTAATTTCAGCTTCCTACGACAACTTTGAATTTTCATGCTTATAAGAAAAGTGCGCGGATTTGAAAATTTGATGAAAATTTTTACACTTGTACTGCTTTGGGACCTAGAAAGAACAGATATTAAGTTTCAAGTTCCTAGCTCAAAATTTAAGGCCTAAAAACTACCTACATACGGACGGACGGACGGACATGGCTCATTTGACTAACAATCCGGTCTCGATCATATGCCCTTAAGGTCTTGGGGGTCTACGGTGATTATTTCTCTATGTTACAAACTATGAATCAAACTTAATATACCTTTCCTATGGGATGGGGTATAAAAATCCCTCCACTATCCAGTGTTGTAACCAATATTTCTTCTTCTCGGTGGAACAGCTTCTGTAATCTTGCTTCTCGTCGCACTTCTTGGCTAATATGCAACACCGCCAACTTCACAGCTGGCCTTTGTTAAACCGCGTTTGCAGTTCGCATTATAACTCTTCTGACTTTGCCGTAATTTGATTTGGCCGTATCAATTATGTTTTTTTTTTTTTTTTTTTTTGAATACTAGGATGGACGGAGACTAAAACTCCAAAATCTTTCAAAGATACCAATACGCCCACTATAGCAGGTACATAATACCGAAGTAGCCGATATTGGTTATGCCCGATTTCCACGTGCTAAAAAACCACCCATTTATGAGAGACACTATGAAACTGCCAGAACGCACTTCATAGTAGTAAATTTTCGCTCTCTCATAATACTTCTTGACTACAACTAAGTTAACTTAACAAGTAGTTTACGCTTCCATAGTGTTGATCGCATTGGATAGGTTGCTTTCCAGTGAATGCACCTACTAAGCCGTTCATTAATGCGGCTTCACCCTACGTCGCTAGATCGAAGGGTCTTGTTCTTTGTAGTCGTCGCTCGTTGTTAACATCGTTAAGAGTCTCGTTTAGAGTACGGATCATTTCATTGTTGCAATGAACATGAAAGCGAGCATTAAGCTTTCGAGCGAAGTTTGTTACTTCTTCGCCCACGGTAGCTATTCCTAAATCTCTGTGAATATCGCTATTCCTAATATACCATGGAGCATTCACAATTGCTCTTAGTGTTTTGTTTTGGAAAGTCTGCAACATGGACATGTTGCTCGGCTTGGTACAACCCCAAAGTTGTATACCGTATGTCCAGGACGGCTTTAACACCTGCCTGTACAAGAGCAGTTTGTTATATGTGCTTAATTTCGAAAATCTTCCGATAAGCCAATACATTTCCCTGAGCCTAATCTCGAGCTCGTCGCGCTTCTTCTTTACGTGTGGTTTCCACCTTAGTTTAGCGTCCAGTGTCATCCCTAGATACTTCGCTTCATTTGCATAAGGTATTTGTACAGAATTTATGAACAGAGGCAAATTGTTAACCCTTCTGTAAGTGAAATTCACATGCGTAGACTTGTTCTCGTTAAGAGCGATTCGCCAAGTCTTCGTCCAGACACAAATTCTGTCCAATGCTCGTTGGAGGTTTCTCGTTGATGACTCGACTGATTCACCTGTTGCCAGGATGGCCGTATCGTCCGCAAACGTGGCCACGACTGTCTCGTCATCTAGAGGTATGTCTCTTGTGTAGAGCAGGAACAGGGTCGGACCGAGGACGCTTCCCTGGGGTACGCCAGCCCGAATTTGCTTGAAACTCGAGTATTCACTACTACACCTAACACGAAAGAGTCTGCTTTCAAGATAATTTTCCAATATTTTAAACATGTCTTCCGGCAAATTTTGCCGTAGCTTATATTTCAAGCCCTCGTGCCATACCTTGTCGAAGGCTTGCGATACGTCGAGGAAAGCACTTGAACATATTTTTTTCCCTTCTAAGGCTTTTTCAATTTCATGCGTTATTCTGTAGACTTGATCTATTGTGGAATGGTTAGGTCTGAAACCGAATTGATGATCCGGGATCAAGCGTCTTTCTGCAATTATTGGTTGTAATCGCTTCAGCAGAAGTTTCTCAAATACTTTCGATATTATCGGCAGAAGCGATATGGGCCTATAAGATTTTTTATCATTTGCGCATTTCCCCGGTTTTGGAACCATAATGACTTCAGCAACTTTCCATTGTCTTGGAACGTATAGAAGTCTAAGAGAAGCGTTTATCATATAAAGTAGCTTGACTAATGCCTTTTTTGGTAGCTCTTTTAATATTTCGCCAGTGATCAGGTCGTAACCCGGGGCCTTATTATTTTTAAGTTTGCTAATTGTCTGTCGGAGTTCAACTAACGAAACTTTTTTCATTCTAAAGCTACCAGGTTCCCCGTTGTTGTTTAGAACGTCAGCCAACGGCGGACCGTCGAAAGGCTTGAATGTTTCTTCTAAATGTTCAGCAAACAAATTCGCTTTCTCTTTGTCATCTCTTGCCCATTCGCCGTTAGCTTTTTTTTATTGGTGCCGAGTGGATTATAGGTTTCTTGATATACTTAACTGCTTTCCACAGCGAGTAGGTTGAGGTCCTATCCGCCGACAAGCCTTCAAGGTATTCAGTGGTCTCACGATTTTTAAGATCTAGCAACATTCCTTTCAGTTTGTTAGAGAGGTGGTTCAATAGGGTTTTGTCTGGGGGGGCCCTCGTGCCTTGCCATCTCCTACGCGCTCTTCTCTTTTCACGAATCAATTCTTCGATTTCGAGCGGATATGTTTTACGTACATGCCCGTCGGTGCTAACTGCGTTCTTTTGGGACGAATTGTTGTTCCAAGCAGCGCTCTGAATTGCTTCAATGAATTTGTCAACTGCGGTTTCTAACTCGAAAGGAGTTTTCAATGGCACATTCAAGCCAACACCCTCCTTACAGTCCTTTCTGAAAGCGTCCCAGTTCATGTTTTTGCTAGCTAATCTAGGAGCTCTTTCTATTTTCGCCAGTCTTCCACCCATCTTCAAGATAACTCCTGAGTGGTCTGAGCAAAGATCATAACACTCTTCAATTCGCGTAAGGTATTTGGGGTACCCTTTAGCGATGAAAAAATCGACAAGGTCAGGCTTTTTATTCCTATCGGTTGGCCAATATGTTGGCTTACCCGTGGAGAAAAAGTCCACCCCACGCTTCATACTATTTTTGTACAGTAATCTGCCTCTTGTTGAATTGCATCGTGAGCCCCAAAAAGTATGCTTCGCGTTAAAGTCACCCCCAATGATAAAATTGGACCCAATGAAGTCATACATACGATCAAGATCGTCTTCCACCAGTCTATATCCCGGCGGGAAATAACAAGATGCAATGTTATAATCTAAGCAGTCAATTTTTACAGAAACTGAACTGATCTGCATAGAGTCTAGCTCAACTTCTGTGTTCTTGAAGTGCTTTATGCAGTTCTCAATGTAGAGGGAGGATCCTCCTCTCGAATTTTGCGAAGGGTGATGTGCGTGATAGTCATTGTAACCTTTAAGTTTGGGTGTAGACCCGTTTTTAAGGTGAGTTTCCGTAATCATGCAAATATTAATATTGTTTTTCCGTAGAAATACTTCTAGTTCGTCTATTTTATTCAGAAGGCCGTTTGCATTCCATGTTAGTATTTTAAATAACTGTTTCATATTCATGTTCTCTTGTAATTTTTTCGAGGCTTAAACTCGAGCTTGCTCAGTTTGTCAAATATAACTTTGTTGATTTTAGTCTGATCCTCAAGTTTCTCCAAGATTACAGCGAGGATCTGAGACACTGCATCTGTTGTGGGCGATCTTGCCTTGCTTTCGTTTGCCGCAACCTGTGCGTATGATTTCGGTGCGACCAGTGGTGGTTTCTCCGCTGCACTTGAACTGGCGCCGCTCTTTTGTGGAGCTTTTACGCCTTTTGTCGACGCCTCCTTTGCCAATCTTCCACTTTTGATCGGCTTTGGCGTCTTTGGAGTCTTTGGCTTAGGAGTTTCAGCAGGTTTTGGGCGTCCTAGGCTTTGATTCTGACCTCTAGTATTTTCCTTAAGAGGTTCTCGTCCCTTTTGCAGCTCTATGGCTACTTCGCATCCTCGATAGTTCGCGGGGTGGTTTCCGTGGCAATTGGCGCAAACTGCTGGAGCCTTTATGTCAACCTTGCACTCTGTTGACAGGTGTTTTCCGGCACATTTCACGCAACGTGGTTCTTTTTGGCAGTAGGCACTTGTGTGCCTGAATTCTTGGTATCAGTCTATTGCCCTTTCGCATGGGTTCGATTTTAACCCTGATGTTAAGTATCATTTTTATTTTATAAATATCGTTTATCAATCAATTATGTAAATATTACAATACCTCTTCGTCAAGAACCCTTGGGCAGGTTTTCGTCCATGTCAATTAGCATGTCTCCTGTTTCTCTGCATGTCTAGTCAGTCCTTCTCGTCAGTGTCGGCAAATACTCCCTTATTTAGCTTTCCCGAAAATGTTGTGATAACCATTAACCAAAACCGAAGATTCAAGCAAGAAGTGGTTGGTTGGGTGTAAGCGCCTCCCTGCCATCTATCGCTGCATATTAAACACTTATGTTAAAGGACTTGAGCTAACTGCTCCCTCGACATCAATTAGAATCGATCGGAGAGACTCTTCTTGTAGCCGATACCCTTAAATAACCTTCATGAGCACACCGCTCCCAGTATACTCTTCGTACTAGTAGATGTTATCCCTCCCAGTAGATGTTATTTAAGGCATTAAGTTGGATATTCTTTTACTTTCTATAACGTACATATCATTTCGCTCACTCTGTGGAGTCTTTGCGTTTGAATTTACAACAATTATCATTTCATTAGGAAATGCAACTGTTACTTCAGCAAAAAATTTGATCACTTAATTAAAATTAAAACAGCTTCTAGCACAAAGCATAAAAATCTCATAAGTCTAGCCATGTCTATTAACATTAATAATGAAAATTGGTCGCTAATACATTTTTATATTCCCTGAGCAAAAACCTTGACATTTCTACAGATACGAATGGAGCAATTGATGGTGTATTTTAAATCGCCTCTTATTGTTAATTGCAAATAAATTCTTCATGTGGATTTTATTCAGTGACAGATGACTTCGCCACAAGGAACTGATTTTTCCATCACTTCAACTAAAGTCGTAAAACTTGGATTAAAAAGTGCATAACGTTGGATGTGTAATTTATTTAGGTAGTAGATATCGTTTATGGGTACTATAGAACAGAAATAAGTGAGCAAGTAGGAGTCACTACATAATCTCGTTACTTTATGGTATTTCGTTAAGCACTTATGTGCACCCATAAAATGAAGTAGCCGTTTTTCCTCTTAATCTCGTTGGATCAAGAAAAGCTTTGATGCCTGGATAGCTGAGTCAAAGCTGAGTCTTACACTGCTGAGGCTGAGAATCCCTGAGGTCGTAAAAACCCGTTTTTCTTGCAGGAAGGTACTACTATCCGATGGAACACTCATAGCTAACCTAGTCCATGGTATACACCTTAAATTTAGAAACTTCTTACGTCATCAGATCACCTTCTTTCGAAAAAAAGATGAGAAACGCTTCAGTTATACAATTTCAATCAAGCTTAGCACAGTGGCGTGACCAGTTATGTCTACACATATGTTTGTCACTAAAGTTGGTAAAATTTCTCTTAAAAAGTTTGTCAACTGTTGTTCGTACTACTGCCTAGCGAGTGAAGAAAAAGCCCCACATTTAAAATGTTCCCTTTTAATTACTTTCCGATATCCCAATCCCTAAGCGGCTAAAATTTGCTAACATTAGGATATTAAATAAACAAAAATTCTTCAGAAAAACAGGTTAATAAATAAATTATTTTGGAACTTAAATGTGTTTAAAAATATAATTTTTAAGTTAAAGATCAAAGCATTAAGCTTGATCGATAAATTAAAATTTTTGCAAAAATTTTTATTTTAATTATATTAGTGAAAGTAAAGAGTTATGTAGGTATAGGTAGGTAGGTTAGGTACATACGTGATCATTTTTTTACACCCCATCCCATAGGATAGGAGGTATAAAATGTTCAGATATGTGCGTTAGCTTTCAACTGAAAGGAATAAAGTTTTGCCACGCCAGGGGTTGATGCCAAGCCCCTTTTTCAAGGAAGGAGACTCTTTACTGATAAATTCTAGATACAATTAAAGTAAATAGAAACTAAAATTTTTACAACCAAGATTTAAGACGCAATTCGAAGGTTGATGGTGGTCAATTAGGATGGGGTATCTAACGATTCGCCAAAGCGGATTGTAACCCTCCCACTAGTTTTTTACACGACACTTTTTTATTATTTTATTGAATTCTATAAAAGAGATCCAGGGCTAAATCTCTTACCAGTTAGAACGTTTATGTTTAGGTTTAAAATGTTCTGATCGTTTGGTACAACAAAAGTATACCTTAAACTAAATTACTTATTCGCACGAAGACGAAATTCAGTCTCCATCAGATATTAAAACGAGGCTGATAGATCATGAACGAACACACAAAAAATATTTTTTTGATTGTTCGTATTCGTTCGATTTTTCTGTATACTCGCTTTCTGTGTGGCAAAAGTTGAACCCGCTTGCAAGCCTTTGATGCTAATAAAGGGTCCGCCATCTAACGTTTTTTCTAGTGTTTATTTCGTGAATGGTAAAACTTAGCTCATATCTGATTTGGCAGATAATTAGTTTGGTCCTTCCGCTGAACGAATATGGTAATGTTGCAGAATGTGTGCCAAAAAAATAATCTTTTCAGATGAAGCTCATTTTGATTTTGGCGGGTATGTAAACAAGAAAATCGGTCGCATTTGGGGCACAGAAAACCCGCACTCATATATTACAAAAGCCGATACACCCAAAACGAGTCCAGAGGCATAATTGGGCCATTTTTCTTCGAAAATGAGCAAGCAGTGGCCGTTACAGTCAATGGCGATCGTTATCGGGTCATGTTGAACGAATTTTTGTTCACAACTATTGAAGAGGAGGGTATTTACAACATTTGGTTTCAAAAGGACGGCGATAAGTGCCACACAGCCGAAACTACACTCGATGTTTTGCGCCCTGTTTTTGAAGATCGCATAGTTCGACACCGTTGAACTTTTATTTGTCGGGTGCCGTAAAAAATAAGTGTTACGCCGACAAACCAGAGGCAATTGAGGGTTTAAAGGACAATATTCGTGAAGCCATTGGTGAAATACAGCTGCACACAATTGATGATGAGCTGAAAAATTGGACCGATCGTGTAGGCTACTGCACGGCCAGCCGAGGCAGCCATTTGAATGAAATCATTTTCCATTATTAACTGGAAGGATTGTACTTTCTAATAAAAAAAGAAATTTGAGAAAATATTCAGTAGTTTTTTTTATATTTAAAAAAAAGAAGTTATTTGGCGGACCCTTTATTTTGTTCATTCGGAAGTAACTCGCGTTGTGTACACGTCCAAAAAGGATCGTATCACACACACAAAAGTATTCGAATTTTCGCAAAAAGAACCGCGGTCAGAACGATTTTTTCAATAAGTACATACTTTTGTTTGAAGTTCGAACATATTGGTAAGATCGTAGTGAAAAACAAACTGATCTTCCATGAAAAATGAAGATCAGTTTGTTTTTCATGGAAAAACTCGTTATGATCATTTGAGGTGCAGAAGTGTTCGTGAGCTTTTTGGGTATACACACTATGTTCGATCGTACTCGTGTTCGGGTATTCGATTACGATGAACATTTATTGATACGTTTTAATCTCTGGAGCCAGCTATACAATACATAGCTTACACTTACATACTCATACCTACAACTTCTAGGGCGCAAAGAGATAAAGTGTATTTTCGGATGCAGATTTTGTGTACTTTGAATTTGTGTGTGCTGCAGGGGTTGTCATTTCTGATGAAATGTATAGTGTAGTTGCATACTAAGGCCCAGCTTTATTGGATTTTGTACTTAAGCAACACAAGGAATGTCTGATTACTTACTTACAGCATTGTTAATGCTGAAAAACTTTGTAAATAGATTTATTGGACTGAAAAAGAAATACGTTTTGTAATTTTTATATATAGGTATTTAAAAAAAAAATACTGCTCCAAATTTGCCTCCCCTAGCAAGTGCCGCCCGGGGCTTTCTGCGCAAATACTATGACTCTTCTTTCCTGGTACAACGTTTGACCGTTCTGACCTATTATCCTCTACCTAAAAAATTCGACTCAACGTAGTTGTATTTCACAGAAGGTTTTGATTTCATTGTGTCAGATGGCATAACCATAAGACAGGGGCACTACCAGCAATCATTACCCTGTAGGTAAGCATTGCTTTTATCCGCCGTGTTTAACGCATAATGTTCCATCCACTCACACTTAACTGTCTGGCTGAGTTGCACTGCATCAAACGCCGCTTCGTTATCAAAAGCATCCTCAATATCAACGTTACGACCGCAGCACTATAGGCGTCTTCCATCTCATAAAGCAAATACGATCTGGGACTGGGAGCAGCATTGCGTACGTGAAGCTTAACAGTCCAGACAAGATTTGGGCCTGAAATGTTTGACTAGAGTGTAGTCGGAATTACAATTACGGCTTACAAAAGTACAATTGACTTCCCTAGAGCAGCCAGACTTAAGCTTGTTCTCAGCATAGCTGGGGAAATACCATATCGACCAGGTGACTTCAAGCTTCTAAGAGTTGCAATTCCATATTTCCATAATTGCATAGGTATACTTCATCAATCACCACTTTACACCATTATCTTTATGCAATATACGCCGCCGTGTGGTGTTAGTTTTAGAGCTACCGGTATACCTAATTACCCGATTTCCCTTGAAGTGAGTCTCTAAAAAGGGACTTAAGGTTTGAATCAAGGTAGTTTAGTCTAAGTTGCTTTAAATAAGTGTTCGATTTCCTCACAAATTTTTTTATTAGAGTATCTTTCGACTTGCGAACAAATTCCCTAAACTCCTTTTTCTTCGACCGATATAGATTCTAGTCTTCAACTGAATTGGTTTCTTAAACCCGATTAAGAAGCTACCAAGCCTCTCTGCGAAAACACTGCAGTGCAGTATTACATATACCAAATTAGTTTTCTGTGCGGGTTTTAGTAACCAGGCAGGTTAATTTAATGCAACGGTAAGGGCACTGCTCACATTTAGAGAGGTCTTTTGTACAACTTATCTTGGTCTAAGTTTGGATGAAGATCGGCAGAGTTGCTCAAGCCACTACTTCCATGCGAAGTTAAAACTTAGACCTTAACTATGGAGGGGGGCTATGGCGATGCTTACAAACTACGGATAGTCTTGAAAAGTCTTCTGGCCTGCCAATGACGTACATGGTGGTCAAACTTGCTGCTGCCACAAACAGTGCTTCGAAAATTTCCATCGCAGCACAAGATTAGATGCGACTTAAAGAATTTTCAGTACTGCATCGTCACTCCCGTAACCTCATCTAACTAAAACATCCTTGCGAGTCATCCGACTTATTTTTCGTGCCTACATAATTTTATTGCAAAGTAAGTACTTACGGAGTATGCAGTCAGTTTGTGTCTAGGTTTTCTGGGTACCGTAAGTTTTCTTAGAGCTTTCAGTTCAATCCTTTAATCAAGTCTAGATAAAAAGCTACTATGTACCTTCTTGTGGTCTGTTCCAGAGTTCAGTATCTTGCGGATTATCAAAGAGTCGTAAAATTTGATACTGTACACAATACAGAGAACCTATGGAAAAAGTCCTTTTAAATTTGAAATATTTACCATTCTACTTCGTATACTTTCAAAGACGGCAACAAAGAAGTATAGTTGATAACCTTTCAGCTAAGTTTAAATAACTATAAATTATTCCGGTAAGCTGCCTACATTCACAGACCATAAAAACAGTATACAATGAGTTCCTCCTTAACTAAACAGGATGAAGATATTTTGCTGCTGAGCCAAATACACATCACACCAGAAGAAGGACTTGTGTACAATATTGTGTCTTCTGCTCTGCAATCGAATCGATGATTTTATGTGATTTGAAACTCGTATGAAGTATGTGGGCTGCAATAGAGCAAATCGATTGCAACACATAATAAATGGCATCAAGATGTGGACCATGTTTACAAAAGGTCTTATATAACATTTTCCTGATTTCGATTTCAGTTTGTATAAATGCATCGCATATAAATTCAGTTTTACGATTGCGAAAATCCAATAAAGATCAAGTCTTATAGAAGAAACCGCAACGTCGGTGCACTCTATGCCGGATGTAAGTATAAAATGCGAGTTTGTATTTGAACTGTAATAGAAAAGCTTATAACATCCTTTGATGAAAATCCTGTGAAAGAAATTGGTCGGCAGTTTTGGAATTATAAGCTGAAAGAAATCTATGGGATGGTTGTACTAGTTAATATGTTTTGCGTAGATATTTTGTCCTTAATGAATTTCGATTTTCAAAATTCAAGTTCTACAATAATATAAGAACCTTTGAAATGGCAAAATTCTTGAAAAAAAATATTCTTTTACGTTTGTTTTAAATTAACATAGCAACATGCAACACTTTAGAAAGTGTTTTTGATGAAGTTGGGTCATTTAATGATTATCTTTAAAAGACTCTCCAATTCAACCTTAGGGGATAGGGGTAAAAATAAATGGAGACGAAAAGGTACAGACTTTTGGAACGACAATAAACGATGCATAAAATGTCGGAAGCCCAGTTTAAAGCATTGAAAGAAAATATGTCTCTTGCTGACTGGCATGAAGATCCTTCTGTCGGTACATTTTAAGAACTCTGCCGTCTGCTAGGAGTGCCCGACGATACAGCGGAACATTTCCCTTGTAGCTGCCCTGCCTTTGATCGCATGAGGTGACGGATCGTTGGGGCTTACTTGGTGAGTGCCGAACACCTAAGCACTTCCTCACAGAAGCTCATTGTCGTCTTTCTATGAAAGACGGGTAAAATAAATACCTACATCAAAATAAAAGTGTCTGCATCCTTGGTGGCCAAGGATAGTCATGCGCACTCAAGAGGATACACGTTTTCAAAAAAACCAACTAACTAACCAACTATGTTGATTGGGTTCCAATCTTTTTCGAAGGTTGTTGGGGGGAGGCCCAAAAGATTGCAAGTGAGACATTCTTGCCAAGAAACGCGGAGGTATGGGCCGGGCAAAAGAAATATGAAAAACTGATATTTCTACAATACGGCGACTACTACCGACATCAAAAGCAGCGCTTATTTGGAGCTTCAACCCTGTAAGCGAGCGATTCACAGCGATCTGCACCAAGGTTAGATTTGCCAAGATTAGCCTGATATGCACGCATGCACCACAAAGGGGAAAGATGACGACGTACGGTCGAAAAGCAAAGCCTGGACGACACGACCCCCTAAAAGGGATTCAGGCTGATCGACCTTCATTTGTCGAAGGTTGCTACTATCCGATGGAGCACTCAGATACAACTACTGGTCCAACCGCCAGCCAGATCGACAACATTGCGAGGGGCCAATATTGGCTCAGTTCACTTCCTCGTTGTAGCCAAGGTGCAGCTGCGGATATCCCAACCAACAACGCCAAGAAGTGGATATACTGTTAGTAAGTCTTACGCCAGCAGGCTACAATCGCAAAAGATCGCCAGGTCCTTCTCCAACCGAGTTTCTCAAAACCTTCTTCGAAGTCCTATGCAACCAGCATCAAGTGTTGATACCCATAAACAACATTGCCAAAATGCCATAAGAGTTGCCGTCTCCGAAGTACTTCGTTTCACACGGCCACCACAACGAAACCCCCTGTTTGACGATGAGTGCCGGCAAGCACATGTAGCTTAAGGGTCTTATCATAACTATCATTGGATTGAATCATTGAAAAATTTGTTTTCATGTTTTTAAACGTTAACAGTAAATCCGTCCGAATCCGAGGCTTGTTTTTGCTTCGTAACTGGTGTTTCTTTACGTGGCCGGGAAGTCACCCCGTAGGCATGACCCCCAACCTAGAGGGCCAGATCCTATGTTTAACTCTAAGGACGGAGAGCCGGCTAGCCCGCTCCTTAAAGGCCTGAATACGTCGTAGTATCCATATAAGGTGTTCACTTAGTAGTTCGGCCTGACTGGAACTGTGGACGCCACCGTTGATTCCATCTGGAGAATTCCTCCGCTGCCGTCCGGATGCAAGGAGAAGAGCCTTAGTGGGAACACTCCTCCCCCCCCTCTCTCGTCTGCTACCCCCAACAACCTTCCAAAGGGGGTTGGAACCCAATCTCCAGTTGAGGTACTAGGCACCCGGTGTTCACCACGGGGAGGTGAGAGTGGGAGTTAATAGACCGAGGTTGGTTTTGATGCTTGTATTCTCTTGAGTGCGCATGTCTATCCTCTGACCACCTTTTTTTTACACGTTTCAAAGGCGGATAAAAACACTTTAGGCTGCTCGAGAGGAAAATTCTTCGGACGATTTACGGTCCCGTCTGCATAGACGAAGGGAGGAGATATAACATCGAACTGTTCGGGCTGTACAGCGACACCGACCTAGCCAGAAGAGTCAAAAAACGTCTACGATGGCTGGGTCATATAGAGCGGATGGACACCAACGCAGCGGCCTGAAAAATCTTCGAATTCATCGTGCAGGGACGGCGCAATAGAGAAGCACCGAGACTCAGGTGGTGCACGCAAGTGGAAGGGGACCTCAGCCAACTTCGCGTACGAAACTGGACACGACTAGCTAGAGACAGAGCTGGCTGGCGAAGCTAGTTGGCTGAGGCCCAGGTCCATCCCGGACTGTAGCGCCACCTTAAGTAAGTAAGTAAGTTTTTAGACGTTTGAGCAAACAATGTTGGCTGTTATTGGTATCAAAATGAAGCTTATGAGTTGCAAAAATATATAAATTGTGTTACAATCGCTTTTACTATTTCACTGTTTGACTATTTCAATGTGTTTTTGCGACAAAATCGTTCCATTGAAAATTATTTTATTCTCTTTCTATTCTCAACTGTTAGTTTTCCTCTCTCTGATCAACTTCAACCTCAAATGCCTGTAGCTCTTTGTTGGCAGAAAATTTTAATGATTGCTATGAGTCAGAAAACCGAAGACATTGTTTCACTGATTTATTCCAACGATGCTATCTGATGATAGCTATGATTAGACCCGCAAAGTGGCCCTGCACAAAGGAGTAGAGCTGCTCGAAAGCTCTAAGAGCAGGGGAGAAGAGACGAACACCGGCTTCTCCGAAGGAAAAGAGGAGAGAACGAGAAGCTCGTGGTTGAAGAGACAGAGAGATGTTACAATAGGAATGAGGTTTCAACGTTTCACCAGAGGATCAAAAGGTCCTGCCAAGGGTATAACGTTTGCACTGAAGCCTGTAAGGACCATCAAAAGAACATCGTTGGGGAATCGCAGTCCGTGCTAAGTGTTTGGTAAAACCACTTCTGCAAATCCCAACCTGAATGAGGTAAAAGTAACTTTGTCTAAGCTTAAGTGCGACAAAGCTGCTGTAGCAGACGGCCTAGCTGCCGAACTTTTTAAATCCGCTGGCAATGAGCTGGTAAAGAGCATGCAATAGCTCATCTGTAAGATATGGTCTGAGGAAATCATGTCCCACGAATGGAACCTCAGCATTGTTTGCCCTATCCTGAAGCAAGGAGACCCTCTGAGTTGTACCAACTACAGAGGCATCAGTCTTAGTAACATCGCGTACAAGATCTTTTCTGCTGTACTGCGTGAACATCTAAAGCAGTTTGTCAACAATCTGATAGGCACATGTCAGTGGGGCTTTAGGCCAGGAAAGCTCCCATCGATCAAATATTGACACAGCGGCAGATCTGGGAGAAAACCCAGGAGTTCCAAAAAGATACTCACCGTTTCATCGATTTCAAGGCCACGTATAATAGCATCTATAGAGACGCAATGTCTAGTTTTGGCATCCCTGCCAAACTCGTCGATGTCTGCTGGATGACAAATGGAAAACTCATGCTGAACCGTCAAGGTCGTTATACACCGCACCGACCCCTTTGATGTCAAAAAAGGATTTAGACAAGGCGATGCGCTGTCATGTGGCTTCTTTAACACAATACTTGAGAGCACCACACTCAAAAGCCCCTTCAACCTACCCACATAAGCGTGATGAAAGCATGATGTCAGCGCAGCCTTCATGCGTATTGGGACTGAAGCGGTGAATATGGATTAAGCGGTCAACGACGGTAAAACCAAAAAAAAGACAACATTGACGCCTTGGACAGAACATCATCATCGACAGTTATATTTTTGCGGACACCGACGTCCGGCCCAGAGCATCTTCGAATCCACTCCGACAGCGCCGTAGAGGAGCACCGAGACTCAAGTGATGCACGCTAGTGAAAGAAGACCTCAGTCAACTTCGCGTGCGAAACTAGAGACAGCTAGCTGCAGACAGAGCTGTACAAACCTTTTGATCTCAACTGTCTCGAAGAATTTAATTATTGTTAAAAACGTCGTAAGAAGCCTTTAATCCACCAAAACCACATATGTCACCTTTCCACTTTCCACATCTATGACTCTTGAATAGAATCTAAACGGTTTTCGAATCTACAGGCCAAAAGTCTCCTGCTTAATAGAGTAGTTTCAGCTTTGCAGTAATTGCAGCTTTGATCTAAGTTGACTTCAGTACAAGAAAAAGAAACGTACAATCAGAGCCAGCCGCGTCGAAGAAGTTCTGCCCGCTAAACTTATGCCAGTAACATCCCCAGTGCGACATCTCCAATAATTAACGCGATTGCTGGACTCATGGCCACGTGAGAGTTCATCAAGTCCAGTTTCCATCTGTCAATACAACTTCCCTCGATAGGAGCAGAACCGACCTCACTAGGAGGCCATTGGCGGACAGGCCCATTGGTTTGGTGCCGTGGCGTAGTGGTTGTGTGTGTGCTTACTACGCCGGAGGTCTGGGTTCGAATCCTGCCATCGTCACCCGAAAAAAAGACTTCACAAGGCCGTGCGCGGACAGAACCATCAACCTGTGTAAGAGTAAATCATATAACGAGTTTGAATAGATTCTTCTTGCTTTTCCGGTCAGAAGAACAGGAGGCAATTATGGAAACTGCCAAACAGCCGACAGGACAGCCCTCGCCTTCAGCCCGTAGTACGCTTATGCGCGTCTTTAAGAACAGCTGCTTTTTTCCTTTTCACTATGCCTACAAAATACATTTGCCTTAGAGCCTGTATCTTCCGGGGCTCGTTCTACCACAGGGGTATCGCAGCCTCGCACTTATGTTCACTTTACTGAGCGAATAGAATACAAAACAACACGAATGGCATAGTCCGTGTCCCTATCGTAAAGACTGTGGGTGGTTTTTGGCCATTGTCAGTAAACATCCTTTTGTCCATACATTAATGATTTTTTGGATGGGTAGGGGAAAATGAAAAGTGTAAGAGGGATGGGTGGAAGAGGGGCTAATATCGGCGGCGGGTCATGCTACCTCATTTAAGCATTACCTCATTACGTACGTGTACGAACTAAACTTCGGAGGAAATGATCGTTTCTTATTTATGGCGCATGCCGCTGAGCACAGGCAATAGTCCTCAATTAAATTTAGGCCGGTTCAATTGAAAAAGAGATCCATTTATGTCAAGGTGCTTTCATTTCATTGATACGGTTCATAGGGAATCCGAAGGAAAAATTAAAGGCAGCTTCACAAAAAGGTCTTGGCTTCTTCATCACTCCGTCACAGTATACACCGGCTTAAAACTGCATTGAAATGATAGGAAAATCCTAAGAAAAAATATTTATTTCGGAATTATTTCTTTTATCTTTCGCCTTTTTTCGTCTATAATTTAATTTTTTCGTCTACAATTTAATTTTTTTCGTCTTCTGATCGATTATTTTGGTTTTATGTGTCCCACTCTTAAAAATTTTAATCCTTAGCGCGCATACATTACAAATTTTGATTTTTTTCTTCTCAAATGTTGAGCTGTCAGACAGAGCAAATGTTCAGTATTTTTAAACTAGAGCTTCGCTCAGGAGTCACATTACATTCTCTCTTTACGATTGCCGAACGAAACGTTAACGACAAAGCTACATTATGAAAGGATAGGCACCTAAAAATCGAATGGCTGAACTCGTAAACGTCAGACCGAGACTAGGTTAAGGCTTCTTTGTTCCCACTTAAAAAAATGAAAAGCAAAATATTCGAGGACTTGTTTTTTTTTTCAAAACTATAAAATAATTTATTTACTGCCACTGATATCCTGACAGTTATCAAGGATTATGTGTCCCTCGCTACATTTAATCGTTGTTTATTAGTGACTAATCTTAATTAAAATACATTACATTAACAAATTAATATATAAAATAAGCATTAGGGTATATACAAAAGCATATTTTAAGAAAATAATAAAAATTACTTAGATGGTATTAAATAAATCTTATTTTCTGTTGTTAGCCGGTCTTCACGTTGTCAAAGGGGACAAGGATACCCGGTGGGCCTCCGAATGTGCCCGTGTATTCCCTCTTGGGACCTGCTGCAGCTGCTGTAGGCGCTGGAAGTGCTGCCACAACTGGCACGTCTATCCGTGGTTGACTTACCAAGGTGGGCTGTACTGCCTGTTTGATCGTTGGCCGAACAGTGTGGTCGGGGTCCTTTATTGAACCGTCTGGCTGTATTGCGTATCCAGGTTTGTTTTGTCCACCCAGGAAGCCCGGGGCACCACCGAAAGATCCTGTGTACTTGCCTGTAAAGCTTGACGACGTTGTTGTCCTAGCAAATGGATTTGGTGTGGTCACACGTGTAAAACCTGCAAAGAGACCTTTTATAAAACTTGGAAGACCAAATATTGTTAGTCACGATCAGCACCAACTAAGGTTGCTGATCGATCAGAAATATGCTCAATTGTTTACCACTCGGCGAAGAGGGCTGCGCAAAGCCAAAGACCTGTTTGTTCGGCTGTTGTGTCGGTTCAAAGATGCTGTTTGAGATCACTTTGCCTTGATCGCTCTTGTTGAACGTGATCTTTGAGGTGGTCTTTGTGGTCGGCTCGGTGGCAGCTGGAAAATTGTTATTGAAAATTGAATTGGTTTGCGATTGCGAATCGGCGTTGTTGTCATCGTCAGATGCCACTACAATGGGCGGTGTGAATAGTTTTGATGGTTCCTGCGCAGTAGTCGACGTAAAGGGTTCAATAGTGGAAGCGGACTGGGATAGGACAGAGTTCTGAAGGACATTGAATGAAGGAATTTCAGATGAAATGGATTTTTGGATCGTTACCCCGTTGTTGGCTTGATCGTCGACTTGCACCATCGGTGGTTTGAGATCATTGTAGACTAGAGTGGGATCATTGCTTCCGGCAAGAGTAAACGGGACACCTGGACCCAGATCGGGATCTTTAATGTCACTCAGCCACGATGGAATTGTGGCACTGTCGAAGTGGAACGCTTCAGTGGTTGTTGTTGTTGGAGCTGCAGTTGTTGTCGGCGTTGAAACTGAGGCGAAGCCAGTTTGACCCAGTCTCGACGAGAGGAAGGGATTATAGTTGGAATTGAGTACAGGACGTGGTGGTGGTGTTACTTTAACTCGGGCCGGTGCAGTTGGACTATTTGTTGTGTAGGCATTCGAGCTGAAGCCAGTTGGCTGAATGGCTGAATTAAGGGTGAATGGTGCAATTCGGTTCGAGATTGGGCTTTCGGTGGTCGTGGTGGTTGTGGTGACTACAGGAGCTGAGGAAAAGCTTGTTGTCTGAGTGGTAACGGGCGTGGGGGTTACAGGTTGCTGTGAAAAGAACTTGAATTGGAACCGTGTTGGGGGTGCTTTTGTGGTCCTTGTGGTTGTTGTGCGAATAGTGGTTGTAGTTGTGCTAGGGATTGTGGGAATAGGTGCAGGTGCAAACGATGGTGCTTGTGACGTACCAGCTAAACCAGGAATGTTTATAGCTTTCAGGTCAACGTATGGCTCTAGAGGCGGAAGCAAATCGTTTGACAATGTGTGGTTGTACTCATTGTTGTCTTCGGGAACCTCAAACGGAACTGCTACAGACAGTTCGGAGTCGTCATATCCCTCAAGCCATGATGGCAGCGCATAGGAATTTCCTCCCGGTAGCGCATAGATTTCCCTAGAATTTTGAACAAACCAACTCTTCTTTGGGGGAACAACTTTTGGATATGGTGACGCTGTGGTTGTTGTAGTAGTTGTTGGCCGAGCTGTAGTTGTTGTTGGCCTAGGGGTTGTTGTAGTTGTTGTTGTTGTAGTTGTTGTTGTTGTAGTTGTAGTAGTCGGCCTAGGGGTCGTAGTTGTAGGCCTTGGGGTGGTTGTTGTTGAAGTTGTTGTCCTGCTCGTGGTCACCTGCACATTTTGGTTAAACGCAAATGGCCTTGGCGGCACCGTAGCTGATGGCTGATTCTGTTGACCGAAAGTAAAGCTAGCTGCGTCTGGATCCTGCTTTTGTGGCGGCACCAAGTCCCAGGATAGGACGCTCAACAAATTAGAGTCCGCTGCCGGTGTATACGGCACTCCTGGTCCCACATCGGGATCGTTAAAGTCCGCCAGCCAATCAGGTATTGTGTACTGCTGCTGCAGGGCATCACTGCCTTGGAGACTACTATCGGCATCGTTGGGTAGTGCAACAGCAATGGGATCTAAAGTGTGGGAATGGGAGTTGTTAAACATGGGCGATTGATCAGTAGGAAGGTTAGGAAAAGTTTTAAGGCCTTCACCATTAGGGAGCTGATTAGACTGAAAAGCAAAAGGAGAGGGTACCCTTCTGCTACCGGGATTATTCTGATTTCTGTTTAATAGATCGGCTGAGGAAGGGTGTAGTGCAAGATCACCGATTAGTATTTCTTGCTGTTCTCGTAAGTAATGGTTGGCGGTGGTGAGTGGTGCAGTCTGGTAGTTAAGTAGACGTGCCGATGGAGAATGCGTGTTGTCGTCGTCATTTGTGACTGTAGTCGTTGTCGTTGTTGTCGATTGTCGTAATTGTTCATTGGGAGACTCACCAATAAATGGTGGAAGTAGGCTATCTTTTGGCTTCTTGATCTCAGTGATGCCGGAGGCATAATTCGGAATTTCGAATTGTACACCCTCAGCGCTTACGACTTTTCTGCCATCTGGTGTCTGAATTGGTTGAGAATATTTGAGTGGATTGCCGTAGCTGTCAACGGCGTCTTGTAAATTGTCAATTAATGGCGGCTGTAGTTCTAATGGAAATGGTGTCTCACTACGCTCTGAAAAGGAGGTAATATGCAAATTTTGTTGAGTTTCTTTTTTCAAATATTTATAAATGATAGATGAAGGCACACAAACACAGGTTTGAGCTAAGAACCAGAGTTAATCATGAAAGTTTTGGTTATTTAGAGAGTAAAACTGATACGGGAAACACATAAGTAGCGACACTGATTCTGTAGGATGAGTAAAATAACTCTCGTCAAGAGAAGAGATTCAAAAAAATCTTGAAATTTTCTTCAGAAATATTCGAAATCGATACGAGCAATGGCCGGTGAAAAACAAAAAACTTACAGCATCATTGTCGAACTTTTTACCTACCTTTAAAAAGAAAAGTGTCAGTCACAAATAGGATTATTATTAGTACCTTAAAAACATTTACCGAAAATAAAAAACGAATAGTTACATGCAAGATTTCTATAACTGTAAACGTAAGTTCAACTAAAATCTCTTAATAAGGTTCTAACAATTCACGTTATTCAAACGTTACTTTCCCTGTGGGTCCAGGAGAGTTGGGAAGCTGGTTCTTTTGTTACTTATACTACACGTGCACCTATGGTATGGTATCTATGGTATCTTTGCGAGTTTAGCTTTCCTGGTAACTGGACCGGCAGCGCACGAGTTAATTGGACTTACTTTATTTTTGGAAGGGTAATGACGTATTCCATTATTGAACTAGAAAAGTATCACGCATTCGTTCACCGACATTAGCCACAGAACCTAAGCAGTTTTAAGTCATATGTGGACCTTACTATCTACATGAGTCGCGTCTTTCATTTGATGCCTTTTCGATTCATTTTCAGGGAGCTATTGCTTCAAAAAGAATCCTTCGTGCAACAAATTGATAATTGAAAATTTTCAGTTTCGTTTCTCGAAAAATTGAAAACTTGCAATTTATTTATACATAATAATTGTACAAGGTCTTAATGATAAAAATGTGAAAAAAAGTTTGAACAAAGATCCAGAGTATAAATTAAGTCAAAACTTTACTTTCACTTTCCACATTACTCAATCAAAACTAAGCCTAAGGTGTTGTAGAAATTTCGAATCCCTTTTAAACATTGCAAAAATTTAGAATGCTCTACCCACGGTACAACGTTTACCTAAGACTTCTTAGAGATAAAAGGTGGTTAAATTTTAAGGGCCGATGTTGAATTTGAGCCACACCTAAACGTCAAGTTTTTTTCTGCATTTCATTTGACATTTCTCCGTTTCAGACTAAAATAAATTCCAAAGAACTTTTATATTTTCATAATTTCGTTCAAAGGTACGAAAAAATAACAACTTTTTTTCTTCCATATTGCAACAGTTTTCCGTCTCGATGATGACAAAATACGCCATAAGTGCTTAAAACCGCTCAGTTATTTTCTCACCATCAAGCGTCACACCAAGCGTCACACCACGGCGTAGCCCACAAGCGGACCATTAGGAATGCAGTATAGTGGGAGGGTTAAGAGCTTAAGATCAATCACTTCAGATTATAACCTCGCGCCTAAATAAAAAAGAAGAAGAAGCGTCACACCAAGCTGCTCCAAACCACAAAATACCTCTGTAGGTAGATACTGACTGAATGAGAATTGAATGTGACCCGTGCTGAACGTCAAGGTTTTTTCTGCATTTTATTTGACATTTCTTAATTTCAGATTAACTTAATTTGAACCATGAAAAGATACACAATCGAGCAACGCGTTAAAGTTATTCAGGCTTATTATGAAAATGAGCGTTCAAATCAAAATGCATATCGTGCACTAAGAGCCGCAAATTCTGATGCCCTTCAGATCAAGTTTGAAAATTATTGAAATTCGCTCACAGGCACGCCTACTACTGTACTGCATATGCGCAACCATCTCTGTTTCTCAAAAACACTTAAATCACATTTTACTATGTTGCTATTCTGTCAGAGCCTGATATTTGGGTTAGAAGTAAAGCATTGGAGTTTGCTGTAGGGCAACAAAATTTTTTTTTTTTCAAAACTAAGCCACACCCTTTTTATTAAATTTTATAACGTTTTTCCAATAAGTTTATATAAAAACAGAAGAAAAACTATTTCAAAAATGTTTTTTGCAAATACCCCACAGTCTTAACCCTGAAACACCGTATTTTAGAGTTCTTAACCTGATTTCATATACTGTATGTTTTGGCCACACCCACAAAAATGGGCGTGGGATTAATATTAAGAACAATTAATTTTGATTTCGTTGGAATCATGAGAAAATGCATTAAAAGCGAATATTTGTGTTTAAACAAGTGGGAAAGTGCAACAGTGCATATGCAAAAGTTTCAGTCCATCTACGACGGATTGCAAGATACCCGACCATACCAAAAAAAACTTCCGCGCATCCAAGCAGTGGGGGGGATACAAAAATATAGTTTTTTAATGCTTTATACTAGTTGGTTACATACATTTCGGTCTAAAACTCCGCTTTTTACCTTAAAAAAAACACTTTTTTAACGCCACGCCCACAAAAGTGGTACATAGTACTTGTACATGAAAGTTAGAAAATGCTAATATCTACAACTTTTGTCATAAAATTTTTAGTCAAATTTCATATATATTTATTGAAAAACAGCCATTTTAAACTAAAATCCCTTAAAAGAGTGGGCGTGGTAAATGAAAGGGCTAAAAAATTTTGCCTACTTCAAAGAAAATTACAAGGCAATGTTACATACCAAAAATGAATGCGCTAGCACTATTTTAACATAGCTAAAATTTAGAAAAAGTATTTTTTTAAATTAGAGATGGTCGCAGATACGGGCCTGTAGTGGGCGTGTCTGTGGACCGATTCGGCTAATTTTAAAACTCGATCTGGCCCAATGGATTTCCAGCAAACCCAAAAAAATTCAGCTCTGTACCTTTAAATTTAAGGCCTAAAAGTTGTTTACATACGGACGGACGGACATGGCTTAATCGATTCTCCTGTCGGTCCCATTCATGTCTCTAAAAGGTCTTAATGGTCTACGGTGATTATTTCACTGCACTGCGTTACAAACTATACATCAAACTTAATATACCCTGGGTCGGGTATAAAAACAGTTTTTGCCTAAAAACACCCCTAAAAGTGGGCGGAGATCAATGCTTTCCATGTTAAAAACTTGGCAAATGGCAATGTCTTTTATAAAGGGTCCGCCATCTAACGTGTTTTTTTTCAACTAGTGCTTATTTCGTGAATGGTAACACTAAGCTCATGTCTGATTTGACAGATAATTAGTTTTATTTTTCCGCTGAACGAATATGATTGTGTGTACGCTTGAACAACGCTGGGAAATATAATGAAATTACTTCGTTAAGTGGGCCTGCGATCGACTTAGAGAAGATGCTGATTTCGCCAAAAAAATCGTCTTTTCAGATGAAGCTCATTTTGATCTTGGCGGGTATGTAAACAAGCAAAATTGTCGCTTTTCGGGCACAGAAAACCCGCACGGATACATAAAAAAGCCGATACACCCAAAACGAGTCACTGTTTGGAGCGGATTTCGGTCCAGATGCATAATTGGGCCATTTTTCTTCGAAAATGAGTAAGGAGTGGCCGTTACAGTCAATGGCGATCGTGATTGGGCCATTTTGAACGAATTTTTGTTCACAAAAATTGAAGAGGAGGATATTGGCAACATTAAGTTTCAATAGGACGGCGCTACGTGCCACACAGCCGAAGCTACACTCGATGTTTTGCGCCAATTTTTTTAAGATCGCATTATCAGCCACAGAGCTGATGTCGTTTGGCCACCCGGACCTGCGATTTGACACCGTTGGACTATTATTTGTGGGGTGCCGTAAAAGATAAGTGTTACGCCGACAAGCCAGAGACAACTGACCCTTTAAAGGCCAATATTCGTGAAGCAATTGGTGAAATACAGCTACAATTGACAATGTGCTTAAAAATTGGACCGATCGTGTAGGCTACTGCATGGCCAGCCGAGGCAGCCATTTGAATGAAATTATTTTCCATTATTAACGGAAGGATTGTACTTTCAAATAAAAAAAGAAATTTGAGAAAATATTTAGCGTTTTTTTTACGATTTAAAAAAAAAAATGTTATTTAGCGGACCCTTTATTTGGGTTAGAAGTAAAGCTTTGGAATTGGCTATAAGGCAACAAAAAAAATTTTTTTTTTCCAAAACTAAGCCACACCCTCTTTTATTAAATTTTATAACGTTTTTCAAATAAATTTATATAAAAATGGAAAAAAGACTAGTTCACAAATGTTGTAAGCATTAGCATCTGCCAAGTTTTTTGCAAATACCCCTTACCCTGAAACACCAAATTTAATTAAAGTTCTTAGCCTGATTTCATATACTGTATGTTTTGGCCACACCCACAAAAATGGGCGAGGGATGCAAATTAAAAACAATTACTAATTTCGTTGGAATCAAGAAAAAATACGTTAAAAGCGAATATGAATGCTTAAAAAAAAAGTTTTTGATTCTTAAGATGGGCGGAGATCAATGCTTTTTTTGTAATAAACTTAGCAAATGGTAATATCTTTTATATTAATCATATTTTTTTTTTTTGGTTTTAGCACGAGTTTCCCGAAAAATCAGGTTTTTTAACATTTGACATTCTGAAAATGGGCATTGTCCAAAGTGCTGGCGGTCCAATTTTTTATCTAATTAAAGGCTTTTAGTGACTATTGCTCTGCGCCAAAATTTGAGTTCCTATGCCTTGTATAACTGGGCCAAAAGGCGTTTTCAAATAAAATCTAATTTTAAGGTTGTCTAACATCCAAGTCAATTGTGGGCGTGGCTGAAGGCTGATTTTGTCAATTTTCATACTTTGCCTGAACGAAATAAAAACCAAAGCACACCACAAGTTTCAGCTTTCTAGCTCAATTTTTAAGATCTAAAAATTTCACTTTGTTCAACTTGTTCAACCCCCAAAACCCTGCGTTCGCGCCTGGCGGTGTCGAACAAAATCCTTAATTTACTGAGAAAGGTATAGGGCTTTCTTTGGGTATCCATCCAGGTTGATGCATACACACACGCTTTATAGATGCAACCGAAATAAGAAGGTTTCATAAATTTATTTCGTTTCTCTAGAGGGTTTTAAAGCAGTTCTAAGTGTTTCTTCGGAGGTTCTAAGCAAATTTAACTCTTTACATCATCAGGACAATAGTAAAACAATTTGTTAAGGGCCATTTACATAACTGTCTTAAAGGTGATTGCAATTAATCTAGCTTTTGTTGCTTATTATATTGCTTATATATTCTCGTATATTTTGAATTGAAATTTTTCAATAAGTTTAACATTTACAAATTAATAAATTAATTATAATGAATCATCTAAGTTCTTTACAAAAAATATTTAAAGACATAAGACGAAAACCTAATTTGAATCCGACAACTTTTGGAATGGTCGAATATTAGTGCCCGCAATATTCGCAACGGACATTACCCGCCATGGGAACGCAGTTTCCGGCAGGATTTAGACAATGATTTGGCAAACAATAACATCCAGATGGTGCAACGAAGAAGTTTATCGTGCATTCCTTACCTATTTCAGTGCAAACTGTATCGCAATTTGGAGCTGTATACTGAGGTATAAAATATTCGTTTGCACGGCATGGCGGAGTTCCTGAAATTATTCATAATAAGAACGCACTTCTCTATTATTTCGAACCGCATTTTAAAATAACTTACTTTGGGAAAAACTCCCACTTACAAGTACAAAAATAACCAGGACAAAAAGTAATTTATACATGTTTTCGGTTTGGGATCCAAGTGTCAAATAAATGCCTCATTCTTTGTGCCGAGGTACTTATATATGCCGTTTATCTGAAGGGAATCTTCCAACTTTATTTATCTGAATTTAAGATTCGACAATTTACGCAGCTGGTTATTTGAGATGACAAACAAACCCTGTCACTTCAAATCACTGTTGTGTTTTCAGTAAGATTCGTGCATTGTTGACGATAAGATTTACTTCATTGTAATGGTTGTCTGGTTCTCGAACCACCTGTGATGCAATTGGGACGCAATTTACCGTCAACTCATACATAATCAGATAGTAGGTATATGCTATTAAGGTTAATTAAAAAAAAATTTGTAAAAGCATCAACCTTTAATCTTTAGATCAATAGCTGCAAAACAGAAAAAAAATTGTTTTTACAGATATGCATATATTGTTGATGGCATTCAGACTGCTTATAGGGCAGCGACCGGTTTAAATCTGTTGCAGTTATTTAAGAACAAGTAGGAAAGTGCAACAGTGCGTAGCAAAAGTTTCAGTCCATCTACGACGGATCGCAAAATACCCGACCATACAAAAAGAAAACTGCCACGCCTCCAAAAAGTGGGCGGGATATAAAAATATAAATGTTGAATGCTTTATACTAGGTGGTTGCACATATTTCGGCCTAAAGCTCCGCCTTTTTAACTAAAAAAAAATCATTTTTTTAAACGCCACGCCCACAAAAGTGGGCGGAGGCACATAAAATACATAAAATACATAAAAGTTAGAAAATGTTAATATCTACAACTTTTGTCCTATAATTTTTTGTTAAATTTCATATATATTTATTGATCCCTTAAAAAGTGGGCGTGGTTAATGAAAGTGCTAAAATTTTTAGGCTACTTCAAAGACAATTAAAAGGCAATGTTGCATACCAAAAATGAATGCGCTAGCGCCATTGTAACATAGCTAAAACTTGGAAAAAGTATATTTTAAAATTAGAGATGGTCACACATACAGGCCTGTAGTGAATTCCGTCTGTGGGTGAATTCAGCCAATTTCAAACTTGATCTGATGGACTGGACTTTCAGCCAACCAACAAAATTTCAGCTATCTACCTTGAAATTTAAGTCCTAAAAGTTGTTTACATACGGACGGACGGACGGACGGACATGGCTTAATCGATTCTGTTGTTGGTCCCATTCATATCTCTAAAAGGTCCTAGGGGTCTACGATGATTATTTCACTGCGTTACAAACTATACAACAAACTTAGTATACCCTGGATCGGGTATAAAAATACCGGCAAGTACGAAGTCATACACGAAGCGGTCCGTCGGTCTTTTATGAAGATTAGGCTCCTTTTTATTGTGCAGTTTATGTAAAACAATGTTTATTCCCGACCCAAAGTATGTAATTTACTGCATAGTTTGTAACACAGTGAAATAATCACCGGAGACTTCTAAAACCTTTTAAGGACATGATCGAGACCGACAAGTGGGTTGATTAATCCATGTCCGTCCGTCCGTCTGTATGCGTGAGAGGTTAAGCTCTTCCAACCAAGACAGACAGCTGAAGCTTGAAACCCGACTTGTTTCTTCTGTTGGACAGGCAAAATATGAAAATTGGTTAAGTCGTCCAACGGCACCGCCCACTATTGACTTCAATTTGAGACTACCTTTGTTTTACATTTTATTTCAAAATGCCTTTTGGTCAAGTTGGACAAGGGGCTTAATAAGGCCAAAATTGGACCGTCCTTAACCATTTTTATGTTAGACATTTAAAAACCAATTTTTTCGGAAAATTCATTTTAAATCGAAAAATATTGAGCTCCGGCTACTTTTATGGGGCGTTCTTAGGCGAAATTTTTTTTTAAGCAATAATTTTAAGTTCTTAATATTTTTCCAATTTCCCGTGAAATCGGGGTTTTGAAGATCAAACATGTTTAAGGTCTGCATGGTCAGTGGTGTGGGCGGTCCAATTTTTACCTCAATAAATGTTTTGACAGCATGGGCTGCCATGGCGTTGTGGGAAGTGTGTGTGCTTACTACGTCTGAGGTCTGGGTTCGAATCCTACCATTATCACCGGAAAAAAGAATCGTTCTTATCACTGTCCCCACCTACGCGAGTGTCTGATAAGCCCTCCGAAAGTATCATCAGTATCAGTATTTGTCTTGAAAAACTTCTCAAAGTGCCGTTTGGATTCGGTAAAAAATTGTAGGTCCCCTTGTGTGTGAAGAAATGAACACACACAGTATACATTGCTAAGAAGTTGGTCCCGGTTGACCTCGAGCTGTTGCGCCACTCTGTTTATATACCCAACCCAGGCTATATTAATTTTAATGCATGGTTTGTGACACAGTGAAATAATCACCGTAGACCCGTAAGAGCCATAAGAGATATGATCGAGACCGACAGGTGAATCGATTAAGCTATGTCCGTCCGTCCGTCTGTCCCTATGTGTGAAGTTTTTAGGTCTTTAAAATTGAGCTAGGACGTTCAAACTTGGAGCATATCTTGGTTCTTATTTTGTACAGTTAAAGTGTGAAAATTGGTTAAATCCGCCAATGGCCACGCCCATTACTGGCTTCAATGTAAGACAACGTCTATTTCAAATTTTCTTTCAAAATGCCTTTTGTTCAAGTCAAGGCGTAGGAACTCAAATTTTGGTGTAGAGCGATAACGGCCTAAAACTTCTAAGAAAGCAAAAATTGGACCGCCCACAATATCGACCATGCCCACTTTTAACATGTTAGATTTTTAAAAACCCGATTTCTCGGAAAAATTACTCCAAATCAAAAAAAAATGTATGACAAATGTATTACTATTTGCTAAGTCCGGTTCTTACAAAGTTTTGAGCTCCGCCCACTTTAAAGGGGCGTTTTTTTTAGGAAAAACGGGTTTTTCCGAAATATTTTTCGGTTTGAACGCATTATGTCATGATTCTTACGAAATTACAATAACTTGATTTTAGTTTTTAGTCCAGACCCACTTTTAGGGGTGTGGCCTATAAAAGTAATATTCGGGATAATAATAATAATAAATTTAATAATAAATTTAATAATAAATAATTAATAATAATAATAAAATTAATAATAAATTTAATTCGGGACAAATAATTTTAAGATTTGCCGTTACACGGTATATAGGGTCGGGTATACAGAAGTTTGTCACAGACGAACTCTTGCACTTACTCACTTGTTTTTATTTATTTTAATTTAAATGTTTTCTGACAAAGAGAGAGACTGATAAAAGAAAGCTATTAACATCGAACTACAGTTCCTAAGAGTGATAGAAGTAAACTCGCGCGATCTAAAAAAAATGTAAAATTTTACATAAGCCGCGTTAGCAGCGCCCTGAGTGCATGCATATGAGGCTGAACGCTGGCCGGTACATGAGTCAAAGAGACACACGGAGTTGGACTTCGGTTCCCCCTACCTCTGCCGTTACTCCTCCCCCCCCCCTCTAGTACGGGTTCATACCGCTTCGGTTACCCCCAGTAAATTGATTGTACATAGATACATGTTGGCATATAAAGTAAGAATTTCTCGATTACAAGCAAACATATTGCATACAAATAAGGTTTGAAAAACTTAGTCTCTTGGTAGAAATGATTGCGGATTATGGTTTTTTTGTTTTGAATGGTGTTACAAGAGGGGATAGCGAGGGGGAGTTCACATTTGTGGCTGATTAGGGCTGCTCGGTGATTGACTACTGTCTTGCTAAAGGTAAATGGCTGGACTTAGTAAACGATTTCGAGGTTTTGACTGCTGGTTTCTCGTCTCATTTGCCAATTTCAATATCGTGTGAGGCCAAGTCACCGGTCAGTAATACTCAGCCACAAGAACGTAAAAGTGGAGGTCTTAGATGGGTTTCAGCAAAAACAGATCAATACAGACAGAGACTGGGCTTAAGAGTGAATTTTGTAATTTTTTTTTTTGTAACTGTAAACGCTGTTTTTAATGTAATAAAAGACTCAGCAATCCCTAGCTCGGCGCCGCGTTCAAGTATAACAAAGGCTGTGTGGTATGATGCTGAATGTATCAAACTTCGGAAAAAATCGTTTGCTTTCTTAAACCTCTTTAGGAAAACAAATAACAGATGGTTTAAAAATCTTTATGTACTATCAAACAGGGTATACAAAGAAGTTTGCCAATGCAAAAAAGCTATGTGTCTCAAAAGGTCTGCCTCGAAGCTTCTGCTGTGTAAGTACTCCAAAACGTTCTGGAAGACCGTTCGTTCTGCTGCCGGCCTTGAAAATAAAACTTCTTCGGTAGTGTGCGTAGATCTCCTTGCTTCACACTTTAAGAACCTATTGACTTCAGACCCCAGCCAAAAACACATAAGTTTTGCGCTACCAAACTGTGTTGTTCCCGAACTAGATGACGCTTTTGTAATGTCCGAGTTGTTAACAGCATTAAAAAAAATGAAAAATTCAAAGTCGCCTGGACCTGACGGAATCCCTGAAGAGTTTTTCAAGAATGCGACCGCTGAATTCCTCAGCTACCTCTTGGAGCTCTGTAATAAGATTCTTAAAGATGAAATAGTTCCCGGGAGCTTCTTGTGCTCAAAAATGTTTGGTATTTTTAAAAAAGGTGACCCGAGTGTCCCGGAAAATTACAGGGGTATTTCAGTCCTTAGCTCACTCAGGAAGATATTTACTCAAATGCTTTACCACAGGCTTGTAAGCTGGGTTGAGTCAAATAATGCACTCAGTGCTTTTCAAGCAGGTTTTCGTCCAGGCCTGTCAACAATTGACCAAATTTTCACCCTAACGACTATTGCGAGTCATTTTATTGGGAAGAAAAAGAAACTTTACTCCTTTTTCGTCGACCTGAAAGCAGCTTTTGACACAGTAAATAGAAATCAACTTCTTTATAAATTGTCAAACCTAGGTATATCCTCCAAATTTATTAGATTATATGAAAAACTGTTGGCTAACAATTCTGCCTCAGTTTGGGATGGAAGTAAGAAATCTTCGGAATTTCTAACAAACTCTGGAGTCCCACAAGGCTGTATTTTGAGTCCCCTGCTGTTTGCTTTGTTTATCGATGATGTAATAAATTTTTGCCAGGTGGAGTAAGATTTGGAGATACTCTAATAAAGGTACTTCTATATGCCGATGATCTTGTTGTCTTATCAGACAACCCTCTTACTCTTCAGCTTGTCATCAATAAGCTGAAAGATTATTGTGATCTTTGGGACCTAAAAATTATTGTTTTAAAATCTAAAATTATGATTTTTAGACATCACCACAAATTGAGTAGGAGCGAAAGGTGGACCTTGGACAACGACAACATTGAAATTGTGAATGAATTCAAATATCTAGGCTTCCGCCTGAAATTCAATTTAGACCTTCGTCCTTACATTAAAGAAAGATCGGTGGCAGCTAAAACTGCGATCAATTCTATGTGGAACAGGTTTTTCTCCAACAAAGATGTTGACTTGCGGTCTAAATTCAGGGTTTTTGAGGCGGTAGTTAACACCTGTTTTCGGTATGCAAGTGAAGTCTATGGTCACCGAAAGCTCGACGAGGTTGAAGCTATCCAACGTTTCTTCGTAAAAAGGATTTTCAGGCTCCCTCGATCATCGCCAAACTACGCAATAGACATTGAAACAGGTTTATCTCCAGTTTTTGTAAGAAATGCCAAATCAAGGCATTTCTTCGAACGCGTCCGAAATTAGTTTAGTATTTAAGGCACGCACTGAAATGCTTGATCTTAACTTCTTAGCTTTGTAACCTCTGTAACCTCAATCAGAACGAAGACACCTTCCATTTCTTAGCTTTATGTCCTATCCTTCAAGAGATCCGAAGATTATTTTTTGCCAAGAGCTTTCTCTCGATCCAGGAATGTCGCTCCTTACTAAACGGCGGATTTGGTTGGAAGATACTTACATGCTATCTAAAAGAAGCAATTGCTTTTCGTAATTTGTATCAGTCTCCGTGAGCTAAATCAGCAAAGCAAAATCAGATCTATCCACGAAGAAATCCCTTTTGTTCCGTTTTAAGCTAAACCAAAAGCCCATAAGTATAGATGACAAAGAAGTCACAATCTTTTCTTTTGTATTACAAATTAAATTAACAAAAAAAAAAAAAACCTAATATAAGCACTAATTATTAATTAACTTTCTCGGTCCTATCATTCAACGGCAGACGGCTCTAAGCCATGTTGTATACTACTTTTTGTAAACTTCTTTTTGTAAAACTTATCGAAATGAAAATAAAAAGTTTTTTGAATTGAATTGAATTGAAAAAAACGGCAAAACAAATGCGACCACGAGCAAAATTGGGGCGTTTTCGCTTTATTTGAAATGTCAATCACAATACACTTTTGCAAGGATACTGCATACCGCTGCGAACCCCAGCGTCCTACGACAATTTCGATTTTTAATGCTAATAAGTTAAGTGGGCGTGTCAATTGGCGGATTTCAAAAATTTTTACACTTGTACTGGTTCGGGACATCATGTCTGTATGCAGAATTTCCAAACCAAAACACTGACAGTAATCGTAAATGCTCCAGGGAATATTAAAAAAAGTGATATTCACAGAGATTTAGGAATAGCGAAGAAGTAACAAACTTTGCTCGAAAGCTTAATGATAGTCTTCATGTTCATTGCAGCAATGAACATGAACATTCTCAGGTCGCAAGTTCGCTGACTTAAAAAGTACTTTGGTCTTTTTCCTAGCGACAGAAAACTTCAACATTTGTGACAAGCCTGAAATGCGTTGGGGCTGGCGGGTGCGACAGGCGAAGTCAGCTAGCAGCTCGTGGAAGGCCTCTGATAAGACTCAAAAGTCTTATATCTTTTCTGTAGCCAAAAGTACGTCGCTCGTGGAAGACCAGATTTATAGCATCTTCTCCAGGAGGGGCAGAACAGTCACCGTTGACAGTTTAGATATGCTTGAAAACAATTGGGTTCTACGACGAGGACGACAGCTGGTCGCTCGGGGACAACTTCTGATAAGACTCAGAGCAGCCAAAAACCGTTTCGTTGCTCGCGTGCTTTTAGTGGTGGGGGGTATTCGAATGGTGAAAACAGATCTTTAATCATACTTGCAGGTGGAGTGCAATGCTTTGCTGTCGACACAGTTAAGATAAGCTTAAAAAACATTCAGTCTTTTAAGAGCTACAAACGATGACAACTGTCGCTCGTGGAAGGCCTCCGAGGAGACTCAATGTACCTACCCAAAAACTATTTCGCGACTCGTGGAAGGCGGCTCTTGATCTATTTCTGGTGGGTTCACTACATTCTTAACACCCAAAATTCTTAGCCTTACTATTCAGGACAGGGTACGGTAACACACAAATGGTGTCGGTTCGGTGTCCACTAGACAAAAACATATCATAAAATCATGTAAAAAAATGGAACTAAAAAATATTTTAAAACAAAAATGTTAATTATTCAATGAATCGTTTTATTATAGTTTCGGATTTTAAGCTCACGTGGTGGTTGCATATTGACGATAGACGGATGTATGAGGCTCATTCGATTAACAATTCGGTCTCGATCGTCTCGATCGCTCACAAAGGTCTGGCCGGTCCATTACTTTTGTATGAAACATTTGCCGATATTATTATATGTTATACTTTATTTTATTTTATGGAATGGGGTATGGCATAACTAGCAAGACAGGATTGAACAGACATAAAAGGCCATATGCTATAGTACGGACGTATAACTAAAATTGTATATTATATACATTAACAATTTACGTACAAATAAAATTTTTTGTATTGCTAACATTTTCTGAAATCAATGACCTCTCTGTGCATTATAAGATTTAACTAATTTATTTACTTAACGTCTTTTTAATTCGATTTCCTTTAAACAAGACTATTAAACCTTAGTTTTCATTTGAACTGTTAACGGCTTAACTTTTTGAAAAGGTATTAGACCTTTTTGTAAAAGTTTTCTACGTAAAGCAAACATTAAAATTGTTTAATTGCCTTTACTTAGAAATATTTAGCTTATGTTATGACTTATACAAAGGTGCAGCCAAGCAATACAAAATTATTTTAAGAAAATTATTTTTAATGACGAAATATGGGTATAAGCTATTCCGTCCTTAGCCGTGAAGATCAATAATTAATCACGTAAGTGAAATTAACATACATTTGAAATAAGTCTAGGAAATGGGTTTCTCCATTACTACAAAATTATTATGCACCTGGTTATTGTTTTTTTTTTTTTTTTAATAATTTACTATTTATTATTCTGCTCACTTTTAATTCCATAATGAGCTTAATTCGAGTGAATTTACATTGAACTTTCGTGACTAACTTCTAGGGGCTATGGGGCATCTCAGTAAAAAAAAAACTCAATGCTGAACATAAGACAACAGGTGAAGAGGCGACAGTTCAAGCATGGCGAAAATTTTATAAACCTAAAGACAGGGTTCAACGTATTTGTAGTAAGTCGGTTTTAAAAGATGTCTGTCAAAATATTTATGGCATAAAGTTGTAAGGTCTTGAATAGGAGCAGCTTCAATTAAATGTGCGCGTTCACTACAAACTGCGTGCAATAAGACCAAAGCAATGTATCCACCTTTGATGTGACCCTTATTGAAACCTTAAATTGTCACTCTCCTCAGCCAGAACCAAACAGTATCTTTAAAAGCTAACCACATATTTCCTTTTTAAACTTGATTCGGTCAGACTGATCTCAGAGTTTAGGCTTCCAAAGGAGATACCAATTAATTAATTAGTGATCAAGATCAAAGAAATTTATTGGGCGTGTTGCCGCCATGGTCATCATTTCATCAATGTTGCGAATAAATTCTGGTTTACCACTCAGCACTTCAATATACATCCAGATGTCATTCTTGATTTTCAAGGCCAACATGTGTTTCAAATAGCACCATTAAACATTATGAAGTTACCTGGTGTATTTACATAAAACTTCCTGCCTTAGCTTAGGAATGAATTTGAAATTCATGAGCAACTTTCACACCGAAAAAAAAATTTATCTCGCAGCATTATGCAAACATTTTTAATTTGCTTTCGATAAAAATAAGATAAAAACTGTCAAGGTTTAATTTATTTAAGCAGGATCTATTGTGACTTGCATTCTCTATGGAAGCTAGAACACACATAATAAATATAATTTTTGATTGCTTGTCCCCGACACTTTTATAACTTATTTTTCTGCTGAGACAAGTATACTTAATGTGATTTATACTTCTAGTTTTTCGGGAAAATTTAAATTTTTAAGGATCAGAATTTTAGTGTAGAAATCTCGTGGTGATTATGTAGACACCTTTTCTGAGAGGTTAATTTTTTTGATACAGATAGATTTGCAAAAATTTATCTGTGTCTGCACACTGTATTGCGGCGAAGACTAACCAAGTCCCGCTGTCAAGCAGCATGTGCCATTCAACCCGGGGCGAAAAAGTCACCGACGAAGCATATGAACAATTCCGCCCACCCGACCTGGATGAAGTGAAGGTTCCCTTTTTCTAAGTACAAATAAGAAGCTGGAGTTGACAGGCTGCCGAACTTTTCAAATCCGCTGGCGATGATCTGGTTACGAGCATGCAGCATCTCGCCTGCAGGTTATGATAGGAAGAAAGCATGCCGGACGAATGGGTCCTCAGAAATGTTTGTCCGATCATCAAGAAAGGAAACCCTCTGAATTGTAACTGGTACAGAGGTATCAGTCTTCTTCACATCGCATATATAAGATCTTTTCTGCTGTACTGTGTGAACACAATAAGCCGTTTGTCAAGTGTCTGATAGGCTTATATCAAGTCAGTGTGCCTTTAGGCAAGCAAAATCCATTCTCGAACAAATATTCATACTTAGGCAAAACTGGAGAAAACCCAGCAGTTCCAAATCGATACCCATCACCGACGCGACGCGCTGTCATGTGAGTTCTTCAATATCATTCTTCAAAGAACTATGCAGAGTTCTCCCGTGCCAAAACCAGATAGGCATAATCTTTAAAAAGTCCGTACAATTACTCGCAGACGACATTGACATAATCGGGAAAACCCAGCGTGATGTCAATAAAGCCTTTGTGAGAATCGGGATGGAAGCGGCGAATATGGTGCTAGCAGTCAACCAAGCTAAGCCAAGTATATAACGTCATGAAGAAGAGACATTCAGCACAGATATCTTCGATAAAACATCACCATAAAAAGCTATAACCTAATTTACCTGAGTTCCGCTATAAATGCAGAAAACGACACCAGCGCTAAGACCAAACAAAAGGTTGTCAATCGCTTCTTCTTTGGGCTAAGAAGGCAATTAAGTAGCAAGGACCTCTCTCGAGCAACTAAGGTGCCCATTTACAAGGCACTCAGTATCTGCGGTCTGCTTTATGGTGCAGAAGCGAAGCATGGACCTTGTCAAAAGAGGATGAAAATGCTTTAGGCTGCTTCGAGAGGAAAATTTTTTGGACGGTTTATGATCATCTGCATACACGGAGAGTCGAAGAAGAGGTAAAACAACGAACTGTGGCCGGAAGAGTCAAAAGAAAACTTGTGTAAACTTTAAGCATCTTACAGCAGAATACGACACTGTGTGGTAAAGTGGCTTCTTTACATGCTTCTCAAGATCATCAGATGCACAAAAATGTGCAACCTATAATAATATGTGGTATGTTCTGGGGTAGGATATTAAATGTTCTTTTTAGCAAACCGCAGCAGAACAAAAAAAACCTAACAACGGCCTTTCCCAAAGGTCAGTGCTTGCTCTCCACACTTTTTAGCGAGTACATCTGCGATCCTCCAGCCATAGTCCCCTCGAAAAATGACATGGTGCTTGCGTTCCAACACAAGTCCTTTTAACGCTAGAAGAGGTAGCGACATCACACCTGAACCATACGTACCTCCGCTGGTACACTTGATTGCTTAAGACCCCGGGTTCGGCTAAACATCTGCCACAAAAAAAGAACTGCCTACACCTTACCACTCACTTACCACTCACTATCTGGCACCCTGAGGCTAACACCAATGATCCTTAGACCAATCCAAGCAAATGTCAGTATCCCACTATGTGCAGATGTTGGAAACTCCATCACTCTGAAACTTCGCCCAAAGCACCCTCCAATAGAACTCGCAGAAAAAAACATTTCTTGTTTCCTGAAAGAGACCTGGGTCATTATCGTGGACTAATTAAGGCAGGCAAATCCCTGCATTCAAAAACGAAAACATAGAGCAAAAATTTGAACTAACGAGGAAATTGTGGTACTTGAACATGATACGGACTTCTTCTTGGAGAGATGCAATGCTACCTCAGCAAGATAGGGTCAAGCTAGTGACCCATTCTGCTTATGCGATTTTCCCGTCCAAAGGATCGAACATATCCTGCCTGACTGCCCGGAACTGTCATGCAAGAGTTACCTTGATGCCCTTACAACAGAAGCTGTCTCTTGACTTCAATCTGGAGTACTATAATTTTTTTTTGTGTCCTATATCGGGGTGCCGGGGCGTTGTGGTTAGTGTGTGTGCTTACTACGCCGGAGGTCTGGGTTTGACTCCTACCATCGTCACCTGCAAAAAAGACTCGTTCTTTTTCACGGCCCCCACCTCTGCGAGGGCTGACAAGCCCTCCGTGAGTACCATTTGTCTTGCAAAACTTCTCAAAGTTCCGTTCGGATTCGGCAAAAAATTGTAGTGAAGAATTAACGCACACAGCATAAATTGTTGAGAAGTTGGCCCTGGTTCCCTCGAGCTGTTGCGCCACTCTATGTATGTATGTATGAAATGTGTCCTATATCTGCTATATTAATAAAATAAATCAGAGATCGAGGTTGTGGGGCAGGTACGTCCCTAGTTTACCATCAAACAGGAGTTAAGGAGACACAAAGTCTCACGAACATCTTTCTTTGCTTTAAATACTTTGAGGATTCACATCCACGCTTTTGATTCGTGGTACCTAACTCACAGGACTGGTGTGGTTAGCTCAGACACCTTATGATCGATCCCACCTCACCACCTCTCTACTTAACGGGAATACCGATATATAATTCCCTCTGGTACGGGTTTATCCTGGTTACTCCTACTCTTCCCAGTACCGAGGTTTGTTTTCACCGTTCCTCGGGGTAACACCGAATTTTTTTACCCTGCGACTCTTATATCATTTGGGAATGTTCCTCACTGGTGACAGCAATTAGTTGGCGGGCTCACACTGAAAACGGTTACTTCCGGCCTAACATAGCCCCTCCGAAATTCTCCCCATACACCATCCTGGTGAGAATGTACCATATTGCAGGTACTACGACATAATGCAACACATTTGAACTTGTCAATTTGTTTGAATTTGTCAATTCATTTGAACAACGTTGTGAGTATTTGCGTGTCGTCAAGTGCCTACTCCTTGCCCCTTTATTTTACTAACGCATCCGTCGGGGCTGAGGACCTGATTAGCTTATTTCAATATTACGCAGATTACGGCAAAACCCATCTACCAACATCCGTTTCAAAACCCCAGAACTGCGCGAATTCCCTAGCAAATGTAAACATTTCTTAAACCAAACAGCAATTTTCAAAACCACATTCACAATATTTAGACAACTATCGCATCGATAAATTTATGGATCTCAAAGTTGCTCCACCGGTTATGGTGCGATGCGGTAAGATAGTTTTTAAATTAAGTGAAAATTGCGGGTTTCATAGTTTCATAATGCAAACAACAACGACCTTGAAGCTTAAATCAATACAGCTCGCTGAGAACATCTAGGTTAGTGACTTGAAACCTGATTCATTTCTTATAAATTCTAAAAAAAAAAATAATAATAGTTCGGCCATAACTTATGGCACAAAACTTATAAACGCTGCCCACTTATAAAAATAAATCATAAAATGAAAAGATCAGTAAACACACCGCGTACCTACACAAGTGATTCAATAGTGAACCGAAAAAGCTACAAATTCGACTAAGAATTTATTTTTTATGGCCGCAACTACTCGTACTTTTGAAAAAATGTCACCATTAAACTTTGCATGCCAAACATGGCTTATAAGTTTGTACAACCATATTACGTAATGAGCTAAAAATATTATGAATCACTTTATAGAGTGTGCGCCTTACCTGGAAATCAGTTTACTATTTAATTATCGCGGCTAAGTTTGAGGAATCTATTGACCTATGGCATATATATCTCAATGCAATGTTTGAATGAAGCTTGCGGGAGACCGGTGCCGCAATTACCGCTTTTGGAATTTGTTTGTGGTTTTATGGGGCTTAAGTCTGAGGTAATAATCGGTTGGGCACCGTATACCACACGTGTTAACACATTTAGTCAATATCAATGTCATTTTCATAACCAGACCACATCTCCATTGATACTTTTATTTTTATTAAATATTTGTTTGACAGGCTTATGCCAGTGCAAGCTACAAAAAAGTGTCTCATCGTTTCATAGCAAGAGCTTGTCTAAATTAGCCTCACATCTATGCAAGATAAGGCTGATTACACAGAAAAGCTAAAGTCAAGGTTGCACAGGTGATGCCTAGTCTGAAAAAAAAGCCGACAAATCTTTTGATGATTTATGTGAGGTCTTATCTGACATAATTAATTCGGTGACGGCAATAGACACCGGAAGACAAGAGTCTAGAAATCTGTAGTGGGTTGGGTGAGGGTTTCAAAGATCTTTTTTTTTTTTGTCAATTATATAACTTTTTGCCCCGGGACAAATCTTCAAGTTTTTCAAGTTCAAAAACACGGCATCTTTGTTGCCTCTGTTTGTTGTAAAAGAAAGAAAAGATGACGTGCGATTTGGCGCCATAAATATTGCCTGGAAGTGCTATAAATGAGTCAGTCTTTTGAGCTAAGGTAGTGCGACCTCCACTTGGGGTTTTATGTTTTTTGCAATTAAAGAAAAAATGTCGCAATGCAGTATTGAATAAATAACAAATGTCCGGCAGAATACGCTCTTAACAATGCAGCGTACAGGAGCGTTTAATGCATTCATGCTCTTTGTTAAAGCTTTTTCATCCAATAAGGCTTAATGGATGTTTCTTTATAGAAGCAAATTGCGGATACATTTATTTTCTAAGAAGGTTAAGTTTATGATCGCAGCTAGAAGTTGAAACCACTGAATTATACAAACTTACGAGACTTCGATTTTCCTGTGTTTTATACCCCATCCCAAAGGAGGTATAGTAAGTTGTTCACATTCAACACAGTTGTAACACAGTCAAATTATAAAGTTAGACCCTCAAGACCTTAAGGGCTTTAGATCGAGACCGAATTCTAAATTGAATTCGCAAAATTTTCGAAATCCGCCCAAAGACACGCCCACACTCGGTCTAAATGTGCAACTCCAGGGCTTTCAATATTGTAAAACGGCTTTATAGGCTGAAATATTATATTTGGCATCTCCAAATGACTGTGAGACATAAAAAGGGAAAATTAAATCGATAAGCCTCCTCAAGTGGGCGTGGCATGTATTTCATGTGTTAATTTTCCAATCAATTTTTTTTAATATATTTGTCCGGAATCGAAAAAATTAAGGAGGCGTGACTAAAAATTTTGGAAGGGTGAAATCTAGACCGGAATCTCTTTTACGTAAAATGCTTATTTTTATGTCTTATTCTTTGATCAATTAGGCTTAGGGCCTGTCAAAATTGCGTTTTTAATGGAAAATTCAAGGTTTTTCATCAATTCTGCCAACGAATGTGGGCGTGGCCCAAATTGTTTTACGAATTTAATGTAGAACTATATGTTTTCTAAACAAAACATTAAGTAATTTTTTTTCAATTTGGAGCAAAAGTATTGAATGAAAGGCATTTGATAATTTACCCTTAAAATAGATGCCACTCCTACTGGAAACGATTGACCGATTTGATTGTCCTTTTTTATGTCTTTCATTTATGAGGAGAAGCTCAAATTTCAGACTTTTAAGACTTTTTACAGTTTTGAAAGCCCTGGATGTGGTTGCACATTTAGCCCGATTTTGGGCGTGTCTGTAGGCTGATATAAAAAATTTTAACACTTGCACAGCCTCGTATGACATGGAGCTTACATACGAAATTACAGCTCCCTAGCTCAGAACTTAAGGCCTAAAAACATGTGACATACAGGCGGGCGGACGGAAGGATGGGGGGACGGTCAGACATGGCTTATTCGATTTAAAATAAGGGGTATAAAAAGGGGCGTGGATGACCAACAATATTGCAATGGAAATATTCAAGTTGGTGGCTAACATGTACGCAGAGAGGTAATTTTTTGGTTCAATTTCAATAATTTTGTAAAATCGACCCCTAAAAATGAGCATGGCCTAAAAATTTCTGTGAACGAAATTTAGGATAGAGTCTTGTGTGCGTCATCCGCTAAATTAATTTCCAATACTTTCCTGAATTAGGCAGTCTTAATTCATGTTTTGCTGGCGAATTTGAGGTTTTTCTTTAGTTCCGCCTCCAAATGTAGGCGTGGTCTAAAACCTGGTATGAGAATTGTGACTTTCGGTTTTTTTCGGGAAATGTAAAAGAGTAACTTTCGGAGAATTGTAAAAGTAGTTTCTACACTACATCATATACAACAAAAAAATGGATCTTAAACTAAATTAAGTATTGAATTAAATGCACTTGAAAAATTCTTCTTTAACCTTGTGCCATGCCTACTAGAGTCTAGAGGAGGACCACCGACTTTATATTTGCTTTGTTTGTCACTATATAAAGCTAAGTGTCGAAATCCAGCCTCGTATAATTTTAAAAGCACAGCAAGTAGTTGGACATAATATTAGACGGATTGCGGGCGTGTTTGAAGGCAGATTTGAAAAATGTTAACTATTGTGTTGGCTCAAATGACTAAGAGATTACGAGCAATATTTCAGTTGGGTGCCTTCTCTTACTGCCTTCTTCCGCTTTACCTTGAGGAACAAGGCTTCTCTTACTGCCTTGTTCCGTTTTTTCTACATAACTTGAAAGACTTATTAGAATGCTTTTTGCCACTATAGGCCGATTGCAAAAGGGTCGTGCTCATCGAAACTCTATGAAAGCATCGTTTACCTGGAGATGCTTGCTCATTGTAAGCAACTTATTTCCATCGACCAGAGTCAAGCAAATGCAACCGCTGGAGTCCTGCAAGGGAGTTTTCTCGAACCTTCTTCTTTGATGTCCAATCCTTTCAATTCGGATCAATCCTTTCAATTAATAATGTAAGGTCATGGTAAATTTTGATTTATCTGCTTTTGCAGACGTAAGAATCTCTAGGGCAATTTATTCCCCTTTGGATGGTTTCTATCTACAGCAAAACGACCTTTAAAAGTGTTGTGTAAAAAGAACCTACCTAGAAAAAAATAGGCAAACGATCTTTTCTTATAATTAAGCCGAGACTTAGGGGTTACGACTATGTTTCAACAGAAGAAAGCGGAATGCGGGAGAAAAATAAAAAAACAAAGGCTGCTAAGCATCAAGCTATCGTAAAAATTTACCTTTATGAGGGAAAGCAATGGTATATCAGCTGTTTTGCTCGAACCTAAAGAACTATGTTTCCCGATGACAGACAAGTGCCGATCGCTAGAGTTATTTGTAATAGTGACCCCAACATCCGTAGTATGGGCAGCATCATAGGCCGCGCTAACTCTGCACTTGGTTTCGACAAGCAATGGTCAAATCAATTCTCTGACACCAAAGTTACGTAAGAGCTCTCCTTGAATATAGGTACAAGTCAGATTCGTCCGCCTAACAAAAAATTTTATGTATAGAGAATAGCAGCAGTCGAAGAGAAGTTCTTGGTTTTCCTTTTCTTGACCTTAGTTGGACAGATCCCATCATCTTTCTACCGTCTACAAGTGACGGCGAATTCCAACAGCCGCATCAATTCTCTTCATCATTTACTGGCAATATTGTAAACCCTCAAATCCTGCAGCTAATCACTATCAAGTCTATACCCGAAACCTTCGATCCATACCTTTTTTTTAGTTATATTATCCCATCGCCACTTACTATGTCGTTGCGATTGCCTCTTTGAACCGGTTTCCAGAATGTTAAGATTCTGTGACAACCACGTCGAAAAATTCAACCTGAATTGCACCTAGAACCAACATTTCAAAAAGTTAAAAACATCCTTTAAATTCATTTCAACCCGAAAACTCTTAATTTTTAAAAACTTGAATTTCCCTTTCCCCTTCTCCCAAACTTAAAGTTGCTGTAAAATTATATTATTTTGTTTAGGTTTAAGTGAGGTTTGTTATGATCTTATAAAGTACCCCTGAGGGGGCGTCCAAAAAAAGAACAGTGGGAGCGTTACAATCCGCCTTTTTCAGTTTCTATTAACTTTAATTGTGTTAAGAATTTGTCATTTGAGAATTTTCTTTCTTAAAAAAAGGCGAGGCATCAACCCCTTTTCAATAACATAATTTTTTTATCATATTTTTTATCGGATGCGGTATACACGTGTTGATCACAGTTTTATATTAAACATTTGATTTTTTACTTAAAAACGCCCCCAAAAGTGGTCGTGGCAAAAATTTATTCATTTGAGTTGATAGATTACGCACATATCTGAAAATTTTATGGTGCAAGTTTTTTGGATTTAAAGCAAATATATCAAATAAGAGCCGTTTATTAGAATGCATATTAAATATGACCACGCCTACAAGGGGGCGGTCTTCGCTTTTTTTGCCAATCATTCGCTTAATGCCAATCACAATACACTTAAGTGAGGATATTGCATACCAAATTTCAGCTTCCTACGACAACTTTGAGTTTTCATGCTAATAAGTAAAGTGGGCGTGTCAGTAGGCGGATTTCAAAAAATTTTACACTTGTACTGCCTCGGGACCTAGAAAGAGCAGATATCAAGTCTCAAGTTCCTAGCTCAATAGCCCTAAAAACTACCGACAGGCGGACGGACGGACGGACGGACATGGCTCATTCGACTTACATTTCGATCTCTATCATGTGCCTTTAAGGTCTTGGAGGTCAATGGTGATTATTTCTCTATGTTACAAGCTATGAGTCAAACTTAATATACCTACTATCCTATGGGATGGATTATAAGAAAACTATTGGGCGGGCTACAATCCGCTTAGGCAAATCATTGATTACCCCATCCCAATTGACCTCTGACAAGCACCGAATCGCCAATTGACAAAAATAACAATCCACTTTAATAAAAAGGGGCGTGGCATCAACCCTTTTTCAATACCATTTTAGTTTTTGTTTAAATATGTTGTCCAGATGTGGTTTGCTAAGGTAATTTTCATATCAAAAAATAGGTTTTTATTCAAGCACGCCCCCAAAAGTGGGTGTGGCGAAAATTTTTCCAATAAATTATTAATATACAGGTTAAATTGTTTAACAAGAAATTAACACATACTGCTAGGTTTTCTCGATAAGGTAGAAGCAAACATATTGCATAAAAACTATGTTTGTAAAACTGCGAATAAAATGAAACCAGGCCTAAAATGGGAAATGCAGGCATTCTTCACCTTTTTGAAATGCCAATCGCAAAACAAGTATGCAAGGATACGGCATACCAAATTCATCAGCGTCCTACGTGAATTCTGATTTTTCATTCTATCAAGTAAAGTGGGCGGGGCATTTTCAAAAAACGCGTCAAAAATGTTTACTGCTTCTGGTCTTAGAAAGACTACATATCATGTTTCAAGTTTCTAACTCAAAATTTAAGGCTTAAAAACGACAGACAGACGGGCAGGCGGGCGGACGGACGTGTCTCATTCTACTGACAAATCGGTTTCATACGCCTTCATAAGGTCTTGGCGGTCTACGATTATTATTTCACCGTGTTACAAAATATGAATCAAACTTTTTACCTCCTAACCTATGGAATGGCGTATAAGTTTTATGTAAGATGAATTAAAGCTTATGATCTTAAACCACGAAGCTCTCGAGTTGATCAACGCTAGCTCTGCGAGGCCCCAAGGTTATATATAGGTTAAGGGGACAATGATTACGCTTAAAATGCGTAGCTTTTCGCGGGCGGAAAGAATTTGAGGATGGAAAAGATAAAAGAAGAAAGTAATTTTCGATCCAACACAAACGCTGATAAGCCTTATATAAAAACTCTGCACAGAAACGCCGAAGTTTACCCCCGCAAGTGTTATGCCTTTACGGAGAAAAGCAATAGTGTAACCAGCAGAATATTTCATAAAAACATCTGGCATGCATCTAATTGTTGTCCATTCTATTTGCATATTGGAAGAGAAAAAGGTGTTTTGTATTCGCCGGACCCTAACCTGGGTAACAGACGCCGATCAGGAAGCCGCTCATTTTGAGACAGACGCTTCTGGATTTTTCGTTTGTTGCTATACAAAATAGACGATAATATGTCCTGCACGAGCTGTGCGTGCGTTTCTGTCACATGTAAAATCATTATGCAATGGACTGTATCCATATCTATAGCTGGGCCATAATGAGACTCTGTGTCTGTGTTTCAAAGTCGCAGTTGAGCATATGGGAACAGGTATATTATATAGCAACACAATGCGTCGGTGTGTCTCTGATTAAGGTGAAAAATGAGGTGAAAAATGAGGTGAAGCAAGGCGACAGACACAGACACAGACACTCATTGTGGCCGGCTTTTTAAGTCTCTTTGACTTAAGGTCAAGTTTTGAATCAATCAAGTACCTACCAAATATTAATTTGATAACAAGGATTGGTGTCAACACAGAGGACAGATTCGTGTAGATCAATCATTGCAGATATAATTGATTGCTGTCGCCTTTGCGGAGTAATGGAGATTTTAAATGACGGTTTTAGAATACATTGGCCAATAAACTGAAGACAACACGTCTGAATTTTTGCTAAAGCTTTTAAGGCATAACGTCACTATACGTAGGTGTAGGAAAAGGAAGTTACCTATAAGGACATCGTTTAAAGAACCGGGCACAGAGCTCAGAGCTACAATTTTGTTCCGGTAGCTGAAGTATAACCGTCCTCTGGATGCGTAAGTACACGCAGATGACAGATTCAAGATTTTTTTCTTTCTAAATAAAACTCGCAGTATAAGCGTACCTATTACTCTGAACCAGCGTCCAGTGATACACTGAACCAGTGCTGAAACGAGGCATATAAAACACAAGCAAACAGCGAGCAATACCCAAGGATCAGGACACAACTTTAGCTAAAAAAATTCCTCTTGCAGTCTAGAATAGAAAACTCATGCACAATCAAAACATTTTTTTAGTGAAAACCTGAGCCAAAATTGTTAGTTACAGCCAATCACCATAAAATCTTACAAGATATCTACACTGAGTCGACATAGAAGGTAAGGGAAAACCCAAAGATATGCCAAGTCATAAATACCAATTTCGATAGGTGCTCCAGATACTATATTTCCCAGCATGGTAAAACCACACCAAATGATCCCAGCTATAATCCACACGTGAAATCCATATTTCGCCGAAATAACCATTATGCAATGGTTTTATTTTTTTTTTAAAGAAAAAACTTTTTTAATTTATTAACTTAATCAATAATTCCAAGTAGACAATGGGCTTGAATTAGGAAACAAAACACTTGGGTGTCACGAGTCACGCTTTAGATTGCTATACGTCGTGCATTCGATTTTTTTAATTATCCGTTTAATGTACAACTAATTAATTACTCGGATTTCGAAATGTTAAATTAATTTCACGGATTTATTAAAAACAATATAAATGTATATTTTATTATTGGGATAAACAACTTCGGTATAGTAGTTAGTAGGTGGACGGTGCCAAGCACTGAGAAACCCCGTGGGCGTTGTACAGACAGCTCTTATGGTGACACAGAGAGACACTGTGGAAACGTGTTAACCGAACGAAATGTAAACTTTTATTAAACCACGGATCATTTGATGGACTTCATCTGGCTAACATCTCGCGCAGTGGTGTGCTTGCTCGCTTGTTGTTTTGGATCCGGAATCGCTGAAGTTGCGTCGTCGTTATTTGTGGCTGCTGAGATTCATATACTCAAAATGGGGAAAAAAATTTTAATGTATCCACTTGTATGGATAGCCGCTCAAAGCGTTGATGAGAAAATAAGCCGGCGCCGATGGTATGTAGGTAGGAACATACCTTACCTATAGCTACATTACCTATAGATACTTGCAAGCTTATACGAGCGACCAAAAGCAATGACGATGCCTGGCGCTTTATAGCACTGATGAAGACGATCTGGGGAAGACACTATCTTGCATCTTGCGAAAAGTCTATTGTGTGTAAATTGGCTAGCTGGTAGCTTTAGGTGGCTTGAGTGCAGCTACCTTGCTAGGTGCTTATCGATGTTTTTGTCGGCAATTATGTAATTTTCGAAACCGGAAATTAAGTCGGTGATTGTAGCTTGGAGAAGCGCAAGTTTTTCATACCATTACGCTTTTTTTAAACCCCAGCGCGTACCTACATACATGGCTTCCTCAAAGAAGATCATAACTTGTTACAACATAGGTACCTAGTTTCCATTGAGAAACCCAATCGGACATTTAACTGTGATAATTGATTCGCACTTTTTCGATTATCTTTGGCGGTGTCTTTTTTGCGTTTCTTTCTTTCCCTTATTTAGTTCATTCCGTGTTGATTAACCTATGATTGAGAACGGCAACTTAGGCTTGTGTTGACGTTTGGTTGTTTTCCTTTCCTGGTAGGTACCTCTACCTCCTCTGCCAAGGAAATCGTTAAAGAGTTAGATTCAGAACGTGACCACGTAGGCCCCGTCGGTCAGCCTAGTCTATTCTGCCCACCTTTCACCGGCGGAATAATCTCATTGTTTCGTTTCGCATACTATTCCGTTAGAAATGACTGACCTCGTTAAATTGAAAAACTTCTTAGTTTACGCTAACTACAAAGAAACTTCCTTCGGTAGATGTAAGTGTATGGAAATGGTAACGATTTTTCTGTAAGGAACCGTCGAAACACATTCAACTTATCTCGAAAGCACAGTATTGAATTTTACATAAATTTAAGAGATAGAAAATCTAAACTAGCCATAGTGACGAAAAATATCAGATAAACTAATCTAATATCTAAATCTAAACTAGCCTTTATCATGAAAAACAGATATAAGCCGGATATAAGTATACACCAAGGACGAGATATATTTGGTCTAGGGCTAGGTATATCTTTCAGTCTTTTTATTTCGTATTTACATTAAATAAGACCAACTGACCAAGTCCAAAACCAACGGCACGTAACGTTCAATAAACTCAAAAAGGAACTCTTTTCCTGGACATTCCTATGAAATTTTTAGAGCCTTATTCTATATGTAGATAAAGAATAAGATACTCGTTGCCATGGCATTTTTGGGCGAAAATAAAAAGATAACCAGTTTGGAATTCTCGTTTTCGTTCAGTCCGGGCCACCTAAATTGAAGGACTGACCTCAACAATTTAGTAATCTTATTGTTTGTTTACACTTGTGATTTTTGAACTTATATAAGAAGGTGTAGTCCGGATATTTTTTTGTTGTTCGGAATTTTTTTCTCACAGGAGGCAGACACCTTTTAAGTCGGGGCCTTAAGTCATAGAGATTCAACTGGCTTCAGCCGCACTCGGGGAACAAAATTTCTTTATCAAACAATAATATACAAACAATGTGTAGAAGAGGACAAGCTTAGTACCGGAAGGCACACGCGACACCATACCCCTAGTACCGAGCGACTGAAGCGAGGCCCTCGCCCTAGAAGCCTGTTTGGTCGACCCTGAGGAAAGCTCAAAAGAAAACAAGTGATTATAAGTGCAAGAGTTCGTCTGTGACAAACTTCTATATGCCCGACCCTATATACCGTGTAACGCCAAGTCTTAGAATTTTTTGTCCCGAATTCATACATTATTTGTATAAGCCACGCCCCCAAAAGTGGGCCTGGGTCAAAAATTAAAATCAATTAATTGTAATTTCGTTAGAATCATGACAAAATGCTTTAAGACCAAAAATTATTTCGGAAAAACACCGTTTTTTTGCTAAAAATGCCACCTAAAAGTGGGCGGAGCTCAAAGCTTTGAATAGACGAAACTTAGCAAATAGTAATATCTACAATATTTGTCATAATTTTTTTTTTCGCTTTGGAGCAAACTTTACGAGAAATCTGGTATCTGGGTAATGGTAATCTGGGCATGGTCGATATTGTGGGCGGTCCAATTTTCGCCTTCTTAGAGGTTTTGGGCCATTATTGCTCTATACCAAAATTTGAGTTGCTACGCTTTTTCTAATGACCAAAAAGCATTTTGAAAGAAAATTTGAAATGGAGGTTGTCTTAAGCCAGTAGTGGGCGTGGCCGTTGACGGATTTAACCAATTTTCATACTTTGTCTGTAAAAAATAAGAACCAAGATACACTTGGTCATAGCTCAATTTTAAAGACCTAAAAACTTCACACATACGGACAGACGGACGGACATAGCTTATATCGATTAACCTGTCGGTCTCGATCATATCTCTAAAAGGTCTTAGGGGTTTACGGTGATTATTTCACTGTGTTACAAACTTTGTGGTGGTCAAAGGATAGACACGTGCACTCAAGAGGATACAAGCATTCACAGGTTTTCTAAGCCCACCTCTGTCTATCAACTCCTACTCTCACCTCCCCGTGGTGAACACCGGGTGCCTAGTACCTCAACTGGAGATTTGGTTCCAACCCCTTTGGAATGTTGTTGGGGGTAGCAGACGAGAGAGGGGGGGAGGAGTGTTCCCACTAAGGCTTCTCCTTACATCCGGACGGCAGCGGAGGAATTCCCCAGATGGAATCAACGGTGGCGTCCATAGTTCCAGTCAGGCCGAACTACTTAGTGAACACCTTATATGGGCTACTACGACGTATTCGGAGCTCAGGCCTATAAGGAGCGGACTATCCGGCTCTCCGTCCTTAGAACTAAACAAAGGATCTGGTCCTCCAGGTTGGGGGTCGTGCCGTCGGGGTGACTTCCCAGCCACGTAAAGAAACACCAGTCACGAAGCAGAAACAAGCCTCGGTTTCGGACGGATTTACTGTTGACGACCAATGCAAACGAGAAAAGTACAACGAGCTACGGATCTGCACGTGGAATGTAAGGTCCTTTAGCAGACCACGTGCAGCCGAGCAACTAGCGGAGGCCCTTAACGACTGCAAGGCATATATTACTGCCATCCAAGGAATGCGGTGGGACGGGCCGGGCAAAAGAAGGATGAAAAACTGCGACCTCTACTACGGCGACTGCTATCGGCATCAAAGACAGCGCCTATTTGGATGTGGTTTCGTTGTTGAAGTCAGACTTAGGCAAAAAGTCTTGAGCTTCAACCCTGTAAGCGAGCGCCTCGTGACGATCCGCATCAAGGCTAAATTCGCCAACATTAGCCTGATATGCGCACATGCCCCCACAGAAGAGAAAGATGACGAGACCAACGATATGTTCTACGAGCTCCTGGACAAAACTTATGAGCAGTGCCCTAGCTACGACATTAAGATTGTTCTAGGCGATTTTAATGCCAAGCTAGGAAGGGAGGGCATCTTTGGTCGTACTGTCGGAAAGCATAGCCTGCACGACACGACCTCCGATAACGGATTCAGGCTGATCGACTTTGCTGCGGGGCGACACGTTGTGGTAGCTAGTACACAGTTCCCGCATCTCAATATCCACAAAGGGACATGGAGATCTCCCGATCAATCAACCGTCAACCAGATTGACCACATTGCGATCGACTCAAGGCACTCCTCCAGTATCATGGATGTCCGAACTTTCCGAGGGGCCAACATTGACTCGAATCACTACCTTGTTGTAGCCAAGGTACAGCTGCGGATATCCCGACCAGCGCCAAGTAATGGAAATACTGTGAGGAAGTTTGACGTCGGCCGACTACAATCGCAAGAGATCGCCAGGTCCTTCTCCAACCGAGTCTCTCAAAACCTTCTACGAAGTCCTATGCAACCAGCATCAAGTATTGATAGCCAGTGGCAACATTGCCAAAATGCCATCAGAGACGCCGCCTCTGTAGTGCTGGGTTTCACACGGCGAACACAACGAAACCCCTGGTTTGACGATGAATGCCGGCAAACACATGCAGCTAAACAGGAAGCATACAAAGCGGCGCTGCACAGAAGGACTAGAGCTGCTCGCGAGCTCTACGAGCAGAGGAGGAGAGAGGAGCACCGGCTTCTAAAAATAAAAAAATAAATAAATAGAGTGGCGCAACAGCTCGAGGTGAACCAGGGCCAACTTCTCAAAAATGTATGCTGGTGTGTTAATTTCTATACAGACAAGGGGACCTACAATTTTTTGCCGAATCCGAACGGCACTTTGAGAAGTTTTTCAAGACAAATGATACTCTCGGAGGGCTTGTCAGACCCTCGCGGAGGTGGGGACCGTGAAAAAAAACAAGTCTTTTTTTTCAGGTGACGATGGCAGGATTCGAACCCAGACCTCCGGCGTAGTAAGCACACACACTAACCACTACGCCACGGCACCCCACAGCACCGGCTTCTCCGAAGGAAAAAGAGAGAGCACGAGAAGCGCGCGGTTGAAGAGATAGAGAGATGTTATAACAGGAATGAGGTTAGAAAGTTTTACCAAAGGATCAAAAGGTCCTGCCAAGGGTATAAACCTCGAACTGAAGCCTGTAAGGACCATCAAGGGAACATCGTTGTAGAATCGCAGTCGGTGCTGAGGATTTGGAAAGACCACTTCTGCAGACTGTATAATGGCGAGGACGAACCAAATACCGCTGTCAAGCAAAACGAACCATTCAACCCGGGAGAAGGCATTATTGACGAAGCATACGAACGATACCGCGCACCCGACCTGGAGGAGGTGAAAGTAGCTGTGTCTAAGCTCAGTTGCAACAAAGCAGCCGGAGCAGACGGCCTAGCTGCCGATCTTTTCAAATCCGCTGGCGATGAGCTGCTTAGGAGCATGCACTAGCTCATCTGCTCATCGGAAGAAAGCATGCCCGACGAATGGAACCTCAGCATTGTTTGCCCGATCCTGAAGAAAGGAGACCATCTGAGTTGTGCCAACTACAGAGGCATAAGTCTTCTTTACATCGCATACAAGATCTTTTCTGCTGAACTGTGTGAACGCCTGAAGCCGTTTGTCATCGATCTGATAGGCACATATCAGTGTGGCCTTAGGCCTGGAAAGTCCACCATCGATCAAATATTCACGCTGCGGCAGATCTTGGAGAAAACCCAGGAATTCCAAATCGGTACACACCATCTCTTCATCGATTTCAAGGCCACGTATGACAGCATCTATAAAGACGAGCTATATAGCGCAATGTCTAGTTTTGGCATCCCTGCCAAACTCGTCAGTCTGTGCAGGATAACGATGGAAAACTCACGCTGTTCCGTCAAGGTCGGCAAAGACCTCACCGACCCCTTTGATGTCAAAAAAGGATTTAGACAGGGCGATGCGCTGACATGCGACTTCTTTAACATCATACTTGAGAGAATTGTGCAGAACTCTCGCGCCAACACCAGAGGTACAATCTTTCAAAAGTCCGTTCAACTACTCGCATACGCAGATGACATTGACATAATCGGTAGAACAAAGCGTGATGTCAGTGAAGCCTTTGTGAATATTGGGACGGAAGCGGCGAATATGGGTTTAGCAGTCAATGAGGGCAAAACCAAGTATATGCTGTCATTAAGAAAAGACACCCAACGCCGACGTCTTGGACAGAACATCACCATCGACAGCTATAATTTTGAGGTAGTTAGGGACTTTTTTTACATGGGTTCCGCTATCAATTCAATTCACAATGACACCAGCGCTGAAATCAAACGAAGGATAACTCTTGCCAATCGCTGTTTCTTTGGGCTAAGAAGGCAATTGAGTAGCAAAGCCCTCTCTCGAGCAACTAAAGTGTCCATGTATAAGACCCTCATCATCCCAGTCCTGCTTTACGGTGCAGAAGCATGGACCCTGTCAAAGGCGGATGAAAACACTTTAGGCTGCTTCGAGAGGAAAATTCTTCGGACGATTTACGGTCCCGTCTGCATAGACGGAGAGTGGAGGAGGAGATATAACATCGAACTGTACGGGCTGTACAGCGATACCGACCTAGCCAAAAGAGTCAAAACACAACGTCTACAATGGCTGGGTCATCTAGAGCGGATGGACACCAACGCCCCGGCCCGGAAAATCTCCGAATCGACACCGCAGGGACGGCGCGGTAGAGGAGCACCGAGACTCAGGTTTGCGCACGCAAGTGGAAGGGGACCTCAGCCAATTTCGCGTGCGAAACTGGAGACGGCTAGCTAGAGACAGATTTGGCTGGCGAAGCTTGTTGGCTGAGGCCCAGGTCCACCCCGGACTGTAGCGCCACCTTAAGTAAGTAAGTAAGTAAGTTACAAATTTTGCATTAAAATTAATATTCCCTGGGTCGGGTTAAAAAGGATGGACAGCTACTTGCTGAACGCTCCGATATTTCCGGCGAGAAGTCGAACGTCGAAAAACGATCAATCCCGAGCGTAAGCCTAACTTCGTATAGTCTACAGAGAAAGTTGCTGATAAAGAGGAACAAGCATTTATATGGCATGCGAACAGCAAAGGAAAAAGCTTTTCTCACTCCGAGGGATCTACCTTCCCTTGGGCAAGAGAGACCATAGCCAATGATTTTGCTACAAGCTAAGCACTTATTGTAGGTCTGATATACGGACGCGGCCAGGAAACTGGGCCTGCTTGTAAGGCCGAGGGATGATGCCGCTGTAAAAAAATTGACTTTTTAAAATGAGTTAAATTTTTGAATTTTTTTTTCACTTTTAAGGACGTCTGGCACACGTTTAAAACCGGCTCAAGCCTGTTAAAATGAATTAAAAAATATTTTTTTTTTTTGAATTTTAGGCTAACGGCATTGCCTGGCTTATATAAGTTAACACAGCAAAATCCAACATCATGCACCAGGGTCATGGCTGGCATAAGCAGACAGATTCCCACACGTAGCCAACAGTTTCCCAGCAAACGGGAACACCCGACACCATCCACCTGCAGAGGAGATACTAATGCCGCATTCCGTCACGTCCTAGTGGTAGAACAATAGGTGTAATTATTTCTAGCTAGACTTAAGTACCTCAGTTGTAATCTTGACTTCAAATAAAGGAGTTCGCTCCCAAAAATAAAAAAATTATTTTTTTAATAAAACATTGCAATAAAATATTAACTTATACCAGCGCAGCGCTGCCAGACTCATGTTTTTGTGTTCAGTACTGACCATGAACTTAACTCACAAAATTACAGTTTATTTTCTTAAACAATGTGCGTCGCTAGCTCTTAGTCAATTAGGTGTGGACTACTTACTTGATTCGCGGTCCGAATGTGTTCAAAATACCAGTTTACTTTGCGGCTTTAAGGCCTATCGCACACATGACACTTTCAGCTGCGAATTGTTTGATTGCCTGAGTGAGGTGCTATGGGCTTATATGAGAGTGCGCTCACATACGCAACTGATCGAACATCAGTTTAGCGCAACTTTCGAATCTGTGTTTTGCCACAAATTATATGGTTGCTCGTCAACTGCATCAACTGCACAGTTGAAATTTATCTTACGTGTGTGTGTGCCAACAACTCAAGCCGCCTAAAGTGCGCGATATACGGCATTGCTGTTGCTATTTAACGTAACCCTGGAGTGCGAAAAGAAAATTAATTTGAAGACAGTTTTTGTTTTGTGAAGACAGTTTGAACGTGAAGTGCGAAAGAGAACATGATTGTTTCTTTGGTGATTCTTTGGTGATAAATTCGAGTAATATTAAAAAAATTACGGCAAAACATACCGGTTAAGCCGCGTTGTCACTAGGAACTGAAACAGGAACAGAAACAGAATCCCATACATAAGCAACTGGCACCGTTTTTAGCAACTGAACAAGCAACTGAATCAGCGACGTAAAATCAACAACTCGAGAGGACTTGTTTCTGGAACAGAAAATCAATGTTTATATTGAGCGAGCAACCGCCATTTGTGAGCGGCTCTCTATCGTTTATGACAAATACCCACAATTCCATTTTCAAATGTAGACAATAATTCATTTCCATTGTCTTGTGTGCAAGGAGCGTTTGCATGGAGCGGCAAAGATAATAAAATAAAATTATCATCCCACATAATTCAAAGTAAATATAATAAAAATCTAAAAAGTAAAATAATTAAATTTATATTTTAACCAAGCAACTATGAGTTGACTTTCAGGGGATAGATTTACGAATAATTCCGGGATTTTTTTGGATTGCCAAGAGAGGGACAACAAACAATCAAAGGACCGAAGGAAGAAAAGATCAAACGAAAATCAGCCAAAGATAAGGAAAGGTCTATGTGCAGCAAAAAACTTGAGGCACGACAGTTTTTTTATTTTTCGTGTGTGTGATGACAGTTTTTGTGAGTGCGTCGAAAATGTTTGGCCGACCCATTGGTTGATGATGTGTGCTTGTTGTGGGTGTTCAACGGAAGGGCATCGAAGGCCGTGCGTCTGTTGCCGCAGGTTTTTGGAAGTGGGGGATTATTTCCTCCTAATTTTCAACACTAAATTTGCGCGAGAGGGTTTTTCTATGATGCACCTTCATATTCTGTCATTGATTTCGTTGAAATTTTAGCAGCATACATATTGCAACACGCAACTTTTCACAAAATAAAGCTAGGTACTTATGAACACGTTATTTTTTTAACCTTTTTTGATATGTCAAACATCTCCAATGACGGTAATTTGAAAGCTCTCTCTGAGATTATTTTCAGTTTCTGTTTCTGTTTTTGTTGCAGCGCCAGCAACAGAAACTGAAACGCGCGCCGTTTTCAGTTCAGCTTAGGTTTCTATTTCTGTTGCTGTTTCTTGTGACAACGCGGCTTTACTAAGTGATCTTTATACATTATCTCAACAGCAGAGAGTAAATCAAAAGCCTTTGAAAAAGTTGAGAGTTATTTTCGGCCTCTGTCTACTTTTCTGTTAACAAGAATGGTCAATACGCTGTGCATTACTTGCAAAATGTATAAATATAGGTTTAACTTGCTCTGCAATAAGGTATATTAAGGTATAGAAGATATATACTAAAGCTAAAAGAAACAAGAGCGGTCTGTGCATATTTCTTGATTTATTGCCACTGATCGGGCCAGCCTATGACGGCACCGCCGTGAAGGGTTATAAGCACTTGTTGTGTACTGACAGGTTCGCGTCCATCGGGTTTCGCTGATCAGTCCTACCCAATTTCTGCAACACCAAACTTCCGACGATACTATATATCTACAGAGCGGTGAATATGGGTTAGGGGCTTACAGGCAAATGAACTTTTCGTAATACACTCACATTGGAGGATTTATGGCTAGTCTAGTCATAGTTTGTAAACATAGTACAAGTCGAAATGATTAGAAAAGAGACATAAAAGGTATGAGAACGAGTAAAGCCGTTTTCAGGTTTTCATCTTTCATTGAATTCTGGTTAAAATACCGCATATTGCTAAAGTGTATTTAATAAGCTGTAATGACTTTTAGGCAGCAGTTTAACTACCCTGTCGAAGGTAGGTATGATAACATAATAGATACACTTAGTTCATTTTTGCTCCCAGGTATGGCGGAATATTCTCCCACGTCAGCATCAGCATTGACATCATTGGCTTGTTGTTGTTGCCAAGGTATTGATTAACATTGTGTCGACCGTGTTCACGAGGTGGTCGGTAGCTTATTCCGTGGAAAATTATATCTACTTAAACGGTGGTCTAAGCCTACATTTTACAGTCGTTTGCGAAATTCGGTGTTAACAACAGATCAAGGTCGATGATTTGAAGATATGTAATATAATATCTGGGATGGCCTAAAGGTGGTAGTCAGCGTAAATGTTTCAAGATAGGTCTTTGTGGGACCTCTCATACAATAATTAAAACGCAATGCACCTTATTTTTTTTTTCATTATTGTATATATGACGAACACTTTATCGCTGAGTACAAGTACTTTCTTGAAAGATAATTAAAAGGGGTGTATTTTTTTTAAATGTTATGTCCGCTTCTTTCGAAACCTTTTTTGTATCCTATTTGAAAGGAATATATTTAATTCTTTAATTTTATACAATGTAACATAGGGAATTAAAACGATAGACCACCAATACCTTAAGGGTATGGCTTTCCGTCAGAAGATTGGAAACTAGTCGAAATGGAAGAGCCTAAATTGAGCCCTAAATTGCGGTGTCACTTAAATCAAGGCACTAGCGACAGCGAGACTTCCGGAGGCAAACAACAGGTTAAAGGTAGGTTAAAGCTCGGTCAAAGTACGGCTAATAGGGCAGAACAAATGTTATGTTGATCTGCATGCTACTCAACCTAGCAACAAAATATCTCTTACAAGGATACTTCTTTAAAGCCTGGCGGGAAGTTAATGCAATCATTGTTCCTAAGGCAAGTAAAAGTTGCCGCCATCAGACAAAGGACTTAAGACACTTGAAAGCTTCTTGACATCCACGTACGTAGGAGACACAGTCCAATCAATATGTCCTGCAACCAACACGCTGATCTTAAAGGCTTGCGCTTTACGACGTGGTTCTTGAAATACTAAAGTCACTGGAAGTTAAAGACTACACCCTTCGACACTAGCTGCGTTCCTTGCCATTGAGGGTATATTTAACAACCATACCGAAGCAATTAAGAATTCGCTTTTAGAAACGCGCCATTAAAGGGGTATGTGTGCCTTTATAGTCGCAATGATAAAAGGCCAAATATATCATCTAAACTAGGTGATTGCGAAAAGAATGTCTAGCACCAGAGGCAATTCACAAGGTGGAGTACTATCCCCTCTATATGGCTTCTAGTAATGAATAATGGAGCTCTGAAATTCACCGGTATAACCCACCGCTTAATCTGAATATCTATAGTGCTGCCCGTTTTTTTTATACCCCATCCCATAGGATAGGAGGTATATAAAGTTGGAAAGCCCCCAAGACGTTAAGGGCCCCCGTCTGTCCGTCCGTCTGTCTGTCTGTATGTCACACGTTTTTAGGCCTTAAATTTGAAGCCAGGAAACTGGAATTTGGGACATAAGTTTATTGTTATCCGAAGCATTACAAGTGGAAAACATTTTCCAATCCGCCTACAGACACGCCCACAATCAGTGCAAATATGCAACTACCTCCATTAGAGCTTTCAAAGCTGTAAGACGCCTTAAAAGCCTGAAATTTGGTATTTATTATCTTCTGTTTAAAAATTTAATCGCTTTATCTCCCCTAGTGGGCGTGGCATCGATTTAAATGGTAATTTTTCAAATGCATTTAGTTCAATATTTTTGTTCTATATATAAAAAGGTTTTACTGAATATAATGTGTAGAAAAAACATTGTTCTACATTTTGCTTATAGAAGACTTTGGGCCACGCCCACATTTTCTTCTATTATAAAAATTGAAGAAAAACCTAAAATTTTCCAGAAAAACTTGATTTCGACTGGCCTTAAGTCTAATTTAGGAAAAATTAAAAAAAATTAGCAGGTTAGACAAACAAGAATTTATTCCAGATTTCGCTTGCACAAAGTCAAGCCACGTTTTTAGCCCAAAGTTTTTAGCCACGCGCCCTTAAGTGGTCGATTTTCAAAAACACGGCATTTGAACCAAAAGATTGCATTTTTACGTACATTTAAGCGTAACTTGAAAATATCTGTGTTATAATTATTGATAGTTTATAATTAGGGGTTTAGTTTATAATTAGGTTGCATTTCTCATTAAATCTCTAAAAATAAAAATAACATCAGAGTTTTACAATGTGGGGTAGGATATGATATTCAAGGGTTCGTTTTACGGACTGAAAATTCTGTTTTTATCTGTTTTTGGGGGTTGTATGACGAGGGTATAGTATAGTATTACCATTTTGCAGCAAACGATTTAAGACACCAAACAGAGTTTAGAAATCAAAAACTATTCTATACATTTTATTTTTAGTTAAGTTTTTAACCCAATAACAAAACAGTGAGCTAATAATATTGCTGTTTCATTTTAATGACACTTAAATTTTGTTTTAGGTAGGAAATAAAACAAAACATGCATTATACAAATACAAACCTTATACAATATTCGCATGCATTTATTATTCGATATTAAATTTCTCATTCAACTAAAAAACTTAACTTCTATCGGAAATTGAATATTTAGATGAATCGATATGGTATAATAGGGTCAGTTTAACCTAATCAATTATTAATTTTTATCTAACTTTCGTTTTGGTCATAAATTTTGAATCTTTTAGATCAGTCATCTTTAAAAAAAGTTATACTCAATAAATTAACATTCATTTAAAATAATAAAAGAAAACATTTGAACATGTGTAACGAAAAAACAAATATTTATGCAAATTTATTATCGCTTAACGAAAAACTAAGGTCAAGGTTAATCGAAGAATATTGTCATTTAGAATTACGCAAGAAACCTGTAATACGAAAAAAAAATAAACAGAGAAACTTACGAATGTTTTGTAACACCCTATAAAAAACGCAAATTGCTCGTTAAATCAGCCCGCAAAATGTAAAATTTCGCAGAAATGTTTTGTAAAACATGGGAACATACCTTTACCCGCTCGCCCAAACTTTGAATATTGGGTTATGTCAGTTTATAAAGAATTCGCAATGAATTAGTGAAAAAAAACATTATGACAACTGCCTGCCTACATTTGACGAATTAACTTTTCGTGACATTAGTCATAGAATTAAAGTACAAAAGTCACAAGCACAATGCCAAAATGAATCACCTCATTACAATAGTTCTAAAAGTCGTCATGAGGTGAAGATTTAGATTTTGTTGTCAAGCTTTCTAAAAAGTTTTTAAAAGATGTTAACGTTTGGTTTTATAACTTTTCTGGTTTACCCTATGAAAGCATGTAAGAATCTGATGCTGGCTTTGAAACCGGATTAAAAATATTTATACTAAATTTATATCAACTTCTAAGCCGGCAAATTTATTAACATATCTGCTAAATTCAAAAGAATACCTAATTATTAAATTCATTGTGGGTTTCTTTGTGGTTCTATGTATATTTTAACATAAAGTGCCATAAAAGAAAAAAAAATAAAGGTTATGTAAGGCGGGACTCCGTTGTTACATTATTCTAGCCTTGAGCAATCAGTTGAGTTCAGTGAACCGCTTTTGTGAGGGAGTGAAATTATTTCTCTTAGATCTTTATATGGAGCGGTTAAAAACAAAATAAATATTTTGTCTGGTGATTGAATATGAGTGGGCGGTAAGTTACTACGTATAGGTAATATTTTGGCGGTCATTATTTTCAAAATATTGTAAAATATGGAAATATTCAAAAAATATATAATATGGCAAAGTCATAAGTTCTCGGGCAGATATGACATCAATATTTGAGAAACAAGCCCAATAAGAACATCGAAATAAGTTGTACCCGTTTGACTACAAATAATGCCACAATTTAAGTCTGCTGTCAAACAAACAAGTGATATGTTCATTCCGGGTACATAGTTCAAGGACCAGAGACTTGAAACTAGAAAGGTCAAAAGAAAATATTCAAAAAACATCTAAATGCAAGATTGACACACTAAGTGCGTATTGCCGAAGTGAAGTTTTATCATCACAACTCAGTCAATGTTTGACGTTTCATCGATAAGTTCCGCCAATAGAATAGGTTAACTTCTAACTTATCCTTCATATGGGAAGGAAAATATATTTCAAATATTTAAACAATTGCTTAAAATGGTCTATGTGTGGAGAACCTATATAGACCACTAAAAATATGTATATATTGAGACACTTAAATTTTTCCCAGCAATGTAGGCTCTCTTCTTCTCTGTGATTGCTTCTTGAGCTCTAGGTGTTTTGAGCCAAGCAGTTCCTTTCTCACCACCAAGCCGCTTCACTCCACAAACATTTCCTGCAGAGGCGATGACTGTTGATAAAAACAGCTGCCATTCCTACTCTACATTAAAAAGGTCAGTTGGAATTTGTTGAAACTTCTCCCAAACATGCTGTGCAAAGCGCTCTCTGAAATCAGAGTCAGCAGCCTGCAACCTTTCCCACCGTATGCGGGTCACCAGTCTTGGTTTTCGCCTGGGTGGCAAAGGAATACTGTCACTGAAAAACAATTTACACAGCACTAAGTGGTGATCAACTCAGCTCCCTTGAAAACTCGAATCAATCAGTGACCTCTGATTTAAACTGTGCTTTTACCATGTGTATTTGTGAATGTCTTTGTGTGGGAAAAACGGTGTTCATGATGGACAAGCCATATGCACAGCAAAAGTCCAACAACTTCCCTCCGTTCCTGTTTTGATCCGGTTCACCGTGCCTCCCGATCACACTTCTCCAAGTGCTGTCGTCCGTACCCATATGTGCATTGAAGTCACCCTTCAGGAGAAAGAAGTCCAATTCTGCCACTCTGTCCAGCATCAACTTCGTTCAAAAAGGACTCAAACTCTGACTCTCGATTTGGTGCATAAACCTGAACCACATTTTCTGACAACCGGGGGCTTGTGAGTATCCCCACACCCGCCTGTGCAGTCATGTGATTTGGGACGCCAGACCAGAAGAGCTTCCACCCATCATCGAAGTCTTTGGTTCTAGAACCCTTTCACTTAGTTGAGGAGATGCCAATTGCATCGAGCTGATACTTTTTGGCCTCCTCAACCAGTTCAAGTTCTTTTCTCGTTAGTGACGAGACATTCCAATTTTGAGTTGGTTCCGTTGTCGATTTGTAGAGTTTCCACCTAAGCCCTTATTTTGACTTGACGCTGTACCCCTCCGCCCCCCGTAATGGATAGCGGCACCATTGACGTGCTGCTCGTAACTTCTCCGGGTTAGACCCGGTCGGATGCCGAGCGGGACCTTCCAACCACCAAGCGCTCGCATGCTGAGACCCCCAGGTCTAGCTCCAGAGGGTGCCCTGGATTATTACCAGGATCAGCAAATATCCGAGGCTTTTTTCGTTTTCTTTTCATGGTTGGGGGGGGGAGGGGGGAAGGCTGTATTTTATACCTAGCTGCCAGGTTTAAATTCGGCCGATCCTAGCCCGGATAACAGTCGCCGACCAGGAAGCCGCTCGTCCTGAGACAGACGCTTCTGGATTTCTGTTATTTGAAGTTCAGCCGTTCCTCTGGGATCAGACGCTGACTAACGAGCCGCACAATATGTATCAGACGCTGCTGGATTTTATTTAAACCTTCGGGTTCATCTTTTTCAGTTATAACTTTACTGCCAAAGGTGGCCCCTCAAGGAGTTTATACTCCTGGACAGCATCACTTATACCTGAAGATTACTTCCTCCAGTGGATTTTAGTCGGCTCTTACGACAGGCATACCTTACCTCAAGGCTATTCTTAAACCCGACCTTGCAGGGTATGAAACCGGTCTATGCGTGTTTTGTAGATCTGGAAAAGGCGTATGGACTACACGTAGGACTATGCGCTGAGTGGGCCTCTTCTGAGAGCCATCCAGTCTTTGTATGGAAACTGCAGAAGCTGTGTACGGATAAATGGCGTCAAATACCGTCCTTTAGATGTGCGCGTTGGACTTCGCCAGGGCTGTGTTTTGTCGCCGCTCCTTTTCATAGCATATATGGACTGGATGGTGAAGCGCAGTCTTGGCAAGCAATGTTTCGAATTGGCTGGCATCAGGATGAGCCATCTGCTTTTCGCAGATGATTTGGCCATCCTTGCATCATCCAAAGAGGAACTTCAACGAGCACTGGATAGGTTTGCAGCCGTCTGTGGTGATGCTGGGATGAAAGTAAACGTGAACAAATCGGAAGTGATGGTTGTTTCCCGAACTCCTGTGCAGTGTACCCTGCACATAAATGGAATTCCTTTAAAACAGGTGGAGAAGTTTAAGTATCTCGGGGTCTTTTTCACGAAAGATGGGAGGATTGATACTGAGTCGCCCTGTAGAATTGGCCAAGCTGGAGCAATAGTAAAGGAACTGCGCCGGTCGGTCATCGGGAAAGCTGAGCTTGGAGTGAAAGCAAATATCTCAGTTTTTAATTCAGTGTTCGTTCCGACCCTCATCTATGGTCATGAAATTTGGGTAATGACCGAAAGAATAAGATCGCGGGTACAAGCTGCCGAAATGAGATTCCTGAGTTGCGTTGCTGGTGTAACTCTAAGGGATAGAGTGGGAAAGGTCAGTATTCGTGGGAATCTTAATGTTGAGCAGCTACTTCTACGAGTGGAGCGATCGATTCTTCGATGGTTTGGACAAGTTTTTCGCATGCCCCCTGATAGACTTCCTAGACAGGTCATGCTAGCCAAAATGCGAGCGCGTCGCCCCCCTAGTAGGCCAAGAAGCAGGTGGTGGGATCAGGTAAAAAACCTCTCTGAGTCCCGCCTGGGGATTGCGACGGAGTCTCTTGAGTTGGTGGCGGAGGATCGGGAACGATGGAAAGACCATTTAGCCACCCCCGCTCCGCCACCCTTTTAAACTGGAAACCTTGGTAACCACTATTCGAAACGGCACCCCACCTTTAATTACTCCCACCTTAAGTAACCTTAAATCTGATGCCACCATGGTTTAACCGTAAATTGAAACGACAATCTTCGACACTGCATTTAACAAGTGACCACGTGATGATGATTGACCTTTCGTGATGTTTGTGGATAATTTATGCAAACTGACAATAGGAGACCTAGCCTGACTCGGTCGAAAAACATTTGATTATGGACTTTCATGTCGTTTAACTTATTTTGCTTCAGCTTTTTCAAATGATCGGCAAGTTTTAAAAATGGGCGCTTTTATATATTTCGTCCTCATATCTTTGCTGCCCAACAGAAATTTTTTTAGCAGTATCTTCTTTGCGACTCACTACATGGCATAAACATTTATAAAGTAAATGACTTGTATACTGCTTTGGACAACAAAAAGATTATGCACACAATTTCAGCTTCCGAGCTCAAAATTTAAGGCCTTTTGATTTGATTTGTTGTTGATTGCTGCATTTCTTATGAAGAGACAGCAGGTAGGCTTTGAAGCCGCAATATTGAAGTGGGTCTTCAGATGGTACAACCTTGGACTGACAATCGGAAGGGTCTGGGGTACTTTCTTGCCAACATGTCGGTAATTGAATTTATTACAACTATGCTGACTAAGCAGCTAAACATGTCATCTTTTCTGGCGTAGAGTAGAATTGAAATACCAGCGGACAAAATGGGAATTCTATTTTTGGCTCACCGGCGGCGGCGGCAGAGCACTATCCTGCAAAATTCACCGGCATAAGTTTACCGTAGGTCCAAGTGGAATGTATTGGACTTTTTATCTTAATATATGGATTTGGGTGTCCTGATTCCGAATATTCTATTAAAAATTGTCGGTCTCGATTAGCTTAGAAGCTAAAAGCCAAAGAAGTTCAAAAAGAGTGCAACTTTAACATACCCGTAAATGGCGATAGACGCTTGCCAGACAACTGGCACCTACCCTTAGCGGAGCGACGAAGTCGCGTGAGCGGCTCTACCCTGCGAAAAAGGGTGTTGAAATCCTTGAAGCGGGCGAAGCGGGCCACCCAAACACTGTTGTCTCTAAAAGCAAATTTATTTTACAGCTAATTTTGTCAGATTTCTAAAGCATACTCTTAGGCAAAAATTCAAAGTCTCAGATAAGGTACTTTGTATGGAAAAATTGAAACTTTGAATAGCTATAACTTTTAAACAAAATGAGACCGACAAGTTTTCATAACCTATTCGTAATCAGGACACTAAAATACATATATAAGCATAAAAATAACAACTAAATTCCACTTGGACCTACGGTAAACTTGTTCCAATTCACCTATGACGGGTAGGACCGACGAAAACGGTGAGGCCCGTTGTGTGCTATTGCGCCACTCTATTTCAATTTGCAAAAAGGCCGTCAAGTATGAAGTCATTTACTTCTGCCAATAGCGTACAATTATTGCCCAAATCGCTCGATGTTTATACCTGACCCAGAGTATATTAATTTTAATGCATACTGAAATAATCACCGTAGACCCCTAAGACCTTCTAAAGATATGATTGAGACCGACATGTGAATAGATTAAGCCATGTCCGTCTGTCCATGATTGTGAAATTTTTAGGTCTTTAAAATTGAGCTAGAAAGCTGAAACTTGGAGCGTATTTTGGTTCTCATTTGGTTCAGACAAAGTATGAAAATTGATCAAATCGGCTCACAGCCACGCCCACAATTGACTTCAATGTTAGGCTACCTATAATTCACATTTCATTTTAAAATGCCTTTTGGTCAAGTTAGACAAGGCATAGGAATTCAAATGTTGGTGCAGAGCATATTTTGGTGCAAGCCAAAATTTGGCCAGAGCACTTTAATTAGACAAAAAATTGACCGCCCACACCATAGACCATGCCCACTTATTTTAACATGTGAGGTCTTTAAAAACCTGATTTCTCGGAAAATTCATTGTATATCGAAAAAAAACTCTATGAAAAATTTCTATATATTACCAATTGCTAAATTTGTTACATACAAAGTATTGATCTCCGCCCTGTTTGAGGAAGCGTTTTTAGGAAAAAAAAAAGTGTGTTTTAAGCAATAATTTACGCTTTTAACGCGTTTTCATGATTTTAACGAGATTAGAATAAATAGATTCTAATTAGATTCGCCTTTATCCATTTTTAGGGGCGTGGTCAATACAAATAATTGACATACAACATATAAATTCAGGTCAAACAATTTTAAATTTGATGTAACATGGTAAATATGGTCGGGTATTTAGAAATTCGTTACAGAAGATCTCTTGCACTTACCCACTTGGTTTCTCTTCTTTTAATGACAATTTGCGACATCCATGGCGTGTTTTCAAACGCACCTCGACAGCTCACTTGTTTCACCTCGACAGCTCACTTGTTTCGCTTAGAAAATATTTATATAAAATTTCAAGTGCAATCTGAAGAAGAGATATGTATAAGATCTTCTTATATGAGTTCTTAAATGTTGCCATTGCAGGTAAGCATATAAAGGGGCACATTTTTGACTATTTACCCGATTTTCGCATTTAAAATTTTCGAAACAATTGCTTAAGTTTTTTTTTTTCAAGTATCCATTCCTCAATTGGTTTAAAAATTGTTTTAATAATTTTAAGGTAGGTACTGTTATAATTTATTTAAGCCTCCTTTTCTAATTTTAGACGATTTAGACGAGTATACGATGTATGCACGAGTTCTTAAATTTTTTTCGAAGCGCAGTGTGACATATAATAACCGCAATTTGAAAATATCTAAGTATGATATGTTTCATATCTACAATTTAGCCCCCTAGGAACGAAGCCTAATAAAATAACCTTGATATAGGATTTAACGCCTATCAGAATTACTATTCTCCATCAATAAAATAGATTTCCGTCGGTTTTTCTTGCTTGAATAAATATAACTAAACAGAACTACGGTCAACAAAAGTTTCCTTCTTCAATAAATTGTGCAACAAAATGTTACCATCACGAAGTAATAATTCAAAACATTAAGAAACACAAACAGAAAACTAAAATCGTTCAGGCGTAGAGCGAAATAATTGCTATGGCAGAAAGCTGTAGATTGTTTCCATAAAGTAACCACACCGGAGTAGAATTGAGTTCCATTGCTTGCCTCTGTTTCGCCATCTTAAATAGGTACCTACCAATCCTGAGCAAAGGTTCAAGTAAAATCCTTCACAGTTCTAATTTCCTCTTGGGTCAATGTAGGTGGTATCTACTCCCAATGCGAACAAGCTTCTAATGGAACTACTCCAGCAATGTGTAACCTGATTCATTGAAGACATTTTTCTTATTCAACAAGACCATCGTCGGTATCGGTACCTCTGTATTCCGGACCGGACATCACAGCGATGCAGAATTGTAAATGGGTACTAAGATTTGTTGCATTCTATTTCCTTCCTTGCAAGAATAGTCTGAGCCTTTTACATTTTTAACGCATCTCAAATAAACGGGTAGGTTAGGTACATAGTTACCCATTCCCATACAAGAACTCTAATTAAAAGTCCTTAAGAATGGCGTTGTTAAAAGTCCATAGCGTTCTCCTTTTTACCTTAAGTTTAACTGGCGGATATTACGCGGACACTTGGACCGACACAACGGATGATTTTCATCAGTCAAGTAGTGTTCTCATTAAAAGTGTGCGGAAGACTAAAAAAAAACTTAAAGGAAGTGAAAATAAAGCCACTTTGCCAGGGGATGGGATTTCTGAGGTGCTTAATGAGTACGAAACCATTAAAGATTATTTAATACCGAGAGAAGATATGGGATATTTGACATACATAGGTATGTAGGCAAGAAATTAAAAAAATTGTGTTATGTGAAAAACAAAACAACGCAGCTACGAACCCTGTTGTAGCTCAAATAAACTTCGTTTTCATGGCAGTTCTCAAGTGAAGATTATTCTCAAGATCCTGCCCATTGGCAGGAAGTTTTCCCACTCATGGAAAGAGGCATTGAGTGAATTCAGCACTGTAACAAGCTCAATTTGACGGAACGCATATATCGAAAAGTACATTATAGGTAATGTACCTAATGGATGTCAACTAATGTTAACAAATTCAAAGCGATAATGACAGTTCTGTGCATAAAGCTGCAGGCATGATAGAGAAGATTTAAATCTCTTTTTTTCATCGAAGAATTAAAACAAGTTTACTGTACATCTGATTATCTACTGATTTTCTTGTGCATAATATGTAATTGCGAACATTAAAATTAAAAATCCAACAAATTCAACTTCATGCTTCAGTACAAAAACCGAACACAACGACGAGGTAAATAAAGCTTAGGGCTGCTCCAAACATTTCTAGATTTTGATGAGTTAAGTATTTGAATACTCTTAGGCGGTCTTAAATAGTTCACAAAAGTTTCTTAGCTTAATATCGGGCGTTTCATTTCGAGAAAATCTCGAACTAGATTTTTTGATGCTTGTGAGTAGGCTGTAGATAAATTTTGTCGGCGCGACGAATTCAAATTCAAAAGATGTGAACTGGGCATAAGTTTACCGTAGGTCCAAGTGGAATGTTCTGGATTTTTTTTTTCATCTTAATGTATGGATTTGGGTGTCCTGATGCCGAATATGCTATTAAAATTTGTCGGTCTCGATTAGTTTAGAAGTTATAAGCCAAATAAATTTAAAAAGAGTGCAACTTTAACATACCCGTAAATGGCAATGGGCGCCTGCCAGACAACAAGCACCTACCCTTAGCGGAGCGACGAAGTCGTGTGAGCGGCTAAACCCTGCGAAAAAGGGAGTTGAAATCCTTTAAACCCGCTAAGCGGGCCACCCAAACAATGTTGCCGTAAAATGGGGTGACAAGCAACACTTTTTTTTTGATTAGCTTCAAATTTGATACCTTTTGACGTAGCTTCAATGTGAGCACATTTAAATATGAGTCACGGCTCCTATTTTCAGTGCTTACCACCCCGTTGCTGTAAAATAAGCCCTTGTATTAAATTTTAGTCCAAATGTGCCTTGTTGCGAATCACCCCGCTGTTGGGGTGAATAGCAACGGGAAAGGGTGACTAGCATCGCCAAAGGGGTGACTTACCACTAAAATAGGGTGCAGAAAAGAGTAACAAAATTTACTTGCGTGGTTAAGCTTTTTTAAAAAAATAAATGTTTTTAAGGTAATTCAACAAACATTTCTTTTATTCGTATAAACTGTATAAAAAAAATAACAAATGTTATTAAAAGGTAAGTAATTCAACAAAAATAAATATTCATATAAACTTAAGAAAAAAAAAATCAAAAAGTGATTCAACAAAAATAATTTAATTCTTATAAGCTTTAGAAAAGAAATAAAAAATGTTGGTTATTGATGGGTTATTCAATAAAAATGTTTTATTCATAAAAACTTAAAAAAAAAATTAAAATGTAATTAAAATTAAAAATTAAATTAAGAATTAAATAAAATTTATAGTTAATAAATGAAATGTATTAAATTAAATGTAAAAATAAAAAATGTATTAAATTAAAAATGAAAAAATAAATTATCTACCTACCACACTCTTATAATGGTATCGCGTAGCGATGTTCCTTACCCTACTGTAGTTGCAAGTCACACCCTCGCTGTGGCTTTTCAACTCGTTCTCGTGGCTAATCACCCCATATTGGTCCAAAAAGCATCTGTTTCCGAACTTTTGCCTTAAAAAAAATAATTATTCTATTAAATAACTTACTTTTTCCTTAAACCGCTTGCCAAATAACAACGCTTTATTGTAAAATTACTTTAAATCACTGAAATTCACTTTTTCACACTGTAAATAACAAAGTTTTTAGAGCACAAAAAAAGCACTTCGCAATGTATCCCGCACAAACTCGATTTGGCGCCAAAGTAGGTCTGATATTTGGAGTTGAAGTTCCCAGTTTTCAAAACCAATACTTTCCCGACCAATACGGGATTATGTTGGTTGCAGAGTACGATTTGCTTTTTTCCTGGAGTTTGTTGCTTGTCACACCGGTGTTGCAAGACACCCAATTTTACGGTGTCTACAAGAGCAAATTTATTTTACAGCGAATCTTGTCAGTGTCCTATAGCATACTCTTAGGCAGAAATTAAAACTTTAAGGTGAGGCATGGAAAAAATTAAACTTTGAATAGCTATAGCTTTTAAACTAAATGAGACCGACACTTTTTAATAACATATTCGTAATCAGGACACTGAAATAGATATATAAGCATAAAAATAACAACTAAATTCCACTTGGACCTAAGGTAAATTTGTTCCAAAATGACTTTTTTTTATCAACAAGTTCATATATAATCTACGACTTAAATTATGCAATTGAAATTAGGATGAGCCAATTTGGCCCTCGAAGCCAATAAAAATTCAATAATGTCATCAGGTAGGTATTTTTGTGTACAATAGTAGTTTGTATGGCGGGTTACCTTAAAGGCTACGTGAAAAACTTATAATGGTAGACCCCCAAGACCTTAGGGGCATGTGATAGAAACCGAATTCTGAAACGAAAAAGCCATTTTCGTCCGTCCGTCTGACTGTATGTCATACGTTTTTAGGCCTTAAGAATTAAGCTAGAAAGCTGAAATGTGTTTTATAAGTTCAATGTTATCTGAAGCAGTACAAGTGTAAAAAATGTTGAAATCCGCCCACAGACACGCCCACAATCAGTGCAATAGTGCAATGAAATTTTATATATATTATCTTCTGTTTGTTGAAAGATATATAAAATAAAAACTTAATCACTTTACCTCCTCTACTGGGCGTGGCATCGATTTAAGGTAAAAGTTTCAAATGCATTTTATCAAATTTTTTGTTCCGATTTGTAAAATGTTTACTCAATATATTATGTAAAAAAAACTTAGTTCTACAGTTTGTTCATACAAGACTTTGGGCCATGCCCTCATTTGGAGGCAGAATTGAAGATAAAATCTAAAATTTTCCAGAAAACCTTAATTTTAATTGGCCTTAAGCCTAATTTAGGAAAGAATAAGAAAACAAGTGGAAAAGTGGAAGCAACAGTGCGTATGCAAAAGCTTCAGTCCATCTACGACTGATTGCAAAATACCCGACCCAAAAAAAAACTGCCACGCCTCCAAAAAGTGGGCGGGATATTAAAATATAACTGTTGAATTGTTTATACTAGGCATTTGCATACATTTGGGCCTAAAACTCTACCTTTTTAACTAAAAGAATTACTTTTTTTAAAGCCACGCCCATAAAAGTGGGCGGGATGTTAAAATATAACTTTTGAATATCTTATACTAGGTAGTTGCATACATTTAGGTCCAAAACTCCACCTTTTTAACTAAAAAAATTACTTCTTTTAAAGCCACGCCCACAAAAGTGGGCGGTGGCAATTACTAAATACAAAAAAGTTAGAAAATGCTAATATCTACAACTTTTGTCATAGAATTTTTAGTCAAATTTTATAAATATTTATTGGAAAACAGTAATTTTAAGCTAAAATCCCTTAAAAAAGTGGGCGTGGTCAGTGAAAAGGCCAAATTTTTTCGGCTTCTTCAGAGACAATTACAATTCAATATTACATACCAAACATAGCTAAAATTTGGAATAAGTATTTTTTTAAATTAGAGATGGTCGCACATTAAGGCCTGTAGTGGGCGTGTCTGTGGGCGGATTCAGCTAAGTTTCAAACTTGAGCTGGTCCAATGGACTTCCAGCCCACTTACCAATGTTCAGCTCTCTATTTTAAAATGGCCTAAAAGTTGTTTACATAGCTTAACGGATTCTCCAAGACGGACATGGCTTAATCGATTCTCCTGTCGGTCCCATTGATATCTCTAAAAGGTCTTAGTGGTCTACGGTGATTATTTCACTGCGTTACAAACTCTGCATCAGACTAAATAAACCCTGGGTCGGGTATAAAAATAACAGTTAAGGTATAAGGGACTTCATTACAGATTTCGTTCGTACAACGTTAGCCAAGCCCCCTATTAGGGGTCGATTTTATAAAAATATTGAATTTGAAGCAAAAAACGTACATTTAAGCGTAACTTGGAAATATCCGTGTTATAGTATAACTATATAATTGATAGTTTGTAGTAAGGGGCGTTTGGACCGCTCCTTTTACAACATATAAAATGTCAAAAAATAACAATAACATCAGCATTTTACAATGTGGAACATAATGGGGTATTCAACGATCCGTTTTACGGACTCTAACTTCTGCGTAAGCACTGTAGCGCTTACTCACTGGTTATTTCACATTCAGTGATGTTGAATACTAAGATTTATCGAAAGCTAGGGATACGTGACAACGACGCTTAGGTTTTATTGTACCATAACGTCTCCAAAACTGTTACTCTTACAAAAAAAGTTCTTAAATATTTTTTTTGTATAAAATTTTAAGAGCTATTTTTATGACCTTGAATTTTCTTAGTGATAACTACTGTTACCGGCATACCTACTCACGAAAAAACGCAGCCAAAATATCTAGGTTTTCTGCAAATAAATTTTTCACCCAGCTGTTTACGAAATATCGCCATATTAACCATTGCTTTATGGTTGTAACAAATATACAAAAAACAATAACAAAAATACCCATCCAATGACACATGATTCATTGCTATTGCCTCCAGGACCAGCTCCCATACATTTTTGACCACCCTCCTTTAACTAACTTTCTTCACTGCAACAATTACTTTATATCCTAAAGTGATTGGGTGGTGAGTATGTTAAAGTTGCAGTCTTAATGAACTATCTTAGCCTATAACTTTTAAGACAATCCGACAATTTTTAACCATCTCTAATCAAGCATGTCATCCTTTAAGCGTTATCTAATATTTGCAGTTATTTTGTTTAGTTGGCATGTTATTATGAAAAGAGCCAAATTTTTTGTTAAACAATTGAGATAAACATGTACACGAGGAAGAACGTAAATAAATAGCTGATATGGCTCAATATTAGAGTGCAAATAATTAAACAGATGGTGATTCCATGAGGGAGCGTGTAGACTATAAAATAACTTGGCTTAAGCCTATCCGTTCAAACCGCTCTCAGCAGGTATAGGCACACTTATAGTTTTGTTGGATCGATTAATCGAAAACTAAAATATGGTTAGTCCCGTCGCTGTGATAACAGTTCTCCTAATCGTTCCATTTGCAATTACGGAGGGCAAGGTGTACAACAAATGTGAGCTAGCGCGTAAAATGTTCAGCCTGGGAGTTCCAAAGTCAGAGCTTCCCGATTGGGTGTGCTTAGCACAATACGAGAGCAGTTTCAATACCACACAAGTACACACCAACTCGAACAAATCCAAGGACTGGGGAATTTTCCAGATCAATGACCGTTATTGGTGCAAACCGTCTGATGGCCGAAGCTCATTGAACGCTTGTAACATTGCATGCAGTTCTCTTGTGACCAATAGCATTGATGATGCAATCGGTTGTGCGCGCAGGATAAAGAGCTCTAGCAAAAACGGGTTTGGAGCTTGGTATGCTTGGTCAGCTAAATGCCAGAAAAGCAAGCCGAGCATAAGTGACTGCTTTTAGGTAAAATTGGCGGGAAAAACGATTTAATTGCCTTTTTACTGTGTTTATTTGTGATACAATATTAATGTCTTATTTACTGTATTTTTTCGTGATACAAACGATACAAAAGAAAAATACAAGTTTTGACAAAAGGTTTGTGAAAATGTTTCTTTACATACCTCGGGTAGTAAAGAAAAGATTAGGTGCAACTTAAAGCTAGAATCGTGCGTAGGTTAATATGCGTTGCTATCCATTCCCTTTCCAATACTTTACGATTCTTTACGTCAAAGTACACAAATTTGTTAAACGAAATGCTGCTTTGCGTTTTGGGGTAGGAAATTGGAAAGTATCAGCTGAAACACATTTGATTTCTGTTGAAAGATTTTCTAAATAATATTTGCTAACTAAAGGGCAGAAAAGATGCTTTTTAAAAACGAACCAAGTTGCCTTGCAATGAAAATAAAATTAGCTCTGATAATTCCATCACAAATATATCCATGGTGGTGCACACAAGTTTTTGTGCATGCTTAAAACCAACACATTATACGTTACGTTTACGTTTTTGTTGGAGGTTGCTACTATCCGATGAAGCACTCAGGCACAACTACTGGTTCAGTGGCAGACGTGACAACATATACAGGAAGGCCTAAAGCAGGTTCGGGTCCTGCGAAAACCTCTTCTGAGCCTAGTCTGGCAAGCTCATCAGAGATCTCATTTCCCGGGATACCAGTGTGACCTGGAACCCAAACCAGATTCACTGCATTTAGCCTTCCGACTAAGTTCAACGAATTCTTGAGTTCGAGCACTATCTCGGACGAGGTAACAGGGCTGAGCAACGCATTTAGAGCGGCTTGGCTGTCACTGCAAACGTATGTGCTTCTTGCCCTCCACCTGTTAGTCACAATAAAGCGCATAGCCATAAGGATAGCGAAAATTTCCGCTTGGAAGACAGACGCATAATTACCTAGGGGGTAGTGGAGTCTAATGTTCTCGCTTTCCACAAAGACTCCAGCACCAGACCCTTGTCCGGTTTTGGAGCCATTCGAGAAAATACAATTGCATTCTTTCCCTGACTCATAGTCTGGCCGAAGCCATTCCATTACCTGAGGAAAGTTGACGTGGTAGTTTTGTCGCAAATGTATTTCTGGGGTCATTGCGCAAGAGGGCATGGCCATTAGTTTACCGTAGGTCCAAGTGGAATGTATTGGATTTTTTTATCTTAATATATGGATTTGATACCGTGAGATCTGCAATGTATGACAGTCAAGGCAATGAGCATTTGTACTCTTGATCGCAAAACTTCGACGCACGCTCTGATCAGAGATAAGATCGTAAGTTCGGAGTCCACATTTCTATTTTTGTGGGTAGGTAGAATAAAAACCTCCGACAGAACTCTAGATCAAACTATGCTGGCAGTTAAGAGTGACACCGAACCGTTATGTCTTGGATATAACGTCGAGCAGTTTTTGGCGTAGGTAAATGATAAAGCTCATCATTCTGCGAACCTTTGAGAATGACATTCTGCTCAGAGATCGAGCTAAAAGTAACTCTTTCCCACCGTCGTTTTCTTGGACCAAGCAGGCAACTAAGAAGTTTAGTCCTATCTTGAGTGAAAAATAGGTGCACTGATAGGTGACTTAATAGGTACAGACGTTAAATACTCCAGTTTTACTTTTTTTATAATGTACCTGCGAAAGATTGGGCTTCGGTTTTAATGCTTAAATGAGTAGATTAAAATAAAGAGTGGCGCAATAGCTCGAGGTGAACCGGGGCCAACTTCTCAACGATGGGGTTCTCAACCATGCCCTTCTGGGGTTGTTGGTCTCCAATTGGGCACCTCCCCAGGTGGCGTATAGGGAAATGCTCACCAGATTTAGTGGGTACCGGTATGGAAAACACCCGGGGCGGACCAAAACCAGCAACTAACGAAAACCCAGGAACGTCTGTCTCAAAATAAGCGGCTTCCTGGTCGGCGTCTGTTATCCAGAGAGTCGGCCTAATATTAAACACCTCTTTCCAATATGCAAAACGGATGGACAACAATTTGATGTTTACCAGATGCATTTATGAAATACTGTGCTAGTTATATTATTGCTTTTCTCTGTAGAGGCATAACACTAGCGGGGGTAAGCTTTGGTATTTCTGTGCAGAGTTTTCATGTTACTCCGTTACTTTTCTCTTCCATCTGTCTATCTTTTCTGTCCCCAAACTCTTTCCGCTCACGAGATGCTACACATCACAAGGGTAGTCATAACCCCTTGATCGCGAGCTAATTAAATATATATAAAAAAATGGGATGAGAGCAGATAAGAAGAAGAAAGAGACACTTGTCCCCATCTGGCTCTGCGATTTATCATCAAGCCTAATATTTTACTAGGAAATTTTGACAAATACGACCTAAAATATTTTTTATACCCTACCCAGGGTAATTAAGTTTGATGTATAGTTTTTAACGCAGTAAAGTAATCACCGTAGACTCCGAAGACCTTTTCGAGATATGAGTGGGACCGACAGGAAAATTGATTGAGCCATGTGCGTCCGTCCGTCCGTATGTTAACAATTTTAAGGCTTTAAATTTTAAGTTAGTTTGCTGGAAGTCCAGTCCTTCAGGCCTAGTTTGAAAGTTAGCAGAATCCGCCCACAGACATGGCAACTTCAGGCCTTTTATACGACAATCTCTAATTTAAAAAAATACTTTTTTCAAATTTTATCTATGTTAGAATGGTGCTGGCGCACTCTGTTTTTTGGTATGTAATATTGCCTTGTAATTGTCTTTGAGGAAGTAGAAAAACATTGGCTTTTTCATTGACCATGTCCAATTTTTTAAGGGATTTTAGTTCAAAATGACTGTTTTTCAATAAATATACATCTCTGAAATTTGACTAAAAATTTTATGACAAAAGTTGTAGATATTAGCGTTTTATAACTTTTTTGCATTATAGTGTATGCCTCCGCACACGTTTGTGGGCGATATATTTTAATAACCCGCCCACTTTTTGGAGGCGTGGCGGTTTCCTTTTTTGGAAGGTTAGGGTTTTTTTTTGCAATCCGTCGCAGGCGGACTGAAATTTCTACATACGCACTGTTGCACTTTCCCACTTGTCTGAGTCCATGGTTTTCCCTGGTGTGACTTTGTTCATAAACCCTAAGAGGAATTCTTGTATTCGACAAACGCCTTAAGAAAGAGTTTTCATACCAGAAAGCTTGAAGTATATGAAGCCAATGAGACCACAGAGTCCATGCTTCTGCAACCTAAGGTAGGACTGGGATGATGAGGGTCTTATAAATTGACATACTTTAGTTGCTCGAGAGAGGGCTTTGCCACTCAATTATCTCCTTAGCCCAAACAAACAACGATAGGAAAGAGTTATCACCGTTTGATTTCGGCGCTAGTATCATTGTTTGCATTGATAGCGGAGCACAGGTAGACAGAGTCCCTAACTACCTCAAAGTTTTAGCTGTCTATGGTGATGTTGTCCGTCCAAGACGTAGGAGCTGGTGGCTCTTCTTGATGGCAGCATATACTTGGTTTTGCCCTCTCTCGTGTCAATATGCTAAACCCATATTCGGCATTTCCATCCCAATACTCACGAAGCCTTCACTGACATTACATTTTGTTCTTCCAATTATTTCATTGCCGTCTGCGTATGCAAGTATTTGCATGATTTTTTTAAAGATTGTGCCTCTGGTGTTGGCGCGGAAGTTTTGCACAATTTTATAAAGTATGATGTTAAAGAAGTCACGTGACAACGGGCTGTCACGCCTTTTCTTTTCAACAGAAAAGAAATTCTTTTTCGACACAAAAGGGATCGGTGTGGTCTGACGGAACAGTGTGAGTTTTACATCGTCATCCTGCACAGACTGACGAGTTTGGCAGGAATGGCAAAACATTGCGCTCTATCACGTCTATCTCTATCTCTATAGGAGATTTGATTATTCCATGCTCCTAACCAGTCCATCGCCAGCGGATTTAAAAAGATCGGCAGCAAGCCGTCAACTGCCTTGTTGCACATAGACTTAGACACAGCTACTTTCACTTCATCCAGGTCGGGTGGGCGGCATCGTTCATATACTTCGTCGGTAACGTCTTCGCCTCCGAATGGTTCATACTGCCTGATAGCGGGATTTGGTTAGTCCTCGCGATATACAGAAATGGTTTTTTGCAAATACCCACCCCAGCACCGACTGCGAATCAACTATGATGTTCCCTTGATGGTCCTTACAGGCTTCGGATCGAACTTTATACCCTTGGCAGGACCTTTTGGTCCTCTGGTCAAACTTTCGAACCTCATTCCTGTTGAAACATCTCTCTATCTCTTCAGCCGCATGCTTCTCGTGCTCCTCTTTTTCCTTCCGAGAAGTCGGTGCTCTTCTCTCCTCCTCTGCCCGTAGAGCTCGCGAGCAGATCGAGTTCTGCTGTGCAGAGCCCCTTTGTATGCTTCCTGTTTAGCTACATGTGCTTGCCGGCACTCATTGTCAAACCAGGGGTTTCGTTGTGGTAACTGTGTGAAACTCAGCACTTCAGAGGTGGCATCTCTGATGGCATTTCCACAATGTTGCCACTGGCTGTCAATAGTTGATGCTTGCTGTATCAGTCTTCTTAGAAGGTTTTGTGAGCCGCGGTCGGAGAAGGACCTGTTGATTTCTAGCGATTATAGCTGGCCAACGTCAAACATCCTCATATCATTTTAAGTCGATCAGCCTGAATTCGTTATCCGAGTTCGTGTTGTGCACGCTGTGCTCTACGACTGTACGACTTAAGATGCCCTCCCTTAATAGCTTGGCTTTAAGATCGCCTAGGTCAATCTTAATGTCGTATAGCTTGGTCGCACTGCTCATACCTTTTTTCCAGGAGCTCGCATCAGAACATATCTTTGGCGTCGTCATCCTTCTCCTCTGTGAGAGGGCACGTGTCGTGAGGAACTCGCTCGCGTTTTTGAAGTTCAATACTTTTCACCTAAGTTTATATATGTAACGGGTGATTTTTTAGCTGGTTCGGTTTTGGCAACACTAGTTTTGACAGCTGACATGTGCTTAGTACCTTGTGTCACTGTCAAACAGCTTCAGTTTGGTTTGCAATTTAACCATGGATCGTCTTACAAATGAACAACGCTTGCAAATTATTAAATTTTACTATCAAAATTCGTGCTCGGTTCGAAATGTTCATCGCGCGCTGCTTCCATTTTATGGTCGGCATTCTCGACATTCTGAGCAGTCTATTCGGAAGATTGTGACCTAATTTCGCACCAAATTTACTTTGTTGGACATTAAACCACCAACACGTTTACGTACTGTGCGTAGTGAAGAAAATATTGCGGCCGTATCAGCTAGTGTGACAGAAGACCGCGAAATGTCGATTCGCCGCCGTTCCCAGCAGTTAGGCCTTTGTTACAGCACTACGTGGAAAATTTTGCGGAAGGATTTGGGCGTAAAGCCTTTTAAGATACGATTTGACACCATTAGATTATTTTTTGTAAGGGTATGTCAAGGCTAATGTCTATAGGGACAAGCCCGCTTCGATTGACGCACTGGAAGCCAACATCCATGCATTCATTCGTGAGATACCGGCCGATATGTGTGAAAGAGTATGCCAAAATTGGACTCAGCGGATGGGCTACCTGAGACGCAGAAGAGGTCAACATTTGCATGAAATTATCTTTAAACATTAAATTGCAAGGTCCAAACTATCGATTTAAATAAATATTTCATTAATTTTTTCGAATTTTTTGTGTTTTTTTTAAAAAAAAAGTTCTCAACCTCTTAAAAAATCACCCGTTATAATGAAATAAATTGTGAATTATAAGGGAAATTGAATGTTCTTCTTTCCGATGCGAGACATTTTACGTAGGATGCACAGATTTCGAGTTATAAACAAAAAACTGAAAAACGTGCGAAAATTATGATGTTTTTGGTCAATATCTCTAAACGCACCAGGAAATTTTGTTAGAACAGATTCGAATTCAGCGACCCGAAAACCATTGGAAAGAAAAACGAATTCTACATGTATATTTTTTGTAACGTTGAAATACGGGTTGAATTGGCTATTATTTGGACACCAATAAAAGCTAACACTTATCAAAAAGCTAACCGAACGTATCGCTGCTTATATTAGGAAGCGGCCACAATGGCATAGCCGTACAAAAATGCCAACACTGTTTGCTCAATCGTATCATAATGATCATGATAATAAAATTCTCAATGATGCAAACGAATGATAGCTATGATTAAGCCCTAAAGGATGGTGTTCGGAAGAGAGAAAAATTATTACCTTTATAAAGAACTACTGAATAAACTGAAGTCTCTGCCAATCTGAAATGAGATATATTATGATACAGTTTAAGTAAATTATTATTAGAATATTCAGTTTACATTGTAAAAACAATGCACTAACATTGTAAATTGCAATATTTGTGTAAGCACGTGCATAAGGGGGAAGGGTAAACAGATGTGGTTGTATGTAAATAATATACGGAGGGTAAATATTAAAACAGATGACAATTCTCAAGGGGAATGTTGACTATAAAAGGGCTCGGCTTAGCCGTTGCTCTACATACCGGACTCTACAACAAAATAAATAACTAGAACACGCCTCTCTTAAAGTTTTGTCGATTTTTAAATTTTGATTTATCGAAAATCCCATAATGGTTAGTCCCATCATTGTGCTAACAGTACTCCTAGTTGTTCCGTTTGCAATTACGGAGGGAAAGGTTTACAGCAAGTGTGAACTGGCGCGAAAAATGTTCAGTCTAGGAGTTCCGAAGTCACAGCTTCCAGATTGGCAGAAATAGCAGTTGTTGAAAATAAATTTTATGCCTTATTATAGGCACTGTGGTCAAAACTTGCTTAAAAATATAATATTGCTGCTTGTCAATTAGTTTTTGAGTGTATTTTTTTGCAATTGTGTTTTAAAATAATTCAGAGATAACATGACTCATATAAGTGATTTTTAAGTGGGCCTTTCACCCTTTTCAAGCAACTACCACAAACTAAAGCGTTCCAGGTGAAGTCCCAATCAATTAGTCCAAGTCCAGCCTCATCATGTGTACCTTATCCTCGGGAAGCCATCCTCATTGTCCGTCATTCATGGCCAATGTAGTCTTTCAAATCATATCTCGCAAGTAGATCCTCAATATGGAGTTTATCACCCAAGGTCACGTTTCTCACTAACTGCCTTACTCTCTCTCTAGAAGTAAAACCGTAATCTTATTTCGAAACCTTGGGGCCGGGAACTAAGTTATCCATCTGAAGAATATACTTTACTCCAAGCCTAGCTTGTCGTTTATCCCAAATGGTAGTCCCAAATGGTCAAATGGTAGAAATGATTAAATCTAACAATTTTATTGAAAAACATTCCGACAATCCTTACTTCTCCATTTCCATTTATTTCAATGTGACTCTTACGTTAACAAGCTGATGGTCCAAAAAGGTCGTTAGTTCCATTCAAACGATCGATTGTACAAGAGCTTAATCATCTGCAATGATCCCACAATAATTTGATCCAATTTTTGTTAACCTTAGAATTGTGTCATAAGTTTAGTTTAGATTTAATTTAACTTTACTTTAATTCGACTTTAATTAAACCCCTATTTAGGTAATTTATGACCTATCGACCTACCTATGCATTTCACGTATTTTTACAACCTATACCCCAGGAATAGGCATTAAGTTTGATCCAGGGGTGGAATCGGCTACGTTGATCTGTGATTTTCACATTTTGTGACAGTGAATGTGATCAAACCAAATAATCCGTCTGCAAAAATATTGTTCCGAATCGTTGCTTTTTTTAGGCTTGTGATGTAAGAACACTGATTTTTATTCGTACGTGCAGAAAGTCAGCCTAAGGGTAGGCAAAAACACCACCTTACCAGAAATTTTTAAAACTGGTGACCAGCTGACTTTGACGGTGATTGATCGGGAGCTGTCACAAGAAAATTGTGACGATCACATTTTACGCAGACGAATTTTTGTGATTTGTGACATCACTTACCGTAGATCACCTTAGCCGATTCCACCCCAGGTTATGTTTTACCCTGCAAGGGCGGGTTTAAGAATAGCCTTTAGGTAAGGTATGCCTGACTGGAAGGAAGAAGTCTTCAGCATGTTATAAGCGATGCTGTCAGGAGTATATACTCCTGGTGGGGCCACCCTTAGCAGTGAAGTTAAACCCAGCAGCATCTGATACATATTGTGCAGCTCGTTGGTCAGGGTCTGATCCCAGAGGGTCGGCTTAACTTCAAATAACAGAAATCCAGGAGCTTCTGTCTCGGGATGAGCGGCTTCATGGTCGGCGCCTATTGTCTGGGTTAGGATCGACCGAATACACTTGGTACCGGCACAGTTTAAATCAGAGTTCAAAAAGTGATTTGTGATATTCGCGTTTTGAGAGGAACTGAGCTGTCAACTCGCCACCACCTAGTGTTGTGCAAACTGCACTTAAGCGAAAGTATGCCTTTACAGGGAGTATTCCTTTACAGAAAAGGTTACAGGATGCTGAAACTGATTACAGGGAGCGATTTGCACGGACGTTTCAGACAAATTTGAACAAATTCCAGCTGACCTTTTAAATGTTGGGAAAGAATGGCAGCTGTTTTCATCGGCAATTATTGCCTCTGCAGGGAATGTTGGTGGAGTGAAGCGGCTTGGTGTGGCTGCTGGGGGTGAGAAAAGAACTGCGTGGTTTAAGACTCCTAGAGCTCAAGAAGCCATCAGAGAGAAGAAGAGAGCCTATACTATGTGGAATCAATGTAGAAACTTTATTTCTCAGGCTCGTTACATTGAGGCGCGAAGAACTTCCAATATGGCTGTCAGAACAGCCAAAAAGCAGGCTTGGAAAAATGCTTCGGTGAGATAAGCACGATTATAGATCTGCAAACAAGATATTTTGGCAGACTGTTAAATATCGTACAAGGTGTCAAGTCCAAAGAAGGTACACTTCTTTCAAATCGGAACGACGTCTTACGCAGATGGAACGAGCACTTTTCGGAGCTGCTCAATCCCCAACAGGTACTGGAGACGGCAATCCCATTGCTGTAGAAATTAGGGCGGAGAAAAGTCCTACAGTAGATGAAGTCACTGGCGCGATTTAATCGCTAAAAGTCAATTCTGCTGGAGTTGATGAAATCCGGCCAAAAATGCGCAAGGCAATGGGTGAAGAAGGTGTTAAATGGCTAACACGTGTCATTAAGGTGGCCTGGGAAAGCGGGAGAGTGCCTAGCGATTGGCAAAAAGAAGCTATAGTGTCCATTTTTAAAAAGACCGTGAAGTATGAAGACATACGCGGAGCGGTCCGTCGGCTTTTGTTAAAGGTTATAGTCATCTATATTGCGCAGTTTGTGTAACATTCTATTTATATATTAAAATTATTTCTGGATATATTTTACAGTATGTAATATACTTTTTTGGAGTGCTGTTTACTGTTCTTATATTGGGTGATTCTATATAATCAGCACCCAACATAATAATCTATATATTATATTGGGTGATTTTTTATCGGGTTTCATTACTCTAAAAATATGTCATCCTATTTTCAGAGTAACGAAACACAAAAAGCTTTACCGTTTTCAAAATAGAGGGAAGGACATACTCTTTCTTGGCCTTTTTTAGGATTTTTATAATTTAAAACCCATAAAACAGCAATTTCGATTATTTTTAATTACCGTTAGACTTTTTGATCAATTTTACAACCACCTGTGCTAGCATTTGCCACTTTCCTCAAATTCTGCGGACATGGATTTCTGAGAAAACGGTAAAAATATGCTGTTTTTTACACACGTTTTTCATGCATTTTTGCGGTTTTTTTTCGAAAATGCGTCAAAACTGCAGTACTCAAACTGTTTTTAAAATATATGACCTGAGCACTTGGTTTACTTTGAGTTGCTTTATAACGTGTGTTCGTTACGTGTGTTCAATATTGATTTTGAGCGATAAGCCGTTCAAAAGTTTTGGCCTTCAACACTTTGAAATACGTCATGCATTTTGGACTCTGCATTTCTCAAAAACGTTTTGATATTTTCGAAAAGTTTTATTTTTTAATTAAAGCTTAGTATTTCCTAAGCCTAAATTTCGTTTTTCTAGTTCTTGCCTACTAAGCTTCTTGAAAAAAAAACACTAAAAAACATTAAGTCAATTTTCACATGAAATTTCAAACTGTAATTAAACCGTTATTTGTGCTTAGAAAAAATTGCACTCTTTGGATTCTCTGACTATTTCCGCAGTTTATACGCACACCAAATTTTGTCTTTCTACGACTTACCGTTCAGAAGTTATAAAGCGATTGGACGGACGAACGTAGCGATTCCATAAGAGGTCCTTTTTTCATTTTTGGACGGACCGCTTAAAAGGGGACAAGAAAGATTGCTCTAATAATAGAGGTATATATGTCTTAAGTCTTCCGGGAAAAGTATTCGCGAAGGTGTTTTTGTTGCGGAAAGAGTAATGCGGGAAGAGTAATGCAGAGGCACAACCGACCAGCTTTTTACTCCTGAAGGTTATTCTTGAGAAGGACTGGTCTACGCGTGTTTTGTATAGATTTGGAAAAGGCTTATGACCGGGGTCCTCGGGATAAACTCTAAAGATTTTTACAGGACTATGCACTGAGTGGGCGTCAGCGAAAATGATGATGATGATTTCCCATGGTCGATCAATGGGGTGAAACTGAATTTCATATAAGTATTAAGATCATTTGTGGTATTTACCTCAGTGTTTTTGATCGATGTATCTTTCGTTCAACGATCTTGGCAACCTGTATACCCACCAAGTCACCAACCTACTTTGTGTTCAATCCTACAACGGCGGAAATTTAGACTTTCCTATACCGCAAGTGTCGAATCAGTTTTTTTGTACATTGAGTTTTATCTGAGGCTTATCGCTCCCATAAGACCGAATGTCATCCAAACTGTCGAGAATCGTTGTTTTCTCTGCGCTGTATTTGTGGGGACAAACCTACCCTTCCCCCGCCTATGTGTACTTTGGTTGGGTTTCTTAACTTAACAACCCGTTTACATCCTTTCGTACACCTGTTGTTAGCTGGAAACACTGATAACAACAGGTGTTTCCAGCTAACTGTCTCTCAAAGAAACTGTTCGTGAAGTGATTATGGTTTTGATGTTAGCAACAGCAAATCCTCTACGATGCTTGCGCTTATTACTTGAGTACATCAGCCCTGCAGTGACAGTTATAAAAAATGCGTATTCCTTACATCCCAAAAACTCACTGGCTCAAGAAAAACCTGGAGGCTAGCCCTAGCCATTCAGCTCAAGGATTATATAAACATCTACAGGTCGATGCTTGAGAGTCTTGTGTTTAACTATGTGCCTACAGCCAGATACACTATTTAGTAAGGTAAAGTGCATATTTCTGTTCTAAAAAGAGTTCGGACTTATTTGTTTACGTTTTTTATAAAGTGTTCAAAGCTTTTATAAAGCTTTGAATTTCCGTATCGGTGAATATGTGTGAGAAGATGCAACAGCAGTTATTTACCTTACGCGATCAGCTGATGCATACAAAAGCCAAAACGAAATCGCACGGAGCTGATGAATTGAAGAATTTACTCACATCCTTAGCAATTGTCAGAGTATGTGTAAATTAGTCAATTTCAGCTTGTAGGCAAAGCTTTTACATGGCCGAAGCTGAATGTGTACCTAGTGTCCTCTTTAGTCATGCATATGCGTCTGGTCTATTTCCACTGTTGGAAAGTGAAGTGAGTGAAAAACATCTAGGGGAGACACCAATTTGACAAGACAATTTTCAGTCATTTTCTAGTAATCTTGCAACCCTGGAAATCGGTAAATCATGAAGATGACCTGTGGAGACGTGCCCCTAGTTATTCAGTAATTTATGTCCATGAGCAATCAAGGTTGAGAGAATCGTGCCTTACGTCCCTTCGAGCTTGCCTGCTTAATGAATTTCCTTATGCCGCATTTGGAGTTGAACCCACGACGTCCTACGCGTGTACATGCACACTTTCATGTAAAGATTCTTGAGGTTTTAAGGTAAAATGCCCTTTTACCTTGCAAAGAGTTCGAGGCGTTTAAATTTAATCTATAATGCTAACATTTTGATCTTGATCACACAAAGGAGATTGTTTTGCGCAGAAACGAAAATCGTTAAATTCGGTACTAAAAATGTGAAAGTCTCCAATTAATCGAATACTCTTGTATGCTAATAGAGTAATCTAGTTACCAACCCGTTTCAACGTGAGTTAGACTTCAAGGCCTTAATATCCATCATTTGAACCTGCCAGCCATCAGAAATCGTTTGTGTCATTGTGGTCAGTCAACGAACTAAAAACTCACTTAAGTTTTTTTTTATTACTGATGACCACCAGATTACAGACAACAACCAATTAATAAATTTTTTTTATGCCGCCCGTCGATCCAGTATTATCAATATGTAAATTGTCTTGAACCTTTCTCTTATGGTCTGCCCCAGTCACATGTCACAGTGTGGTTTAGGGGTATGTGAAGCCGAAATAGGCATTTGAGCCCTAATGTATTATAGACGCGTGCCGAATATAATTTAGTACCAGAAGTTCATCAGAAAAACCAATGAAGTTCCTATTGACTCTCATTTAAATCATGGCTAAGGCAGATGAGCTCCAATAAAAAAAATACTGGTCAACAATGCTTCAAATCGAAGTATAAAACGATCAACTTGATAGTCTTGACCGCACAGAAGGTTCTCAGTCACCGTCGAGTCAAATAAATATGGGAACATTAAGTCCAACCCGGGGAGTGGTTGTCATTCTGTGGATTGCAGCTCTTTCACCAGCTTTTGGAAAGATTCTAGACAAGTGCTCTCTAGCACGAACTCTTTACCGATATGGAGTTCCCTATAGAGAGCTTCCAGACTGGGTTTGCTTAACCCAGCACGAGAGTGCGTACAACACGAGGGCTCTTAATACAGCGAATTATGATAAATCGGCTGATTGGGGACTGTTCCAGATCAACGATCGTTACTGGTGTAAGCCAAGTGATGGACGTCGCTCCGCAAACATCTGCCGGCTACCGTGTAAGGCACTGGTGAGCAATGACATCAGGTACTCGATTTATTGTGCTAAAGTCATCATGAAGGAACAAGGACTGAGTGCATGGGTTGCATGGAACCAACACTGCCAAGGTGCTAAGCCCTCGGTCGGAGAGTGTTTTATCGGATGAAACCATTTTGTTTTTTTGTAATAATAAGTGTGATTAAAATTGAACTCGTTTGAAAAAAGTTTTGTTTGATTGAAACAAGTGGCAAAGTGCAACAGTACGTGTGTAAAAAACTTCAGTCCATCTGCGACGGTTTGCAAAATACCATACCCTGCCTAAAAAAAATGCCACCCCTTCAGAAAATAAAATGCTAATTTCAAAACTCCTAAAAAAGGGGCGTGGTCGATGTAGAGGCAAACTTTTTCTGATGTCTTAATCACCAATTTATAAAAATGGTGATCTGAAATAAGTATTTTTTAGCGGTCCGTCAAAAAAAGCAACCTCTTATGGTTACGCTACGTTGTCCGCCCGTCCGTCCAATCATATTATAACTTCTACGAACGGTAAGTCGTAGAAAGACAAAGACTTAAATGCATAAATTAAATTTTTTTAAAATATTGAAAAGTTTTTGAGAAGCAAGAATTGAAAATGGGTGACGTTTTTCAAAGTGTTTGAGGCCACAACTTTTGAACCGCCTAATGCACAAAGATAATATTGGCCACACGTATAAAGCAACACAAAATAATATTTTTCAGAAAAAAAGTTTTAATACTGGCGTTTTTACGCATTTTCAAAAAAATATCGCAAAAATTAACAACCGTGTGAAAAACCCCCCCTTTTTCACCTCTCCTGTTTGGACAAATCATATGAAAAAAATCACACGTATCAGAAATTTTCCAAAATTTTGAGGAAAATCATAGAGCACTTTATGCATACAAAAGAAAGCAAGCTGCGTTGGAAATTTTTTAAATTGCCGTTTTTAACCTTACTTTTTCGAAGCCTATTCAAAAAATCGAAATAAAAAAGGAGCTTGTTTTACCGGTTTCGCAAAAACTGTTGTCCATAGAATTTGAAAAAAAGCATGCAATGTTAGCGCAGGTAGTTGGGCTATTAGAAAAAAATCTAACGGGAACTGAATTCTAAATAGTTTTTTTATGGATTTTAGATTTAAAAAATTATAAAAAAAACGTCAAAATAAGGTATGTCGCCCCCTCTAGTTCCTAGACAGCATAAAGTATGAGTATGAAATAAATAACGGGCATAGTCCATGTTCTAAGATTTCATGTACCTAAAGCTAAATCAAACTTCGAATATTCAAAAACTTTAAAGATTTGACTCAAAATCCTAAAAATATTTTCGAAAACGATTTTTTCAAGGTTGCTAGTCTGGTAATTGTAATGTAATGACGATCTTGTTTACATTTGGCTGGAGGATAGAGCGTTTACAACGCAGGTTTATTGCATTAACAAAGTTTTAAAATTTCCGTTTCTAACCTCAAGTTTTTACACCTATTTAAGCAAACGAAAGTACTATTCTTTTCTAATTACTCTTCTAACTATTCTATGAAGCAATAGAAAACAACGTATTTTACAGTTTTCTCAGAAATCCATGTCCTCAGAATTTATGAAAAGTGGCCAATAGAACGTAGCTGGATGCAAAATTGAAATATAATCCTAACGGTAATCACCTAACGGTGAAAAAAATGTAAATTGCTGTTTTATGGATTTTAAATTTTAAAAATGGTAAAAAAGGCCGATAAACCAATCCTCTATTTTCGAAAATGTGTCGGTAAGAGGCAAAAATTTGAAATAAATACAGAACTGCCTACTTAGACTGAAGAAGTTTTAAAATAGTTAACGGCTTTCTAGACGTGCATGAAAACGCTTCAATTCACTGACTTAAATGATGCTGCTTGTAGATATATATTTCTATCGTAACTTCTGGGCTTTTTTATTTTACATAAACAAATTTGACGCAGGTACAAGAGTTTTATAGGAGCTCTTAACTTTTCTATTTCTAGGAAAAAAATTAAGAAAAATATATAGAAAAAATTTTATGTCACCCTGTTTTTAAGTGACAAAACAAAAAAATCACTAAATATTAGTTTAAAACAGAATGCAAAATATTCCCAGAAATAATAATAAACAAATAGAGTTTTACACAAACTGCGCAATAAATATTAGCTTAACCTACAACAAAAGCCGACGGACCGCTCCGCGTATGTCTTCATACTTTACGGTCTTTCTTTATTTTTGTATAATTTCACATTTATTTGTTGAATACCCGTCATCTTAAGTCAAAACTTCTTAAAAAAGGGGCGTGGTCGATGTAAGAGCAAACTTTTTCTGATATGTCTTAATTACCAATTAATGAAAATCAGTGTGAACCATTGTAACATAGCTAAAGTGTGAAATAAGTATTTGTTTTAAATTACATACGGTCGCACATACAGACCCTTAGTGGGCGTGCAAGTGGGTAGAAGCAACTAATTTTCAACTCCTTCTAGACTCTAAATAAAGTTATAAGGCCTGAAATTTGTTTATATACGGACGAATTTTCTGAGAGATAGAAGAAAATGTGGGGTGCCGTGGCGTAGTGGTTAGTGTGTGTGCTTACTACGCCGGAGGTCTGGGTTCGAATCCTGCCATCGTCACCTGAAAAAAAAAGGCTTGTTCTTTTTCACGGTCCCCACCTCCGCGAGGGTTTGACAAGCCCTCCGAGAGTATCAATTGTCTTGAAAAACTTCTCAAAAGTGCCGTTCGGATTCGGCAAAAAATTATAGGCCCCCTTGTATGTGAAGAAATCAACACACACAGCATACATTGTTGAGAAGTTGGCCCTGGTTCACCTCGAGCTGTTGCGCCACTCTATTTATTTTTTAGAAGAAAATATGGAGACTTTGCAGATGTCCGGGCAATGTCGTTTAGTAAATCTGCGTCAATCGCAGTTGTAGAACCAATACTACAATCAATCGATCATACAACAGAGTCGTCGTACAATCAGCAAAACTTCGAAATCGTATTCTAGATTCTCAGAGCATGATGGAAGCTAGATGTCATATCATAAGCAATATTCACATGCGCTCCTGGCCTGACAGAGACGACCACTGGCAACGGGTGACTTTATTATGGGCCCACGAACGGTTCATTGCGGCGGCGATCACCAGATGACAATGACACAACACTCGCAGTAAAAGCAAAAGAAAAAGTAATGTCTTTCAGGGCAACTCAATCTTGTACCACTTGTTCTTGTCAACACTGAATTTGAATAATGCAATTCCATCAAATTCCATAATGCATAAGTCCATCAAAAACATTTGGTGTAAAACCTTCGACCTGTCTACAATGGATACGACCATGGTTTTGGTATTGAGTGTCCAAATAGGTAGGTAGGTAGGTAAGTAAGTGGCTTTTAGGTGCACTGAGGCCAAAGTACTGCTGTACTGCCACGTGGGTATGTAACAAAGGCAGGGTATTGGCGTGAATTTTATGAAAGAAAGAACTGTCAGCGAATTCTAGTATCTTTTTGACCGGTAGCCTATATGTAGCCTGTTATGGATTTCCTGGGAGGTGCGAGTGCCGGGCAGATATACAGAGAAGGGGTTTAATACTTTTCTCCTCTTTATTATCTAGGCAGCAAAAGTCAGAAGTCGTTTGTGAAAACACCTTGACTTTTTGCGTGAAGACCTAATAAGCAGTGTCCGGTAATAATTCCCACTGTATAGTGCTTATTTTGGATCTCTTTAAGGAGATCAGGTTTGACATGTGGTGCCTGTCGTCACTTCAGTTTTTTGTTAACTGTGATCTTTGATCTGTAATTTGAAGGTAGCCAGGTGGAGTACCTTTATTGCAGTAGACTTCATAGTCTGGCAGTCTAGTAGCGTTTATAGCGAGTTTGTCAGCCTCACAGTTTCCCATAATGTCTCTATGGCCTGGCACCCAGCACAGGCGGATGTTCGTATATTTCGTCAAGAGATACGCGACAGTTGATAACTAAATTAGAGTTTTTGGAGAAGGATGTCAGGGATTTAATTGTGGCCTGGCTATCCGTGAAGATACAGATATCGCAAGCGGTATCACGTTCCACTTTAACCAGGACAGACCTTCGCTAATCACCATTATTTCTGCTAAGAAGACACTGCTTGCTTAGGTAGTCGAAGAGATTTATTTAAATCGAAACACTCAGAGATTACAGCACTTCCACACCATGTGCATTTTTCGTCTTGGATTCGTCTGTGTAAAAGTGTATGGCGTTACCATAGGGTATATTCCCACCGTACCACAAGCCTCTTTTCGAAATCAGGGCTTCGAAGTATTGCTCTGGGAAGTATGAAGGTGTAGTATAATCCAGGTACGTGGAGGTGAGATGCTGCTCGTTTAGAATGTTGGCATGTCCATAGGTGCAATCATACCATTGGGCACATGTCCTAAGTCGAATTGCGCAGTTGGTAGCTATTTGCATACCAAAGATATCTATTATATAATTATTATAATTATAATTCCGTTAAAACCTAAAATTATTTCGGAAAAAACAGTTTTTTCGTAAAAACGCCCCCTAAAAGTGGGCAGAGCTCAAAACCTTGTATGAACCAAACTTAGCAAATAGTAATATCTTTAATATTTCATTTTTTTTTTCGATTTGGAGTAAACTTTCAGAGAAATCGTTTTTTTTAGATCGTGGTTGTTGGTGGATTTAACCAATTTTCACACTTTGTCTGTACAAAACAAGAACCAAAATACACTTCAAGCTTGAGCGTCCTAGCTCAATTTTAAAGACCTGACCTAAAAATTAGAGCTCAAAACCATGTAAGTAATAAATTTATTAATTGGTTATATCTTCAATATTTTTGGCATATGATTTCTTTTTTATATAGAATAAATTTTCCGAGAAATCAGGTTTTTAGAGATCTAACATGTTGAAAGTGGACATGGTCGTGTAAAATGCGAATTAGAGGTTGTCTCACGCATTGAATTCATTTGAAGGCGTGGCTGTGAGTTGATTTGAAAAGAGTTGATGCAAGTACTGATCCTTGTGGTGGCTTGTTGGTGAGCTTCTTTTACTACTTTTATTATTATTGAAACTTGGTAGATTCGGTTAGACAGCATTTTTTTTGACAAGCTCAGCTATTTTTTTTACAGAGTATAATCTTCAGGATTCTCGATACCTGCAAACCGAGTCAGTAATATGCTGTTGTCAAATCAATGAACGCCAAGGATGATTTGAGCATTTTTTTCATATTCTGCTTTAATGAGTGGGCGACGGGATGGTAACCTTCAGGCTTGTCAGCTGGTTTTCCAGTCTTGAAACAGATTGTTGACAACCGAGCGTTGATTTTTGTGTTTTTGAAGTAGTGCGGCGGTTCTCCCGTCTCTATTACCATCGTGAAGAGCGATACCACCAGCCAATACCACTAGCGGGTATTAAAGTCCAGCATTCTTCAAAAATTCTGAGTAGATGTTGTCGAGACCCGCTGTATTACCCGTTCTTATAGAAGACGAAGCTGGCGGCCTTGATTACACTGATGTCTCGCATCAGAAACTCAAGCTCCCGCTTGACCTTTATATGGTGTATCGCATATCGGACCGTTCTCGAGTCATTTTTAGGATGAAGTTGGTAATATCATATGTGGTGAGAGTTGGTTTTAAGCGGTATACATCCATCCAAAAATGAAAAAAATAACCTCCTACGGTATCACTCCGTTGCCCGTCCGCACCTGTCACTTTTGAACGGTTAGTCCTAGAAAGATGAAATTTGGTGATCTTTTACATACAGTCCATGACGAAAATGAGAACGCATAGGTCAATTTCTTTTTTATGCACACAGCGGTTTAGTTACAGTTTGAATTTTGATAGTAAAAACTAGTGTTGGGCACTTGTCTTAAAAGTCTTTACAGCTATAAAGTACCTAAGTAAATTCATAATAAATTTATACAATATATTGAAAAGTTTTAGAGAACTTGGAATGGAAAATATGTGCCCGTTTGAAACGTGTTTAAGGTCATCAACTGGTCAAAAACCTGTGAGTAAGTGCTACAGTGTGCACGCGGTAGTTACAGTCCCTAAAACAAATCGTTGAATACCCCATTCTATCCCACATTGTAAAATGTTGAAGTTATTGTTATTTTTTGACATTTAATAGCCCTAATTACAAGCTATCGATTATAACACAGATATTTCCAAGTTACGCTTAAATGCTCGTAAAAATGCAATTTTTTGTTCCAAATTCCCTATTTTTGAAAAATTGACCCCCAAAGGGGGCGTGACTAAAAACTTTGTTCAAACGAAATTCGCAATAATGTCTCGTTTACCTTACCAGCTAATTTTTTTTTATTCTTTCCAATATTAGGCTTGAGGCCAGTCGAAATAACGTTTTTTTTTTGGAAAATTTTTGGTTGTTCTTCAATACTGCCTCCAAATGTGGGCGTGGCCCAAGGTCTTGCATGGACGAAATGTAGAACAAGGTGTTTTATACATAATATATTAAGTAAAATGTTTTCAATTTTAAACTAAAATATTGAATAAAATGCATTTAGAAATTACCTTTTAAATCGATGCCTGGTTTTTTTTCACGGCCCCACCTCCGAGAGGGTCTGATAAGCCCTCCGAGAGTATAATTTGTCTTGAAAAACTTCTCAAAGTGCCGTTCGGATTCGGCAAGAAATTGTAGGTCCCTTTGTATGTAAAGAAATTAACACACCAGCATACATTGTTGAGAAGTTGGCCCTGGTTCACCTCGAGCTGTTGCGCCACTCTATTTATTTTTTAAATCGTTGCCACGCCCATAAGGGTAGGCATAGCAATTAAATTTTTATTTTGTGTATCTTACAATAAACAGGATATACATAATAACTACCAAATTTCAGTCTTTTAAGGCGTCTTCCTGCTTTGACAGCTCTGGAGGTATTTGCGCAGTGGAACCGATTGTGGCCGGTTTGTTGGCGGATTTAAAAATATTTTACACTTTTACGGCTTCGGATAACAATGAGCTTATGTAGCGAATTTCAGATTCGTAGCTTAAAATGTAAGGCAGAAAAACGGACGGACGGACGGGCAGGACTTGGCTTATTCGATTCAGAATTCGGTCTCGATCATTTCCTTAAAGTCTTGAGCGTTATTCACCGTGTAACAAACTATGCTCCAATCTTAATATACCTTCTTTCCTATGGGATGCAAAATTATAACAGTAACCTACCTTAATATCGAAAATCAAAAATTGTTTATTAATTTAAAATCTGATTTTTTTTTTCTTATTTTCTACACTACTCATATAGGTACACATAAATCTTGTGCAGATTTTCCATTCCTTTGTAATAGTGTATAAAAATATTTGTTAAATGGTTGACTTGATGGATGTAAACACACATCTTGATCTTATAGTTCGATTCTGATCAGCACAGCACTCGCACTGTTCCAATGCAATATTACGAGAGTAGGGGAATTTTATTTTAAAAAGCGGGAGCACTGATCATTGGAAAAATAACTTTTTGGTTTGATTGGGTGGCGGGTGACAGAATTATAGATGGAAGCTGAAACAGAAACATACAAAAAGCTTTGATTTCCAAAGAGCTTTTATATATTCCAAAAGCTTGTTCTAAACGAATCATATTGTAAACAATTTATCTTTTCGCATTCCTGAGTGGTTTGTCTGCCGGTACGCACACTATTATTCTCAATAAGTCCATGCTTCTCAGTTCAGTTTGTTGATATTTTTGAAATTTATTATTAAAAGAGTTTATTTAGAAATCACTCATATCGCTTTTAATTAAGATGGGTGCTTTTCCAAGCCGTTCGAAATCGACTGATTTAACTTTATGCAATGTTTATATTTTTAATAAAATCAAAAACAACGAACAAGATGTGCAACTTTTACGCGAAACATTTGAAGCACTTGAATGCAGTGTCACGGAAATTAAAAACAATTCGTATGCTAAGCTGCGAAGCATTGTCACACAAAGTGAGTAGTTAAATTGAATTAAGAGCTTGGTTTTTTTTGAGAGAGTAAGATCGTCAATCGAAGCGGGCTTGTCCCTATAGACATTAGCCTTGACATACCCCCACAAAAAATAATCTAATGGTGTAAAATCGCACGATCTAGGCGGCCAATTGAATAGCAATTCGGCAATCTTCCGAATAGACTGCTCAGAAGGTCGAGAATGCCGACCATGAAATGGAAGCAGCGCGCGATGAACATTTCGAACCGAGCACGAATTTTGATAGTAAAATTCAATAATTTGCAAGCGTTATTCATTTGTAAGACATTTGTAAGAAATTGCAAACCAAACTGAAGCTGTTTGACAGTGACACAAGGTACTAAACACACGTCAGCTGTCAAAACCAGTGTTGCCAAAACCAAACCAGCTAAAAAATCAACCATTATTTGCGCGATTGGTTTCGACCTGCCTCTCTTTCATTGTTCTTTTAGAGTGGATTGCACCATTTTTCGATATTTTTGAATATGGGTTTTTTTTAAATAACAAATGCCCTTTTCTTTCTGCTGCCAAGGAAAAAAATATTTTCCGGTTATTTCCGGCAAAGTAAACCAGATGTGAGCGACATGACGCATGCAATTGCGGTCTAGAGCCTTCTCTTCAACTTACGTTACACTTTCAACCAGAGAAGACGATGATAAGATACGTAATTGATTTTGCACTTTTATAAAACGTTGTTCTTTGGGTACCTACTTCAACTTTTCAAAACAAAGAATTGTGGTATTCCCATATAGTTAGCCTAGGGAGGGTTGCTAGACGCCAAACTCACCAGCTACCAAAGCCGACGAGGGTCCTGAGGGTCCCCTATAAAGTCAACCATAAAAAGATAAAATTAAATATAAACAAGTGTTAGTGCAAGAGTTCGTCTATTATGAACTTAAATACAGCCCTTTACTTCCCAAGCAACACCAAATCTTAAAGTTTTTTTTACCTGAATTCATTCATTGGAGGTCAATCATGTGTGTGGGCACCGCCCCCAAAAATTGGTGTGGACTGAGAAGAAAATCTTTTAAACTTATTTAGTTCATAGCTGCGAACCATATTTATAGCGCACCATATTTATACTGTAACACCAAATTTAAAATTTTTTTCGCATTGGCCACACCCCAAAAATAGGCACGAGCTGAAAATTAAAATACAAGCTAAGTTCAACTTCTTAAGAATCATGCCAAAATGCTTTGAAAGCGCAAACTTATTCTTAACAAGTGATTCTGTGACAAACTTCTATACACCGTGAAACACCAAACCTTAAAATTTTTTTGTCCCGATTTCATATATTATTTGTGTAGGCCATGCCCCCAAAAGAGTGCCTGGGCTAAAAAGTCAATTAATTGTAATTTCGTAAGAATCATGAAAAAATGAGTTAAAACCGAAATCATTTCAGAAAATCACCGTTTTTTTTTTTTCATAAAACTGCCCCCTAAAAGTGGGCGGAGCTCAACACTTTGTCCAAAGCAAACTTAGCAAATATTAATATCTACAATATTTGTTTTAAAATTTGTTTCGATTTGGATTGAGCTTTCCGAGAAATCGGGTTTTTAAAGATCTAACATGTTAAAAGTGGGCATGGTTGATATTTGCCTTCGTAAAGGTTTTGGGCCATTATTGCTCTATACCAAAATTTAAGTTCCTACGGCTTGTCTAACCTGACAAAAAAGGCATTTTATAAAATTTCAAATAGAGGTTGTCTTACATTGAAGCCAGTAGTGGGCGTGGCCATTGAAGGATTTAACCTATTTTCACACTTTGTTTGTACCAACTGAGAACCAAGATACACTACAAGTTTGAGCATCCTACCTCGAGTTTAATGACGTAAAACCTTCACACATACAGACAGACGGACGGACGGACATGGCTTAATCGATTCAGCTGTCGGTCTCAATCATATCTCTTAAAGGTCTTAGGGGTGATTATTTCACTGTGTTACAAACTATGCATTCAAATTAATATACCCTGGGTCCGGTATAATTTAACTTAGTTCGCTAGTTAAAGTATTCTGAGCTTCAAAAAGAAATGTAACTCAGCAGGAGATCGTGCTGAACTTTACACGATTCGCCACCCGTTTTAATGGACGACTACTACTACTACTACTACTACCACCACCACTACTACTACTACTACTACTACTACCAGCACCACTACTACTACTACTACTACCACCACCACTACTACTACTATTACTACTACTACTCAAAGAAAAATTGTGCTTTAAGTGAAAGCTGGTTTCTGAACAATTTTTAAACTTGATCTGACATCTTGAAATATTTTTGATACCGCCCATTTTTTGAAAGCGGGCGGATCAACCCCCGAAATCCCTTCTTGTTTCGCTCGCCCCTGCAACGGCTACCCTAACTTTGACAAGACAAGTATATTTTTGAATTCACTTGCTGAAAACATGCTTCATAATACTTACGTATAAACTTCAAATTTCAAAAATCAGAGTTAATAAATAAATAAAGCTCAAAACAGATGTGCAGAAATTTTCGTGCAGCAAAAATAAATTACACAGGCTCTTATGGGGCAGGCGAACCCAACTACTGCAGGGGTTGCAGTGACTGCACGGTGTCTCTATTTCTAAATTTGGTACCTACTTTCATTGCAGCCACAATGAAAATAAAAATATTTTTAAATATAAAATATCTGGCATCACTGATACCGTCAAATCTGAAAGTTTTAACTGACAATAAATTCAATACAGAACAAGTGCGTTTTCCCGCCTTAGTTTTATTGGTCAGTTTTTGTTAACTTTTTCACCCAGTTGACAAGTATATCAAAAGCGTTTGACAAACTTGTATAAAACTTGGCATCGTTAATGTCAAAAAAGGTGCACATCTTTTCTAGAGGCAGTGCTGCTAGCAGTGAAACATGCAGACCCGCTGCTCATCTGTTTTGAGCTTTAGTATCTCACCTATAAAAAAATATTGTAGGGGACCAATTTTTTAATTATGCAATATAGCGTGATATTGAAATGTAGAACTCAAGTGAAAACATCTCGAGAAAATAAATTAAGTCTTCACAGTTACATATAGGTATAAAGGGTGTTTCAGTTAAGGTGTGACAAAAAGCTAGGTCGTTTAGGTTGGGACGAGACAAGAAAAAATTGCATTTCTCAAAAAGTAAAAGACATAAAGAGGTTATCAAACTCCATGCTTTCTGTTTTTAATAACCTCTTTATAGGAGCATTAAATTTTGAAAAAAAAATTATTTAAAATAACATAAAGATTAAAAAAAAAAAATTATTTTCTAATTATTATTATTTATTATAATATAATTATTATTTTCTACTATTAAAATTACTGTAAAAATTTTATTTTTAATTTTTTTATTCAAAATTTTGAGTTTAAAAATTAATTTTTCAAAAATTGTACACTAAAAAAGCTTTTTTTAAAACAAAATAAGAGAACAGATTTCTATCTTTACAAAGATGTGTATCTTGAAAATGGCAGTGTTACATTGTTTTTTAATATTTTTTGCCGTCTTAAGTCATATTTCAAGAAAATCGCCCTTCCCGGCTAAGCGAGAGGAATAGACCCCACCCCTCTCATACAATTTTTTTGTTGTTTCGACCCAACCACTTTTTGTCACACCTTAACTGAAACACCCTGTGTATTAAACGTGCGTACCTTGATATCCACTAGACTGACTTCTCTTCAGATCGACACACGATCCCTTATTCCACTTTCACCAAAATGATTCATTCGTCAATACTCCAAAGTGTTCCACACTCTTAGAAATAAGTAAATCGGGGATGGCCCCTGTTCTGAATTAACCGTGGGACCACAATGCCCGTAGCGGTGGTATGTAGCTGTGGCGGTAGTAAGAGTTGGCCAACTTTTAACTTTCGTAGCGCTACACGGTTGACAGCGCTTCACGGTGGACAGTTCAATACAAGTTAAGTAAACAATAGAGGAAAAGGACGTCGAAAAGTTTATTGAGATTGTTAGTTTTAAGGAAATTTTATGGAATTTGTGTCATCCGTTGTACAAAAATATTAAATCTAGTTCAAATTAACTCAGAGTATCGGCCATTGTTTATAAACGAGGTTTTTGTTCGACATAGCCGCGCTACACCATTGTGTTCAATTTTTTTCCGTACTACGCCACATGGCTCCGCGGCTGTACTACGTACTACTGCTACATACCACCGCTACGGGCATTGTGGTCCCTCATTTATTCTCAATCTTCATAGGTTAGCATTCGATATCACAAGCAAAAAGCTTTGACTTCCAGTAAGCTTTTTTCTCGTAATATTTTTGCAGTCAGCGGGTGTATTTCGATTTGATCGGACGACCAAATTTTCTTAAAGAGCCTCTGTGTAAGAAAATAGAAAAATAAATGGGTTGGGCTGTGCACAACGTGTACATTTTCAATAAGATCCAAAACAACGGTAAAGATGTGAACCTCTTAATCCAGACATTCGAATCGTTGGGATGCAGTGTTGCCGCAGTAGTTACGAATAGAACATTAAGCGAGCTGAAAAGTGTTGTCAGGGGAAGTAAGTATGCTGTTCGTATTATAGCTACTCTGTTATTACAGTACTTCTTGTTAAATTTCATATGTTTTCAACTTAAAAGAGTTTGTAAACACGGTCATCTCATACAACCTTATCGCAATCAAAGTAAAACCTTATCAGATAAGGTACGTAAAAAAACTGTTGTATACTTTTTTCGTAGTGCAGTATACTGTTCTTATGTTGGGTGTTTTTTTTAAACTTTCGTAACTCTTAAATAAAGGGTAGCAAAAATTTTTTTCCTAGAAAAAAAAAACTAATAAAGTTTATTGCTTTTTTTTTCAAATCTGTTGTGTTGGTTGATGAAAATAAGTGGCCCAGAAGTTACGATATATGTACATTGTACCTAGGTACATAATTAAAGAAAAAAAATTTTGAAAAAACATAAATTTTGGGAAGGGTACCATATATGCAGAAAACCATATAAATTGGCATTTCATCTGATCTATGCAATGACGGTCGAATCATCGGCGGACTCCGCAATTGCACTGTCCGTAGGCAAATCTTTCTCAGTGGTTAAGTTACTGAGGTCTTATAATTTTATTTACTCTATCGAAAAAATTTTAATTAATATTAAAAATAATTTGACAATGCTTTTTGTTGTTGCTTTGGACCAAGCACAATTTATAACTTAAAACATCAAACAATACTTATAGTGATCTTGAATATTTGTTATTCACATTCACCCAGGGAAAAAACAACGTAAAATCAAAGGAATTTAGGTTATTCGTTAATGATTTGGGTGTAACTACGAAAAACGTTAAATCAAAGTTGAACAATGTTACTTCAAAGTTGTTTCAACGTAGGTTAGGTTAGGTTAGGTTGGAAAGGGTTGTTTGCAACTAGTGCAAGTTCACTCGGTGGCCAGATTGGCCCATTGCGATTACCCTTGTGAGGTAGACAAACATGGCTGCAAATATGTCTTACTAACTGAACCAGCCTGATCTTTTGATAAATCTGTTTAGGTCAAGAAGTGATATTCCGGCCAGGTCGTCCAGGCTATCAAAGAACCTGACTCCTAAAAAGGTAAGTCGTCGTTCTTGGAGAACTGGGCAGTGGCAGAGAAAGTATTCTATAAACTCTATTTCTTCTTCATCCCTACAGCTTCTGCAGAAGTCGTTGGCGAAGATTCCCATTCGTGTAGCCATGACACCAATGGTGCAGTGTCCCGTGACTACACCAACGAGTGTTCTTATGAAATTTCTACTGAGTCGTTGTTCTTTTTAGGTCGAGTACTGGCCATAGAGTGTGAGTTATGATATACAATCTTTAGACTGTTGCCAAAGTTCACCGGCTAGTTTGATCGTGTGTTGATCTAAAAGACTTTTGGCTGTGTTGAAAGGGAGATAAACCCGTCGGTCAGCCATCGTTATGTCCATATCAGAACCTTTCCTTGCCAGTTCGTCCGCCAATTCATTTCCGGCCACGCCAACGTGCCTAGGAACCCAGCAGAGTAAAACTGTGTGGAAGTTTATATGCTTTAATGCCATGAGGCAGTCCTTGACACACTTAGAGTATACGAGGTTGGAGTCCAGGGCTTTAAGTGCTGCTATCAACACATATGGTGATTTCCGTTGCTGGAAGATCTATAGATTCAATTGTCTGTGCAGCTCTCTTCACCGCATAAATCTCAGCTTGAAAAACACTGCAGTAGTCATTTAGTCGATATGACTGGTTGATTTGCAGTGTTTCCGAGAAGACTCCAGAACCTGTTCCATTCTCTGTTTTCGAACCATCGGTATAGATAGCTATACGTTTGATGTCAACTTTAGTCTCCATCCAGTCATGCCTACTTGGTATAATGACTTTGAATCTTTTGTCGAAGTCAAATTGAGGTTTCTTATAATCCGTACGGGCTACAGACCCATTTTGATTTAAGATGTTCAGAATGCTCGAGTGTCCTAGACATTGTGATTTCCAGAGGTTGTTCTCTCTTAGTCTGAGAGCTGACTTTGCCGCCACATTTCTTGTGAAAAGCTCCAGAGGTTGGAGGTGCAGCATTGTTTCCAGACCTGTTTGAGGCGTGGATCTTAATGCACCTGTGATACCTAAGCAAGCTAATCTTTATACCTTCTTCAGATTATCGAGGTAAGACTTCATTTTACACGCCTCCCACCATGCCAGTCCATCACGCCTCCCACCTTACCGATCCATAGGTGAGAATAGGTCTAACAACCGCTGTATAAAGCCAGTTTGTTATTTTGGGTTGAAGACCCCACTTTTTCAAGGTAAGAATTACTTCGTTTAAATGTTTGAATCAACTACTCTTCACCATCATATAGAATGCTTTTACCTTTGATACTACTATTCTCAGCCTTTGATCCTACTACGTTTCATAGTAAATTTAACATTTCTCAACTTTGAAATACCTACAAATGCAACACTTTGTTTCGCATTTGTAGGTATTTATGTTAAAAAAAATTGCCTCGGCTGAGAATTGAACCTGAGTTACAGGCATGGTAGCGGAAAGGCCCTCCACTAGGCCAAAACGTTATAATACAAACCAAGCCGAAAGCGTAATTTTAGATAAAAAAAAAGAGTTAAAAAACTTAAGAAAAAAAAATTATTTCTCGTTATATTCAAGTCTCCTCTTTTCTGTTTTCTTAATTGACCTCCAACTCTGTCAACTGGATGTTGTTATAAATGTTCTTAATGTCTGAAACAGTTGGTAGCAAATTTTTACAAATTGTTTATGCATAAATCATATAAGAAGATTATTACTTACTTGACTTGAGGCTTGAACATGCGAAGTTGCACACCTCAGGCTGTCACGCTATCCACTAGGCTATCGCTCTATATGGATAATCAACGCCAAAATTGCATATCATACGTAAAATGCCATACGTTCAACTTTGAATCTACATCGAACCGACTTTGAATGAACGTTGAAAAAACTTGGAATCAACATTGAATTGCGTGTTTCACTTTGAATCTTCTTTGCAGCACTGTAGAATCGACTACGAACCGAAGTAAAATCAACTACAGTAACGAAGTAGAGTCATCTATGTTTCAACAACGTTGATGCAACTATAAATTATCAATAAAGATTCTTCAATGTAAAAATAACTATGTTTAACGTTGAATCTAGGTCGAAACAACTTCGAAATGTAAAACAACGCTGCTTCAACGTTAAAATAAGCGCGTTCACCTTTACAACTACTATGACTTTTTCGCAACTATGAAACATATACTTAAAAATTTATTATCTTCCGTGCATCATATAGCTAAAAAAAAGCACTTACCTGAAATAACAGTCTTACATATATGTAATTGTTGATCACTGAGCTTCAGTAGTTGTTTTGACAAACACCTTCATTTTGGACGATACGTACACGTTCTTGAACAGACCAGAAATGAAGACGTAAAATTATGCTCACTCAGGTTTACTCAAACAGAGAAGCTACCTATAGTTCCGAAAATCTTCATATTGACAATTTCCATTTTCAATGTGATGAATAACTAAAGCAAATTCTTCACATTGACAACTTCAATTGTCAATATAACAACCAGATTCATCAATGTGAAGATTTAAAATGCTAAATTTTTTCATTTTTGCAATTAACTGTTTCTTTTTATGACTCATTTATAAAAGTTTTCACATTGAAAACTTAAATTGTCAATATAACAACTGTAGTTGTCAATATGGACAACAAGGTTCTGCAATGTAAAGATTGAGTATACATAGCAGTCATTTCGCTCCGCAATAAACAGCTTACTTTGATGACTCATTTATGCGAGTTTTCATTTCTTGTTAACAGCCGGCGGTTGTCAATATGACAATCGATAATTTTTTCAGTGTAGTAAAATCAACTACGTTTCGGAGTAAAATCAACAGTGATCTCGCTAAGTTGATTCAACGTGAAATCAAAGTTTTTGTAGAAAATTTTACGTTGAGTTTTTTCCCTCAGTGTTGATTTACAAAATAGCAACAGTGTATTAAAGCACAACTAGGAAGCCATTTGCTATTTCAAAACTGTGTTAGTTTTTTTTTTAGTCTTAAAAGATGCAGTACATCCGTTATTTATTTGAATTGTTTGCCTTTTCCCGTTTCGGAAATAGAGGAAAGGACATACTTTTTCTTAGCCATTTTTACTATTTTTAAAACTTACAATCCATAAAAGAGCATTTTCTATTTTTTTCAATCACCGTTAGGATTTTTTTTCCAATTTTACAACCACCTGCCTTAGCATTCGCCGCATTTCTTAAGTTTTGCGGACATGAATTTTTTAGAAAACGGTAAAACATGCTGTTTTTATACTCGACCGAGGGTAAATTAACTTTAACACAGTGAAATAATCATGGTAGACCCCTAAGACCTCGTAGAGATATGATCGAGACCGACAGGTGAATCGATTAGGCCATGTCCGTCCGCCTGTATGTGTGAAGGCTTTAGGTCTTCAAAATTAAGGTAGAGAGCTGAAAATTAGTACGCGGCTTGGTTCTTCTGTTGCACAGACAAAGTGTAAAAATTGACTCAATCCGTCAAAGGCCACGCCCACTACTGGCTTTTATGTAAGATAACCTCAATTTCACATTTTATTTAAAATACCTTTTGGTCAAGTAAGACAAGGCATAGGAACTTAAATTTTTTTACTGAGCAATATTCGCCCAAGACCTTTAATAAGGCAAAAGTTGGACCGGCCACACAAACGACGATGACCACTTTTAACATGTTAGATCTTTAAACACCCGATTTCTCGAAAAGTTGACTCGAAATCGAAAAAAAAATATATGAAAAATATTAAAGATATTACCATTTGCAAAGTTTGATCTATTAAAAGTTTTGAGCTCCGCCCACTTTTAAGGAGCGTTTTTAGGAAAAAACTGGTTTTTTCTGAAACAATTTTCGGTTTTACCGTATTTTCTCATGATTCTAACGAAATTACAATTAATTGATTTTAATTTTAAGCACATGCCCGCTTTTGGAGGCCTGGCCAAAACAAGTAATATATGAATTCGGGCCAAGAAACTTTAAGATTTGGTGTTACATGGTATATAGGATCGGGTATATAAAAAAAGCCTGACTTAATTTTTATATCTGAAATACGATCGCGAAAAGGACTTTTATAAGTTGCCTGGTTATGAGCTTCACCCTAACTGCAACAATTTTAAAGTCAGAAGTTTGTCACAGACAAACTCTTGCACTTACTCACTTGTTATCTTTGGGGTTATTTGAAAGAAAAGTTGTACGTCGTCGATAAGCCAGCAACAATTCAAGAGCTAAAGGATGAGATAATTCGGCACATTAACGGCATAGGACCTCAATTATGTTTTAGCGTCATCGAGAATTTGTGTTAGATTTTTGCCTGTATCAAACTTACTATGCTCCATCACTGTTGAAATTGTTAAAAAAACGACAAGTTAGTATTTAAAAAAAAACTATATTTTGTTTGTGAATGATTTATGAATAGCTGCGAGAAAGGGTAAGTAAAACAAAAAGACTTGAATGGATACAAGAACAGGAATAGGAATAAGTTATCCATCCTCCGTGGTACAGACGTGCCGAACTTGTTAGTTGTCGATTTAAAACAGTTTTTTTTTTTTTTTTTAACAAAAAAACTTTTTGTTTAACTATTTCATTAATCACCTTTTGCTTTTCAGTTATTGAGAATGACTACAGCAACTTCAATTATCTGGTCATCATTGTGTTGGACAATACAAACAAAGAGGACTCCATATGGACCACAACGGACGGTAAAAACTTTCACATTAATGGCGATCTTCTAACAGCAATTTATGCAAACAAACATCTAATGGGAAAACTTCGATTTTCGATCATACAAAATAATAGGACTTTTACGAATGCCCCTCCAATAATACGAATCCCTTCTAGTCAGATATCATATCAAGGAAAAGACTTGAAGTACTATGCAACTTCAACAGGTAAGAAATTTACCTTTAACAGGTAAATTCATTTCATTCAAATTTATTGCAAATGGTGTGCAATTTTGTATTTTTTTCTAAGGATGTGTGTTGCAACACGACTGGAGTAAGGGTGACCCGAGTCCATTCATAAGGATTCTCTGTGAAGAAATAAGAGAAGGAATAAGGAACCCTAACCAACGACCAATAAGTAAGGTCTTGGATACCGTCTCTACCAGGATCGAAGATTTGACGAAGTATGTATAGGTATTATTTAAATACGTAAATATTTCAGTAAATAATAGCCCAACATGCATAACGCAAAGATAAATAGAAAGGGGCGGCTGTCTGTTTGCTATACTGTGGTCCATAACCAATTATTGGTTATCCAGCAACAGAATGGTGATTCTGTATCGTTCGCCTTGGACTCGTGACCGGCTCAGTAACATCGGGTTGGATCTAGAATTGGGTAATGGACAGGTGTATTCCTAAGTCCGGATGGAAAATCCGTCAAATCGAAGTCTGCAAAAGGCTCTCCACTTGTCGACCGCGAGGAATTGACTGTCTCACGTTTAACTGCCAAACGCTTTAAAGCTGACTGTTCAATCGCCTAGCTCGCCATGGCGATTTGACATCAGTGCCTAACTTATAAACTACATATTTGGACTAAAATGAGATCTCTTATGAAGCAAAATCCCTTAGAAAAGATGTCGCAAGCGAAAAGGATAATGTGAAATATAAGAAACAATTGGAATAACCATTATTATTCAGATGCCGCAACGTGAAAAGCCTTTATAGAACCAGTAAAGATATTCATTTAAAGGAGAAAGATTAGTCATGTCAGCCTCAGGCCACTCAATAGTTGTAGTTAAAAATTATTCGATTTATTTGCAAGAGTCAGAGAGGCTAAGTAAGAGGCATTAAAATCTGAGTTTTACGGCTCATCAAGTGTGTCTAGCAGCAATATACTTTCGCCCTCTTAAACACTTCTCCAGTTACCTCTCGTTTACAGTTCTTTTCTCTGTGAACAAGATCGCCCGACTCTGACGTCGCAAAAGAAGCATCTTTAACGTTTCACACAGTGCGTTGGCAGTTTCGCTGCCATAGAGTTTGCTGAATCGTTTCTGCAGATGAAGTTTGTACCCAGAGCCATACCCATAGTTTGATTCATGGTTTGTAGACCATGGTTCAAGATTTTGAGGGTATATGATCAAGACCAAATTGTAAGTCGAATGAGGCATGTCCGTCCGTCTGTCCGTGTGTCGTTACTTTTTAGGCCTTACATTTTGAGCTAGAAATTGAAACTTAATTTACAGTAAAAGTGTAAAAAAATTTGAAATCCCCCCGCTAAGTCAGCATGAAAAAACTAAGTTGTCGTAGGATGCTGAAATTTGGTGTGCGATATCCTCGCTTGAGTGCATTTTGATTGGAATTTAAAAAAAAAAAGCGTAAACCGCCCTCATATGGGCGTGGTCATATTTAATTAGCATTCAAATAAACGGCTTTCATTCGATATATTTGCTTTAAATAAAAAAAAACTGCACTATATGTTCAGATATGTGCATTAACTACCAACTAAAATGAGTAAATTTTTGCCACGCCCACTTTTGGGGGCGTTTTTTAGTTTAAATCAAATTTTTAATATGAAAATGCAATCAACACACGTGTATACCACTTCTGATTAAAAATATGAACAACAAGTTAGTTAGTGCAAGAGTTCGTCTGTGACAAACTTCTGGTAGAGTGTTCGGCTCGCGTCGAGGGGCAAAGGCAATTTTTTTTTAAAACAAATTCTGCAATGTTTTAATTTCCTTAAGTTCATTGGAGTTTCTAACATTTTAGTACCGAAAAACGGAATGCTTCACCTTTAAAGGATTCCTTCAGCTCCTGTCCACTTTTTCCAGAATACCTTAAGCTCATTGAAGTATTCCTTGGGTTCATTGCAGTATTCCTTGGGTTCATTGCAGTATTCCTTGGGTTCATTATTCAGCCTTACCTATTAGTTTACAGAAAAATGATTTGCTTTCCCTTTTCAAAGGATCTCTTCAGCTCCTGCCCACTTCCTCCAGAATTCTTTGGGCTCATTACAGTATCACTTGCGTTCATTAGAGTTCATGGCCTGGTAGTACCGAAAAATGATATGCTTCTCCTTTATAAAGGATCCCTCCAGATCCTGCCCACTTCCCCCAGAATTCTTTGGGCTCATTACAGTATAATTTGGGTTTATTGGAGTTCCTGGCCTGGTTGAACCGAAAAATTAAATGCTTCCCCTTTATAAAGGATCTCTTCAGCTCTTGCCCACTTTCTACAGAATTCTTCGGGGTCATTACAGTATTACATGGGTTCATTGGAGTTCATGGCCTGGTGGTACCAAAAAATTATATGCTTCTCCTTTATAAAGGATCCCTGCAGATCCTGCCCACTTCCTGCAGAATTCCTTGGGCTCATTGGAGTTCCTGGACTGGTGGAACCGAAAAATTATATGTTTCCCCTTTATAAGGGATCTCTCTGGCTCCTGCCCACTTCCTCCAGAAATCTTTGGGCTCATTACAGTATTAAATAGGTTCATTGGAGTTCCTGGCCTGGTAGTACCGAAAAATAATATGCTTCATCTTTATAAAGGATCCCTGCAGATCGTGCCCACTTCCTCCAGAATTCGAAAAATTATATTCTTCTACTTTATAGTACCGATAATGGAGCTTTTCTTATAGAGGTGAAGCATATAATTTTAAGTTAAAAGTAAAAATTAAAAAGGTAAAAATGAAAAGTAAAAAGTTAAAAGTAAAAACTATAAAGGTCCCCTACAATAAAGTGCTATATGCATAGGCATTTAGAGCGCTATTTGCAGGTAAAAATTATGTGACCAGGAAGCTTACTGCGAGAGTTGTCGGCTCGCGTGGGGTTGGGTTGTGCCCAGGGCAATTTTTTATTTTAATCGATGTGTGCTGCGTTGTTCCTGTCGTTCGACACGCTTCTTTACTAGTATCTTTAATATTTGTCATATAATTTTTTTTTTCGATTTGGAGTAAACTTTTCGCGAAATCGGGATTTTAAAGATCTAACATTTTAAAAGTGGGCATGGCCGATATTGGGGGCGGTCCAATTTTCGCCTTGTTAAAGGTCTATTGCCAATATTGCTTAATACCAAAATTTGAGCTCCAACGCCATGTCTAACTTGACCAAAAGCCATTTTGAAGGAAAATGTGAAATAGAGGTTATCTCCAGCCATTATTGAAGCCAGTAGTCTGCGTGGCCGTTAACGGATTGAGCCAATTTTTACAATTTGTATGTTCAACAAAAGAACCAAGCCGCATACCAAGTTTCAGTTGTCTAGCTTGATTTTGAAGACCTAAAACCTTCACACATACAGACGGACGGACGGACATGGCTTAATCGATTCACCTGCCGGTCTCGATGATATTTCTAAAAGGTCTTAGGGGCCTACGATGATTATTTCACTGTGTTACAACTTACAAACTATGCATTTAAATCAAAATACCCTCGGTCGGGTTTAAAAAAATACGATTTTATTGAAAAGGGTTTGATCCCACGCCCCTTTTTTAAGGAAGGAGATTCTTAACTGACGAATTCCAAATACAAACAATTAAAAATAGTACACACTTAAATGTTTAATTCGCACACATCCAAGATTGACGCAATTCGGAGAATTTAGAGAGCTCATGCTAGCCGAAATGTGAGAGCGTTGCCCCCTGTTAGGCCAAGAAACAGGTGGTGGGATAAGGTAAAGAACCACTTCGAGTCCCGCAAGAACCTCTTCGAGTCAAACCAAAGTCGGCATTCTGGAGTGGAGTGGAATATTTTGATTTGAAAGAGATAATATCTTAACCTGTTGTGTCCTGTAAGGTATCCTACAAAGTTTTTAAAATCATGCCTGTTTGGATTGAGGCAACTTTTGGCATTTTTGGTGAAGGTTTGTATCGCTCGTTTGCCCTGGGGTATCCACCCAATATGAGATGCATCTAGCATGCTCCCAGTTTTTTAAAGCTTTGTTTATCGTTGATTTGGGGTTGTGATAGAAAGGTTCAGTTCCCTTGAAAGGCACCTCCGAGCCTTTCGTCGGGTTTCTCATTGCCATCAATACTTTCGTGACCAGGAAGCAGGAATCCGCCACGTTTGGTTTTGTTCCTTGAGCTAAGTTTCTTTAGCTTAGGGTATTAAAGCAGTGCATGTGACTGATTTGGAGTCAATGATGTGCAAGGGGTTTTATAGCTGACTATGTGCCCGTGTATAAATGGATGTTTGTACCTTTGATACCAGAGTACAAACTCTGGTTGGCGCAATCTCGAATGTCGTGGAGTTTTGCCTGAAACACATTGGGGCCTCTTTCCATCACGATTGTGGCTTTCAGCTTCGGCCTGTAAATGCCGGCTCCCACTCCCGACCCAATTTTAGAACCATACGTATACCACTTAAGGCCGCTTTGGCTGTTTGGTGACATGGTGCTAACCCATGCTTCTCTTGTAGGAATCTCCGTAAAGAACTTTTTGTCTGTGACCGTGCAGTGCATTTCAAGTTCCGGGAGTTCAGAGAAAAATGAAAGCATGTCTGAGTGGTCGCTTAGACTCAACTCTTGAACTTGTTGTTGGATTGCCATGCTAAGTATTGCCATTTTCTGTATAAAAATGTGCAGGGGTGTAAGCCCAATTATCGCCTCTATACTAACTGCGTTTAGCTCCTGATATACTCTGGCACGCAAGACGATGTACGTTCTTAAGTTTCAGTATGGAGTTCTGTTGGGTGGCGGAGAAACAGCTGAGAAAAAAAAAATCAAAATTCATATTTTTTATCTATGCGGCTAAAATGCGATTAGAATAAGGATAACAATTTTCACGATTTTAATTATTTTCACCCAAAAGACAAAAATATATATCTACATGAATATTTTTTAGGAAATGTAGGTAATATCAAGGCAGATTCAAAGCCAACGTATCGTACAGGGATGAAGACGCAGCCAAAGCTAGTTTGTGTATCTAGCTTAAGATATTTAATAGCTTTCATGTTATACCGGCGATTATTTTCGTCATTCTGCACCCATATTACATTACAGATCCAATCTGTAATAAAAAAGCTACTGTGCTAGTAGCTTTTTTACTACACAGACTTGGTCCCACCACAGACCGATTTAATCGCCGATGTATCTTTTCGTTAGAGCATGGTAAAAACCATACCCACTACCAATCATGGGTGTACCTTCTCCTGCTAGAAGGTGGTCGTACTCTGAATTTTAATTTAGTTATGCTCACTTGAACGCCCCACTTGAAGGCTTAAGATTTCTTGCAAGCCTTCGAGTCATCTTTCTTAAAGAGAGAGGGGCATATGGAGCCGATAGCGGTCATACTTTCTGTTCCCTACCTATGTAGTAATATAGATCCACACAATAATCTATCTTTAAGGATACCTGGTGTTGGAACTTGTTCGTTGTTCTTGGTCGGCTGAGCTCCGGTTCTCTTCTTATGCGCCGTTCCTTCTATCTCTTCTGCTTCTTCCGACCTCTCTACCTGATGTCCAAAAAGCAGCTGCTGGAATTGTTTAGGTTACTAGGCTTCTTCTGATACTTCTTCGGAGGGCATGCGTTCAAGTTCTAGAGTAAGTAGCACGGCCAGAACTTCCTGGTCTTGTTTCGATCACTAAACGGTTTTTCTTATCCGCCAAAGGTTAATTGGAAAGCAAATCCCTTTCGACTTTAGCATTAAAGTCTCAGAGCAGAACTTTCACATCTTGCTTCGAACTGTTTTCGCAGGCTCTATCTAGGAGCTTATAGATTTAGTTTTTCCTCGACAGGCTGTTTAGCGGCCTCGTGTAGTACAGGGTTCATATGTAAGACAGTCGTCCGCAATGGCTTTTGTTATAACCTTGAATACTTTTTACGTCCAGACGGTGGGCTGGATATCGCCTTACATCAATCAGCACTTAGACTGGTTCGTAAGGCTTTTTTTGAAAGCTCCCAGTTTGTCTTCTTTGGTTTTTAAGGACTCATTTATTATTACCTGTCTCATATGTGCTTTTCTTCAGGAATTTCTATGTAAAATAAAATGAATGCCTACTTTATTATATAATACGTTTCTGAACTACACTTTATTAAAAATCCTTTTTAACCTACTTAATTTATATCTTTGTAATCTGTTATTCTTTTTACTTTTTATTTGTTGCAGTGAACTTCCTGGAAAGGAGACGAATTTCATAGATGCCATAGTTTTAGGAAGAGCCATAAATTGAATACAAAATAGAAGAAATTTGTACAGCTTGAAAATTGCTGACAAGGCTTATTAAAACCAAATGGAAATAAAGCTTTTTTATTTTATTTTATTGCTTTTTATGACTCAATAATGTTTTAAGGATCTTAGATGAAAATTAAAAACTAACTTAAAGTATATATACAAGAATATATTAAAACAAACTTACACTTTTTCGACTGTATGTATGAATTTCGCATGTATATATGAATCTATTATTAAAACTGTCATAATATGTATTTCGTCTTTTTCTATTCTTAAAAATACTAAAGCATGTGAGTCGAAAACCTTAAAACTAAAAATGTCAGCCGTTAGGACTTGTTTATTTCCTTCATTTCGACGGGTAGTTCATACTCGGCTTTTGGCAAGTACTGCTTATGTTTTGCAGCTGGCCTTATAAGAATATGCGCCACACACGTGACCAAGGCCACTGCAGAAAATATCTGGAAACTTCGTCGTCCTCCATAGTGCTTAAACACTTGCCCGCCGATGAGGGAACCAATGGCAAATCCTAGCCCGTCATCCATCCCCGCAACCAGACCTTGAACCGTAGCGGATGTGCCTACTGGAGCTACTGCGGAGGCGTATGCGACAATGCAGGTATAGCACAGAGCGTAGGTACAGCCCTGCATAACCATCTCGATGGGGACCAGCCACCAAGGGTTCGCGATCAGCGAGATCAAGCCAAGACGAATAGAGTATGTGAAAAAGCACAAACTCAAGCAATGCACATAACCAATTTTCTTCAGAATCTTTCCACTATACAGGAATATTGGAATTTCTCCGCAGAGGCATTCAGCAGCAACAACACAGCCCTCAATAAGTTTAATATCGCTCATGTAGCCCGTAGCTAAAGCCACTTCTTCTAAGTGCCAAAACATGAAGTAAATAATAAAAGAGTCAATTATACCCGCAATTGTCGCAAAGACCAAGAACAAGGCGATGGCGTTTTGTGACAGCAGACCCCATACATCACGAAAAATAGAGTCCGACGACGAGAAAATGGGTAGATCCAGTTTGGTCACACTAAGTAGATCGAAGCCGCTAAAAGCAAGCATGATCACCAAGGCAGGTGTGAAACTCTTGATCGTTTCCATGGTCCACAGGTCGACAGCGATGCCGGCCAAAAGGGCTGTGCATCCGAATCCGATCGTACCCCACAATCGCTGGGCACCATATTTCATTTCTTGGGCATCACCCAGGACATCGAAGCAGATCGCATCACTGATGGAGTTGGTTACGTTGAAACCGATTGTTCCGATGCACATGAGTAAAACAAAGAGCCAGAATGTTGTTGTATTGTAAAGGCAATCGGGAGTGTTGGAAAAGTCTACTGTGCAATGCATTTGCAGGGGGCTTGTCGTCGAAAAGTTAAAATCGCCATCAAGGCACAAGGTGGACGATTGATTTTGATTGGAAGAAGCAACACTCGTAGATTCGACTTCAGCGATACGCATTGCGTAGAGATGAGTTTTTGACAAGTCCATCGCTTCAGACTGACACAGGATGCGGCGAGTTACCGTGCATTGGGCTTGGTGATCAAGACTCTGCAAAATTAAAATAAAATTTATTATAAATCAAAATTATAGATTTAAGTTTGTCCTTAAAGGTAGGAAACCAAAAAACCTTATAAAAAAATCAGTACAGATAAGTAAATTTTTGCGTAAAGAAGATCTCAAACTAGACGCATCCCGAAATTGTTTACAGGCTCCAAAATGTGTAAGCTGATGACCTTGGTTTGCCATTTTTTTTATGGTCATGACTACTTTTAAAATGTGAAGGTGTATCGCCAGGGAAGTATAACACTTAGAAGAGAAGAAAATTGGTTGTCTCTCTCTGTGTAACATAAGCCTAGACGCTGGATAGAATTACCAAAGCTTCCCACCCTAACATTACGAAAAACATAAGGTTACACCCCCTTCACACATTTTAGATGAAGCCTCTTATTTATGTTACGAAGGAGAGAAGAAAAAGAGGGTAAAGCAATTGGCTGAAACTAACCTGGATAAAAAAAAACACCGACCAGAACGCCGCTCATTTTGAGGCAGCTGTTGCTTAACCTTTCTTATGTTTTTGTTACTTTAAATTATCCCGTCATCGACCTTCTATCCAAACAAAAAACTTACATTTATAAGTTAATAAGATAACCACGCCTCCAAAAAAGGGTGGGATAAAAAAATATTATCTTAAGATGCTTTATGCATTGTGGTTCCATCAATTTTGGACTGAATCCCCCTGCTTCAAACTTCAAATTAGCCTTTTAACCACGCCCACAAAAATAGGCGGAGACATAAAGGGTGGAAGAAAATGTAAAAATTCTTGTACCTATATTTTTTGTAATAAAATATTTAACTGGTTTAATGGTGGGGGTGGTCAATCAATGGTGGCTTAAAGGGAATTCCAAGGCTACACCTCACACCAAAAATTGATGTTCTAACGCTATTGAAACTAAAATTTGACTTAAGTTCTTTTTAAATGGCGATGTCACACATACATGTCTATAGTGGGCGTGTCTGTGGATGGATTCGATCAATCTTGATCAGGTCCAAGCTACCAAATTTCAGCTATCTAGCTTGAAATTTGAGGCCTTAAAGTCTGTTACAAACGGACGGACGGACCGACATGGCTTAATCAGTCCTCCTGTCGGCCTCGGTTATATCTCTTACGTTTCTAAACGAATTACGTTACTAAAGCGAATCTGGAGTTAACTCAGCGAGCTGTTTTTCAGTGCAGAGTAAACTCCGTCAACAAAGTTGTCAAAATCTTCGACTCTCGAAATTATTGACTCTCAGCTCTGACTTTACATAGAAAAACACATCAGGAAAAGAAGTTCGAGTTATTGTCATTTTTCACAGCAACGCGCAAATCAACTGATATTCCACACAGAAAAAAGATTCAAAGAAGTTCATACTGTTCTCCAGAGATGATCCGAGATTAACTCACCAATTTTGGTGAGTTAAGCCGAGATTAACCCAAGATCTTAGCTCACTGAAAAACTCATTTCTGGGGTTAATCTCAGTTTAACTCGGAAAGTCGGATGATCTCGCACTGAAAAACCGGCCCTTAGGGGTCCACGGTGATCTTAACTTACAAGTCACATCCCAAGTGCAACCACATCTGTCAGAATATAGCAAATAGCTTCTGAATAGGTATAAGATGGAGTAGCATATATAAATGTATGCTATGTATGTCTACCACAACTTTGAAAACAAATGTAAGTACCTACTTAGTTAAAAGCCTCAGCTACTGAAATTTAACTTCGTCAAATATCCTTTGACCTTTCTTAGATAAGCGGCTTACCTGACTCTCACACTGTATGAGATCGTTTTGGGTTAATGTAAAATTAAGTTGTTCATTAAGGCTTATTGAATGTATTGCTGGCTTTGGTACAAAGTAGAATCCTGCAAAGGATAATGTCATAATGAAGATCAGTGATATAAAGATGCATTTCCGAAAGTTCTGAAAAGAAATTATGTTCAACTTTGAAGATAAGCCTTCAATCCATACTCACAGCAAAGTAGTCTGCCAGAAATCCAACAACGGGCTTTGCCAGCACATACATAATTGGAAGCACTGATGTAATGTATCCCATGATTTCAGGCTGGATACCGAGTTGCTTGCCGTACACCGATATTTGGGGTAAAATCGGTCCCATGGCTGTAAAATAAAACAAGAAAAGTTAGGTTTGTATGGCGAAAGGTGAATAAGTAAGCTTAGAATTTGACTTAAACTACTGTGATGTTGCGACAAGACGTTAAAACACATGCAGGCGTTGCCGATTGCACCTATCGATTTACTTTGCGAGCACACCCGCTGGATTAACTAAACGAACACACCTAACTGTCATTTCAGTCAACTGACAGCAAACTGAAGTTCGAAGTTCGAATTTTGATATGGAATTCCCCTCTAATGTAAAAGTACCAGTGAAAAAATACAAATGGAAAATTAACAAAGGGGAAATACAAAAAGTTCTGGAAGGTATTGAATTTGTATAAATACACGGATGGCATAATCTAATCTAAAATCTAATCGTACGTGTGAAAAACGACAATAAAGTAAAAAGTGATCGAATTGGAATAAATTGTTGAATTCTAAGAAGTTGAGTTGATGTAAGTGTGATTTGAATTTAAATAAGTTTTGTTTGATAAATAAAGTGTTTTATTGTGTAAGTATTATAAAAGTAAACAGAAAACAACATTACAATAAAATTGCTACTTAAATGTCTGATATTAGAGATATTTGGGTGAGGTATCTGCAACTAGACTTTGGGGTTAGGAATTTTAGGCAGGGCAAAGCTCCTAAAATCTAGGCATGGTGACTTCGTTACATTCCTTACACATATTAAAATGACTTTAAAAATATTTAAGGATTTTAGCACCTCGGGACTAATAGTAAGTAGCTCATCACAAGCTTGAGGGTCAATTTAAAGCTAGATTAAACTCTCAAACTCTATATACCCGACCCTATTAACCGTGTAACACCAAATCTAAAAGTTTTTTGGCCCGACCTCATATACTGTATGACAATTATTTGTATTGGTCACGACCTCAAAAATGGGCGTAGGCAGCAAATTAAAATTTTAAATTCTATAGAATCATGAGAATTTCCTAAGAACACCAATGAAAGTGGGCGGAGTGCCTGAAGTGCTCACTCTGAAAAGGGAATCAATGGTCGTAAGTAAGTCTGTTGCAAAGGTTCCATTTTAACAATATATACAAATATGACCAAATATGACAAATATGATATAAATATGACCAAAGAAAGAAAAAAAATGAATCAACCTAAAACCAAAACGAGATCATATCATTGCACGTCTTATTACGTAAGGCTGATCATGATGGCACTTAGCCGAGGATCAGAAATACAACAAGAGAAGGTATATAGTTTTTTTTTATTATCAAAAGGAGAATTGCATAGAAGTTTCAACAATGCTATAAACTTGGAAGTAGCCAGAATATGATAATTGCTGATCTTTCTTAATGCCTAGCCACCTGGTAATTAAAGACTGTCAGGAAAAATGTCGACTTACTCGATAGGAATTGACTACATTATTCACACAGCATGATACAGGCGTGTAAATGTAAAAAAGAAGAAAAACTGCAATAGACCCTTAAGGCATTTAGGGATAAAGATCATGATCGGGGCAAATAACCCATGTTCGTCCATTTGTTCGTATGTCGCACATTTTTGTACCCGAGATCCGACCCAGGGGATATTAAATTTAGTGCATAGTTTGTAACAAAGCAAAATAATCACCATAGATGCCTCAGACCTTTAAGAGATATGATCGAAACCGACAGGTGAATTGAAAAAGCCATGTCCGTCCGTCCATCTGTCTGTATGTGTGAAGGTTTAAGGTCTTCAAAATCAAACTAGAGAGCTAAAACATGGGGCGCAGCTTGGTTCTTATGTTGCACAAAGTGTTAAAATTAGTTAAATCCGCAGATAGCCACGCCCTCTATGGCTTCAATGTGAAGCAACCTTTAATTCATATTTTATTTCAAAAGACCTTTGACTAAGTTAAACAAGAGATATGAACTCAAATTGTTGCATAGAAACCTTTAACACGACAAAAATTGAACCGCCCACACTATAGCCCACTATTCTGTTATTTCTCTGAAAATTCACTCTAAATCAAAAATATATTATATAACAAATATTAAGGATATTAACATTCTCTAAGTTTTACCCATCCAAAGTTTTGAGCTCCGCGCCTTATAGGGTGCGTTTTTAAGAAAAAATATTTTTTCGGCTTAAGTTTTCGTTTTTAGCACATTTCCTAACGGTTCCAACGAAATAAGTTTAAAAGGTTTTCTTCTTGCTCCGCGCCGTTTTTTGGGGGGCTTTTTTGCTGGGTAAATAGGGTCGGGTTTTCAGAAGTTCGTAACAGGCTAACTCTTGCGTTTTTACTCACTTGTTTGACCTTAATTTTTGATCTAGTATAAGATTCTAGATTTCCTAAATATCCAAAGCCATTTGGTAGGCTCTCTCAAATTCTGTCTCCAAATGTGGGCATGGCCCAAAACTTTATATAAAGAAATTACAGAACTGGATGTTTTCTACATAAAATATAACGTAAAATTTTTTTGTTTTTGAACAAAAATATTACATAAAATGCATTTGAATAATTATTTTTTATATATATGCCACGCCCAATACGAGAGGTCTACCGATGTTATTTTATTTTTTTATGACTAGGAATTGCTACGACATGCTAAATACGAAATTCCAGCTTCGTATGATGGGTTAAATTTCTTACTTTTTTGTGCAACTTTAAGTCGGTGCATCTTCCCCCCCCACAGTACCAGGCGGTAGAATGTTATTTTTATGATCTTCTCACTGAGGACAACCAATTTATTTAGGTTAGAAAGTTTTTGAAATCAATAAGTGGGAAAGTGCAACAGTGCGTATGCAAAAGGTTCAGTCCATCTACGACGAATGGCAAAATACCCAACCATACAAAAAAAAAAAAAAACTGCCACGCCTCCAAAAAGTGGGCGGGATATAAAAATATAACTGTTGAATGCTTTATACTAGGTGGTTGCATACATTTCGGCCTAAAACTCCGCCTTTTTAACTAAAAAAATCACTTTTCACAAAAGTGGGCGGAGATTTTTTGTCAAATATCATATTTATTTATTGAAAAACATTTTAAGCTAAAATCCCTTAAAAAGTGGGCGTGGCAAATGAAAAGGCTAAACATTTTGGGCTGCTTCAAAGACATTTAAAAGGCAATATTACATACCAAAAATGAATGCGCTAGCGCCATTGTAACATAGCTAAAATTTGGAAAAAGTATTTTTTTTACATTAGAGGTGGTCGGACATGCAGGGTTGTAGTGGGCGTGTCTGTGGGCGGATTCAGCTTATTTTCAAACTTGATCTGAAGGACTGTACTTCCAGCCAAACAACGAAATTTAAGCTTTCTACCTTAAAAGTTAAGGCCTTAAAGTTTTTTGCGGACGAACGGATATGGCTTAATCGATTCTCCTGTCGGTCCCATATATATCTCTAAAAGGTCTTAGGGTCTACGGTGATTATGTCACTGCGTTCCAACCATACAACAAACGTAATATACCCTGGGTCGGGTATAAAAATGTTCACCAGCTCGCCGACCAATATGGCGGTTGTGTTTAGATCGTTTAGATCGTTGTAGAAGGAATCTATTACCTACGAGATGTAAATTCAGTTTCACAGACAGAGAAGAGCGGGGTATGCAGTGAGAACAAGCATTGCCACGTTTCCATCTAAGGTTAGTTTATCCCTCCAACTGCATCCAGTTTTAACATGAGCTTGCATAATGGTGATTAGTATTGTATACCTAACGAGCCTTTTGCTTACAAGATAGATATAGTATAGTTTTAAGTTTGGTAAGTTTGCAATTAGCAATGCACAGGCCCCCAGCACACAAGTGAATGTTGAATTGCTTTGACATATTTCTAAGAGCTGATCTACAGCTTTCGAGTTTGTAGAGACTGATTCTAGGGGATTGAAGCTTGATGGACTAAAGGAAGTGTTCGTATGGGCTTTTAATCTTTCTAAGATTCAGCTTGCTAAAGGAAATTAGTGAGCCATAGGTTTGTCTGGAAGAGAGACATGTGAAAATGTTGTTCCAGCTGTTGTTTGACAATAATCTGATGGCTTCGGTGTCCACGTGAAACAAGCCTTCTTCAACCCTGTGATTTCTGCTTGAAATACACTGTAGTGACCCGGCAGTCGATTGCAGATAAATATAGGTTCCGTTTCCTTTGATTCGTCTGATGTGCATATGTTGCAGATTTGTTAAACACTTCACCCGATTCTTCTGCTGACAGATCTGGCATTGGGAAACAGGTGCCTCCAAAATTCTATTTTTGAACTTAATTTGAGAACCGATCGGGGGCTTATAGACACAATTACCCACGGCGAAAACAAACAGAAATAGCCATAAGAGAGTCAAATTCCACCTCATAGTATGTACCACCCAAAGTAATTGCAGTTTTTTGCAGATGCTGAAGAAGAAGCTAAGCAGATTGATTCAACTGCAATGCTCTGGTGTAGCTCAGATCAGGTACATTGTAATTCTTAAGAAGAAAAGCGAAAGAAAAAAATACGTTTTGATTCTACAATTCTGGCGACCTGATCTATAGAGTAAATTTAGACCAGTAGTGGCCTGATGAGAATGTATAAGATAAATCGATTACATACTGTGACAGAGGAGTATAAAACTAAATTTATAGTGACAAACTTTGTTGTAATATAGATAATGTTTATGGAGTTCATTTCAAATTGATTCAGGTTCTACAACCATGCGCTATCAGTCGCGCGACAAAAAAAAAAAAAAAACGTTTACAAACATTACATCATTAAAATAATAATTTTCCTAAAAAATTGAAATAATTTTTACATACCAGCCATAAAGAAGAAGTAATGCGCCTTGATTGGCAGAAGTTTCTTGTTAATCTTCACCATTTTCTACGAGCTCAATGTCGCTGTCGAAGTGCGAGATTTTTGTTAATAGATGCCTCGTCCAACGATAGTCCAAGTAAAGTAGATAATTTGTTAAAGATACGACTTTATGTAAATCTTAAACACCCCATGTTTTCCTGAGCCGCACTTTATTACACTGGAACTTCCACACTGAGTTTACTGAATGACCGCGACTAGACTGCAATCCGTATCATTTGAAACTGCTTGAATTGTCGATAAGACCTTTTTCCTAATCAGCAGCATGGAAGAGCCTGTAAAGAGAACCACAAAGGTGATATCAGAAGAAGTTGCCACAACTAAAGAGAACAGAGAAGGTAGGTAAATGAATAAATCTTTATTTGTTAATTGTCGTTATTATTGTGTATATTCAAGTGACAAATCAAATGTATATCTTATCGCATAGACCTTTTTTGAACGAAGGCGATTATAAGAGCAACGAACAGGCAAAAAAGATTAACCTAGATAGTTTTGCACAATAAGCCGCCACAGTACATATTTGAATTGATGTAAGTAAAATTCATAGCCTCGAGTTAATGTAGGCATTGTGGTTTTAGTTTATCATACAACACGTGTGGATTGGTTTACAACAATTATTTTTGTTGAGTTATCTCTGACTAGCTTAACGGGTGTCAGAAATTTCAAAGTAATTAAATGTTACAGATGCTAGGTAAAGTGTCAATAATACAACAAACAATGTATTAATGACAAGGTACAAACAATATTAAAATGTTTGAACCTTGGCCCAATATACATATACGAATCTACATCCTACGTTAACTGATGTGTATAGCTTCCTCATAGTAGAATAGAGTTGAATTGGCTTTATTTATATAACAAAAAACAATTCGTGTTAACAAAATATAGCCAAATGTCTTATATGACCTGATTAGGAAACTGTCGGTCAGATTGACAGATTAAAAACTACAAAATATTAATAACATGATAGTCCAAAAGGAATTATGCATTTAAAGTTCGAAAAAATTTAAAGTTAAAATGCAAAACGAAAAAAAAAATTCCTGTGCGAATACTATTTCTGTAAGCCATTGCAGCTCTAATAAAATTAAAGAGTTTCTCCAAGCCAACCACTGCAAAACAAACAATTAAAGAAATTTAAGTCGGGAAAGGTTCTTTTTTACTTGAGATACTGGAAAGGCTGTTAGATCTGCGGCTATGGAATTACCTTGAAATCCAAAAGCACCTCAGCAATGCACAACACGCCTACTACTATACTAAGGGGAAATCCGTGGAAACGGCACTGCATGAGGTGACGAGTACAATCGAGAGGTCCGTATATAACAAAGCATTCACATTGGCAACCTTTCTAGAACTAGAAGGAGCGTTCAGTAATCTAAAAACAGAAACCATTATCTAATCCCTGATGGAATATGGCATCGATTCCCACTTGACGAATTGGGTTAAGACAATGCTTAAAAGAAAAGCCATCAACTCTAATCTAGAAGACTATTTTATTAAGACAACGGTTGAAAGAGGAACCCCACAAGGATGGGGTGCTTTCACCCCTTCTATGAAACATTTCACTTAACAAAATTCTTAAACCTCTCGTAAAAAGAGGAATAAAAGTAGTCGCTTATGCAGATCACTGATCAGACTATAAAGAGATAGTCTGATCAGTGAGGTTCTACAATCAGAACCTCAGGGGGTTTAGAACGAACTGGCCGGGAAAGGTTCTGATATGGACATAACGATGGCTGACCGACGGGTTTGTCTCCCTTTCCGCACAGCGAAAAGTTTTATAGGCCAATATTTACGGTCAGACTAGCCGGTGAACGTTGGCAACAGTCAAGAACAACGACCCTTCTATCTCTCAGTTAAAACATCATAAGAACACTCGTTGGTGTAGTCGCAGGTCACTGCACCGTTGTTGTCATGGCTACACAATTGGGAATCTTTGCGAACGACTTCTGCTGAAGCTGTAGGGATGAAGAAACAATAAAGTCTATAGAATACTTTCTCTGCCACTATCCAGCTTTCCAAGAACGACGACTAACCTTTTTAGGAGTCAGTTTCTTTGATAGCCTGGACGACCTGGTAGGAACATCACTACTAGACCTAAAGATCAGGCTGGTTCAGTTAGCATATAGAGGTTTGCATTGAATGTCTTGAAACCAGTTTCAAGACATTCATATTTTTTATGGTTCACCATTCATTACAGTTATTCTTGAAAGATCAAATGAATGAATCACGTGATAGTCGATTTCTGAATAAGTACTTCACCCATTGGCAACAAAACATGTAGTTCAGTGAACTCACATAGATTGGGTACACTGCAGTGAGTGCACCGAATACATTGAGTACAGTCATTTGGGAAATGAGTGCACTCAGTTCGCAGTACTTTCTTGCGATTACTGGGATTATGATATGAAGTAATTTTATAGGACGGTGACATTAGAAAATGTGTTGATTTTCTATAAAAAAAGACCGTCAGTATGAAAGTATACACGGAGCGGTCCGTCGGCTTTTGTTAAAGCTTAAAATATTCTATATTATTCAGTTTGTGTAAAATTCTATTTGTTTACTTAAATTATTGCTTGATATTTTTTACATTTTGTTGCATACTTTTTTCATCGTTTGATGGTTACTGTTCTTGTGTTGAGTAATTTTTAAGATTCGTTACTCTTAAAACAGGGTGACAAAAATGTTGTCTCCTTTTTTATATTTAATAAAAAAACTAATAAAAGTTTTGACTTAACGTTAAATTTCAAACCCACATTAGTTTTAATCTATTACTCTTTTTCAAAAGATGGACTTTTTCTGTTATTGATTTCAAATTTTTACCTATTACAGTTTCACAGATAGAGAGGGATACACGTTTTCTTGACCTTTTATACCATTTTTAAAATTTTAAATCCACAAATCAACAACTTTGATTTTTTTCAATTGCCGTTAGCGATCAATTCAATATTCCAACCACCTGCAAGCATTGGACACTTTAATAAAATTATGGGAAAAAAGATTTCTGAGAAAATAGTATAAGCACGCCATATTTCGTTCGTTTAACTCGGATTAAAAAATAACGGTAATTTAAAAAAAAAAATTACGCAGTATACTCAACTTGTCTCGTGTCATATTTTAACCAAATTTAAAAAAGAACTTACTGTTTATTTACTAGGAACTTTAAAAAAATTGTTTCCGAAAACCTTTAAAAGCTTTTCATGCATTTTGGCGATATTTTGTCCAAAATGCGTCAAAACGGCACTATCAAAACTTTTTCAGAATAATATGGCTAAGGCACTTGATAAGCTTTGAAATGCATAAAACGTATGTTCAATACCGGCTTTGTGCACGTAGTGTTTCAAAAGTTATGGCCTCAAACACTCTGAAAACTGCATCTCTTTGCAACTTTTCATACCTCAAAAACTTTTCAATCTTCTTTTCTTCTTTCTTTTCCATTTAGACGCGAGGTTATAATCTGAAGTGATGGATCAAAACCCTCCCACTCTACTGCATTCCTAATGGTCCGCTTGTGGGGCACGCCGATTTGACCTCAGAATATACCGGCAGGCCACCCGGTTTTGGATATCTTCATCACTGAGGCCAAATAAATGCTGTTGTTGTTGCATTTGTGCCATCCATTAATGTTTAGGCTTTCCTCTCCTACGCGATTGCGGTGGAATGATCCAAGACGCAAGCTTTGTTGTTTATGTTCTTCGCAGCAAAGCTTTTCAAAATACATAAATACCTACTATAAAACATTTTATCTATTTAAAAAAAAAACTTCAAACGGTTATTTAACCGTTTGTGAGTATTCATTCCATTTTCATATCCTTGTATATTTTTGTATCCTTGTTCCACCTTTGCACGGATCGCTAATTAAAAGCAGAGTTTCAAATTTGGTTATTATTATTTTTTTCTTTTTTTATCACAATTATAGTGATATGGGTGCACTAATCGAAATGAGTCCATTCATTTGAAATGAGTGCACTCAGTATACTCAGTGTATTCAGCGTATTTTTAGGGAACATGTTTTGTTCAAAGCAAGAACCCACTTGCATATGTGAAACCAAACAGTGTAAACTCATTTTAGTATCAGGCGGGCAAGTAATGTACAGTAACTATTTCTTTCAATATAAGAACTTATTCGCACAGTAAATTTGCTTCTTTGATGCAATGAATAGAGTACACTGAAGTATTGTACCCGTTAAAAGAAAGCAAATGAGTACATTCATGCAGACCTCTTAGCAAGACATATGTCCAACCATGTTTGTCTACCTTACAAGGGTTATCACAATGGGTCAATCTGGCCACCGAGTGAACTTGCACTAAATGCAAAACCCCCTCCCAACCTAACCTAACCTTCTCCCAGCCATTTAAAATTTGTAATAATTCCGCAGCTTCGAGCTTGCTTCTTCCAAAGAAGTCCCGCCGATTTTTTTGAATAACTGGACATGAACAGAGAAAGTGGCCAATATTTTCTATTTTCTGAGAATTTCAGATATCGTATAAGAATGGCAAGTCGGGCCTATGGGGAACGAAATGCAGGTCAAGTAATACATATCTGGCTCGCAAAATTGTAGGGACCATGCTAATGTTCGTAGAATTGATGTCGTTGAAGTAGCTAGATCTACCTTAATCGAACTGCAGGTACCTAAATACTCTATTGCGATGCCTTTGCCCGGTCAATAAAAATCTGACGATATTTCTCATCCAGTTTCGAGACAAGAGAGTATAGATTCCTTTTTAAGCGCGATAAGTTGGTCCATATCCAGAACGATCAATACACCCATAGAATGAGCTAAATACACCCATAAAATGAGCACCCATAGAATGAGACCAGCCCTTACAGAGGTATGGTTGGCATGATCAGGAATTTTACAATTCTATTGACCAAAACTCTTTTTCAAAACGAAGCGAAGCAATTTTTAACATCCTCATATTCCCTGTATAATAGATTTTGCAACTGCTTGAAAAAATATAAATTTAGCCGAATGTGGAATAGCTGCGTTTGCTATGCATTTTTTCCAAGATACATATAACGTGGCCTTGGCTCCCCGAAGTTTGGAAGTGACGTGCTTTTTCATACACAGAATGCTTAAATTATTACTCCGAGATACTTAAATTCTTTAACGACTTTTATATTTTGCCCCTCTCGCTTCCATTTCTCATTACTTGCATATCGCCCGTGTTCTTTTCTGCAGATCATGATATTTGATTTGTTAAGGTCAATTGACATGTTCCATGTATCGCAATATCTTTCAAACTTAAATATCATCTCCTGCCTAAAGTTGTCTAGGACTAGGAGACTCTGCTAACAAAACGAAGTCATCAGCGTAAACAAGTAAGTAAGTGCCAGAGTTCGTCTGTAACGAACTTCTAAATACCCGACCCTCTTTACCCATTAACACAAAATTTAAAATTTTTTACGTTTAAATTAATTACGTTGGAATCACGAAAAAATGCATTAAAAGCGAATATTAATACTGAAAAAAAAAAGTTTTTTTTTCCCAAAAACGCCCCCAAAAAGTGGGCGGAGCTCAATCCTTTACAATCCTGTATACAACAAACTTAGCAAATGGTAATATCTTTAATATTCGTCATAATTTTTTTTTTCAATTTAGAATGAACTTCCCGAGAAATCAGGTTTTCAAAGATTTCAGATGTTAAAAGTGGGTATGATCAATAGAATGGGCGGTCCAATTTTTGTCTAATTAAAGGCTTCTGGTCGATATTGTCCTCCCCCAAAATTTGAGTTCATATATTTTGTCTATCTTGACCAAAAGGCATTTTGAAATAAAATGTAAATTTGAGGTTGTCTGACATTCAAGCTTATTGTGGGCGTGGCTGTGGGTGGATCTTCTTAATTTTCATACTTTGTCGGCACAAAATGAGAACCAAGCAACGCTGCAAGTTTCAATTTAAAAGACCTCAAAACTGCATACATACGGACAGACGGACGGACGGTCAGTTCAGGTCTTACAGCTTTAAAAGCTCTGGAGGTAGTTGCACAATTGCACCGATTGTAGGCGTGTCTGTGGGCGGATTTGAAAACTTTTTACCCTTGTACTGCTTCGGACAACAATAAACTTATGCACCGAATTTCAGCATGATAGTTTAAAATTTAAGGCCTAAAAACGTGTGACATACAGACAGACGGACGGACATGGTTAATTCGATTCAGAATTCGGTCTCGATCATAAGCCCTTAAGGTCTTGGGGTTCTAGCATTATTATTTCACCGTGTTGCAAACTGTGACAAACTTAATATAACTCCTATCATATGGGATGGGGTACAAAAAAAATTTTGCCGGACTAAAATGAAAACGAAGCAACAAAAATACCCTCGTGCATGAAAACCGAGCCACCCTCATGCAATGGCCTCGACTTGGAAGCTAAGTAGAATATGTTTGGAATAATGGAAACTCCTACTGTTCCCCGATGAGTCCAAAATCAATCTTCGTGCGATAACGATGGACGCAGAAGAGGGAGAGATGCACCCAAGAGAGGAAGAGTGATTTGCACGGACTTGTGAGGAGGAAGTTGAGGTATTTGGTGATGGCAAAAAGGATAAAAAAAATCTTAAGTTCGTATCCGGGCCTCGTCTAGGCACTCTGACTGACAAACAATGTATTCAGAAGGTGCTAGCAGCACCATGTCATCCCAAACGCTTGTTTTGTGGGAGAAGGTTTCATGTTGAAGCAGAACGACGCCCGACTCGCAGCAGCTACAAGACGTTTCCTATTTAAAAATCCGTGGGAATAACTTCTGAGAAAGGTCAGGGCCAGAACTCAGCCCGTAGAAAGCCTCCAGGAACTAAAGGTAGCTTCAAATCGAAGTCACGGTATTCAGAGGGGTAGGTCGACTTTATATTTATTTTGCACCCAGTGTCGACTCCACGTTCGGCGTTTGCTGTCCAAGTTAGGGTCGGATATTTTTAACCTAGCTGTCCGAGGTATAAGCCTTTTTTCCTTTTTTCGTTTCCAGTATATATTAATGTCCTAACATTCATTATAATGGATGTAACCCATTGTAACTATAAAACTGTGTTAGAATTAGAGCCACAATTTAACTGGACTACTAGTATAAAAATAAATGGTACCTATAGGAAACAATTTTAGCGTTATCGTTTCTGGCTTTGGCCTCTGCATTGACGCTTCATTTAACCAGCATTGAACAACATTGATCCATGCACGTTATTATTACCTCAAGGCCAAATAAGCTAGGCCAATCCCCTCGTAATAAAGTTGCATCAATCAACCATGGCTGACAACGTGTCCGATGGCGAGGCGATAATTTTTTTTATTTCCCCGGTCAACTCTTGGTAAAATTAACTAAAAACTTAAATAAATTACACACATCTTGAATAAACTCTTGTTTACTTCACTTTGCACTTTGTCACCATGTTTTCTTCTTTCTTTTGTTTACATATTTAAATTTCCTTGTTAACTACGTGGGTCAATGAATCTAATTATGATGACCACAGCATTTTACACTAACAAAATTTAGCTTTCTAATCTAATGATGAGGCAGATATCGATACTTTATCTACGATTTAAATGTAATTTTTCGAAAACAGAACGTCAAGCCGGAAAAATTTCTATTGAAATTGAAGTAGAAGACTACAAGCACGTCTCACGTTGGACTTTTGTAAACTAAGCGAAGCCACACAAACCAAATAAAAACAACAACTCTTAACTTACCAATATGTAGGCAAGGTGTGCATCGGCATTCTTGTTTATAAAATATTTATCAGTGTTTAATGCTGATAAAGTATCGTGTGTCGGCGATCAGCTGGGTTTTGTTGAAACTGTATTGAGTAAACATGCCTATATCGTACAAGTGACCAATACTCCCTTGATCTTGTAAACGGGCAAGAAGTCTGGCTGGTCAAGTCATCTATATTTAAAAATAAATTATCGCAAAGTTGTTTCAGTGCATCCAAACCGGAATACTTATCGCCTTTTAACGACGACGGAGTTATCGGTCGGTGGGTACATTGTAGTACGTAGGTATATGATAGTATGTAGATAGTTATAGCTATTGGGTAAGGTATATACATTTCGACCCATTACCTTTGCAAATTTCTAAAATAAGAGTGATGCATTAATTCTCTGAAAAAATCAAAAATTGGTTTGTCCCCGGTTTTGTTTTATGTTTTCTTTTGCATGTGGCTCACCATTAGCAAGATATCGTTACATTTGATGACAAAAAAAAAAAACAATTCCGAGGAAAAATAGTTGTCTATTTCACATAAAAACGCAATTATTTATTCGAGTAAGGCCAGTTCCGAAAAATGGGGATTTCTCTGTCCGTTGTTAGAGTAAGACATACACCCAGCTATTCTTGGAAAAATTACCTGTTCCAATACCATCAATCAATCCAATTACCAATATTCCTCAGATATTGTTGAGTCTAACTAGAAAAGCCTTGAAACGCCTAAGAAAAGCCTTAAGGAAAGGTATGACTGCGGTAAAAGTCGACTAAAATCCCCTCCTAATCCAGGGTGTAATGCGAACATTGCCCCTTGGATGGTTTGCAGCTAGGGTGTATACCGGGTGTAATTTAACGGAGCCTCTCTGGTACCGGGCCGCTTTGGAGAGTATATTTGACCTTACCAAGTTACTGCGAGGCTCTGACATGGCGGACTGTCTTTCCTGCACTACTCGTAGGAATAGATACCAGAAAAAAAAAATTAAAAAAAGCAAAAGATTTGCGGGACCTCACTGCAGAAGATCTTCTCGATCGAAAGAAGCAGAATCTCTGTGGTGATGATCTTGAAGCGCAAAAACCTTTAACCAGTCAGGGGCGTGGTCCTGGGTAGGTGCAACCAAACACTAGCCAAAAGACCACAGATACCCTGAGATTAAGTCAGATTGCCCTAGCCGACGCTGTCGGGAAGGTGAGTGATGAGCAGAGGGTGGAAAAGCCGGGCGCATCCCAAACTTTTCAATCCCCTGCTAAACGGCCAGTAAGAAGACGGCTCCCGAAAATGCCACCACCTACACAACCGGGCTGGGGGCATAAAATGGTATCTCAGGAACAGGAGCTCCACGACGTCTCCTGCAAATGCAGCAAACTCTGCGAAGGGATTTAGAGGGAGCGAAGCAGAGAAATCCAAGGTGAAACCTCTGAAATCCAACACTGTGAGGGCCGGAAGAAGACATGCTGCGGCTGCAAAAACGGCAACAGCTGGCCAACAGCGAATCCAGCCTGAAACAGTTATGGCGGAACGGGCTGCGGTATTTCCGCTGGGTTATCCACAGGTAATGCTATTGTAGCAGAAATGGCCCTGGGATGGGAGCACAAGCTCAAATTAATTTATAGAATAGGATGATATTAATTGACTGCGAGACCGCTGAAACGAATGATTAAAGTTGTTGGCTCCCAAGCTACTGGAATGGGATGGGGCGGAACTGGCTGCAGCATGTGGGGCAGAGATACCTCGCTCCCATTCTGTGACGATTTTTCTGCTAAGGAGCGCTGAACAGGAGCATCAAACTCTCCTACGGCTCCTGGAAGCACAGAACGAATGCCTGAACACCAAGGCTTGGAAAGTCTTGTACAGTCGAAAAGAGGGGACCGGGCAAGTACTGACCCTCGGAATCGACGACAAATCATTCAGATCGTTCAGCAGGGTGTCGGGAGACGGTGTCGTAGGAGACGGGTGGGCCATTGACCACCTCGAATCCAACCTCCCAGGCGGCCAAACCAGCAACTGAGCAGACTACACCGAAGGTCTGGCTACTACAACTGAGCAGAACACTGGCTCCTACTGCTGAACCGACCGTTCAGAGAGGGGACTAGTACATGTTCCTCTTGGAGGGTTTGCTCTCCGACGAGAATGAACTAGGCCAGACCATGATCGAGCTGGGTCTCGATCTGATTAAGAAGAGTTGGCAGTAGTTGGGGCACAGGCCACAAGCGAGTATAGCTCGATGGCCGATGCCAATAAAATCATCGCCCAGGTGAACATACACCATGCTGTCGCGGCCTCGGTTGCGATAGCTAGAATGTTTACCACCCAAAGCCTGGACCTAGTGCTTATCCAGGAGTCATGGATCCTGAAAGGGCTTGTGAAGGGCCAGCGCGCAAGGATACGAAGGTAATTTGGGACACGAGAGTGTCCTGTCCAAGATCATGCATTCCAACAGACAAAAAGTATAACTAAATTCTACTTTCAGAATACGCTTCACGAGACGTGGTGCCTATTTATATGGACATGGAGGAAGCTCACCGCACTATCATCATCGCTTTCGCGTATTGTGCTGGGGATGAACCTGCACCACCTGTTGGAGCACTGCCACAAGCTCCACATGCAACTGCTCACTGGGTGCGACGCAAATGCGCACGGACACTAATAATAGAGGTAAATGTTTCCTAGAATTCATACTTAGCTCTTCGCTTGACATATATAACGTCGGAAACATGCCCACTTTTGTAACTAGGGTAAGACAGGAAGTTCTTGATCTCATGCTCGGTATTCCGAGCATAAGTAAGTTAATAAGAAACTGGAAAGTATCAAATGAACCGCCGTTGTCTGATCATAGAATAATTTTATTCGATTAGAAATCCCAGAAAGAATCCCAGGAAGAATCTAAGGAGCAAATTGACGTAAGACAAGCTCCATACCACTGTCTTAGTTTAGGAAACGCAGTAGAGGGCATCACAAGAGGCATCTCTAACGCGTTTGAAAGTAGCTGTCCTCTTAGTACAAATCGGAAGTGCCATGGTGGAACAATATCCGGTCAAAACTAAGATCTCAGACGTGGAAGCTGTTTTAGATGACTAAGCGAAACAGAGATTGGCAGAGCTACAGAGAGGCACTTACCAACTACAACAAAGAAATAAGGAAAGCTAAAAGAAAAAGCTTCAGGAAATTCTGTGAGACGATAACTAGCACTCCCTGTGCAGCAAGACACGCAAGGCTCTTGCTAAATCGAGTGGAGTGTCTACGTCTCTAAAGAAAGTGGATGGCAGCCATGCAGAGAATTTATAAAATAGAATAAAAAAATAGAATTTATAAAATTTATTAAATAGAAACTCATTTCCCTGGAAGATCTCCTGACACTTATGTCTGGAGCAGGACCAACACGTCGAGACCTCGGAGGCAAGACTGGCATATAGCAAAAGCTATTTGCTCTAGAGGCCGAATAGAATGGGCAATAATCTCCTTTCCACCTTTCAAGTCAGTAGGTGTAGACGGCATCTCACCAGCCCAGCAGAAATGCTTCTGCCACACTTGGTAAGAATAGCAAAAAGTGGTCTTGCCCTGGAGTAGGGTGCACTGCCACAAGCTCCACGTGCAACTGCTCACTGGGTGCGACGCAAATGCGCACGGACACTAATAATAGAGGTAAATGTTTCCTAGAATTCATACTTAGCTCTTCGCTTGACATATATAACGTCGGAAACATGGCCACTTTTGTAACTAGGGTAAGACAGGAAGTTCTTGATCTCACGCTCGGTATTCCGAGCATAAGTAGGTTAATAAGAAACTGGAAAGTATCAAATGAACCGCCGTTGTCTGATCATAGAATAATTTTATTCGATTAGAAATCCCAGAAAGAATCCCAGGAAGAATCTAAGGAGCAAATTGACGTAAGACAAGCTCCATACCACTGTCTTAGTTTAGGAAACGCAGTAGAGGGCATCACAAGAGGCATCTCTAACGCGTTTGAAAGTAGCTGTCCTCTTAGTACAAATCGGAAGTGCCATGGTGGAACAATATCCGGTCAAAACTAAGATCTCAGACGTGGAAGCTGTTTTAGATGACTAAGCGAAACAGAGATTGGCAGAGCTACAGAGAGGCACTTACCAACTACAACAGAGAAAGTGGATGGCAGCCATGCAGAGAATTTATAAAATAGAATAAAAAAATAGAATTTATAAAATTTATTAAATAGAAACTCATTTCCCTGGAAGATCTCCTGACACTTATGTCTGGAGCAGGACCAACACGTCGAGACCTCGGAGGCAAGACTGGCATATAGCAAAAGCTATTTGCTCTAGAGGCCGAATAGAATGGGCAATAATCTCCTTTCCACCTTTCAAGTCACAAGGTGTTGACGGCATCTCACCAGCCCAGCAGAAATGCTTCTGCCACACTTGGTAAGAATAGCAAAAAGTAGTCTTGCCCTGGAGTAGGGTACAAACCGAACCTGTGGAGATGGGCAAAGGTTGTATTTATTCCAAAAGTGGGGAAAAAAGACCGATCAGCTTCACATCGTTTCTTATAAGAACTATGGAAAAAGCAGTGGACAATTACCTAAGAGAAGAAGTGCTAAACAACTTCCCTCTTCACCACCGCCAGGTACGCATGTACCGAGCGGGAAGATGTACCGAGACCGCTCTATATCAGTTGACGGAAATTATACAAAATGCTCTTGACACAAAAGATACAGTAATCTGTGCCTTACGTCAGGGTTAATCCTAAAAAGCAAACTCATCTGGAAAACACACACAGAAGAGATCTCCAGAAAGGTTACTTGAGCTCTTATGATATCTAGGAGCTTTGCGGGTAAGTCTTGGGCATGCAGCCCGAACATCATAAGATAGATGTACAGACACTGCCATAGTGAGAGCAAATATCACTTACGGAGCAGCAGCATGGGCAAAACGAACAAGTCTGCGCACAACGACAGAAACACTTAACATAGTGCAAAGACTGGCACGCCTCTGCATAACCGGGACTATGCGAACATGTCGGACCGCAGGCATTGAAGGAACTGACACCAAGCGCATTGGGTCAAAGGAATTTGACGCACTTCTTGATCTTCTCCCCCTTCTGTCCAACTCTAAGGAAGAAGCCAGATGTGTTCAATTCAGTCTTGACAGAGATTGCAAGAATTGCGACTTAGCAATAATGTCAGACAGCCAGGTAGCCATTAAGGCGCTAAATGCCCATATAGTCTGGTCCAAACTTGTGTGGGCTATGAGTTGTCAAAACTTGTATTGTCTATGGGCAAATACCCAGATACCAGACAGAGGGATAACCACCTTGGATAGCCACTACTTCTCATTTTCAGATTCCTACGTGAAACTGGACTAGAGAAGGCGCTATAAAGATGAGTTCTTTCAGCCAAGGCTAAACAGGTGCACAATACACTCGGTAAAATAGTAATGAATTTAAGTGTGAGGGGAGCTCCTTTGAGGGAATTAACCTCTCCAAGGCTTTGTTGGGGGCACAAAATACCAATAGGTCGCAGTGCAAAACCCAGCTTAATAATAATAATAATAACTACCCAGTTTTTTTGGATGCGCCACATAGAGGTTGTAATCGTCATAGATACCGGTAGCCCGGGCTACTTGCATGTACGATTGCCTTTAAGTATAACTTTACGGGGCGGGTTAGCATTTTACGCTATGTATCCTGTATTTTCTCTATTCTTCTCAGCTGGAACTGTAGCGTTGTCACGAATCTATTTGCTTCTGTTCAGCCTTCCTCTGAGTTCAGCTTCAGCATTTCTTCTTCAATGCAATAAGGATTTGAGAGGTTAATTCTACATTCCGCAAAGCGAGCATAATGGAATATATCGTGCTCTGTGCCCTCCTCCTGATGAGGGCATTCTTGGCAAAAAGGGGAGCTATGGTTACTGAAACGATGAAGATATTTTCGATATAATATTTTCGGCTCTAGGAAATAAGGGCCCCATGAAATAAAGCCCACGATAAAAGCACGAAATGCAACAAAATAGTGGAATTTTTAGATTGGGCCTTTTATCATTTTTTTGGGGCTTTTATTTTAATATTTTTTTGTGACTTGTTTCATTTTTCAAAAAAAAAACTGCCACACCTCCAAAAAGTGGGCGGGATATAAAAATATAACTGCTGAATACTTTATACTATGTGGTTGCATACATTTCGGCCTAGAACTCCGCTTTTAAACTAAAAAAATCACTTTTTTAGCGCCACGCCTACAAAAGTGGGATGAGGCTCATACAATATATACACAAAAGTTAGAAAATGGTTGTATCTACTACTTTTGGCATATGATTTTTTGTCAAATTTCATATACAAATATTTATTGAAAAATAGTCATTTTAAGCTAAATCCCTTAAAAAGTGGACGTGGTCAATGATAAGGCTAAAATTTTTTGGCTTCTTCAAAGAAAATTACATGGCAATAATACATACCAAAATTGAATTCGCTAGCGCCATTTAAACATAGCTAAAATTTGCAAAAAAATATTTTTAAAATTAGAGATGGTCGCACATACAGGCCTGTTGTAGGCGTGTCTGTGGGCGGATTCAGCTAATTTTTCAAACTTGATCTGATCCAATGGACTTCCGATCAGATCAAGTTTGAAAATTAATTTTTGAAAAATTTCAGCTCTCTACCCTAAAACTTAAGGCCTAAAAGTTGTTTACATACGGACGGACGGATGGACGGTTGGACATGGCGTAATCGATTCTCCTGTCGGTCTCATTCGTATCTCTAAAAGGTCTTAGGGTTCTACGGTGATTATTTTACTGCGTTACAAACTATACATCAAACGTAGTATGCCTTGGGCCGGGTATAAAAACAAGTGAGTAAGTGCAAAAGTTCGTCTGTAACGAACTTCTAAATACCCGACCCTTTTTACCCGTTAACACAAAATTTAAAATTTTTTTGGTCTGTTTCATGTACAAAATGTCAATTATTTATATTGGCCACGCCCCCAAAAAAGGGCGCAGGCTGAAAATTAAAATCAATTAACTCTAATTTAACGATTAAGCCGTGTCTTTTAGGCCTTAAATTTTAAGGTAGAGAGCTGAAATTTGGTAGATTGGCTGGAAGTCCGGCCCTTTAGATAAAGTTTGAAAATTAGCTGCATCCGCCCACAGACACGCGCATTACAGGCCTGTATGTGCGACCATCTCTTATTTAAAAAAAAAACTTTTTCCAAATTTTAGCTTTGTTACAATGGCGAAGCGCATTAATTTTTGGTATGTAATATTGCCTTGTGATTGCCTTTGAAGTTGTTGCAAAAAAGTTTTAGCCTTTTCATTGACCACGCCCTTTTTTTAAGAGATTTTAGCTTAAAATGACTGTTTTTCAATATATATGAAATTTGACAAAAAGTTCTGTGACAAAAGTTGTAGATATTAGCATTTTCTAACTTTTATGTTTATATTGTATGTGCCTCCGCCCACTTTTGTGGGCATGGCGCTTAAAATAGTAATTTTTTAGTTAAAAAGGCGCAGTTTTAGGCCGAAATGTATGCAACCACCTAGCGTAAAGAATTCAACAGTTATAATTTTATATCCCGCCCACTTTTTAGAGGCGTGACAGTTTTTTTTTTTTTGTATGGTCGGGTATTTTGCAATCCATCTTAGATGGACTGAAGCTTTTGCATACGCACTGTTGCACTTTCCCACTTGTTTTTTTTCGATTTAGAAGGAATTTCCCGAGAAATCAGGTTTAAAGGGTGTTTTTGGAAAAAAAAATATTTTTTAAGCATATTTATGGGGGTTAGAAGTTTATTACAGTTGTATTCTTGTTTTCTTTTAGTTCTCCCCAACATGCTTTTCTTATCGTTGCTTTTCTTTGTATATGCGGGACCTGATAAGTAAGTATGGTTGGAATGGATTAAAAATTTGAATAAAAGTTCTCCTCTGATATATTTAATCTTTGTTGTGTAATCTCAGTAAATACAGAAGTTTTATAAAAAAAAAGTTGTCGAGCTTGTAGCAGTTATGACAAAATCCTTGTTACTAATGTTAACTACTTAAAATACAAGCTTGAAGCTTGAACTACCGGATACTGTACAGTTCAAAACTTTTTATTTTAAAACTGATCTTAGCTAAGTATGTTTTATGCAATGATATTATCGAATAAATATAGTCTTACCTTCATTCGGAGAAATAAAAATGCGAAACCAGTTCAAGATATCCTTGAAGTTAGTAGGTATTTTTTTATGTTCACGCAAGTATATGAAGGTAGATATCCACGCAACTTGATGGCGGGTTAATTTATCTTAACGCAGTAAAACCCCCTGAGTATGCTGAATCACAACAAAAACCCCAACACGTAGTGTCGTCGATCTCCAATAAAGAAGAGCTTTAAAACATAACATACCGATACCAGTGCCATGTTTTACATATGAATACAATATATCAATCTGGCCCAAAACAGCTCTGATCACCAGTGTATAGATAACAAAAGTATTTATATACTCTGGGTCTGGTCATTTCATTATTATCTGTCCAGACGCGGACAGATCCCAAAGCTTTAAATCTCACTTTCTTTCCTACCGAACGATTAAAACGCAAAACGGGTTTTGTGTCTATTAATTGTTGAGGTAAATTGCCTTACTCATCTCATAATAATTAGACAAATTCCCCAAAATAAACGCAAGGTGAGGTGATTCCTGTGCTGCGAGACTTGTGAAGAGACGCGACAGTGCCATTTACTTTAGGCGGTCAGCTAACAGACGGGCTTTGTACTGTAAACAACATTTAGTTTGCAACTTAAGTCGGAATCAAACAGTCATTTGGTAGACGTCGTGCGGTCGAGTTCAGATACATATACGCGCATTCAGATACCTGCACGCGTGCATTTATTAAGATTTGAGAGTTTTACGTTACGGAGAAGATTTTGAAATCACTTTATCAGAGCGGTAGTGCAATGCAGTCATAAGGAAAGATTTGCATTGTGTGATATTTCTCTGAAGAGAATTTAATCGTTTTTAACAGTGAGATCGTGTGTGTTTCTTTTTTACAAAAAACATGATAAGAGTTCAGTCGATTTTAGTTATTTTGTTGATTACATTTGGAGCTGTGCTCACGGATAAAGCAACCAATAATGGAAAAAGTAAGCATTTCAATGATTAGCTTAGCATTTTTGGGGGCGTTTGTTGGATATAGCAGGCAGCCAAACTCAAAAGATGAAACCAGAAATTTAATGTCAAGGTTGTTCAACATAACAGATAAATATAGGCGGTTTGACCTTGACACTTGTAAAGTTATCCACTGAGAGTTGTTCTGAAAAAAAAAACATGCTTAGCTAATGTTGTTGTGGATCGGGAGAAGCTGTTGTGGTTGAAAGAATTAAAGTGTTCAGCGGATTTCAAGTTTGCTTGGTTTTATTTAAAAAAAAAAGTTTTTGTATGGCTTCTTGCAGTCTATATGCGAAGAAGAGATGCTTGGAAATTATTTTTCGTAGTCATAGACAGATCCGTAAGTTTTTTAAATAATTAGTACGAGATTCTTATGCATAGCTTTTCAAATTAGGTACCATCGTTTGTCAGTCTGTATGCGAAGAAGAGATGATTGGAAATTATTTTTCGTAGTCATGAACATGAAAGTTTTTCGCAGTCAAAAACTTTCAGATATGTCTTATCTGAAAGTTTTTTAAATAATAAGTACGAAATTCTTATGCATAGCCTTCTTATTTACTATCGTTTGAGGGAAGGTGACGGAAGTGGTGTAGTTCGGGTAATGAGGGCGAGTAATAAGGGTCGTAGTAGCTTATCCCACATAAAACAGAAAATCCCACATAAAACAGAAAAACGTCGTTCTTAAATCTGATACGCTCTTCTTATAGCCGCTACTTTCATGACTCAAGAGGGACTGACAATCCCAATAAATTAAAGCAACTCTGTGTAACTATTTGCACAGTTTTTTGAATCTATCTTTCCTCCATATGTAATTCCTTGTTTGTCTTAACCTTACTGGATGACGAAAATTGATTTTGGTCACGTGGTCCTGAGCTTGAGGAATTTGAGTCTGCTTTTAGTAGTAAACATCATCCTTAACCTGAAGGTGCGTGCGTGTCGCGTCGGAGTAGTTGTTTGTTGAATTTTTAACTTATTTCAGCGTTCTGATTCCGAATATGGTTGTTTTTGTTCAGAAAAGTCGGTTTAAGTTTAGAATTAGTAACCAAAAACAGTAGAGAACAACGAAACACAACCTCAGAAACAGAGCCTTTATTTTCTTTTTGAAAGCCTTTTTTTGCGGTCCGTCCAAAAATGGAAAAAATGGTATCGCTACGTTGTCCATCCGTCCGTCCGTCCGTCCGTATGCCCGGCTGTCCGTCTAATCGTATTAAAACTTCTGAACGATAAGTCGTAGAAAGACCAAGTTTGGTGTGCTGCGAATATAGTTAGAGATCGAACGAGGGCAATTTTTTTAAGCAGATATAACGGTTTAATTACAGTTTAAAATTTCATGGGAAAATGGATTAAAAGTTTTCAATACTTTTTTTAAGAAGATAAGCGGGCAAGAATAAGAAAAGTGAAACTTAAGTTAAGAAAATACTAAACTTAAATTTAAAAATTTAATTTTCTTAAAAAGTTGAAAAGTTTTTGTAACATAAAGAGTTAAAAATGGGTAACTTTTTTCAAAGTGTTTGAGGGCATAACTTTTGAACCGCTTAGTGCACAAAGATAATATTGAACACACGTATAAAGCAACATAAACTTAACCAAATGCATAAGTCATATTTTTCAGAAAAAGTTTTAAAACTGCCGTTTTTACGCTCCTTCGAAAAAAAATCGTTCACGAAAAAACGTGTGGCCCCACCTTATCTCCGGTCTTGTTTCGACAAATCATATGAAAATAACCACACGTATCAGAAATTATCAAAATTTTAAGGAAAATTATAGCGATTTAAAAAAATAGTTTTTGAAAATGCTTTCCTGTTTTTCAGTTAAATTTCAGGAGTTTCTGAAACTTTAAAGATTTGAAAGACTTCTGAGATTAAACTCAAAAATAGGAAAGCATTTTCAAAAACTATTTTTTAAAATCTTCTAGTATCTCAACGGTAAAAGCGATCTTGTTCAGATAAAAGTTATTTAAAAAGTTTTGAAATTGCTGTTTATACCCGACCGAGGGTATATTAATTTTAATGCATGGTTTGTGACACAGTAGAATTAATCATCGTAGAATTAATTGATTTTAATTTTTAGCCCAAACCCAATTTTGGGGGCGTGGCCGATACAAATTATATATGAATTTGGGACAAAAATTTTTAAGATTTGGTGTTACAGGGTATATAGGGTTGGGTACATAGATGTTTGTCACAGACGGACTCTTGCACTTTCTCACTTGTTTTTGTTAGTTTAAAGACTTCTTTTTCTATAGGCCAAACACACCTTTTTTGAAATAAGCTCCAACTTTTATCATGCCTCTCATAGTTGAAAATAGAAACATAGAAAAACGCAATTTGAATTTACTAACCCCGCTCTCCTCTACTTATGATTAGACAGGCAATTTTTGTTTATTTAAGTGGCCATATAATTTTGGTGAAAATTAGTCTAATTTTAGGTCTCTTAAGTCATTTATAGAATACTAGCTGGTCCGGGCACTTCGTCTTACCAAATTTGTTAATGTGGTGGAAATTAGACATGGGATTTTTGTTCCAAATCGAAAAAAAGCATTATGTAGAAAAAACTTAGCTCGATATTTTTTTCATACAAAATTTGAGTGGAACCTACATTTCGAGACAGAATTCCGGAAGAACCCAGTCGAAACCTAATTTCGAATGGCACTAAGCCTTACTTAGGAAAGAATAAGAAATAAAACTTAGCACGATAGGTAAACGAAACTCCATCCCAGAGTTGGTATCTATAAAGATTTAAGCCACGCCTCCTTCTAGGGGTCGATTTTACAAAAATCTGTAGCTTCTGTGTACACTACATACTGTAGCACTTACTTACTGGCTTTTTATACCCTATAACACAGGAATGTAGTTAAGTTTGATACAAGCGAAATTATAATATGGTAAAATAATAACAATAGACCCCCAAGACCTTTAGGGCATATGATCAAGACCGAATTCAGAGTCGAATCAGCCACGTTCATCTGTCCGTCCAAAGGACACCAATTTTAGGCCTTAAACTTTGAGCTAGAAAGCTTAAATTGAATTCTTGTAATTTGAAGAAGTATGAACATTTTTCAAATTCGCCCACAGAGACGCCCACAATCGTTCTATATCTGCAACACCAACAACTCCTGTACTTTGACATTTAGCATCTCCTAATGAGTAAGACGGATAAAATAAAAGTAAAGTCAGTAGACCTCCTCTAGTGGGCGTGGAATCGGAAAGGAATTTTTCAAATGCATTTAGTTCAATAATAAGGTTGCATTTTGGAAAAAAATTACCTAGCATACTATCTAGAGAACGCACTTAGTTCTGCATTTCGTTCATACAAAATTTTGGGCCACGCCCACATGGATGCAAAATTTGATGAAAACCCGAAACCTTTCAGCAAAACTTTTCGACTGCTTGTTAGCCTTATTAAGGAAAGAAAAAGATATAAACGAAGTACAGAAGACTCTATCCTTTAGATATTATTCACACAAAGATTTTCACCACGCCCATTTTTAGGGGTTGATTTTAGAAAATTATTGAATTTAAACCAAATAATTGCATTTTTGGGTAGGTACATTTAAATTGCCTACTTGGGCTCGCTCTTTTTAATAAAAAAAAATAAAAAGCCCTTATAAGGAACTGAAACAGTTTTTTTGATGAATGAATGAATGCCAGCGGGAAAGGAAAAATATGAACAGCAAAAAGATAACAATGTGAACTGCAGTATACCGCGATGATGCTACCACCCACTCAAACCATCAAACAATTAAGTTGTTTCTTATACCCGACCCCGGGTATATTAAGTTTGATGTATAGTTTGTAACGCAGTGAAATAATCACCGTAGACCCCTAAGACCTTTTAGAGATATGAATGGGACCGACAGGAGAATCGATTAAGCCATGTCCGTCCGTCCGTCCGTATGTAAACAACTTTTAGGCCTTAAATTTTAATTGAAAGTCCAGTCCTTCAGATCAAGTTTGAAAATAAGCTGAATCCGCCCACAGACACGCCCGCTACAGGCCTGTATGTGCGACCATCTCTAATTTAAAAAAATACATTTTGCAAATTTTAGCTATGTTACAATAGCGCTAGCGCATCCATTTTGGTACGTAACATTGCCTTATAATTGTCTTTAAGGTAGCCAAAAAATTTTAGCTTTTTTATTGGCCACGCCCACTTTTTAAGGGATTTTAGCTTAAAATGACTGTTTTTCAATATATATATATATGAAATTTGACCAAAAATTATATGACAAAAGCTGTAGATGTTAGCATTTTCTAACTTGTGTAACTTATCTATATATTGTATGTGCCTCCGCTCACTTTTGTGGGCGTGGCGTTAAAAAAAGTGATTTTTTTAGTTAAAAAGGCGGAGTCTTAGGCCGAAATGTATGCAACCACCTAATATAAGGCATTCAACAGTTATATTTTTATATCCCGCCCACTTTTTGGAAGCGTGGCAGTTTTCTTTTTGGTATGGTCGGGTATTTTGCAATCCGTCGTAGATGGATTGAAGCTTTTGCATACCCACTGTTGCACTTTCCCACTTATTTTTATGAAATTTGAACTACATCTTTCAGTTAGAGGAGAGTTGATTAACCTCACTGTTTAGATTTCATGGTTAGGTTGACGTGGCTGTTGGGTTCGAAGAAACCAACTCACCTAGACCTATATGTACGTCCATTGTGATACCACGTGGATCTGGAAAAAATTACCTACTCGTTGAACCATTTCGAGCTACTAATGAAGCGTAAGAGACGTTTTGGGGTCAGTCGTACTAAGATCACTAAGATTATAAGGTGAAGGTGAAGGTGAAGATTTCGGCTCTTAGAGAGAGCGGCGCGTGTACAGAGAAGGTGGAGAGTGGTCTTTTTTTCCTCCTTATCCATGCAGCTCCTGCAAAAGTCGTTTGAAAAGATACCAAGCCTTGTTGCGCGCTTGCCTCAGACAGTGTCCTGTAATAACACCGTTTGTAGCAACCATGTGCGATCTATGAAGATCTATCAAACTCCCAAAGCGTTTAAGATCTAGCTTGGGCCAAATCTGTTTTGTTATAAGACAGGTACTTCCACTAGTCTTTCTGAGATATGTTCTTTCTATTGCATCCAGTTTTATCATGAGTTTGCATGTCGAAATTGGAATACCTAAGGAGGCTTTATCAGGCAAAATTGAGGGATTAGTTCAAAGTTTGGCGAGTTCGTCAGCCTTACAGTTGTCTGGAATGTCACTATGCCCTGGCACCCAGCACAGGAGAGTGTTGAACTGCTCTGACATTTCCTTTAGAAACGAACGGCAGTCAAAGGCTACTTTCGAGATCAAATTTCATAGTTTCAAACCTTTTCCGTTGGTTAATAGACTTAGGCTTGTGTTCATAACCAAGTGACAATTAAGGATAGCATAGCTACCAAAAGTTCAAGCCGAAACTGGGGGCATTCATAACTTGAATATTATTCATTTGAAACTGTGACCATTCTTGAGAAAGTTATATTTAAGATAGATGCGACGCTTTCAATGAGAAGTGCCGTAATTTAAAATCGTCAGAAAATTCCGAAGTCTTGGTGATTGCCAGAAACTGCGTTGACTTCATATGTGCTTTCGCTAAAGCTGGAACAGTTTACAATAGAATTGAGGGGATCGCTTTGGATATAAGAGTAGGTACTTATCCAATGCGTGGTCGTCAGTATTCTTTAGAAAGTTCTTGCACGAACCTTAGCCTATATTGTAAATTAATTGATACCCAAAAGCTATATTTTGGGTATCAATGCCTCCATTGATCTTGTGTTTTGATATCCAACACCCTATTCATTAACGATTTAACCCGCGCGAAGTTAAAGCCAAGAAACTTTGTCGGCTTCTGTGCATTACTTGAAGTGAATGTTGCCGTATTATAACCTTCCGGCAACAAAAAAAAAAGGATTTTTCTTTCAAATTTCTCCCTATTAGTATTTCAGCTACACTCAACGGTAAGGATATTCAAGTTTGTCATTGGAAAAAAAACGGGACCAACAATTTTCCGCCTAAGACATTTACCATTCTCTCTCTTAACATTTGAGAAACACGATTCTCGAAAAGTTTTCTTCAGAACGAAAAGTTTTTTTAGGTATAAATATTTTCTTCTTAGCGCGGCTGTTTGTAAATTTATTGACAGTACTCAAAGATGTTAATAATATAGGCCCACTCATCGAAATCAAGAATTTTTTAAGCAGCGTAATGAAATATGTTTTTGCTCCCCCTAATGTGGGATTATTGTGTCAACTGATTCAGTTGAAAACTGCTTTTAAATTAAATTCATTTTATACAAGAGACACAAAGTGAATATAAGATTTCTTTGGATAACCGGCTGCTTGTATGTCATCAATAAAAGTTCCTCTATTTTTATTTATTTTTTTCTTCGAATAAAATTTGCTGATTTTGCTTATAAATCAAAAGTTATGGTGAATGTATCCTTGAAGAAACAGGTCCGACAAGAATTAAAAACAAAAAAAAAAAAAAACCAGTGAAATGTTACTTCATTTAACGATTTTCTCAAAATAATTGCATACAGTAATTAACACTCATTAAAGAATTCAAACACAATACCTATCCTGGTGGTGATAATTGATCAGAGACCGGCACCCCTAATGGCACGTTGCGTTAAAAACCATTCACTCAAAACTTTCAAAGTGAATAATGCTGGCAACACGCTAATCGTGTTGTTTATAAAACACTGTAGAAACATATAAGATTATACAAAACATCGTATTTCGTATCTTACCAGTTAATTGAACGCCGGAGTTTTTTTTTTAGTTTTAAATTTATGTTAAAAAGAATCAGTTTGTTGCCGTAGCGGAATTTTGAAGACATGCATGAAAACAAAAGAAAATATTTGTTAAACATTTTTTTTTCAAAAAATGAAAAGAAAAAACTTGAGAAAAGTTTCACAATTATAATTACATAATATCTAAATTTACAAATGCAATTTGCATTTTAATTAGAATACAGAACTGGGCTTGATTCCTTACTTAAGCTCAGAACGATTATATCACAAGAAGAAATGGAACTTGTTTTAAGCCATATTTATTGTAAAGCTTTTAAATTTGACCTTTTCGCATATAATACAAGCATATTGCATTTTTAAAAACGTGATCGAAGTCAAAATATACTATGCATTATTAAGTTTTTGAATTAGAACCGACGTTTTGTTTTGTGCAAGACTATTGAAGAAATGCAGACTGTTCACCTTCTTAAAGGTAAAATTTTTAAACGATGAAAGCCAACTAAATAAGTTAAAAATAAAATGTTTACCATAACTATGAAAAAAACCATAAAATGAAACAATTATGTCATGTTTGTGCACCTAAATGATTTTAAGAGAAAAATCGGTGGGGAAAATTGGGTCGTTGAGTTACTATCATATCACTATAATAATAAACCAATGAATTGATACCTTTTTATTAGAGTATCCATTTACTTAGCTTAATGCTACCCTATGAAAAAATGTCTTTTGTGCAAAACATATGACACTAAGATCGTATGTAGGTAGCCTTATAGCAAAAAATACTCTTTATTTATGCGTCTCCTGCGTACTATTGACTCGATAAAAATAAATCAAATAAATAAAATAAATAGAGTGGCGCAACAGCTCGAGGTGAACCAGGACCAACTTCTCAACAATGTATGCTGTGTGTGTTGATTTTTTCACATACAGGGGGACCTACAATTTTTTGCTGAATCCGAACGGCACTTTGAGAAGTTTTTCAAGACAAATGTTACTCTCGGAGGGTTTGTCAGACCCTCGCGGAGGTGGGAGCCGTGAAAAAGAACAAGTCTTTTTTTTTCAGGTGGCAGAGGCAGGATTCGAACCCAGACCTCCGGCGTCAGAGGCACACACACTAACCACTGCGCCACGGCACCCTATTGACTCGATATGTAATTATATAATACATTATGTACCTACTATTATGTTACATTATATTATATTAAGTGAGACTGCTCAAAATGTTCTTGGCAAGATTAATAATTATACTTATATGCGTTTTCTCTATAGTTTGTCCATCCTTTGAGTCCCCTATTTTTATACCCCATCCCATAGGATAGGACGTATAATTAGTTGAATTCATAGCTTAGATTGATTCATAGAGAAATAATCACCGTAGACAACAATCAAGACCTAAAGGGCATATGATCGAGACCGAATTGTAAGTCAAATGAACCATGTCCGTCGGCCTGTCGGTAGTTTTTAGGCCTTAAATTTTGAGCTTTCAGAAACTTGATATCTGATCTTTCCAGATCCCGAAGCAGTAAAAGTGTACATTTTTTAAATCTGCTCACTGACTAAATGTCAAATTTTAGCCTTTTAGAACGTCTTACAGATTTGAAATCTACGAAGGTAGTTGCACATTTAGATTGATTGTGGGCGTGTCTGTTGGCAGATTTCAAAAAATTTTCAAAAGCACTTGTACTGCTTCGCATGACGCGGACTCCGTAGCTCTAAATTTAAGGCCTAAGAACGTGTGACATACAGACGGACAGACGGACGGATATGGCTTATTCGATTCAAAATTCGGTCTCGATCATACGCCCTTAAGGTCTTGGGGGTCTAAAATTATTATTTAACTGTGTTACAAACTATGTGACAAACTTAATATACCTACTACCCTATGGGATGAGGTCTAAAAATGCGATCGACACGTGTATACCACATCTGATAATAAATATGACAAAAAATAGATGTTATTGAAAAGGGATTGATGCCACGCCCCTTTTAAGGAAGAAGATTCTTAACTAACAAGTTCTAAATAAAAGTAAAGTTAATAGAAACTCAAAATTTAACAACCAAGATATATTACACAATTCGGAACTTAACAGTGGTCAATTGGGCTAGGGTATCCAACGATTCGCCTCCCACTAGTTTAGGCACAGAACCAGAGCTGGCAGTTTGCAGTGGCTTCGACACTATGGGGCTCAACCGAAAATTCTTTGTGAGGTTAATTATTAAAGGAAGCCGCGTAAGGAAAGCAATGAGTGCTCCTAACATTGACAATCATTTTGCTAACACCCGAGGCCTGTTACTCACCTTACATATAGAAGAATACATTTTTTTTGTCGGAAGTTGCTTCTTTCCGATGGTGCGCTCGGATACAACTACTGCCATGTAATAAGGCTTCCCGTATTTCGAGGAAAATCGAGAGGGAGCTTCAGTGGTGAAAAGCTTAGGTGTTCGCTATTACCTCAATCAAACACATCGGTTGCCCTTAAGGACACCCACAAAATCTGCAGTCCTGAGGTAAAGAAAAAACAAACGCTAACCTATTGAAAATATCCAGGTGCAGTTGTCATCATCGAAGTCACGCCAATGAGCCCTGATCACGAGAAACCCTGTTCACGAGCCCTGTTCAATGGCAGACTTGGCACAGATATAGGCAGACCTAAGTTTTGGGTCTTAAGAAAACCTCTTCTGAACTCTGTTGATCCGAGATCATCAGAGATCGCATTTTCCTGGATACCAGGGAGACTTGGGTTCCAAACAAGATTCAGTGTTTACTTACAGTGTTTCAGAGCAGAACTCGGCGTGCTGGGAAAGTTCCCTATGCAGCAAAGACAAACGCGTTCTTTGGAGTTTGGCAAATGAGGCAGTTACACGATTTCGCGATAGCCTGTTCCATCAAACAACTGTCGCCGTATAGATCCAGAGCACCTTTTCGGAGAAAAGCCCCATATCTTTCCAAAGGCGCCTCTGCACTGCTAGAAAGTAAACAATGTTTTCACGGTATTGGAGTCAACTTGCTTGGACACAAAGAAGTTTTCTATCGGGGATTTATCTTAATCTTACGCGGCTTCTCTAAGTTATAAACCTCACAAAGAATTGTGGTTGCCGGCCGAGAGTGTCGGAGCCAGTGAGAACTCTGGTTCTGTTGTTTTGTTCAAAAATTGAGGACTCACAGAGTAAAAATGGAAAATAATCTGCTAGTTTTATTATTGCTTTTCTCCGTAAGGGTATAACAGTTGAGTTTTCATGTTCCGTACTGGCTCATCAGCCTTTGCTTGTTAGACGGAAAATTAATTTTCCCTCTTTTCTATCCTTAAATTCTTTTCGCTCGCGATGTGCTACGCATCTTAAGGGTAGTCATAGTCCCTTGCTAATTATAAGAAAAACCAGTGCATAAGTGCAACCGTGCGTATGTAATAGCTCCGGTCCGTCTGTAACGATCCGCGGTATACCCTATTCCTATTCCTATTCTCCTTTCCATTCCTATTGTCCTTTCCATTTCTATTCTCCTTTGCATTCCTTTTCTGCTTTCCATTCCTATTATCCTTTCCATTCGTTTATTTTCTTGTTTTCCATCCCCGTCCCGTTACCATTTGCATCATATAAAATAAAAAAAAAAATATTCCCTTTAAGTTTTTGTTTACTTTTTTTAAAAAAGGGGTGTGGCATGTCCAACCCCTTTAAACGAAAATCAATATTAGCATAGAAATATCCGGCTAAAATGTACGCTAAACTGTAATTTTTTGGTTTAAATTCAATGATTTTGTGAAATCCACCTCTAAGGATGGGCGTGGCCAAAAATTTTTATGAACGAAATCTGAAATAGTATCAGGTGTTAAATTTTAGTTCTTATTGTATGCTAAGTAAAGCTAAGAGCAGTCGAAATCCATGTTTTTCTGGAAATTTATAGGTTTTTATGGAATTCTGCCTCTAAATGTGGGCGTGGCCCAAAACTTTGTGTAAATAAAATGTAGAGTATTTTCTACATAACATATTTAGTAAAATTTTTTGACCTGGAACAAAAATATTGAATAAGTTGCATTTGAACAATTACTCTTTAATTCGATGCCAAAAATGTAATTTTTTGGTTAAAATTCAACAATTTCGTAATATCTACCTCCAAACATGGGCGGGGCCAAAAACTTTGTAGAAACGAAATCTAGAATAGATCAATGTGTTGAATCTAATGTGCTAAATTTTATTTCGTATTCTTATTTAAGTTAGGCTAAAAAGTAGTCGAAATCCATGTTTTCTGGAAAATTAGAGGTTTTTCTTAAATTCTGCCTCCAAGTGGGCGTGGCCCAAAATTTTGTATGAAAGAAATTTAAAAAAAAGTGCTTTCTACATGATATATTAAGTAAAAATTTTCCAATTTGGAACAAAAATATTGAATAAATTGCATTTGATTTTTTGCATTTTTTTCACAAACAATGTTCCATCGAAATAGCCAATTGCATTCCGCCCCTAAAGACGTTCCACCGTAATACTCGCCAAAGATCGAATGCACATCAGTTTACCCTCGAGCCCACCTTCGGACGCACAGTAAAGTTTAGAGGTTCTTTCATAAGCCGTACAACGCGAATGTGGAATGTTCTCCCACGGTCAATCTTTCCTGCGCAATACAACTTGCAACTGTTCAAAACAAGAGTGCATCGGTACCTCCCTCCTTTTCCTCTTCTTCTAATCCTTTCCGCTCGTGAGATGTGTAACATTAAAAAAGGTATCCAATCCCTTATATTCGCAAGTGCATTATGAAAAAAAAAAAAAAAAAAAAAAAAATTTGAAAGATTACACTTTCAATCGATCCCACGCCCACAAGGGGCAGTCTGCGGACTTTATTTTTATTTTTTATGACTTTTACAAGTCTTACAGTCTTGAAAGCACCGGAGGTTTTTTCACATTAAGACCGATTGTGGGTGTGTCTGTGGGCGGATTTGAAAAATTTTAACACTTGCATTGCTTCGGGTGACAGAGAGCTTACATCCAAAATTTCAGCTTCCTAACTCAAAATTTAAGGCCTAAAAATTGGTGACATACGGACAGATAGACCGGACGGACGGACATGGCTCATTCGACTCAGAAGTCGGTCTCGATCATATGCCCTTAAGGTCTTGGGGGTCTATCGTCATTATTTCTCTATGTTACATTTTCGCCTGTTTCAAACTTAATATATTCCATTCCTGTGGAATAGGGTATAAAAAAAATGTATCTTGGTATGCAAAACCTTGGTAAGTCTGACTATAGTCAAAAGTTTCAGAACCATAAATACAATAGTCTGTCGTCCTTCCTGCTTGGAATTGAACTTCGCGTGTTCAGAGTTGCTGTTCGATCGCAATCCTCTTTTTGAGATACAACACGCTTATCAGTGCAGAGTATCCTGACTAAACTGCGCTTTCAACCTTTTTTATTAGGATTAAATGTGCTTTTTAGAGGTTCGTGGTGGGTATTTTCGCCACACCATATTGAGGGCGCATTTTGACAAAGCGACATTTGATAGCATGTGCACCTCAGCCAGACAATACGGTATAGATAAAATATTAGTTCAATGGATCAGGGCTAATGCACACGACGCTGATAACTGAGGCAAATTTGAGCATGTGCGTCGTAGCTGGGGACTATACCCTAGGTTGCCCGTAAGGTGGTGATCTGTCTCCCTTTTTATTTTACATGGTGGAAGACTCTATGATATCGGCTCTCAGCCTTCCTAGAGCCTACACACGTGGATGATGTCGCCGTTTTTTGTGCGGCTCAAACCCAGGGACTGACTGCTTACAGGCGCAGATATCCTTTGACTTGATCCATAATTGTACCAAATAATTCTGCATAGCATGAGAGTTTATTCTTCTGAAAGGAGCAAACGTACTAGCCGAAAGAGAATTGTTAGTGCGACTCTGTAAGGATCACAAGGATCACAGGGCTCGCTAAGAAGGAGAGTCAGGTCAGGACAGAGAAGTTTTTTTTTTCTTACAATGCCGAACTAACAAAGAAAAACCCTAAAAAATAGCCACCCAGAAGGAATACAAAAATACTATAATGTAAAAAAAAATTAATGTCCTTTGTTTAAAACATTAAAAATTTCTTCTCATCTTTCTTACTCTATTGTCTCCCGAATATTCTTCTAGCAATGGAAGTCAGCTTTACGCTTTCCGATTGCGTTGTCTCCATCTGTACTCGTAAGTACGACATATAACTTTGAACGCCATGGACGAGGTGAAATGGTCTTCAGTTATCTGATTGTTGCCAAATTGTACCAGTACCTACTGTCTTCTGGAAATACTAGTAATATGTCCTTATAAGGGCAGCACAAAAAAATATCATTACCCAGCTATCAGAAAAGCTCTTAAACGTCAAGCTAACGGGAGAGGACGGATAAATTTTCAGCAGCCCCACCCCAACAACATTAAGGCTGCTTGAGAGAAACGCACAAATTCCATCCATGTCGGATTAAGCTTTGACCGGCAGTTATTTGGTGGCCGCACAAACTTTTATGTCATCGCACCTTTACTGCCGGCTTGTCCCACTTCAGCGTCTAGCTCATGTATTCCCTACATAACCTAACACCTCTCTTATTTTTACGCGGCAGATAGGTTCTATAGTAACTAACCTAAAGTTTCTATAGGAACCTAGTTTCTATCGGTTTCTATCTTTCTACCCTTCATTTTTAGGACAGCGGCCTATGATTTAAGAGGTTGCATTAAAGGACTCATGATTTCGCCCCCGGAGCGATAACTCTTGTAGTTGGTTAGAAATCTGATCTGAAAATAACGTTGTTTGAAAACAAGTGAGTAAGTGCAAGAGTTCATTTGTAACGAACTATTTTAATAGGTATCGTATACCCGACCCTATTTACCCTGTAACAATAATTTGTGCCAATTTTTTTGTATTGTCTACCCCCAAAAATTGGCGTAGGCGTAGGCTGAAAAACAAAGCCAATGTGCCACAAAGCCAGTGTGGGTGGTTTAGTTTTTGTCTAAACAAAAGCTTTTGGGCGCTATTGCTTTGCACCAAAATTTGAGCTAATATACGTCTAGTCTTACTTGACCAAAAGTCAGTTTGAAATAAAATGCAAGTTTGAGGTTGTCTGACATCCAAGTCAATTAAACATCCTCAAAGTAGGCGTGGTTGTGAGTGTATCATATCAATTCTCCTACCTCAATACCCTGCGTCGGGTATAAAAATAGAGGTGGTTGGAATACGGGTCTGTTGCCTGTTGGTGTGTCTGTGGCCATTCATTCAAACTTGATCTGATCTGAATGACTGATCTTCCAAATCATCTGCAAAATGTTAGCTCTCTCGCTCAAAATGGCTCAAAAGTTGTTAATTTACTCGCGTGTATAAGAATATATTTAAACTAAAAACCTTCACAAATAGAACCGTCAACTGTTTTTTCGGACCACATATATTTATTAGTAAAAAATACTAGCAAATCTGGTTTAAGTTTGCGACATAGCATCATGGAGTGGGCCGGCCTTAAAGAAAATCGACACACGGTAATTCTGTTCCATAAGTTTGGGAAGAGCGCTAGCGAATTTTCGAGTTGCTGAAACCACTCATATTGAAAATTTTACATTATCGTGCTTTTGGTCGTTTTTGAAAATTGTCTGGAGTAGAGGACAGGTTAAGGAATAGTCGCACAAGCATCATCCGAACAAGTGCGATATTTAAGGCAGTGCGAAAACGAATTTGTTAAAATCCTCTTAGGGAACAGAAGATCGTGTCCTGGGATTTGGAGATATCAACCAGATCAATTCGGGATGATCTTTATATGAAAGCCGCATCTCTTAACTGCTCAATCGGAAGAAATTAGGCTGGACAGACGCAAGCAACTACTACAGTGGCACGCGGCCATAAAAACATTCTGTTTAGGGGAAAAAAAAAACAATTTCTTTGCATTATGTAACAGAACTTATGGCAGGACCTTTGAAAACTAAGTGCCTCACCGTTTGACCACAGAACCAGTTCGACATATCTGATCGATACTCGCCTAAATATACAATGTTCTTTGGTGGTCCGATCGTGTCATCTATATCAATTGAGGATAATGTATGTATAAAAATGCGAATCTTTAATTACATATCCCATGCGATCGGGAATCCCCCGTCGTCAAAGTGGGTATTTTTCATCTTTTTTATAGCCTAATGATAATTGATAGCGCAAACATAATCCGAGAACCGCATTTAATGTTCACCTTGAAAATATCTCTTGCCGGTTCATTGCCATGAGTCACTTACCCACTAACAAACTATGCGAAAAAAAAACACGTTCGACTGATTTTAAACATTGTAAGACAGGTTTAGATATGTATACCTTTTTTTTGCATGGCTCTATCGCGTGCGTTAATTTTAAAAATAAACGCGTGTGGTTTTGTGTTTGCATAAAACCCGCAACAGATAAGTGCGATCACTTATATTGTATTCATTTATGATCAGTCTTGACAACTGTGACGCTTTCCTAGGAATTTTACAAGAACGTTAGTAATTATTTGTATTGTAGATAGTTCTTCTTTCTTTCGATATTAGAAGGTTCAATAAGAATCATCTTTTGGCTTACCTTTTTCATACGATATTAAGTAAGATACATTCATAGCTTGTAACATAAAAAAAGAAAAATTATAACCGTTGATTCCAAAGACCTTAATCGGGATTTACAAAAAAGCCTTGGTTCCGCATCAGCTTTAACAGGTTTAACATCAGTTTATGAGTTTTGCCATAGGATATCAATGGTTGCCAACACACATATAGATTCGGCTTCAACGTCTCGTTTGGCAATCGAAAAGAGAGTAGGTACCTAATGCTATGTTAAGTGGCTCCAGAGCGAAGCTCTAACTCAAATATACTCAACTTATATTTACAAAGAGGATAATGCAAATCACCATTTAAGACTTATATAATGCTCTGACCCACCGACCAGTTTTGCTACCTCGATATTTCCTCCTCCGAGGGTTGTGAACAAGATCACTCCCTCCCCAACGTTTTCCCACTTTGTAGTCCCTTTATAACAAAACTTTACATGGTGAAGTCCTAAGTATACGGATACCCAGTTTTTAGGCCGGAGTCAGGAGAGAAAGAGGAATTATAAATATTTTGCTTGTAACCTTAAGCTTTTAACTTTCTCATATCTATGAGAAATGCTGTATGAAAAATATTTCCTAAACTTTTTTTAAAATCTCCGTTTAAAGCAGAAGAAAGATCAAAGAACAACCAAAAAATGTGCTTACATAAAAGATGATTATTTTTCGTTTTTAAGAACAAAGAGGATCTTAAAAAAAAACAATCTGCTGTTAACTAAGTCACTTAAGACTCCACTAATCCCAGGATTTCTTTTAAATTTTCAGTTCGAGTATGTATTGTCGAGGGACGTGGCAACTACCGGAAAACACCGATCTTCTGTCCAATACTAGAGGCACAAACAAACATGGAATGTATCGTCGGAGTTGATCGTCTGGATTGTGTGCGACGCATTCACAAGGGGACAGCTCATTTTGGCGTATTCTCCTCCGAGGATCTGGTTGCAGCAAGATGGGCTAGTGTCGAGATTCTCGTAACAAGTGAGCTACGTTTCCACGATACACCCTTCGAGTACGAAGTTGTTGCTGTTGTTGATAATGAAGCAGGAATTCACTCAGCCCACGATCTGAAGCAGGCAAAGTTTTGTCATCCGGGACATGCTCTAGAGAACCACTGGACCGAAGTTTTAGCTAATGTAAGTTCAGAAGCAGAAATCGAGGAGTAATTCTTGTGCTAATCCTGTACACTTTTCTTTATTCCAGTACTTTGAGTCACTTTTGGTGCCCAAGTCCTGCGATCCAAGCCTTTCGCTGACAGAGGACCGCATCAAGTCGAGTGCCAGCTACTTTGGGCCCAGTTGCAAAGCTGGCCCATGGGTTCCTGATCCCATGCAGGATCGATTACTGAAAAGGAAATATCCGTCGTTGTGTCAGCTCTGCTATGATCCCTTTAGATGTGGGGTCGGAGATAAGCACTGGGGTCGTCGTGGTGCCTTATACTGCCTAACTAGTGGAGGCGGCGATGTTGCTTGGGCGCGTCTAGATGATGTGAGAAGTCATTTTGGGTTAAGTGGTCTACAGGCTCAAGCAGATCTCACCGAGTACAGCTTTTTATGTCCGGATGGTCATCTTCAGCCGGTAAATGCAACGCATCCTTGCGTCTGGGTGTCAAAACCGTGGCCAGCAGTTGCCGCAAGACGCACCCATGCATCACAAGTTCGCGACATTGTCTCTGGACTATCGCACAATGACACAAATAGCTGGCAGAACGCCTTACTGAGTCTTTTGGAAACGTACCATGTGAATATCAATCAGTTGGACAACACCATCCCCATTGACGACTACCTAGATCAAGCGACAGCCTTTCAGGGAGCTTACAGTTTTCCCGAGTGCAATCCACCTAGGTCAATAGTGTTCTGCACGACCTCCATCATTCAGCATATCAAGTGCTCCTGGTTGCAAGAAGCGGCGCAAGTTTACGGAATCCAACCAAATATACAGTGCATTCGGTCGGAAAGCCTGGACACCTGCATGGACGACACAATGTACCAAACCTCAGACATCGTACTGGTTGACCATGAAACACGAATTAAGGCTCAGCGTGACTATAAGTTAAAACCGCTATTGTATGAATTTGCAGAGGACATGCACGAACGGTATGCTACCATTGCTGTTGTTCACAAAAAGTCTCACTTAGAAAAGTTCTCTGACCTCAAAAGTGTCAAAGCTTGTTTGCCTTCGTTTGAGGGGCCTGCTCATTTGTCTGTCTTGGAGACGATTGCCAACCTTACGAAGGAGCCAGAACCGTTGACAGAGTTCTTCTCAAAGAAATCATGCCTTTGGGATCCGCATGCTGACCAGAAATGTCCCGATTACTATCAAGGGGACGAAGGAGCTCTTCGCTGCCTTCACGATGGAGCTGACGTTGCTTTCATAAGCTCGCAAGCCCTGAAAATATTTTCAAATGGCACATTGAACTCTATTTGGACGACCAAAGTTGACCGAAACAGTTTTAGGGTTCTATGCCCTTATGGTGCCAATGAGAAGGGATCCAAGTACGAATATTGCTACTTGCATTGGACACCTCGAGGTTACATTATGGTACACAACGCTACACTCACTAGAAGGAATGAAATCTACAATTCACTTAAGGATATGGATCGCTTGTTTGGCAAATATTACAAGACCCAGACCATACCGTTCACCATGTTCGGCCCGTTCGATAGAAAGAACAACATTATGTTTAGAGATATGACTGATGGACTTCGTGGTCTGACCGAACTTAAAGCAGACAGATCAAGGCGCATGATGGAAGATATATTCGAGAAATATATATCTAAGGGCTATCCAGCCAGTAGCGGCTACAAAATTGTATTGACCAGCTGGATTTTGCTTGGATTCTCGCTGGGCTTAATGCTGATTTAAGACTTGACTATGTCACTCGTAAAATTTTTCACGTATTATGCATTTTGCCTTCCTCATACTCTTAAATAAATTGTGATATTAATTGTAATAGGATCTATAGAAATAATAAAAAGGACGAAAAATAATAAACGACTTCAATTGAATATTGGTAACTTGAACTTGGGTCTAGCCTATATAGGAGCCTAGATCTTACAAGGTAGCTGGTAATTTAGGACATAAGTCCAAACATAGCAAACAAATCCAGAATGCATGCTAAGCAGCAAGTATATTATATTATTTACTTATACTTTACTTAGGGCTTCCAACCCATAGAGGGTCTTAACCTGGTTCACAGTAGTCTTGCGCCCTCTGCGAGACAACCCGTAAGGTCCCCTCGAGCCTGTGGGCTTGAGTCACCCTCTTGACTGGAGCATTTTTGTTCATCCGCTCAATGTGACTGCGGAGCCGATGTAGTCTTCGTGTTTCGTCTTTGTTACAGCACATAGGGTTCGCTGCTACGAGCACCGACGTTTTGTCCTAGCCGGCGGACGGATGAATTTTTGTTGTTGATGACATAAAATATGGTCTTATCCTTATTTAGTAAGTATTGCTAATCCCCTACTATTGACGGTGGCTTCGGTGCATGCAAAGCGAAACTGTGCGCCCTTGCAGCCGACCTTACCTTTAATTTGAGTTCACTGGTACCATACTACTTGAGTCTGCGTAAAATTTGTTCTATCAACTTAATACCATGTCTCCACTGGAAACTAATCCGCGATTAATATAAATCTTTATTAAATCCTCTACAAATCGCGCGATTTAACATACAAATTTATATTTGTATGTTTATTTTTATTTGTATGTTTGTTATATATTTTCCGCACCTTTGAGACAGATTGAGAATCAAAAAAGAAAACTGAAACTGTCCCTGTACGAGAGATCTGTCACTTGACTTCAAGCATAAAAAGGATAAGTAGATTTCGCAACAACACAGGAACGGTTAGTAAGAAATCCCGTAAGAAACCAATCAGGGAAGGAAAACAACAGGTTCAAAGTTTGCTAAAAAAGCAAAAGCTTTAGAATGGAAGGGGCGTGCAATACCAGCCTTCAGCTGGGATACACAGATGCCGAACCAGTGAAGATGGTAAAGGGCTTATTCCAGGCAACAAAGACCAAAAATGACCAAATAGGTGAAAATGTCCTCTTGCGATTAGATGTGTACTGTGAAGTGATTTTTGGCACCCCAACTAAAATCTGGGTCCCATATAGGGCACTCCTAGAGAAAAGTTAAGTTCTTGGAATTTTGTGGAGTGTTTGCTAGATTCTTTTGAGAGCCCCTTTAACGGGGTACCTACTTATCCGTCAAATGGGTTTTCGGATCACCGGAGTCCGCCACAACGAAGAAAAGTTTTATTGGTAGCGAATTGGGTGGCATAAAGCTGCTCGACATGAAATCTACACCGGCAATATTTGTAAGAACTGTCATACCTAGAAAGAGTGTCAAAAGTGTGGTTTATTCATAAGAAGCTGCCAAAACAGTCGCAGAGGTCTTGACATTTAAGTTCTTTCTGTTCTGTTCGTCGAGGGTGAGTTGTAAAAACTGAAGAATATATCTCCGTATGATGTTTTTTTCTAAGTAAAGGACAATACAACTCTCAAAATCACCCATAATAAGTGAGTTAGATGATGGGTTCTTTTCTCCAACACATGAGACATGAAGTGAAAAGCATCCTTTACCAAGTCTTCAATATTCCGGCAGCGCATTTCCTACGTGTACAGAGCCACTACCTATCTGGACAAAATTGCACGTAGGCCTGTGATCGATACAGTGATATGAAGAGGACGAAATGCAAACTGAGCAGAAATGAAGAGGACACACAACACGACATCATTTCCACGATAGTAAAATCATATAACAGTTCAACAACATTGTTTTCAGTATGTACAAGAACTCCAATATAGTTTATTTACCTAAATGATCCTGCTTTGGCACAGCTTCTCCGGAGGCAAGTCGTCAAAGGAGGAATTGCTAATCTTCCAGATAAGCCTGTCTTGGGCAGCATAAGTCTATTGAAGGGCAGAAGGGACATCCCGAGAGAGCCGATGAACATCGGTAAACAGCGCATCTAAAACTTTGCTAGTACATCAACCTTAAAGCACGTCCAACCAACTTTGGATTTCTCCAACGACAGATCTTTAGAGCAGTGATATAAGTTTTAGTGGCAATTTAAAAGGAACAAGGTACCGAAAGGGTGAGTTTCGTTGCTTCTTATGTTCTGAAGACTGATAAGGCAGACTTGAGGACTGCTCCTAGACACAAAATTGATGCAGATAAGTCTAAATGCAAAATCATGCCATCGAGTCTTAGAATGCATTCTCTCTGGACGAAGTGGGCGAGCAGCTCTAGCAGACATACTATACTTGGTCCTTGCCCCTCATAAGCGACTCCAATACAAATATTGTTTCCGCTCTTGATGAGCGCAGACATACTACTTGGTCCCTCCAATACAAATGCTGTTTCTGCCGCCAGGGTTTTAAAGTGCGACATTGGGCGACGCAGTGATCTAAATCAAAACAAAAAAAACCGTGATTATTAGATAATTAGTCGACTTATGACTAGCGATGTTGACCACCACCGAGGCGAAATCCTCAGGCAATGTTAAAGGAATAAAATTTCTTATTTTTTTTTTTTATATCTTTAATGCAAAACAAAAAAACAAGTAAATTAACTCATTGGCCGAATGTCCACTTAGAAACAGCTGTCAATGCTTGGCAGAGTTCCGGCGCAGTATTTGTTGTAGACAGACCATGCAGTCCATCCTTGTTGGCTCTTGATCTTGCGCGAGCAGGTAACAGACCTGGAGATGTCATCGGTCAACAAGTTGTTGCATGTGGTCGAGCACTCGTTGTAGGAGAACTTGCCGCTGGCTGGCTGGCACCAGTAGTAGTCATTGATTTGGAAGAGTCCATAGTCCTGGGATCCATTGCTGTTCTTGGGTCCAACAGCGGCGGTATTGTATGAGCTTTCGTATTGGGCAATGCAAGTCCATTTTGAGAGCTCGGACTTTGGTGTTCCTAGACGATACATTTCTTGGGCCAAACCGCAACGGGTGAAGACCTTGCTGAAGGCTGGAGCAGCCAAAAGTACGGCAACGAGGACGAACAAAGCGAACTTCATCTTGATTTCTTGTTGTTTAGTTCTCTTGTGGATAACTATACTGGTTTTGGATAGAGCAGGCCCTTATATAGGTCTGCTCATTGTGAAGTGAGCTGATAAGGTAGAAGATATCAGTCGTGATAGAAATTCAATCTTCAAAATAAAGTTAGGCTAATTAATTCCATGTTCATAATCAGCAGATGATCAGAAAGATATTTGAACCAATTTACGTTTGGATTGTGAATAATTATACTTTTATCAATTGAGGCATTGCAAACGTTTTGGAATTGCACAGGTGATCGCTTTGATCATCGACCTTTATCTGGCATCACTTAAAGAGGGCGTGTTAGGGTTGCAACACAACGAGTTAAAGAACCCTCAAAAACGCTAGGGAAACATCATACCCTTCTATAAAATTGACAAATTAATTGGTAAAAATTATATTTATGATTTACGAGTGAGTTGAAATAATAGCTGTAAAATTTTCGAAAGAATCAGTTTTCTAGACTTATTGGAGTTAAAGAATTATATGGTCCGCGGATACGTCTTTTGTATGACTTATATCTTCAAAGTTGATTCTTTGTGTAGTGCAACAAAAGGGAATAACTATAAGGTGTGTTAGTCTGGTAAGACTCCAAACCTACCATATCTTGAAATGGGTAATAATTAAAAATTGTTGTGTAAGATTGCGATTGTGATACTGTTAGGGATTTTTTGAACGATATCAAATTGCATAGTTTGGGAATGGACATGGTTTGTTCGGCTAAAAATTCGGTGCCGATCGTATGCCAATAACGTCTAAGAGCCAGACGATGGCATTCCTTGCGAGGTAAAGAATGCCATCGTATTTTCACGGATGGCTCCAAAACCGGACAGGGGTCTGGTGCTATATTGTGACTAACAGGTGGAGGGCGAGAAGCATATGCGTTTGCAGTGCAAGCCAAGCCGCGCATTTAGAGCGCGGCTTGGCTATCACTGTAAACGCATATGCTTCTCTCTTCTTACCTCGTCCAAGATAGTGCTCGAACTCAAGTATTCGTTGAACTTAGTCGGAAGGCTAAATGCAGTGAATCTTGTTTGGGTTCCAGGTCAAACTGGTATCCAGGGAACTGAGATCTCTGATGAACTTGCCAGACTAGGCTCATAAGAGGTTCTCTCAGGACCCGAACCTGCTTTAGGCTTGCCTGTATCTGTTGTCACGTCTGCCATTGATACTTGGGTTTCTCTTTAGCACAGGGCTCGTTGGCGTGACTGCGATGGGTGCAGACAGACTAAATGACTACGCCCGGATATCTGCGAGGGGTCAGCGTCTTTTCTTCTATCTCTCAGGAGAATCGATTGCAGACTTCATGTAGGCGTCCTTACGGGCCACCAAGCTTTCGCCAAGGACTTGAATGTGCTAGGCTTGAGCGAAACCGCCACCTGTCCTGTCTGTGGAGAGGACAATAATACAGCGGAACATTTCCGATGTAGTTGTCCTGCCTTTGCAGGACAGGAGGATCAGGTGGCGGATCTTTGGGGCTGACGTTTTGAGTGCCGAACACCTAAGCTCTTCATCACTGAAGTTCCTTTTCGGTTTTCTTCGAAAGACGGGTAAACTAAATACATTAAAGTAAGGTGTCCGCGTGGTAGTACAATGGACCAGTAGTTGTGTCTGAGTGCTCCATCGGATAGTAGCAACCTCCGACAAATGAAATACCATTAAGGTCTAGGAGGAGCTTCGAAATTGTTTATGTGTATTACATTTTCGCCTGTATGAAATTAATTTAAAATTTCAAAGCCAGTTACAAGGGAATTCAAGCAGGGGTTGGGGCGGGCAAAGTATATATCACTATTTGGGTGCAAGGTACACGGACAGATTTGCTTAAAGGAAGGGCGTAACTCCACCCGCGTTAGTAGTCTAAGTAAGTCATCTGCGCCAAGATCAGAGTTTTTCACCAGCTCATTTATGCTGAAGACTAAACTGTATGATCTTGTCGACCTATAGAATATAATCAATAGGAGCCTAATCGTGTCGCAAGACGGCAAGATCTATATAACTACCATCTAAATATACGGATTTAATCCTTATAAACCCAGTCGAATATATGTGAGCTATAGCTCATCAAATTGCCAGGTAAAAACTTATTGAGAGATATGAAACTCAGCGGAAGAGGATTTTGAAAAAAGACCAACAAGTATCAATATATACGCGGATTTGTCTGACGGCTATTTTTAAAGGCTAAGCTCGTCTTTATTATGCCGCTTGCGTGAAATTCTATTTAGGTATTTATTAAAAATATTTCTGGATTTCTGGATAAAATTCTTTTTTTGGTATACTTTTTCGTAGCTTGCAGACTTCTGTTCTTATATTGGGTGATTTTTAAGTTTTATTAGTCTAAAAAAGAGGTTAAAAAACGTTTCCATTGTTTTTCTAAATAAATTTTTCTTTTCCTTATCTAGTAACTTCAATTTTCCCCACAACTGTTAAGGCCCAAACATAATAGACTTGAGCGGGACTAATCTTATGTCGAAATACAACGAAAATCCCACTCAAGTTCTGCCAATAGATTGTGTTGCCCATAATAGACTTAAGCAAACGATTTGAAAATCTTATGAGATTTCACTGTGAACGTCTCGAGTATCACATTGCCTCTAAAATTTAAAATCAAATTTGAAAATTATGTATGTCGCTTTTTCTTCAACTTTGGATGTTAATATCTCCGAAACCGATTGTCAGATCTAAAATGTGATTAAAATTTTAAGGTCGGCGTACAATTCTTGGTATATCCCCTTCTTTCACAGATTTTTTGAAGCACGTTTAAAAATAAATATGGGCTTAAATATGACAATGATTGAACTATTGACAAGTAAGAACAATACTTTAAGCCAACACAAGTTAACGAAAACCTTACGAAACCCAGCATAAGGCTATTATGGTCGTGGCATAAGAATCGCGTGCAATGGGACATTTAGGAAAGCCGACTTACTTACTTAAGGTGGCGCTACAGTGGGGTGGACCTGGGCCTCAGCCCACAAGCTTCGCCAGCCAGCTCTGTCTCCAGCTAGCGTCTCCAGTTTTGCACGCGAAGTTGGCTGAGGTTTTTTTCTACACTCCAAGCACCTGCGATAGCATTTTTGCTACTTTTGTTAACAGAATGTGAACATGAATTTTTGAGAAAACGGTAAAACATGCCGTTTTTTATTTCGTTTATTTAAATGGACTTGAACTACTTCGAGTCCAATTTCATGAAGTCTCTCTGTGTATCGTAATTGAATTGATTGCATTTAATTTTGATGGTTTATCGTGTTAAATTTTTGCCTGTCTTAACCTAAATATACGCCACTCCTGTAATAATATTGCTTACAAAGATTTATTTATTAAAAATTACTTGTAAACATTACCGCATCAAATTTTCACATTATTTTCACTACATTTTGTCTTTTTGAGCAAAATGATATATTCCTTTACTAGTTCCTATTTTTTTCTAATGTTGCTACTATCCAAAGAAGCACTTAGACGCAAGTACATGTCTATTGGAATACCATGAAGACACTTACTTTAATTAAAAAAAATTTGACTTTAAATATATTAGAGACCCTCTCCTTAAAACTTTTGTGTGAAGGTCTCTAATTTGTATCGTAGTGAATCATTAAGATTGAAACCGACATCCGATGTCAGCTTGAGAAGCTTTCAAGACTTTAAAATTGAGCTTGGGCCATGTCTGACATGGGATGTACCTTGGCTCTTGTACTGCAAATACAAAGTATGAAAATTCCGCCACTTTAGCCACGCCCAACATTGAAGCAAGAAACAGCTCTTAAGTTGCTCCCTGAACAAAAAGCGAAGAACTACTGACTGAAAAACACTACAGAAAACTGGGGAAGAAGTGAAGTTAGTTTCTACACATACAAGGGGACCTACAATTTTTTGCCGAATCCAAACGGCACTTTTGAGAAGTTTTTTAAGATAAATGATACTCTCGGAGGGCTTGTCAAACCCTCGCGGAGGTGGGGACCGTGAAAAAGAACAAGTATTTTTTTCAGGTCACCATGGCAGGATTCGAACCCAGACCTCTGGCGTAGTAAGCGCACACACTAACCACTACGCCACGGCACCCCAGTGGGTCTAAGACACATCGTTAGAAATCGTACGCGACTTCACGCAACCGTAGTTTAAGCCCAATTGTTTCCTCGCAATGAAAAGTGTTAGCTTGGACAATCCCGATTGAATATAATTGTGATCACTTAACCTGAGGCAAATTGCGAAGTCTCCCAGTAGAACGGGAGACTTGAGCCAAAAATCTATTTTCATAAAATTTGCTCTGGGCAGAAAACCCTTACATTTTTTTAAAATATGAAAGGTCAATGTGAAAGACGATGAATGTAGCTCTATGAAGATGCACATGAACAGAAAAGATTATATCCACGATTTAACAAAAATTGGCTCAAGTCTCCCACTTTCCCCCACAGTACCAGCAAAGAGTACAACTCTCCTTCTTGTACTTACTTTTTAGGAGTTTCAAGTCTGCTCTGTAAGAGGCATGAACTTTATGCATGATATCCTTACCTAGAAAGTTTGACCCATAAATAAGCAAAAAAGAACCCCTGATGGAAAAATACTTTGAGAAAAAAACATGGAGGAGTTGAATAAATCAAAAATTAAACTTCTTTTTTCATAATTTTAATGCAAAACAATAAAACCTGACAACGCTTAGTCAAAACAAAATCATAGGTCAAATTCTGTCAAATAGTCGCTTAGAAGCAGCTGTCAATGCTTGGCAGAGTTCCGGCGCAGTATTTGTTGTAAACAGACCATGCAGTCCATCCTTGTTGGCTCTTGATCTTGCGCGAGCACGTAACAGACCTGGAGATGTCATCGGTCAACAAGTTGTTGCATGTGGTCGAGCACTCGTTGTAGGAGAACTTGCCGCTGGCTGGCTGGCACCAGTAGTAGTCATTGATTTGAAAGAGTCCATAGTCCTGGGATCCATTGCTGTTCTTGGGGCCAACAGCCGCGGTGTTATATGAGCTTTCGTATTGGGCAATGCAAGTCCATTTGGAGAGCTCAGATTTTGGTGTTCCTAGACGATACATTTCTTGGGCCAAACCGCAACGGGTGAAGACCTTGCTGAAGGCTGGAGCAGCCAAAAGGACGGCAACGAGGACGAACAAAGAGAATTTCATTTTGAGTTCTTGTTGTTTAGTTTTCTTGTGGATAACTATACTGGTTTGCTACAAAGACGCTTCTTTTATAGGTCTTCTTATTGCAAAATGAGCCGATAAGATAGAAGATACCAATCGATATGGCAGTTCAATCTCCAAAATATAGTTAGGCTAATTAATTCTATGTCCATTATCAGTAATCATAATCATAGATATTTGAAGTCATTTACTTTAGGATTTTGAATAATTATTTTTTTACGTTTTTATCAGGAAAGGTATTGTTATTGTTTTGAATAGCAGAGTTGATTGATTTCTTTATGAAAACAATTACGGAAAAGGGTTTGTATTACGAACAACTCTAATTGATTACGGAGGTATCTTCTGGTCACAATATGTGGACAAATTTTAAGAATTGATGATTGTATTCGATTTTGTACTCCATATCCGTCAAGTCACTTGTTCGTCTGGTGCGAAACGTTTAAGAAAATCTTTCTTACTAAGAAGATTAGATGAGAAAATTTATAACATGCCCAAATTAGATATGTATATCAATTTTGAAAGAACAACTTAGTAGGTGTAATACAAAAACTTGACATGAAAGCTGCAGATTCATGAGACGATTAAGAGTTGTGGCCGAGATAGATATAGTATAGATATATGTACCTAAACAACTTTTAGGCATTTAAGTTATACCGATAAAGCTGAAATTCGTTGAAAAAAACTTGAAAATCATCTGAATCTGCCTCTGCCATTGACATGCAGTCGACTACCAGCTTGTATGTGTCAACACGCACCTCTTTATTAACCCACGGGAATGGTGTAGATATGTTTATTCACTTGATACAGGCGAAGATTATTATGGTCTTTATTTTATTTATTTATAGGGCTCCCGACCCACGGAGGGCCTCTACCTGGTTCACAGTAGCCTTCCATCCTATGCGATCCTGGGCACGCTGTTCTCAATTGTCCAGACCAAGCAATCTGGCATCCGCGATGGCTTAGTTCTTAAAACGGAGGTTCGGTCTTCCTGGTCGTCTCGAGCCTGGGGGCTTGAATTCGAAGACCCTGTTGGCTGGAGCGTTGTTGTCCATTCGTTCGATGTGACCGAGCCAATGTAGTCTTCGTGTTTTGGCTTTTTGAACTACATCCACATCTTGGTACAGCACATAGAGTTTTTGGTTATATCTTCTTTTCCATTTGCCCTCCTCACACACAGGACCGCAAATTCGCCGCAGAATTTTTCTCTCGAAAGAGCCAAGTATAATTTCACCTTCTCTGCTTATCGTCCAGCACTTGGCGGCGCCATAAGGCAGAACTGGCAGAATGAGGGTTTTGTAGAGCTTACACTTTGTCTTTCGCGAGAGAAGCTTGAGCCCATTTGTTTTGCCAAACCAAAATAACAGCGGTTGCTAGGGTTATTCTTCGACGCATCTCCACTAGGGTGTCGTTTTTGGAGTTGATGTTAACTCCAAGGTAGATGAACTCCTTAACTACCTCGAAGTTGCTGCTATTAACAGTGACGTGTTGTCCTAAGCGGCGGACGGATAATTCTTTGTTTGTTGATAACATATACTTGGTTTTATCTTCATTTACTTCCAGGCCAACCAAATTCGCCCGTTCTTCAAATGCCTCTATCACGGCACGACTGGAGCGGACGATGATGTCGATATGGTCCGCGTACCCCAGTATTTGCAAGGATCTGTTGAAGATAGTGCCTTCCATGTTGACCTTTGCCCTGCGCACTATCATCTCGATAACAAGATTGAAGAATGCACATGACAATGCATCTCTTTGCCGAAACCCTACGCATGTTTGGAACAGTTCCGAGGAGCTGTTCCCAAACTGCATGTTGCACCGTGTGTTTTCTAATGTTACACGGCACAGTTTGATCAGTTTTGGCGGTATCTTGAATTCGGCCATCGCTATGAGAGCTCCTGACGATGAATGCTGTCATAGGCGGCCTTAAAGTCGATGAAAAGATGGTGTGTCTCGACTTGAAAATTATTGGTCCTTTCCAGCATTTGCCTTAGTGTGAAGATTTGGTCTACGGTTAATTTTCCGGGCCGGAAGCCACACAGTTAGGTGCCGATTAGTGTGTCGCAGAACGCTCTAAGACGCTCACACAGTACGTTTGACAGGATCCTGTATGCGACATTTAACAGGGATATACCTCGATAGTTCTTGCAAGATTTAGGATCACCTTTCTTGAAGATGGGGCACATGGAACTGATTTCCCAGTCTTCGGGCATGCTTTCTGTCATCCAGACTTGGTAAATGATTTGGTGCATGCACCCCACCAAAACATCACCTCCGTATTTAAATAGCTCTGCAGGTGAGCCATCAGAGCCGGTAGCCTTGTTGTTCTTAAGCCTCTTCATAGCTAGGCTAACTTCTTCAAAACTAGGTGGTGGGACTTCTTCGTGGTCGACTGGGCTCTCGTTCTCTCCTGGCACAGTTTCTTCTCTCTGTTGTACCTCTTCTACTCTCTCCGCATGATGCCCATGAAGCAGCTGCTGGAAATGCTGCTTAAACACTTCAACAATTCCCTGTGCTTCGGTAACTACAGGCGAAGATTTAAAGTAATAAATAAATAATTAAGATCCCCACGACCTTAAGGGTATATATGGCCGAAACCGAATTCTCTGTCAGTCAAATAACTCCTGTCCCTCCATCCATATGGCACACAGGCCTTACTTTAGGCCCTTAGGATCGAGGGAGCTACGTAAACTCTTTGGCAACCGAAGCAATATAAATTTTAAAATTTCTCAGTACCATCCACAGAAACGCCTACAATAACTGAAAGGCGTCGAGAGAGGCTGTAATTTTTCTTTTAACATCTCATGCTGATTTAATTTACAAGACTAAACAATTTTTCTAAGTGAATGCATCATGCGTGACAGCGGGAACAGGGTTCCGACTATTGTCGTAACACTTTACGCCATTTATTTTATATAGAGTTAATTTCTTCCGATCTACATATTATCAACTGTAGAATTATTTAATTTCGCATAAAAACAAATATAGGTAAATTCACAAATACGTTCCTTTTAAAAGACACTTTATACCCGTTAAAGTAATCGTATGACCAGACCACATAATTATCTGTATCTATAAGCTAATCTGTATAATAATCGAAAATCAGTATGAGATATAATGGCGTGAGCCTGAGCATAACATTACTCTTATATACGTCAAAGAGCACACAGTATCTAAAACCGTAATTAGAGAATATGACAATCTCTAGTAAAATATAGAAGTTAATCTTTTAATTAGAAGATTATCAAAAATTAGAATCGCTTAATTCTTACGGTAATATTAATCAATTTCGAACAGGTACCAAAAAAATGGAATACATGTCCACTGGAATAGTGACCACATAATGCAAGAAGCGTATTTTTTTATGGAAAAAGAACAGATGTGTGGCGTCATTATTTGGTTGGTTTTGGTTGTAATATAAGTTCATTTATCAGAAATATTATTTGGCTCACATCTTTTTTTTGTGGGTAGGAAAAACCTTCATAGGAACTACGAGGACCGGCCGCGTCCTTTTCCGTGAGACTACGACTAAGTTTCCTTAACAAGTAGTTCAAGTTTCTGTAGTAATCGCGTGTGGCAGGCTGCCTTTCAACGAAGGCACCTGCAATACCGTCAATTTATGCGGTTTCATCTTATGCGGTCTCAACGGTCACGTTCGTTGTAGTCGGCGCGTCAGATTTGTCTGATCCTAAATTCGGATAGTTTTATTGTTGCACTGTCCGCGAAGTCGAGTACTAAGCTTGCGAGCAAAGTTTGTTACCTCGTCAGTCACGGTTGCGATTCCAAGATTCCGGTCTTGATCTCTATTTCTTATGTACTATGGAGCATTAACGATTGCCCGGAGTGTCTTATTTGGAAAAGTTTCTAAAATAGATATATTGCTTGGTTTAGTACAACCCCAGAGTTATATACCATACGACCAAGATGGTTTTATCGCTTGCTTATACAAAAGCAGTTTGTTGGGTATAATTATATGACAAAAGTTGTAGATATTAGCATTTAACTTTCATGTATAATGACTATGTGCCTCCGCCCACTTTTGTGGGCGTGGCGTTAAAAAAGTGATTTTTTTAGTTAAAAAGGCGGAGTTTTAGGCCGAAATGTATGCAACCACCTAGTATAAAGCATTCAACAGTTATATTTTTACATCCCGCCCACTTTTTGGAGGCGTGGCGGTTTTTTTTTTGTTTGGTCGGGTATTTTGAAGCTCTCTAGCTCAAAGTTTAAGGCCTAGAAGTTATTTACGTACGGAAGAACGGACATGATTAAACCAATTTCGTCGGTCTCGATCATAATCTGTAAAAGGTCTGATTATTTCTCTGCGTTACAAAATATAAAACTTAATAAGTTTACCCTGAGTAGAGTACCTAGACAAAGTGCACTTATGCAATGGACTCCACTTCACCGATACAATTTTATTTTAATAAGTTGATTATGATAAGCATAATTAATTTTAACTGCACAAATATTTTTATGAAAAAAAAAAGAAATATTTTTTTATTTGATATCTATCTGTCTTATCATTTTGCCCAATCATAATCGTTCGATTTAAATTAGCCGCGAATAATTTATATTCTAATAAAATTATGTTTATGCCCGAAGAGGCACAGAAGAATGCTTTGCAAAAGATATTTTCATCTAAATGGTGGTGGTCAAAATATATATAGAAACACGTAATAACTTAAATTTTTGAAACCGGCTATTGCAATCAATGATGTTATAGAACACAATGTTAGAAGGACTTGTGTATCGGTAGTTTATAGGCCCTGAAGATACATAAGTCCAACTCCTATCTATCATGGTGCTGGCTTATACCATGGTTACGCCAAGCTAAAAGATGGTAAGGATCAGAGATCACTTGACCTGTATAGCTTTTGCCCTTTTTACATGATGCGACGACGGTATGTTACGCCCACTGGCGCTTTTCACTTCGGTCATAATGTCGAGCACGGACGGATTTTCAGAGAGACTTGCACTGCACCCTACTGAGCCACTTTGTTTATTTTGAAACCACTTAGAATTTTAGGTGGGAAAATTGACAGCTTGTATAATTATTCGTCAAAGTCACAGAAGTCTACTAAATAAAATCACACCTCCATTGTGAATTTTTTGAGCATTTCATTCAAGATTTCATCTTCATCATTCTTTCAGGCTACATAAAGCGCACCATTTCTTTCCACCACCATTTCCATTTGCACTTGCACCACCATTTCCATTTGCACCACCATTTCCATTTGCACTTGAGCTTGCCGGCGTTTTGTGCTGGCTGCGGGCTGAACAGTAGATAGACCCCAGATAGACCCACATACTTACGCTAAGTTTCCACTTGTCAATTTATTGTCAATTGTCAAAGTTTGACAATTCTCCTCTTTGTCAATTAAAGACACAAGTGGCAAAGCGTAAGCCAATCCATATGTCAATTCAAGGAAACTCTTTTTCTACTTGCCAATTTTTCAATATAACCTAAAAATGCGTCGTTTGTCAATTACAAATCGACAAGTGGAAACTTAGCATTAGACCCGGGATAGGCACATTTTGCGACTAACTGAGTTCAGCTGAATTCAATTAAGTTGGTCATAGTAATACTCAACCCATCTATAGTAATTCGAACACATCGCTCTTATATTTGAGGACGATTCTGGCTTCATATCCTTTTTTACTGTCATAAAATCCAAAAATTTTGATCAAGCGGTTCCAATCCCCTATCTCAGGTTAAGTATAAAGAGTTTTTATTGTTGTTTTGTAAAATAAAAAATTATCGGCTGTCATTTAAGCGCAGGTGTGCATTTCAAACCAATGGCAGTGCGTCACTGATAAAAAAATTTAGTTATTCAGAATCCTTAAGTCATTTGCTTTAAATATCTAACCAATCATCCAGTGATAATGAACGTGGAAATAATTAGCGCAACCGAATTTCGAAGATATAATTTCTATCGCGATTGGTATCTATCTTACCTTATCAGCTCACTGCACAACTATAAAAAGGGGATCTCTGTGACAAACCAGTATAGTTATCCACAAGAAAACTAAACGACAAGAACTCAACATGAAATTCTCTTTGTTCGTCCTCGTTGCCGTTCTTTTGGCTGCTCCAGCCTTCAGCAAGGTCTTCACCCGTTGCGGTTTGGCCCAAGAAATGTATCGTCTAGGAACACCAAAATCTGAGCTCTCCAAATGGACTTGCATTGCCCAATATGAAAGCTCATACAATACCGCCGCTGTTGGACCCAAGAACAGCAATGGATCCCAGGACTATGGACTCTTCCAAATCAATGACTACTACTGGTGCCAGCCAGCCAGCGGCAAGTTCTCCTACAACGAGTGCTCGACCACATGCAACAACTTGTTGACCGATGACATCTCCAGGTCTGTTACCTGCTCGCGCAAGATCAAGAGCCAACAAGGATGGACTGCATGGTCTGTTTACAACAAATACTGCGCCGGAACTCTGCCAAGCATTGACAGCTGCTTCTAAGCGCACATTTGACAGAACATGACCCATAATTGTATTTTGATTTTTGTTTTGCATTAAAGTAAAAAAAAAAAATAAGATGTTTTTTTATCACCTGATTTCCTAGTAGTTTTAAATGTTTTTTTTTTGCGCAGAATGTTCTAACGAGTCGAAAAACTTCGCAATGTTCCTGTCTCCAACAAGTACTAACGCTCCTTTTTGTATCCTATCTAGCAGGTATCTACAAAAAGGGTATATTGAGGTTGTTATTGCCACTCATTCCGAGAATGAAAAACGTTCGGGTTTCAACTTAAACTGAGCGGTTTGCAGGGCAATTACTAATCCATTGAATTAGAAATTAATCGATTCCAACTGTACGCGTTTTCGACAAGAGATTTTGGTGCCAAGCTCTGTCAAAAGCTTTGCAATGTCAATTGCAACAATCTGGCTTTCACCAAGAAGATGCAAGATACGGATCCATTTTTCAGTGAGATATGCCATCACATAACCAGTGGATCTAACGCATTAGATCCACTGGTAATTAGATTATGCATGACATTGACATAATTGAAAAAACAAAGTGTGCATGTCAGTGAAGTCTTTGCGAGTATTGGAAAGGAAGCGGTGAATAAGAATTTAGCCAGTCAACGAAAACAAAACCAAGAATATGCTGTCGTCAAGAAAAGCCTTCCAACACCGAAAACCTGGACAAAACACCAGCATCAGCATCGACAACTATAACTTTGAGGTAGTTAGGGCCTTTGCATACCTTGGTTCCGCTATCAATGACACCACGCGCTGAAATCAAATAAAGGATAACTCTTTGGGCTAAGAAGGTAATTGAGTAGCAAGACCTCTTTCAAGCAACGAAAGTGTCCATTTATAGAGCCCTCATCATCCCAGTACTGCTTTCCAGTGCAGAAGCATGGACCCTGTCGAAGGCGGCTGAAACAAGTGGGAAAGTGCAACAGTGCGTATGCAAAAGCTTCAGTCCGTCTAGGACGGATTGCAAAATACCCGACCCTACCAAAAAGAAACCTGCCACGCCTCCAAAAAATGGATGCGCTGTAAAAATATAACTGTTGAATGCTTAACGCTATGTTGTTGCATACATTTTGGACTAAAACCCCGTCATTTTACGGAAAAAATCACTTTTTTTCGCTTCTGCCGATAATATCGAAAGTATTTGAGAAACTTCTGCTGAAGCGATTACAACCAATAATTGCAGAAAGACGCTTGATCCCGGATCATCAATTCGGTTTCAGACCTAACCATTCCACAATAGATCAAGTCTACAGAATAACGCATGAAAAAGCCTTAGAAGGGAAAAAAATATGTTCAAGTGCTTTCCTCGACGTATCGCAAGCCTTCGACAAGGTATGGCACGAAGGCTTGAAATATAAGCTACGGCAAAATTTGCCGGAAGACATGTTTAAAATATTGGAAAATTATCTTGAAAGCAGACTCTTTCGTGTTAGGTGTAGTAGTGAATACTCGAGTTTCAAGCAAATTCGGGCTGGCGTACCCCAGGGAAGCGTCCTCGGTCCGACCCTGTTCCTGCTCTACACAAGAGACATACCTCTAGATGACGAGACAGTCGTGGCCACGTTTGCGGACGATACGGCCATCCTGGCAACAGGTGAATCAGTCGAGTCATCAACGAGAAACCTCCAACGAGCATTGGACAGAATTTGTGTCTGGACGAAGACTTGGCGAATCGCTCTTAACGAGAACAAGTCTACGCATGTGAATTTCACTTACAGAAGGGTTAACAACTTGCCTCTGTTCATAAATTCTGTACAAATACCTTATGCAAATGAAGCGAAGTATCTAGGGATGACACTGGACGCTAAACTAAGGTGGAAACCACACGTAAAGAAGAAGCGTGACGAGCTCGAGATTAGGCTCAGGGAAATGTATTGGCTTATCGGAAGATTTTCGAAATTAAGCACATATAACAAACTGCTCTTGTACAGGCAGGTGTTAAAGCCATCCTGGACATACGGTATACAACTTTGGGGTTGTACCAAGCCGAGCAACATGTCCATGTTGCAGACTTTCCAAAACAAAACACTAAGAGCAATTGTGAATGCTACATGGTATATTAGGAATAGCGATATTCACAGAGATTTAGGAATAGCTACCGTGGGCGAAGAAGTAACAAACTTCGCTCGAAAGCTTAATGCTCGCCTTCATGTTCATTGCAACAATGAAATGATCCGTACTCTAAACGAGACTCTTAACGATGTTAACAACGAGCGACGACTACAAAGAACAAGACCCTTCGATCTAGCGACGTAGGGTGAAGCCGCATTAATGAACGGCTTAGTAGGTGCATTCACTGGAAAGCAACCTATCCAATGCGATCAACACTATGGAAGCGTAAACTACTTGTTAAGTTAACTTAGTTGTAGTCAAGAAGTATTATGAGAGAGCGAAAATTTACTACTATGAAGTGCGTTCTGGCAGTTTCATAGTGTCTCTCATAAATGGGTGGTTTTTTAGCACGTGGAAATCGGGCATAACCAATATCGGCTACTTCGGTATTATGTACCTGCTATAGTGGGCGTATTGGTATCTTTGAAAGATTTTGGAGTTTTAGTCTCCGCCCTAGTATTCAAAAAAAAAAAAAAAAACTTTTTTCTAAGCCACGCCCACAAAAGTGAGCGAAGATATTTATAATATATGCAAAAAATATAGGAAAAGGTAATAGAACTTCTGTTATATTATTTTTTATCAAATTTCATATGTATTTATTGAAAAACAGTCATTTTAAGTTAATATTCCTTAAAAAGTTGGCGTGCTCAATGTAAACGCCAAATTTTTTCTGCTGCCTCAAAGACAATTACAAAGCAGTGTCACATACTAAAAATCAGTGTGTTAGCACAATTTTAACATTAATTAGCACTATTTTAACATAAGTTAGGTGTGAAAAAAGTATTTTTGGAAAATTGGAGATTGTCGCACATACAGGCCTGTAGTGAGCGTGTATTTGGGCGGATTCAACTAAATTTTCAAACTTGATCTGGTCCAATGGACTTCCAGTCAACTTACAAATTTTCTTGCCTTAAACGTAAGGTCTAAAAGTTGTTTACATACGGACGGACGGACATGGCTTAATTTTTCTCCTGTCGGTCTCATTCATTTCTCTAAAACTGTTTGATACCCTTACACTGTTCCGGAAAATTCGACTGTAGATTTACCCGCACAACTTTGAGTTTTATCCCCAATTTCGGACACCAATGTTATACAAATTTTCGCCTGGGGTTCGTCGAATAAAACTCAATTTCACTTTTATAATTACTACTTAGAATTCAACACTTTATTTCAATTCAATCACTTTTTACTTAATAACCGATTTTCAGTTCAGTTTAAGATGTAACTCTTCCGTCCGAGCCGGCCATCCATTTATTTATAGAAATTCATCATGTTCTCGATGGTTCGACGTTGCTAATTTTTCATTGAATTCCATGCAGGGGAAGTTCGATATCGGATTCGAACTTCAAACGGCAGTCTGCTGTCAGATGACTGGAATGACAGTTGGATATGTTCGTTCAGTGAATCGATGGGTGCATGCAGCGACTCCTGCATGTTGTTTTATTTCTTGTCGCCGCACAACAATATTGACGGTTGACAGCCAATTCAGGCTATTATAGCAATTTAGGGAGTTATCGCTGTTTTACCAGATTCTATCTATTACATTCTAACCTGGCCTAACCCCATCCCATAGAATAGGAGGTATTTTTAGTTTGTCACATAGTTTGTAATACGGTGAAATAATAATGGTAGACCCCCAAGACCTTAAGGGCATATGATCGAGACCGAATTCTGAATCGAATGAGCCATGTCCGTCCGTCCGTCTGTATGTCACATGTTTTTAGGCCTTAAGTTTTGAACTAGGGTACTGAAACTTCGTACGTAAGGTCCACGTCATGCGGAGCAGTACAATATAAAAATTTTTGAAATCCGCCCAAAGACACGCCCACAATCGGTCTAAATGTGCAACTACCTTCAGAGTTTTCAAAACTGTAAGACGTTCTAAAAGTTTGTAATTTGACATTTAGCATCTCCTAATGAATGTAAGACACAAAAAAGACTAATTTAATTGGTAAACCTTCTCTAGTGGGCGTGGCATCTATTTTAAGGGTAAATTTTCAAATGCAGTTTACTCAATATTTTTGCTCGAAATTGAAAAAAATTTGCTTAATATTTTATGTAGAAAACGCTGAGTTCCACATTTTGTTAATACGAGACTTCAGTCCAGATTTCAATCTTTTAAAGTTTTTAGCCACGCCCCCTTTTAGGAAAACTTAGTTTCGACTGGGCTTGAGCCTAGTTTAGGAAATCATGAAGCAAAAAAAGTAGCAGGTTAGGTAAACGAGACTTCAGTCCAGATTTCAATCTTATAAAGTTTTTAGCCACGCCCCCTTTTAGGGGTCGATTTTTCAAAAAAAAAAAATGTAAATGTTAAATGTACGTAAAAAAAATTGCATTTTTACGTACATTTAAGTGTAACTTGGAAATATCTGTCGCAATATCTTATAGTCAATAGTTTGTAATTAGGGGCGGTTAGACCACGTCCCTTTTCAAAGTTTGCATTACTTATAAAATGTCCAAAAATAACTATGCCATCAGCATTTTACAATGTGGGATAGGATGGGGTATTCAACGGTCCGTTTTACGGACTGTTACTTCTGCGTACACACTGTAGCACTTACTCACTGGTTTAAAGCCCTTTTAACTCCAACCCAGATATAATGCGAGTCGTGGTGCTCAAAAGCTTTGGTAAATTTTCCAAAAATAATGTGAAATGGTGATTTTGAAATCGGGGCTATATCGAGCTTAAATTAGGCACAATCTAGCTGATAGTTTTCTGCTTTTCTTGCATTGAAAGTATATACCGAATTGCTTCCGAGACAGGCATTTAATGAGCCAAGCAAGAAGACAAAACTACGCATGTCATACATGAGAAGAAGTTCCGTAAAAGCAGTACTTTGGCTCTTTTGGCAGTATGGAGTTTCTAAAAGCAGTACAAATTCTGCAATTGCAGTATTTCGACAGCCCTGCTTAATGGTCTACGGTGATTATTTCACTGCGTTACAAACTATACAGCAAACTTAATATACTCTGGGTCGGGTATAAAAACTTAAGGTTACTTCGAGAGGAAATGGGAAATAATCACCGTAGCGTAGGCCCCTATGACTTTTAAGAAATATGATAGAGAGCGACTGACGAATTGATTAAGCCATATCCGTCCATCCGTCTGTCCGTATGTATACGCAGTTTTTAGGTCTTTAAAATCGATGCCTTTTGTTTCGTCAGTCTTATTTCGATTTCGTGTTTTTTCGTTCTTGTAGCAAATGAAAACATTTCACATTTTTGTAAATTTTGTTTTTTTTTTTTTTCTCTCGTTTCGTTTTGTGATCATTTCGTTGTGCAGATGCCTTGCATTTCATTCTTCGATTTTCCCCATGTTTCGCAATTCCCTTAACACAACAATGAATTGTTTCGGCCTTAGTTCTCTCGTTAACTGTTTTTTCGCATTTCTTCTCTATTAAATTGTCATTGCTTCATCATTCGATTACGTTGTTCTCATATCGTGATAATATGATAAAATTTTTAAGTCGTTTATGTTTCGTTTATGTTATTTTTTATTTATATTTTTAAAAGATTATTTGATAACAATTATTAGACTATCTATATTTTTAGCTATTTTTATTAAATGTAGATCAAAATTATTTATTTATAAGGTATTGTTATATATATATATATTAATATGTACATATATATTTTTTACTATAAATTTATTTATTACTTGTATTAATAATTTATTCAAGAAATATATTTGCATATTTTGTATTATAGTCAACATAATATTGATAAGTAAAAATTTTAAGAAACTATTTTCCTGAACTACAAGTTAAAACTGATGTGGCGCCATCTAACCCCTCATAATCAAATATAAGAGATTTTCATCAAAGATCAGAACCACAATCAAAAACGGTAAACTCACCATGAAACAACAGTTACACCACTCCTTCCGTGTGTCATGCTCGGTTGTCAAGAGTGAATTGTGAAATGTCAAAACAATAACAAATGACAGCACAGCAGCACCAGCACTACTTGCATTGATTGATTTGACCGAAGAAAAACTGTTTACCTTTCAACGTTTTACCGAAAAATGTCTAAAAATATTCGAAGCAAACCGCAGACGACAACGGTAAATAGAATTCGTTGCAATTACTTGGCACCTAAATAGCACAGAACACTGAAAAATTCGACTTCACCCGAGAACACTACATCCCCCTCACATAGTTACTTAAAAGTTTAACTGCACTGAGATCCAGTCTCTGTGTCACCGATAGCCCGGACCACTGAACTGATATTTCAATTTTCCACACAGATAGATCGACAAAACGCCAAAAATTTCCCAATCAAAGTGCACAACAATGAATAAACTCCCCGTTGATTGAAAACGGGAAATTTCTCTTATTTGAATTTTTCAATTGATTTGATTTGATGAAAATTTTGTGCGCCCATTGAGGACAAAGTTAATAAATTGCGTCAATCATCAGGGACGGGAAATGGTGCGTTTTTTTTTCATTTCCACGGAACTAAAACAAAATAAAGAAAATTAGTGTCAACGGTCGTAGGTACTTTTCGCATGATTTGCCGAATAGTTTTCCCAAGAGATTTAATGAGTTGTTCTGCTGGTTGTGGTTGCGTGTGTACAACATTCAACAGCTCAGGGTAGGTACAGTAGAGCCAAATAAAAATGTACCCGGTTTATGCATGGGGTAAAATTTAAAAATACTTGTGTTGATTGATTGACAGAGAACTTGCTCTTAAACGTAAACAGAGAAAATTGAAAAGGTTCAGTAGAACTGAAGATGCAATAGGTACCCAGGATCACATTGGTTTGGTCCCCCCTTATATTTAGCAAGTGCACTGTTTTAAAACGAGAACACAGCAATAAGTAGTTATACGTAGTTATATTATTGACATTAAGTTTTTGAATTCAGGTGAAAAAACTGGTGTTTCAGGGTAAAGATGGTCGGGTATTTAGATGTTCGTCGCAGACGAACTCTTGAAGTTACTTACTTTTTTTTCCTGGCATTAATCATCAGGCAGTGGGATTTTTCTAAATGTCCTAAAATACCGACCTGTCGAAAGGGCAAGCTTTTCCGTGCAGGGTCATCCGAGTTTCGGAGTTAAACTGAGGTTAACACCAGAAATTAGGTTTTCAGTGGATCTAGATCCGGGTTAATCTCGGCTTAACATGTCAAATTTGGTGAGTTTCAATTCAATTCAATTCATGCTTTTTTTCTGCGTAGAATGGCAATTGATTTGCGTGTTTCTATGAAAAATGACATGTGAGAGCAACTCGAACTTCTTTTCCTGTGTTTTTATATGTGAAGTGAGAGTTGGGAGAGTCAAAAATTTCGAGAGTCGAAGGTTTTGACACCTTTGCTGACGAAGTTACTCCAGATTCGTTTTGTTGCGGGATTAACAGATCTTGGTTTAAGCTGGACTGAACTCAGAACTGAAAACAGGGCCTAAGTTCTTTAAGAGATATGATTGAGACCGACAGGGGAATTGATTAAGCCATACTTGCCTGTATGTAAACAACTTTTAGGACTTTTTATATAAGCCTCAGAACTTAAAATTGGTGGATTGGCTAAGAGCCCATACTCTTAAATCAAGTTTAAAAATGAGTTGAATCCGCAGGCAGACACGTCCACTACAAGCCTGTATGTGCGACCATATTTAATATTTAAAAATACTTTTTTTTACACTTTTGCTACGCATAGCTAAATAGCTAATGCTAAAGCCAGCATACTGATTTTTGGTATAAGAAACTGCCTGGTTTCCATATACAGTTCCTACATGTCTCCTCCCACTTTTGTGGGCGTGGCTTTAAAAAAGTGATTTTTTAGTTAATAAAAGGTCGGGTTTTAGTCCAAAATGTATGCAATCCCTAGCATAGTGATTGCACCTAGCTATTTAAACATTTATTTTAACATTCCGCAATGTTTTGTTTAAATGTCCTTTTTTTTGTATTGGGCTTTTTTCTCTTGTTTGGGGTGTGGAAAGTTGTTAAACTAGTGGGCGGGTTACTTTACATTCCGCTTAGGCGGATGGATACCTCATCCTAATTGACCCCAGTCATGCTCCGAATGGCGTTATAGACCTTAATATATAATTTTCAGCTTTACCTAGGTACTTTACATAAACTTTTCATACGTAAAAAAAAAAATCGTTTAAGAACGTAACCAAAACTGGGCGCGGTGTTTTTTTGCTTTCGTTTAAGTTATTAGTTTGCAAAAATTACATTACTACCAGCCACCTAACTAATTGTTATTGGCACGACAAAAAAAAGACTGTGAGGTCTTTGAACATTTCCAAAGAAAAAATTGGAGTGGCCTCTACACCATAAGGTGCTTTACATAAGTTAATAGTAAATACAATACAATATACTATAGTAAAAGTACCTACTTTAATAAGTATTGCAAATCTTTCTTGATTTCAAGCAAATGTGTTGCGTAACAACGCTCTATAAGAGTGAAATGTAACACAACGCACATGGAGGCGCTTTTTGCTTTCTTAAATGCCAATCACAATACACATAATGCACATAATACCATGTTTCCACCGGGCGCTAATCCGCGATTTTTATAAATCTTCATTAAATCCTCTACAAAAGACACGATTAACCAAACACATTGAAATCCTCTCGGCAAGCGATTAAAAATAAATTCCCTCATAAATCTCATTCGCCCTTTTCTCCAACCAATTTTCAAACACCTTTTTAACAGTTTGAGAATCGCAAAAGGACAATGAAACTGACCACATAATGTATGATAGATCTGTCGGAATGACGATCTCTATAGGGATGTTTGCAGCGGAAATTTTTTTTTTCGAACGTGAAAAATGACATCGGCACTCTCCCTTGAGAACCAAAATGACAGAAAAAGAGTGCTTATATTAAATTTATCCTATTTATAAAGGGTGATTTTTTAAGAGGTTGAGAACTTTTTTTTAAAAAAAAAACACAAAAAATTCGAAAAAATTAATGAAATATTTATTTGAATCGATAGTTTGAACCTTGCAATTTAATGTTTAAAGATAATTTCATGCAAATGTTGACCGCGGCTGCGTCTCAGGTAGCCCATCCGCTGAGTCCAATTTTGGCATACTCTTTCACACATATCGGCCGGTATCTCACGAATGAATGCATGGATGTTGGCTTCCAGTGCGTCAATCGAAGCAGGCTTGTCCCTATAGACATTAGCCTTGACATACCCCCACAAAAAATAATCTAATGGTGTCAAATCGCACGATCTAGGCGGCCAATTGACCGGCCCGAATAGAGTTCCGAATAGACTGCTCAGAAGGTCGAGAATGCCGACCATAAAATGGAAGCAGCGCGCGATGAACATTTCGAACCGAGCACGAATTTTGATAGTAAAATTCAATAATTTGCAAGCGTTGGTTATTTGTAAGACGATTCATGGTTAAATGCAAACCAAACTGAAGCTGTTTGACAGTGACACAAGGTACTAAACACACGTCAGCTGTCAAAACCAGTGTTGCCAAAACCAAACCAGCTAAAAAATCACCCGTTATTAGTCTGATGAAAACACTTTGGGATTTATTATTTATTGTCTCCCACTAATCCTCGTATTATTACCGGTGGAGGCATAGTATCAGACAACATGGACATATTTGAAAAACAAATGCTAGCAAAACAACAGTAGGTATCAAAACACACAAGTGTGGCTAGCAAAATTGCGATCCACCGACTGTAGGCTTAAGAAACAAGACAATGACGAAAGCATTTTATGGAAAACTTCTCCATAAGAAGAGGGAGAATACTTATGTAGATCAAATAACCCATATTATGGTATCTGAAGTAAATTAATTAAAAAGCTAACCGAAAAGCAACAAAGTTCTTAATTTGCCATATTTGTTCAAATCGCAATGAATTCAGTTTAACCACTTACAATTTAATACGTTATTTCAATTTAATCCCTTTTTGCTTTATCTCTCCATTGTGCACAAAGGCTCTAAATCAACTGTCATTATAGAGCTGACTAGATATCGATGATGTTTATAGATGATAAACCAAAATCTTGCAAATTCTCTTGGGAATTTCACATTGGAGGAGAAATTTTCGTTATCACTTTTAAATATTTATCGAATGTCGGTTTCCTGTCAGCTGATTCAATTATAGGTCAGTTAGTAAGTCAATGGGTTAGTTCAGCTTTTTTTCGCCTTAGGGTGGGTAGGTACACAAAGCGTCTTCGGAAAATCGTTGCATTTTGTCGCCACATCACATCGCCCCCCTCTTAGCCATAAATTACTGAATAACTAGCTATTCAACTTGCGTCCCTCTTGCCCTCCAACACCGATTTGTTTACGTTTTTTTACAAAGCTTTCAACGCTTTTATAAAGCTTAAAATTTCTGTGAATTTCGGTAAAAACCTGTTAGAAGATACAACAATAATTTATCTTATGCGATCAGCTGACGTAAAAGCTCCAAAACAAAGTTGCATGGAACTGGCGAATTGACGAATTTACTCACATTTGTCGACAAATGTCAGAGTATGGGTAAATTCATCAATTTCAACTTGTCGGTAAAGCTTTTCAATGTCCAAAGTATGAATATCTAGTTATTCAGTAATATCTAATATATTCAGGTCCTGTTGCTCTCTTATCGTATCTGGACACTCGCTATCTTCATATCGTTAATCCACCACGACGTCCTTCGAGTTTTAGCTCACTTGGTAGCTTGGTAGTTCGTCCAAGTAGAGCGTCGGATTAAGTAGGCATATGCAGTCCAGCTATGAGCCGCTTCTCGGTAGGCCATAATAATTAAAAGAATTGGCCGATCCCAATCCCATTTATTCTCGTCCACGACTTTGAAAAGATGTTTCTTCGAGTTCCTGTTAAAGCGCTCCACTATTCCATTCGTCTTTAGTAGTCCGATCAATCCGCAGAATGCCTGAAAATCTTCGACTAGAAGTTTCGTCCTTAATCGAAATGTCATTCTATAAGCACAAGGAACCTGCCCATGCACACCCAATGGCCCACTTACTGATCTGGTTCGCAAGGGCTTTAGATTCTCAGTTTGTGATCGCAAATAACCCAGACCACTTGCTGAAGCAGTCCGCAATTACAAAAGGATGTAATGGTTACCACTTTCAGTTTCCGAAAGCGGGCCTGCTATGTCGCTGCCAATCCTTTTAAACGGTGAGCCCACGTTGTGCATTTTAGTTCGGTTAAGACTTAAGGATTGGACGCCTCGTTATTGAAGTGTTACACTTCTGACACCAGTTCTCGAAGCCGCTTTTTGCACTTTGCCATGTTAATCTCTAGCCCTACAGGTACTTATGGAAATGTTTTGTTGCCAGTATTAGAGCAAGGAGTTCCCGTCTGGTTACTCAATAATTTCTCTCTGGTCGGGAAAGAAGTTTGCTGAAAAATTCTTACACTTTCTCCTGCACATCGTGTAACTGTGACAAAGCTGCGTGAGCACCCACATTACTAGCGTCTGCGTCCACAAATACGTGCCTGGCCAACTGGAACTGACCCAATACTTGCGGGGCTAGCTAAAGTATAGTTAAGTCGGCTGGTGCAGACATTTTGCAAGCCCGGTGAAATACTTCACGAACACCCCGTATTACGGACCAAGACCAGGTAAGCTTCGCAACTGGCGTTTGTGTTCGGGAAATGGCGAATTTCGGAAGGCGACGATTTTTGCCAGATCCGTTCTGGCCAAATACCATTTGACGATATCCCAAGTATATTTTATTTCAGCTCTCAAGAGGGCACATTTCCTTGGATTGAGCTCGAGTGTGCTGCTCGAAGTCATATTAATAAGTCTCTCAAGTTGTCGCGATGTTAAGGGAACGCCTTTCCCACAATTAAAACCAAATGTACTTCAAACACAAATAAAATAGCATTACCTACGGTAAACTGAAAAAATAAACTCCCCGCTGTGAAGGCTCTCATCTGTTTGTCTTATGAGCAATCGCTTTTGTACCTGGCAGTAAACTAGTTTTTGTTGCAAGTTTTTAAGGAATAATTAGTAAAAAAATATAAATATGATCTACTTACCTGTTTTGCCTTCGATGATTTTCAGAAACCCAGGTCGGATGCTCTCAATAGGACTCTAAGTACCACTTCATCAACAGAGCTCAAAAAGTCTCCAATAAAACCAACAGCAAAGACGAAGACAGTTGATTCAAAGCCTAAGGACGAAGAAAAGAAGAAAATACCTGTAACGAGGCAAGATACGAAACAGGCGCCGATAAAACGAATACCTAATGGATCCACAACTAAACCATCATCTATCAAACCTGCATTCTCAACAGCAAATACCAAGACAACAACTAGTAAAGTTTTGACTAAATCTCGTCTAGCGCCAGAAAAAAAGATTCCAGCTCCAACCACAAAATCTACGCCCGGTCCATCAAAATCGAAGGCAATCGCCGCCAGACCGCCGTCCACCAAACCGAATCTTGTTAAGGATACAGTTCACAATGTAACTGTCTCTTCTCCACCTTCTAAGCGCAGGGAACTGCCAAAAGAACCATTAATTATAGAAGAGAAGCCAAGAGCTAGCAAAACCAGGCCTGAAACTGAAAAAGTTGTCGAGAAAAAAATCAACACTGTGATAGGATCAGTGAAAAATATTGGTGAGTCGGAAAAAGAAGATCTTGTACAAATCAAAGAACCAGTTGCGTTTGAAGTCATTTTCGATGAAAATCCAAAGCCCCTGGAAAAGTCTAAGAGTCCAGCACCATCGGATTCGAGTCCAGATTATGAGGATGACTTCGAGTCATATGAGTCTGACTTTGAGACTGGCTCATCATCGGCTGACGTAGCATCCCGTTCATCAAGCTCGTTAGATGTGAGTAGGCGTGAAAACCAAGAGAGTTCTTCAACGTCTACTGAAAGCGAAGATGAACCAGTAGCTCATTCCGAAGAGGATGAAGAATCAGAGCTAACACAATATCCTATAACGGTCATTCATCGGGACAAGGAGCAAGAACGTAAACTTGACTCGGGGAATTACGATCTTCATTCGAAGAAACGTCGTGCAATAGAACCTTTTGATAGCCTGGATACTTTAGCTAACTATGAGCAGCTTGATTCGGGTATAAGCTACGAAAATAGTGTCGCTACTGTGACGCTTGACCCAGCTTCTGTTGCAATTGGCGGCTATGCTCAGTTCTTTTCGAATCCCAAAACTACAAAGCGAGGTGTTGAAATAATGTCCAAAATTCAATTCGATCAAATTGCCTTTACACTCCTCGACTTGAAACCAATCGCTTACGACACTTACATGCGAATGTTTGGGAATTCCAATACAGCGCAATCTATGACTCAAACCAATGAAGACCGACTGGAAGGCGAATGTCAAACAGATGAATACGAAGTTCGGTCGGTTTGGACGCAACATCCACCACAATACGATTTAGTAACTATTCAAAGGTCTGGAACTCCCTACTGCACCGGTGAGTTGACTGACCACGCAAAAGCCATAGATCTTCAGCATGAAGATCCTTTTGATGGCACCATTAGAGGTCTGTCGAGGTTACGACTGGATACACCCTTGACCGGGAACAGAAGTCATCACAAGCCCGTAAACTTCGAGCACTTGAACACTTTTTTAAACAAGTCTTCACCCTTGATCTCAAGAATTCTGTCGCTAAACGCTCCTGAGCTTAGGCTGGAGAAAACAGATCTCCCCAAACAAAGTAGTGGCTTCTACAAGCTCAATATTCGCCTCCTTAACGCACTTAAAGTGGTTCGTGTATTTGCTAATGCCAAATTCAGCTTGGTTCTGACAGTTCACGAGAGCATCGCCAATGTCTATCGGAATGACTTTTCAAATTTAATAATGGTTTGGAATACTGGAGATGCAGCTAAACCGGTGAGACTTCTGTCAACATGGAGTGAGGTGTGCCAAGCTGAAATTTGCAACGAGTCGTCCGACATAGTGGTGTGTGGTCTGCGGGATGGCAGTATTGCTATGTGGGACCTTAGGGAAACATATTCGTTTTGCTCGAAACTTGATGGGTATTTAACCCATTTTGCTGCGACTCATTCGATTACGCCTACCTGGGGAGGAATTGATATGCAGTCTTTCGATTTTGGTGCTGTAATTGATGTGAAAAGCTTTCGATCTCCGGCCAAGGCAATAACGAGTGTGGAGACATTGAGGACGATTCAGGTGAGTAAAGTGTTTCCCAGCGGAGTATTTTATAAACACAGCTCACATCCAATATTTTCTTTCTTCTTCTTATTTAGTTTGCTTCATTGAACGAAACTGGCATCCTAGCAATATGGACATTGGTCGAGACCGGCGTAAGAGGCTTTGAAGTTACCAAAAAGCCGTCGGACTCCAAGTTTGAGTACAGCTCGCCGTGGGCTCGAGTAAAGCTCATCCAAAGCGCCATCTGTGATCTCCGAGAATACATCGAAGTCGGCAATGCTCGTCCGAAAAGTGCCTTTGAAAGGACAAAGTCAAATTTCCAAATGGAAATCTTTGAAGATGATGTGCTGAAGGAACTTGCTGCAACCAAAAACGATATGAAACTTGGCCTTCAAGGCCTTCGATTTATAAATCTTGACTGTGGTACAGAGCTCATATTCGTGGGAACCAATAGGAACTTTATAATATCCTGTTCGAAAACCTTAAAGAAGGAACGTTTTCGAAAGATGAGCATAGTTGACAGCGGTTATTTGTTCCCCACCGCAATTAAATTGCTACAAAACGAGGACTATCTCGTTGTGGGACTATCGAATGGGTCGGTTATTATTCTTAATTGCAATCAGGAGCAGAAATTCAATAAGCATCATGAAATGCATGGTCAAGAGCAGCTGTCACGAAAATCAACAGCACAAACTAGGACAAGTGATATTGAATTCGAGATTGGAAAATCATGTGCCATTCAAAATATTATTCGCAACGAAAGGCGACCTCCAGAAGCTCGTCTTGCGGAGGACGACTTTCGTCCAAATACGGCCGCCATCATAGAGACTATGATAGAGGGTGGTAAAAAACCTTTCGAGTTGAGAGTTTTCGATGAACAAGTTCTGCTGAATGGTTCAGTTCTGCGGAAGGATTTGGTCCAGAGTTTGGAGATGTCCAGCGATGGATGGACACTTTTTGCTCTGTCAAATGGGGATGTACGGGCTTATGACTTTTATACCGAAAAGGAGGTCCAGTTTGCTAGCCAAACAAAAGGAAGTAGAAAAATCATGGAGCTTGCTGTCAATCGAGGTAGTAGAGGAGAGAAACAACTTATTTTGCTGAACGAAAGCAATGAAGTTCAAGTGCACCTATTAAACTAAGTCTTTTGGGTTTGTTCTTTATAGAAAGGGGAATGTTTTGTTTTCGTTAATTCTGGAAATATATGACACTTTGTACACTTTTAGGATCAATCAAGAAATTATTGTAGATTGTTTCGTTTTTGAATTTGTTTACTTACTTTAGGTGGTGTGTCACATTTTTCAGAAAAAGTTTCAATTATGTAGTTCTTACGCATTTTCGAAACAAAAGGAATGAAAAAAACGTGTCCCCTCCTTATCACCGATGCTGTTTAGAAAAATCATATAAGAAAAATCACACGCATCAGAAGTTATTTTAAATTTAAAGCAAAACTGTAGCGAATTTTGAGCTTTGAAAAACTTCTGAGATTAAACTCAAAAACTCAATAACACAAACAATTTTGAAATTTTGAAAAGGAGTTTGTTTTACCGGTTACGCAAAAACATGAGCTAGGATCCTGGAAACGTTCAAGGAGGGACTTAAGCGAGCACATGGATGGGTTTGCGGCCATCTGCGGTGAGGCTGGTATGAAGCTAACCAAAAGCAAATCCAAAGTGATGATTGTTTTCCGAACTTTGCGCAGCTTACCCTACACCTAAATAAAGATCCATTGAAACAGGTACCTAGAAATGTTTAAGTATCTTGGGGTCTTTTGCACGAAAGATGAAGGATTAAAACTGAGTTATCCTGTAGGATTGGCCAAGCTGTAGTAATAGCAAAGGGACCGAGCTATAGCAATCCGCCGGCCGGTCATCCAGGTACGCTCAGCTTGGAGTGAAAGCAAAAATATCAGTTTTTAATTCAGTATTCGTTTTAACCCTCATCTATGGTCATGAAATTTGGGTCAGAACGAAAGAATTAGATCGCGTGTACATGCCGAAATGAGATGTCTGAGGCGCATTCCTGGGGGATAGAAAAGTCAGTATTCGTAGAAATCTGAATGCTGAGCTGCTAATTCTCCGAGTGGAACGATCAATTCTTGGATGGTTTGGAAACGTTGTTCGCATGGCGCCCGACAGACTTCCTAGAAATGCCAAGTTAGCCGATATGCGAGACCGTCGCCCCCCCTGGTAGGCCAAGAAACAGGTGGTGCCGTCATAGAAAATGATTGCTTGAATGATTGAATAAACTTTGTAACGGTTAAAAAAAATATATATATACATACATAAAAAAATTTTAAGAAATTTGGTTGCCATCCTATTTTATAGCAACGAAGCTAAGGAATGACCCAATATAAAAACTTCATAGTTCACTGTGAAGTAAGTTTACAACAGAATGTAAAATATATCCAGAAATTTAAAAAAACACATGGAATTCTACACAAACTGCGAAATAAAGATGACCTTAACCTTCAACAAAAGCAGACGGACCGCGTACCTTTTCACACTAGGCGGTCTTTTTTTTCTTTCTCAGCATTCGTAAATATGCGTATGCTGAGCAAGAAAAAAAAGACGAGCTAGTTCCAAGGGAAGACAAGGCCAGTTTTGGCCAGTTGCTACCACTCGAAAATGCCTTCACTTGATGTGTATTTACAGTTACAACACCCGCATCACCAAGTTGACGCCGATCAGAACCTACCCTGTTGTTACAGCACGCAACTCCAATATTATATGCCTTAAAAAATTCTAAAATAAAACTTTCTATGTTTTATCATTGCTTGAAATTTTTCCGCGTAAAATTATTTTCTTTATCAATATTCAATTCATAACCTAACAACTATGACAGTACCTTGCCTTACCTTGAAGTGAAAGTGACTCCGCTAAAATGATAGATGCCTGGACCTCAACTTATCTCTTTGAAGTTATAACATGGGAGTAATGGACGCTTTTCTGTGTGAAAAATTTAAAAATTCGGAAAGCAACGTTTTAACGACATAATCACCTTATTTAAGAAAAAAAGTTTGTTCAAAAGCTTACTTAACATAACATACCTTACAAAATGTTACACCCCTGGTAAAATTAAGGTGAGGGGAAACATTTCTTGGGAATGGAAAGGGGAAATGTTCTCCCCTTAACCGGGGTAGCGCTTTTCATATTGGGGGAAATAGGGGAAATGCTTCCCCGGGAATCAGGGGAAAGAAATATTTCCACAGGAAAGCAGGGGGAAAGTGAGCCCAAATGTAGGAATGTGCTTTTGTTTTCAAAATAAGAGCACAGCTTTTTTGATAAAATTATTTAAATTGAGCACTTCTGTTAAATTCTCAATTTCGGCATCCGTAATGCCGAAAATTTATTTTTTTGCAAAAAACTTGTGGCAACCGTTCCAACACGTTCGCGTAACAACAATCTTTTGCGGAAAAAGCGATTATGCACAGCAATGCATAAAATTCGAAATATCGAAAAAAGCATCATAAAAATATCCTTTCACATATAAATTGCGGTAGTTGTGTGTGATGGGAAGCAAACTCAGTATAAGACATCATAAATGGCTCAGCGCCGTTTTTGGGCAACCAGTTAACATTATAATTTAAAGTTCCTTGTTGCATTATGCCGAATAAGCCCCTCGAAATTTTCCTTAGATTGTGCGATATTGCCCCGCATTCTCACATATGTGATTCATCTGCATCAGTATTGCCGAAACTAAAGACACTTTAGAGCAAACGCAAACCTAATGAGCCAAAACTGCTAAAATTAAAATATTTTTCATAGATTTTTTCGTCATAAATGTCAACATTGTTTTGAAAAACTGAATTATAATAAACAAATACATTTCTTTTTAGAAAATATGATAAAGTAATGACGTAAACATTTCGAGTTTTAGCTTGTCAAAACTAAAGAAACTCCATATAAAGGACCCCGCACTAATTGTTTAATTTTTGGTCCCCGGTGAAATTTTGCTGAATTAATGCGGGGTCCTTTGAAAATTTATTTCATCAAAGGCTAGATTAAAAATTCAAGTGACCACTTTTATAGGATAGTATAAAATGTAAAATAGACTCAATCTTAAGAATCGGGTGGTTTTTTTCGTATCCGATGTACAAAAACGAGGCCTCTTAAGGGGACAGTCAAACATTACGGGGGTTTGGAAATAGTTTGCTGAATATGGAGTTGGTCCGATTCAACAAATATTCATGTTCATGTTGGTATTTCAACTTTTACATTACAGTTGATATGCAGCTGGTTTTTTTGGTGGCGCCACTGACTGACCTGACCAAGTATAGAGTGTTGAGTAGAATGCGATGTAACTCGAAGTTAACATTAAAAGCAGAAACATCAAAACTTGCAGTGCAAGTTTTGGAAAGGTTTCCCCTAGCCTAGAGAAATAAAATTCTTTTAAGGGGAAACAAATCAAAGGAAAACCGTTTTGATCCACCTAACAGAAAGCTTTCGTTAGATTTAATTTATTTTAAAGGACGAAAAGCTTAACATTGAAAGCTGTGCTCATTCGTTTCCCCTCATTATACCCTATTTCACAGGAATGAAGTGTTTTAAGTTTGATACAGGTGAAAATGAAACGTAGAGATATAATAACGATAGACCCCGAATACCTCAATACCCCAATACCTCAAGGGCATAAATCGAGACCGAATTCTGAACCGAATGAACAATTGTCAAAAAGCTGAAATTTTTTACGTAAGGTCTCTGTCATCTAAAGCACTACAGGTGTTAATATTTTTGAAATAAGCCCACAGACACGCCCACAATCGGCCTTAAAAAAAACCTTTAGCATCACCGAAATTATTATAAGACATAAAAAATTAAAAAAAATTCAACGGACCACCCCTTGTGGACGTGAAAGCCATTGAAAAAATAATCTCTAAAATCCAAGTCGTTCAATATTTCTTTTTTTCCAAATCGAAAATTTTTTATTTATTTATTTATTTATTAGTATATCAATATACAATTAAAATTGTTATTAATATTAAAGAGAAGAGCAAATAGCAGCAAAGGCTTTCGGCTCTATGAATAAAATATATTCGCTAAATAGTAATTTTTAGGACGTTTATAATTTCATTAATTTTCAAAATATTGCTTTGTTTCGGTTCTTTAAGAAGATCCATGATGTTAAAGTTGATGTTGTGGTTTTGAAGTTGTGGATGTGCAGATAGGTAGCATGAACTTAATAGGTGGGCTGCTGTTATGGCGATTGTGCAGTTGGGGCAGGTAGGTGGAGGTTCCTTTTTGAGAAGGTGTTGATGGGTGAATGCAGTATGACCAAGGCGTAGTCGGATGAATGTTTTGAGGCTTGATTTAGAGATTTCCGTTGGATAGTTGGGCTGAATTTTCAACGGGTTGAGAAAACTATAGTGGTGTTTATAGTGTTCCCAGTCCAAAAAGGTATTTCTATGACACTGTGAAGTGATGTGTCTTTTTAAGTCAAGAGGAGAATAGTTATTGAAAGCATAGGTGGGGGCTTTAAGTACTGCGTTTGCGGCTGCGTCAGCAAATTCGTTGCCTTTTATTCCTACATGGCCTGGTGTCCAGATGATTTCAATTTTTGTCTTAGCTTTTGAGAGAGTATCACGAATTTTAGCAATGATATCTGTGTGATTCCCTGGGTTGGTGATGGCCTTTAGCACTGACAGACTATCGGAGCAGATAACCCATGTTCCTTTATTTAACAAGCACTTCTTTGAAGCTTGGAGGATGGCTAATGCTTCGGTTGTAAATATGGAGGCGATGTTTGGGAGGATGCCTTGTGCTATGATCGAACCATCTTCAGCTACGACTGCAAAGCCAGTGTTCGAGTCCGTTTTTGAGCCGTCTGTGTGTAAATAAAGTTCCAGCCCTTATCTTTTAGATCATTTGAGATTTCCAGGAAACGAGCTCTAAAAATGGTGTTGGAGGTCTTGTTCTTTTGTAGTTCCTGAAGATCGAGAACGACTGATTCCTTAGGGAGTGACCATGGTGGTTGCGATGGTGTAAATTTGGCAGATCTTGTTAGTGATAATTGAAGCTTCTTTCCAGACTCAAGAACGTGATGTATTGCGGATGGGATCCTTCTACTGCGTGTGTGCGAAATCGCTTTCGGAACGTCTTTGTCTATCACTGAACCAGTTTGGAAGGCGAACTTAACGTTGAGTTTGGCGATGATTTCAAAGTATCGCTCTTCTATAGTTGGGAGTCCGGATTCAGCTAAAATGTTTTTGATTGGTGTAGTTGGGAAAGCACCTAGGCTTTTTTACTTAATATATTATATAGCAAATACTTAGTTCTTCATTTAGAAGCAGAATTTAAGAAAAACCTTTACTTTTCGGGAAAACACACATTTAGTCTGCGTTTTAGATACACTGAGGGAAAAATGAGAAATAAGGATTAGCACATAAAGTACACTGGACACTATTCTAGATTTTGTTTATAAAAAGTTTTAGCCACGCCTATTTTTAATGGTTGATTTTACAAAACTAATGTAATTGAACAAAAAAATTAAGTTCAAGCGTACATTTTAGCCGCAAACTTGGCTATTTCTAAGGATTTGGACATGCCACACCCCTTCTAAAATATAAACTTAAGCGCCTTATAACGAATAAAATATTTTTTTTTTTTACTTAACTAATGATTTACGTCTGGCAACGGGAAGGGGATGGAAAACCAAAATATGTAGAAATGAGTAAAATTTTAGAGATATGATCGAGACCGACCGGTGAATGTCCGTCCGTCGGTCCGTATGTGTGAAGGTTTTAGGTCTTCAGAATCAAGATAGAGAGCTGAAGCTTGGTTCTTTTGTTGCACAGACAAGGTGTGAAAATTGGCTCAATCCGTCCACGGCCACGCTCGCTACTGGCTTCAATGTGAGACAACCTCTATTTCACATTTGTTTTAAAAATGTCAAGCTAGACAAGGCACAGGCGCTTAAATGTTGGTACTGAGCAATATTAGCCTAAGACCTTTAACAAGGCAAAAATTGGACCGCCCACAATATCGACCATGCCTACATTGAACATGTTAGATCTTTAAAACCCCGATTTCAATTTAATTTCATAACTCTCGTATTTGTCCAATACTCGCCCTGCAGGTAAATGGTGAAGAAGCTCCACATCCTCAGTGGAGCATTCGTGTGCTGTAGACTGGATATGTTGGGAAAGACCAGATGATAGGCTGGGATAGACGGATGACTTGAGATGTTCATTAAGCCGCGTTTGTAAGCATTTTTATCTATTCTCTATTTGCTAAGTTTTCTCCATACAAAGTTTTGAGCTCCGCCCACTTTTAAGGGGCGTTTTAGGAAAAAACTGTTCGTATTTTCTCATGATTCTAATGAAATTACAATTAATTGATTTTAACTTAAAGCCCAAATAATATATGAATTCGAGCCAAGAAACTTTAAGATTTGGTGTTACATGGTATACAGGGTCGGGTATATAAAAGTTTGTCACAGGCAAACTCTTGCACTTACTCACTTGCTCATCATTAAATAATTTTTAGCCTATGTTTCAAGTAATCTTCGGGTCATTGTCCTGTTAGGGGTCTATTTAAGAGGCGATTACTCCCCAGCATGTGGCAAAATTATATGTTCGAGTATGTCCTTGTATACATGAACTGGTTCATTATTCCATCTTTGTGTTGAATCGGACCAACTTTCACTTGCCAACAAAGCATCCGGAAACCATCAATTCCGAGATAGCTTTTGATTGTGGTACTTCTGGTCCTATATGAATCGTAAATGAGTCCTTTATCAAAGGCTAGATTCAAATTTTAAAGTGACCAATTTTATTGGATAGTATCAACATGGAAAATAAACTCATAAGATAACAAGTGGGAAAGTGCAACAGTGGGTATGCAAAAGCTTCAATCCATCTACGACGGATTGCAAAATACCCGACCATACCAAAAAGAAAACTGCCACGCCTCCAAAAAGTGGGCGGGATATAAAAATAAAACTTTTGAATGCTTTAAACTAGGTGGTTGCATACATTTCGGCCTAAAAACTCCGCCTTTTTAACTAAAAAAATCACTTTTTTTAACGCCACGCCCACAAAAGTGGGCGGAGGCACATACAATATATACATTAAAGTTAGAAAATGCTAGTATCTACAGCTTTTGTTATACAATTTTTTGTCAAATTTCATATATATTTATTGAACAACAGTTATTTCAAGCTTAAATCTCTTAAAAAGTGGGCGTGGTCAATGAAAACGCTAACATTTTTTGGCTACCTTAAAGACAATTATAAGGCAATGTTACGTACCAAAAATGAATGCGCTAGCGCCATTGTAACATAGCTAAAATTTGCAAAATGTATGTTTTTAAATTAGAGATGGTCGCACATACAGGCCTGTAGAGGGCGTGTCTGTGGGCGGATTCAGCTTATTATCAACCCACGAAATTTAAGCTCTCTGCCTTAAAATTCTAGGGCTAAAAGTTGTTTACATACGGACGGACGGACGGACATGGCTTAATCGATTCTCCTGTCGGTCCCATTCATATCTCTAAAAGGTCTTAGGGGTCTACGGTGATTATTTCACTGCGTTACAAACTATACATCAAACTTAATATACCCTGGGTCGGTTATAATGAATCTTATGAATCGGATGGTTTTTCTTTCGAGACGTTTTTCTCTAAAGACAAGACTTTTTCTCGATATTTTAAGGGGACGATTAAACATGACGGAGGGCATACCATGGTTTAAGAATAGTTTACTGGAAATGGAGTTGGTCCAATTCAACAAATAAAGGGAGTAATTAATCCTGTTCATGTTTTATATTTAAATTTTTACGTAACAGTTGGTTTTTCAGCTATCTAGATAGCTAGCTCTTTTTTTCCAAGACTTGGAGAAAAGTTCAACGCAGATGGTTCTTTGCTGGTGGCGCCACAGACTGACCTGACCACGTATTCAGTGTTGAGAAGAATGCGATATAACTCGCAACTGATTTCTGATGCCGGCATATTTTACTTCACTTAAAACAAGTTAATATTTAAAGTAGAAACTTCAAAGCTTGCAGTGTAAGTTTTGGAAAGGTTTCCCCTAGCCTAGAAAAATAAAGTTCTCTTAAGGGGAAACAAATCAAATGCAAATATTGTTTTGCTCCACCTAACAGAAAGCTTTCGTTAGATTTGTTTTATTTTGAAGGACGAGAAGCTTAATATTGAAAGCTGTGCTCGATTATTTCCCCTCTTTTCCCAATATTTTCCCCCATAAGTTAGAGAATATAGATTCTCTTTTGGCTTCGTTAACTTTTAACCAAAGCCTTGAGCGGGAAAAGTTTTCTAATTAAAATGTGAAAGATTTGTTTACTATCTACTTGCCTTGCCGTTTCAGCAAGTCAGTCTTATGAAAAATAGCGATGATGATGGAGTACTGATGAAACGGTAACACCATATGAAATAATTTTTCGATAAGGAGGGTAGGTGCCGAGATATTGAGCAAGTTAGATTATCAGTGTGTATTATATATAATTTAATACATATTTTAAAAAACCAGTTATCCATTATAACTATGAGTTTCTGCAGACTTAGCATTATTTGCAAAAACCTGCCTAAAAATTTGTAGATACACGTATCTATAAATGTAGGCAGTTGGAAGGCAACATATGGCAAAAATTATTTGTGTTTATAATAAACATTTCTAGTATTGTTAGACTAGCAACCGTATAAAAAAATTAGTAAGAGTTGTTTTTGTTTTCCTTTCCGTTCAGCATAGGCATCATTAAGATTTCAGGCGCAAAGCTAATAAAATAACGCAAAATTGATGTATATCGCTCTTTTCTCGCTTTCCTAAGGTAATTGCGATATTTGAAATGTTTATAGTGGCAAACCACTTAATCTGCCCAAAAATTCAATTTTGTTGTGGGATTTTTTTTTCTTCTCCAAACAGTTTCTATATGATATTTTTAGTAATGAAGAATATTAAAAGCGAATGAAAAGAATAAACTTTCAAAATGAATGAGATGAAAAAATAATGTTCTTGAATGGATGTCCAAAGCATCTCTACGAGCAATCATAGTTTAAAACCCGGAATTTTTTTTTATTACTTCCATCTTTTTTATTACAATCTGTGTAAAGCATCGCTTCAGCATCACCGTCGGAGCCAAACAAAATTTGTTTTGTATACTATTTTCCTCATCAGCAAACATTTAACCTTGTCCTAGAGGCAAAATTGTGATATTCAGAATCAGGCCGACACAAATCAATGTCAAGGTCAGGAAGGAGTACATTTTATGGTAATAACAAAGGCTAGGCCAAGAAATGAAATGAATAAATAGATATTTAGATATAGACACATATTTGTAATTTTTGTCCGCCTTTAGACCTGATTATGCGATTACATGGTGCGTTGAAAGTTGATTGTAACAATGTTTTGTTTAGGGTTAGGCTTGTGAAGAATTTAAGTGGTAAGCAAGCAGAGTTCAGATCTATATGGGAGCATTTATTTTTTTGGTAGAGTAAAAGGATACTTACCATCAAGGGATATATGAATATAGCTTCGGAATCATATATTTGCTTTTATTTTGCAATCAAGGAACACATCAGGAAATTATGGGAAATAATGCTATATAAGGTCACCAATATCAAACTGTTCTACAATTTTCTTTTATTTGAGAGTTTCTGCTCTTTCATCTTACAAAATTTTATATTTAAATTTTTAAAAATTTTAAATCAATCCTTTGATTTTTATTTATAAATATAATATTTTTAAATTTTACTTTGAAAAATACATATAAATTATTTCAAAACTATCGAGAATGAAAAAAATTGTTATTCCTACTGAAATAGGAGAGTTGAATAATTGATATGAACGTATTCTCCAAGCAGCGTTGCCACGAAGAAAAAAGGTGTGCTGGCCATTTAGTAGACATTTGAGGGTCATTTAACAAAAGCTGTGGCAAATATTTTACATAAAAGGCCTTCCATAAGAAACCAAACCAATTAGTAACGTTTGTAATTATTCTTATAAACTTCAGCTATAAACGAGACTTCACTTATATAACTTATTATTTTTAAGTAATTAGCCTTCAAAAAGTTTTTAAAATCTATATAACGGGTGATTTTTTAAGAGGTTGAGAACTTTAAAAAAAAAACACAAAAAATTCGGAAAAATTAATGAAATATTTATTTGAATCGATAGTTTGAACCTTGTAATTTAATGTTTAAAGATAATTTCATGCAAATGTTGACCGCGGCTGCGTCTCAGGTAGCCCATCCGCTGAGTCCAATTTTGGCATACTCTTTCACACATATCGGCCGGTATCTCACGAATGAATGCATGGATGTTGGCTTCCAGTGCGTCAATCGAAGCGGGCTTGCCCCTATAAACATAAGCCTTGACATACCCCCACAAAAAATAATCTAATGGTGTCAAATCGCACGATCTAGGCTGCCAATTGACCGGCCCGAAACGTGAAATTAACTGTTCACCAAACTCGCCTCGCAATTGCGCCATTGTTTCGCGATGAACATTTCGAACCGAGCACGAATTTTGATAGTAAAATTCAATAATTTACAAGCGTTGTTCATTTGTAAGACGATCCATGGTTAAATTGCAAACTAAACTGAAACTGTTTGACAGAGACGCAAGGTACTAAACACACGTCAGCTGTCAAAACCAGTGTTGCCAAAACCAAACCAGCTAAAAAATCACCCTTTATATATATAAAAATGAATTCTTGTTTGTTTGTTTGTCTTTCACACGTGTTTATACCATTCATCAGATTGCAATGAAATTTTGGTGAGCGGCTGTTTGCATACTCGCCGTAATAGTTGCTTTAAAAAAAATAAAAAAATTACAAACGTTAATCAAATCAAAACATCAAAAGTTAAATAAAATCTGTAAAAAAAATTGCCTTTGGAGGCTACAGTGTTTGGGTGGGCCGCTTCGCGGATTTAAAGGATTTCATCCCTCTTTATCGCGGGGCTTAGCCGATAAAGAGGGTTGAAAGGTTCTTATAAAAACTATTTATTTAAAGTAATTTCCATTTCAGTTCGAATTGAAAGTTCAAAGCTTGGACAAGATAACACCTGTCGGGTCAGCTAGGGCGGGTGTCAGCTGTCTGCCAGGCGCCTGTGACCATATACGGATATGTGAAAGTTGCACTCTTTTTTCCTTTTTTCCCTATAAATTCTAAACTAATCGAGACCGACAATGCTTAATAGCATATTCGGAATTGGGACACCCAAATCCATATATTAGAATAAAAAATCCAACAAATTCCACTCTGACCTGCATTATATTTAGTGCCATAATAAATTTACTACTTTAACGATAACTTAAAAAAAAACTAGTGGGAGGGACTAGTCTAAACTATAAACCAAACTTAATATAACTCCTATCCTATGGGATGGGGTATATATACATTTTGTACAATGGGTTGCTTTAACGATTAAAATGGATAATTCCCTTGGGGCTCTATCATCAAAAGACACTGACACAAAATCAAGCTTAAGAGCTTCCCAGGTTTTATAAAATAGTCTACGCTACCCAGGGTATATTAAGTTTGTTGTATAGTTTGTAACTTAGTGAAACAACCACCGTAGACCCCTAAGACCTTTTAGAGATATGAAAGGGACCGACAGGAGAATGGACTAAGGCATGTCCATCCATCCGTCCGTATGTAAACAACTTTTATGCCTTAAATTTTAAGGTACAGAGCTGAAATTTGGTGAGCTGGCTGGAAGTCAGTCCTTCAGTTCGAGTTTGAAGATTAGCTTTATCCGCCCACAGACACGCCCACTACCTTTAATTTAAAAAAATACTTTTTCCAAATTTTAGCTACGTTACAATGACGCTAGTGCATTAATTTTTGGTATGTAAAATTGCCTTATAATTGCCTTTGAAGTAGCTAAAAAAGTTTATGCTTTTCATTAACCACGCCCACATTTTAAGGGATTTTAGCCTAAAATTACTGTTTTTCAATAAATATATACATATGAAATTCGACAAAAAATTATGTGACAAAAATTGTAGATATTAACATTTTCTAACTTTTATGTATATATTCTATGTGCCTCCTCCCACTTTTGTGGGCGCGGCGTTAAACAAAATGTAATTTTTACTTAAGAAGGCGGAGTTTTAGGCCGAAATGTGTGCAACCATCTAGTATAAAGCATTCAAAAGTTATATTTTTATATCCCGCCCACTTTTTGGAGGCGTGGCAGTTTTCTTTTTTGTAAGGTTGGGCATTTTGCAATCCGTCGTAAGTGGACTAAAGCTTTTGCATGCGCACTGTTGCACTTTCCCACTTGTTTATCTTAAAAAATATTCATTTATATTTTCTAAGATATATAAGATAACTTATTTTTGGATAAATTTTACTTCAAAAAATACCTATAAATTATATTAAAAGTATGGAGAATAAAACTTAGATTAGAAATTGTCTATTATATTAAATAGGAGATTTGAAAAACTTATATAAACGTATTCTCCACACCTCATCGCCAAGTGAGGCAGCAGTAAAGTTCTATAAACGTTGAGAGGGCAATCCAAAAACGAGTTCTATTATAAATATCTACAAATCGAGGAGGATAACTTGAGCACCTGTTATTACTATTTTGGCACACACATAATATTATCTAAAACCACGTTTTTTTCCATACTCTGTGGAGTTAAAGCAAATATTTTTTTTTAAATTTTGCACTTATTTACTTGTTGCGGTTTTCCCAAGTATTGTGAAATCTTTGGGTTAGTCCACAAAATTTTTAATTAATTGATTTTTATTCTAATTATTCTTGTTCGTTCATTATGAAAAATGGTAAAACATTGTGTTTATAACGCTTTCTTTTTAGAGAAAATTGAAACCCTAATAAAACTAGTGGCAGTTTACAATCCGCTTAGGCGCATCGTTGGATACCCCATCCCAATTGACCACTGTGAAGCTCCGTATTGTGTCATAAATCTTGGTTGTTAAATTTCAGTTAAGAATCTTTTCCCTAAGAAAGGGGCGTGGCATCCACCCCTTCTCAACAACATCGTATTTTTTTATTTTTTTTATCAGAAGTGGTGTACACGTGTTGACTGCGTTTTCATATTAAAAATTTGGTTTATACTTAAAAACGCCCCCAAAAGTGTGCGTGGCAAAAATTTATTCATTTTAGTTGATAGCTTTTACACATATCTGATAGCTTTACACACATTTTATAGCGCAAGTTTTTTGAATTCAAAGAAAATATATCGAATTAAAAATGCTTACTAAAATGCAAATGAAATATGACCACGCCCAAGAGGGTGCAGTTTTTGCCTTATTTGAAACGTCAATCACAATACATTTAAGCGACGATAACTTGTACCGAATTACAGCTTCCTACGATAATTTTGAATTTTCATGCTATTAAGTAAAGTGGGCGTGTCAGTGGGCGGATTTTAAAATTTTTTGCACTTGTACTGCTTCGGGACCTAGAAAGAAAGATTAAGTTTCAAGTTCCTAGCTCAAAATTAAAGGCCTAAAAGCTACCCACACACGGACGAACGGACAGACGGACGGACATGGTTCATTCGACTAACAATTCGGTCTCGATCATGTGCCCTTAAGGTCTTGGGGGTCTACGGTGATTATTTCTCTATGTTACAAACTATGAACCAAACTTAATATACCTCCTATACTATGGGATGGGGTATAAAAAAAATTAGCTTAAGGTTCACAGCCAGCGAACGCAAGACCGCGCGAATACGTAGACTTGAAGCTTTGAAAGTGGACAAGTAATAGGACTGGTATAATTTGACACTTTAAAAAAATTAAAAATAAAAATGTTTGTGAAAAAGGCTTCGTGAAAATATTTACAACACGCTTAAAAATTCGCAAGGTCGCAACGTATTCTCAACAAAACAAGCGAAAAGTAAATGTTTTTGCAAAAATTGTGAATATTAGTTTTCTAATTATGTTAAATTATAAACTTTATTTCTGCAAATGCAATAAAGTTCACTTCGTCGCAGTTCTCAATTTGCAGATTCACTGGCTGTAAATGGCCCTTAACAGCAAAAAAATGTTAGTATGGGTCGGGAAGCAAAAATAGAGATAAGACCCCATGAGAACACCAAGAATAGCAAGCTTAATAAAGAGAGCAGGATACTCTTCAATCAAGCAAAACGCTATAGGGACCCAAATGGTTGGTTTGGGGCATTTTTAAAAGCAGTACAAGGAAATTTAACGTGCCTATTGGCACCTTTTCTTCGAAATATAGTGAAGACAAATCATTCATATCGGGTAAGGAAGATCCTAGTCAGATCCTATTTAGCTACATCAAAAAGCCAGACGGGAACTGCACAACGTCCAATAAGGAATCTTTGGACCTTCTTATGGACACCTACTTTCATGGCAGCAAGGCAGAGGAAATACACTCTAAAGTAAAACATGATAGAGTTTAATTCGCAGTCCCCGAGGATTTTGTCACTCCCAAGAGACTACCATAGCTTCCTTCGGCTTTATACCGGTAGAACTACAGCATGTCTTGGAGTTCTGCGTTCTTGGTCCATATTTTTTCTAAGTGTTGCTTGAACTTTGGCTATACTTCCTCCATACTTCAATCATGGAGGAAGGCCAAAGTAGTCTTCATACCAAAAACTGGTAACATCTACCATGCAACTCCTAAAGTTCGCCCGATCAGCCTGTCTTCCTTATTGTTGAAGACTCTAGAGAAACTGATCGAATCTCACAACAGAACCAACATAGACAGCAGCCTTCTCTCGGGTGCCTACCACCGGGAAAATTGGTAGATATGATTATATACTCGTTGGTTAGTATCATTGAAAAATCTTTTCAAAATAAGGATTTCACTGTAGTATCATTCCTTGACATTGAAGGAGCCTTCAACAATGTCAGTCTGGCAGAAGCTATAACGGCTGCAGCTTAAAAGCTGAAGGTTGACAATTACCTCTGCAATGGGATCGATCGAATGCTTGAAAGCAGGACCGTTTACACCGAGCTGGGGTGTTGTCTATCCAACAAGTCCATGTGCAGAGGCACCCTGCAGTGGGGGTATTACTCCTGAACTACTCCTAATCCTGAGAAAAGACGGGTTTAAATCATGTTACGCTGACGATATTGCGATAGCAGTATCATGCAGTATCAGGCAACCGAAGTTCATCAAAACAATTAGCGATTTGATGCAATTTACCCTTAACAAATAAGTTAAGTTGACGGATAGTGTCGGTTTTGAAGTGCATCCAGCCAAGACAGAACTAATATTGTTTCAAGTAGTTGTAGTAATAGCATTTAGGTTTATTCATTCCTCAAAATTTTTACATATATTAACGAAACATAAACCATTGAGTATTGTTTCAAGGAAGAAATAAAATACTACACATAACTCCACCAACACTGAAAGTTGTAAAGTTGATACCTGGCGGTTATTAAGATAATTAACTCTGAATACTGATAAATAGCACCCATAAATTTTAACAAGTTGAAAATTTTAAGTTTCAACTTGACACCGAAGCCATCTTGCAAACAACAGGTGGAATTTTTCACCACATGTCTCTCTTCCAAACGAATCTGGCCCGTGCTTGATCGTAAGAAACAAAAAGAGTCTTCTTCTCACCTAATAGGACGAATCAGGAAAAAATAGTTGGGCCATTGCCACTGGCCATTGCCTGGAAGGGCGACATACCGGAAGACTTGATACTCGCTTCAATTTCAGCAGAAGTTGCAGAGACGAGGAGGAGGACAAGACCACAGTTCACCTCCTGTGTACCTGTCCTGCCCTTAAAAGTCTAAATGATCCATCGAGACTCAACTTGAATAGGTTGATGAGATAAGCTTCGTCTGCGGGTCAACTGGTGAACCACACAACTCATATGAGGGCCTTCATACCATCTGGGAACTCAATCGTAGAACCCCTATATAGTAAACGACAAATTCTCCCATCACTCCTCTCTCCTACTTACCCACTACACCACCAATGTTTTTTCTACAGAATTGGTCTGCTGCGGGCTCACACAGTTTCGGGTGCTTTCACCTCTCCACCTTTAAAGGAATACCAGTATATAAAAAATTTTACCCCCTTGTACGAATTTATACTGCTTCGGTGATTCCTATCTCTCCCATACCCCCTCCCAAGGTTATTTATTCTGACTTGAGTCGCCTGATGAACGGTTTTATGTATACCGAGCGTCCTGACTAGAATTCTTATCCAGCAAGGATGCGGAGGGGGATTTCATACAGAAATCTGTTACCCCTGCATCCCCTTCAAGAAAAAGTAAACAGTGAGTCATTTCAATGTTTGTACTTTCTACGCTGTTGCTTTCGATTTTTGAAGAGTGGCTGGAAAATACATGGTTGAAACTTGCAAACCCTTGATCTCCTTAAAGAGATCCAAAATTAGCACTGCAAAAAGACTAGGTCTGTTCGTAAAGGAAATCCATTGTAGGCTCCTACTCCTACGACTACCTAAGCGACCGTAGTGAAACACCGGTCAAAAAGCTACTAAAATTCATCGTTAAGACTGGCTGGTACCATCCAAACGGAAACACTTTTATACCTTGTCCTGCCATAAGTAAACATGATGTGGGAATTAAAACGTTAACTCTTTTTTCGTAGTAACATGGAGTGTGGCGTTAAAAAAAATCGTCTCGTGATAATTCCGTTCCATAAGCTTGCGAAGAGTGCACTCAGCATGCTGGCCAAATTTTCGAGTCGACTCGGCATATTGAGAATTGCTAGATTTTTAGAAATTAATGTATGTTTTTCAGCACCGCTTCAAGCAATGAGTACCTAATAAAAATCGTCACTAGCCCGAAAGCTAGCAATAAGCATAAAGTACCAGGCGCTAACATTATTTGTTTACAAATTTTTTAGTTGAGCAAAAAGATTAATTTACTTCTGCAAGATTGTAAAAGTTTAAAATGCAAATAATTGTTTTTTTTTTTTTTCTGGAAAATTTATCTACAACGCTGGTGAACCTTAAGCCAATTTATTGCCAACAAACTGCAAAACCTGAAAGATGGAAAAGTTTTTACTTATTTTGCTATTATAAGTTAGGGTTGATTGTTCTTCTGTTATTTTCCAACTATATAGTTGGTAGTTGGTACAGTAAGAAACTATCACGTGACACAGCAATTTACGTTGTTTGCACACGAGAGCAAACACGTACCTTACACACTTCACCGCATGACTGGCTGTGTATCCCTGGGAACGACAAATCCATTTGATATCCTTACAAATAAATAAATTCAAATTCAATAGAACGCAAGAAAAGAGACAGAGTAGAGTAGGTGTAGGGGCTTACGCTCGCATACCAAACCGAGTGAAAAATGGATTTTGAATTACAAAAGTCAGTGAATAAGATAAATCGCTTTGGTGTTATCGAGTCGAGATGCGTTGCCTCGTTCGTCGTCGGTAAGTATGCCAATATATTTATCTTGAAAATGATTTCGGTTAAATCATAAATTGAGTTTTTTCTTACCTTTAAGCAGATATGTGATTCTTTGACTTGAGAGAATTTCGATTTTATTTCGGTGTTCAGCTTGGAATGGGGAACTTAGCTATTCGTCATAGCATTATAAGTTTTGCTGCACGGTCTATTGTCTGCTTTTTGCGAAAACTTTTGCCAGCTTTTTGAGACGACAGAAAAATACTTTTATAAAGTTGGCCAATAGTCGAAAGGGCAAGTTTGCTTCATAAATTTTTCGAGCCTGAAAATTTGGGTAATACACAATTTTCAAATATTTTGCAGTAGAATTCCAAGCATAAATAAAAATCTATATATTGCCTAAGAAGACAAATATCAGAAATGATGGCTGCGGAACTTTAAATACCGACGCACGCGTAGGTGGAAGTTTACTTTTTGTAGCTTACCTTCTGTCCAAGTAGCACATTCTGGAACGATAAGCATTGGTTTTTCAAAGTTGGACTTACAAGACACTCAAAACGCTCTTCGGTAGCACTGGTTTTGAAAGGTTTCGTTATCGTACCATTGGTGCGCAGCTTATTTACTTATAAAATTGGTCATAGAAACGTATAAAGCACCATAATTATAAAACTAAAAGTGCTAGCACCGAATGTTCCGTAAACATTCCTCCGTCTTTAGCGCAGGTTCTGTAGAGCTTTCTAGCACCTGTTTTCTAACACTAAAGGTTCGACACATCTCAAGTACTACTTTACACTCTTATATAGCACTTGGGGGTTGCCAGATATCATACAATAGAATTGACAGAAAATTTTGTGAGAATATTTCAAGCAAACATTAATATATAAGAATTTTAAATTTTTAATAGAATGATATGAATTTTAACTAGATTACATTTTTTGGCTGGAAAAATATATCACACACAAAAATTTGATTTCTAGAGAATATTCTTGCTTTTATGCTATTTTTATACCCGACCGAGAGTATATCAATTTTAATGAATAGTTCGTAACACAGTGAAATAATCACCGTAGACCTTCAAGACCCTTTAGAGACATGATCAATATTAACAGGTGAATCTATTTATCCAAGTCCGTCCGTCTGTATGTGTAAAGGTTTTAGGACTTCCAAAACAAGCTAGAGACCTGAAATTTGATACGCGGCTTGACTCTTTTGTTGCACCTACAAAGTGTGAAAATTGGCTCAATCCGTCAACGGCCACGACCACTACTGGCTTCAATATGAGACAACCTCTATTTCACATTTTCTTTCAAAATGCTTTTTGGTGAAGTTCGACAAGGCACATGAACTTAAATTTTGGTACTGAGCAATATTGGCCTAAGACCTTTAACAAGGCAAAAAATAGACCGCCCACAATATCGACCATGCCCACTTTAACATGCACGACCTTTAAAAACCTGATTTCTCGGAAAATTGACTCCCAATCGAAAAAAAATTATATGACAAATATTAAAGATGTTAGCTACTATTAGCTTAGATTGTTCCATACAGAGTTCTGAGCTCCGCCCACTTTTAAGGGGCGTTTTTAGGAAAAAACTGTTTTTTTCTTAAATAAATTTTCGTTTTTCCGTATTTTCTCATGATTTTAACGAAATTACAATTAATTGCTTTTAATTTTAAGACCATGCCCAGTTTTGGGGGCGTGGTATATACAAATAATATATGAATTCGTGCCAAGAAACTTTAAGATTTGGTGTCACAAGGTATATAGGGTCGGGTAAATAGAAGTTTGTCACAGACAAACTCTTGCGCTTACTCACTTGTTTCTGTAAACATTAATTAGAAAGCTAACAGAGCGTATCGTTGCTTACATTGGGGCCAGCCTTGATTATAATGCTTGTAGAATAGTAAATTGTTATAATTTTTCACTTTTCTATTTGTTCTATGTTCAACGTGGTCAAATAAGATAGGTTTAGGCATTCTTGGTCCAGCAGTTCATTTGTTTTATCAGCTCACTGACATGCCCACTTTAAAGGTAGAAGTTTAAGAGGTATCCTTCTTGGAGTTTTGAACTCTAAGGGTATAAACTGCAAACATGGATAATAATAAAACAGCCTGAAGAAAATACATTTCAATTAACGTCTGCCATGTCAATAAATACACGTAGTCAAAACACCCAATATAGGAAACAGACACCAACGGGACTATATCATAAAAGAAAAGAGAGTGATGGTAACCCTAAATAAATTAGCGCCATGTTTGACAGAAAACACACAACCTTAACCTTATAATAGTTCTATATAACACTTGACGGTGCTACTGTCTAGCGTTATAGTCAGCTACTACTGACTGTCAAATAAGTTCTACAAGAGCCCGAAGTAGAACCCCTTTTGCACCCAAAATTAAGTTCTTTAACGTGTCAAATCGTCTCTATAGGGGTTTAGTAAGGGGCCCGTTACTTGTATATAACCAGCTTCAAGAATCTGAGGTTTTAGGTTGTGGTGCTGAAAACGTAACGGTGGCCAAAGATTCTGTGTTACTTGGGTTACAGCAATAAATCAACATGAGATTGTGCAGCAGACCGTGGGCGCTACAAAACAAAACTCAAGGAGCACTTCGATGTGCCCTTTTGTAACTATAAATCGTGTAGCCTGGTGTGGGATGGCTAAGGATATTGTGCAAAGTCGTTCGAAGAGATGTTGGTTTAATGCAAACAATGTGGCTGTTGCCAATGCCGCACGTTTGGAGAGATAGTTTGAGAGAATTTTTTTTTTTATATTCCGCAACTGCGACAGTAGGGAGTGTATCTACATTGTTTTATTGCCATTGTTCAGGTGATATTTGTGCGTATATCAGGATCTCCGTGGCCCAGAAGCCAAACACACAACAATGGCGCCCAACGTGGGGCTCGAAACCACCACGTTGAGGCCTAGACTCTCATGCTCTACCGACTGAGGTAGCGGGGCCTTGCTAAACGAAGTTATAGACAGATGAAAATGTTTTAGGATACTTCGAGAAAAATTATTCAAGCGATTTATTATCCCGCCTGCATCAACGGAGAATGGAGGAGGAGATATAACATCACACTGTGTATAGGCTTTACACAGTGATACCAACCAAGCAAGAATAGTCTGTATAGTTAGAGTGGATTGTGGTGTTCCTGCTCACCGAGTATCACCAAGCATCAGGTGGAGCACTCAAGTTGAAGACAAACTTCAGCCAACTTCGCCAAGAAAACTAGAGATGGCTAGCTGCTGACAGAGCCAGCTAGCGAAGCTTGATGCCTGATGACCAAGTTTACCCGGACTGTAGCACAAATACTTGTTCTCTTGTAGGAAACCCCAGGAAGAGTTGTCCACTTAATGTTAATATAAAGGTTCCCGGCGTTGTTCGCCTGGCAGCGTTTTAAATGGGCAACCGTCTTTTAAAATCCCACCGTCTTGTGAGAAAACATGTAAGAAATATAGAAATATAGAAGAAACCGGTCTGGGAAGGGAGACTTAGGTTTGTACGTAAAAGTGGATAGTTGCCGCTTAGGCTCTGTATCTCAAGTTTATAATTGACTTGCCATGGTCTTTCGATGTGCTGCGTCCCTTAGGGCGGCTCAACCTACCTTTATAGTTCTTGAAACCTTTTCAGACCGTTGCTTGTACAAAAAGAAAGGTGGTGGAGGGAATTTCGCTGTTTTCTCTCATCAAAGACCTGAAAATTGCTGGTAAAGTGATAAACAAAAATCACAGCTTTTTTTTTATTCCAAGTCCTATACTAAAGACCGATGAAGTTAATATTGTAGGTAACTACTGAAAATGATAGAAAAAAAAATTTATACAACTAGCTTGGGATTTTTTTGTCAGATTTAAAAAGAAATATTGAATAATTTTTTTATGTTTTTGGTTTCACAAAGATCTTCGATATTTAATTGTCCCGATTATTTCTGCATTTCACGTTCCTGCATAGCTACATATAAAAATGTCGTCCAAACATTACTTCTGTGAAAAGACTGACCTAAAATCAACATTTAATGAAAGATTTTTCAACACAATTAAAGAAGAAGACTGGGAGTACATTGATAAGCATCCTGAGGTATATCTAAAACTAAGCTTCATATACATACATACATACATAAATGAATTGTTTATGTTCAACATCTTGATGGCTTTTAATTTTCAGATACGCACAATCCTAAGGTCATTTATAAATCAAATATTTGAAAAGAGACCAGCCGACATACACAAGTTTGCATCTGAATTCGCTAAGTCACTTAGAGATGATGGTAGCGTTACTAAAAAGTAAAAGGGCGTTAAAATTCTAGCGGATAGTACAAGCGAAGATCGTCTCACAATAACGAGTCAGTATAACTTGTCTCCCTTAAACTGATGCACGATTTCACAATATTATTTTGTTAAATCGTGCTGCCATATACAAACGTTTATTTTAAAAAATTAAATAAAAACTGTCAAAACATGATCTCTTATGTTCCACTCTAGCTCTAAGTGGAGTTCTTCGATTATCAAACCTATTTTGATTAAAACGGAATAGCTTTTAGGTATCATGCTAGCTCTCCAGCGCACGAAATCGACTCGTCAAATTCAAACACCACCAAAGGAAATTTTAAGTTTAAGTTGAACTTATTTCAACAACTACTGATTATATATAAATTAATATTAGTTACATATATATTTTTATAAAAGCCGACCCAGATTTGTAACACAGGCTTGCAACATAGTGAAATAATGCCTAAGATATGATCGAGACCGACAGGTGAATTGATTAGGCTATATCCGTCCGTATGTCTCTCTTAAATAAAATATAAAAATTATAATTTATTAAGGTTTTTCTTTAAATTGACTTTTAATATTTCACTGATCATCGGCATGATCCATAAAATTCCAATGATCAGTGAGATATTGAAAGTATACTAAAAGTTAATTTAATAAAAAATTCCTATATAAATCGGATGGCGGAGCTGTTTTTCCTAGAAATTTCGACAAACTTTCGGCGTCAACTCTACGGACAGGCACCACATGAGTAACCTCACAGCAAATCTGGCCTCGCCTCGATCCAAAAAGATCAGATAGCTGGATCTCCTTAAAGAGATCCAAAATTAGCACTGCAGTGGAAATTATCACCGTACACTGCCTATTAGGTCTTCATGCTAAAAGACTAGGTCTATACTCAAACGACTTCTGTAGAAGCTGCCTAGATGAGGGAGAGGAACAAAGTGTACAGCACTTTCTCTGTTGCTGCCGGGCACTCGCGTCGTCCAGAAAATAGATAATAGGCTCCTACTTCTGCGACCACCTATAAGCGACCTTATTGAACCACCGGTCAAAAAGCCACTAAAACTCATTAAAAATACTGGCTGGCTGTCATAGAATGCACGCCAACCTGCTCCCTTGGTCATATACCAACGTGGCGGTACAATGGGACTACTTTTTGGCCTAGGTGCATTTAATAAGCCACTTTCCTACCTACCTACCTACCTAGTGGGTTAAGTGTTTCTCACGACAGTCTTTACAATAATAAGTCCGAAAGACCAAGGACTTGTCTTATCGCATCGAAATCTTTAGAGGCAGTTATGATCGAAAGGTTTTGTACCCAATACCTGGTTGCTGCCTCCATTCTCTGCCATTCTAACGGCAAATGGGAAAATTTCTTTGTTGCATCGGCCTACTTGCTCTATACTCCTCCGCCACGAAAAGCAGTTGTTGAGCTTGTAGACTATTGTAAATCCAAAGGGTTAGGTTTCGTGTTGTGCTGCGATGCTAGTACTCAGAACACTGTCTAGGGCAGCAGCAATTGTAACGAAAGAGAAGATTGCGTATTGCAATTCATCCTATCGTCTGGCATAATCATCAATAATTAAGGTCATCGGCCTACATTTGTTACCACCAGGAGACAGCAGGGAATCGACCTTACCTTGTCCAATAAGTTTTTAAGTACTATCACAAAATGGAAAGTTTAGCCAGATGGTACACTGCCAAATCGAATCAATACATCGAATTTGAAACCAATTGCGAAGTTCTACCTTAGCAAAATGGGAAAAATCCGAGAAAAACGTATTGGGCACTTTTTAGACAGGAGCTTGGCCACTCTGTTCAAGTTCCACTCAAACTGAGGTCATCCGATAAGGGGTAGAGATATCAGCTCAAGATCTAAATAGCGTCCTTCCCCGTTGTTTTGAACCCGCTTTCCCGGTTACGAAAAAGAAAAACCCTGGCAGGAAAACCGGTTTACCATGGTGGAATGCCGAGCTGCAGTATATTCGTAAAAAGACCACGAAGTTCCTGAATTGGTCCTTAAAAACCAATTTAATAGAAGACCGCAATCTATATCGATTGAAACAAAAAGGCTTTGAAAAGACTATTTCACAAGTCGAAAAATGACTCTTATAAAAAATTATGTGAGGAGGTCCAATCTTTAAGTTAAACTAGTAGTCTTCTGAAAGCTCTTCACAGGAACAGACTCAGCAAACTTGCTTTAGTTTTTAAATCTATTGGTACCTACATGGAGACCAAGGCGGAGGTCTTCAATCTTCTCCTAGAGACTCACTTTAAAATCAGATCACCACGCGCGTGCGTCTAGAACCATTGGGAGCATTTGGTCACTTGGTCCTGATGGAATCTTGCGAGTTATGCAAAAACAAGGTTTAGGCCAGCTGTTGCTCACGTTGAAAATAATTTTCACTCCAAGCCTTGCCTTGGCTCACTTACCCAGCCTTTGGCATGTGGTTAAAGTCGTGTCCATATCAAAGCCTGGTATATCTGACTATAGCCTAGCCAAAATTTTCAAACTCATAAGTCTATCTTCCTTGCTGCTGAAAAGCTTAGGGAGACTGGTTGAGCTTGAGCTGCACGTGCATAAGACTGCTCTTCGATTGCATTTTCTTTCTGAGACGCAACACGCTTATCAGCGTGGAAAACCCTGCGTAACTGCTCTTCAAAACATTGCTCTTCAAAACCTCAGCCAGCCCAGAATGTGCTCTTGACCGCAAGGAGTACGTGCTGGCCGTTTTCGGCGATATTGAGGGTGCTTCTGATAAAGCGGCTTTGATAGCATGTGCAACTCAGTCAGACAACACGGTGTAGATGACACATTAGTTCAATGGAGTAAATAAATAAATAGAGCGGCGCAACAGCTCGAGGTGAGCCAGGACCAACTTCTCAACAACGTTTGCGGTGTGTGTTAATTTCTTTACATACAAGTTCAATGGGTTAGGGCAATGCTAATGAACAGGACGCTGATAACTGAAGCAGATTGTGGTAAGTGCTTCATAACTGGGGTAACGCCCGCTAGGTGGTATGTCTCCCTTTTATGGTGCATGGTTGTAGACTCTTCGCTATCGGCTTTCAACCTTCCTGGAACCCACACACAAGCCTAAGCGGATGATATCGCCGTTCTTTCTGCCGGTTAAAAACCAAGGGATTTTGTGCTCTAAGGCGCAGAGATCTCTATACTTGATCGATGATTGGTTCGCTATGAATGGGTTTTCAGTCTGTTCTTTTTACACAGCGTTTGTTACGTGAAGGAGGAAGGTCAATGGTCTGACTCAACTATAGTGCTTAAAGTTGTCACTATCCCGATATCCGATGAAGTCAAATATTTGGGAGTACCTCTCATACGCATCGTTTGTTTGGTGGAACCGGCTTTCTTGGAAACGTGTTGCTATCTCTATTGCCAAATTTCAAAATCGGTATTGTCTTGGCTGCACAGGAGCCTTCCCTAGCACGCCGGTCTCGGCTCTAGATGCTCTCATGAACCTCCCCCCTTGATATATTTATCATGGGATGTACGCTGGAAACCATATTTCGCTTAAAGAGAGGTGGTTTTTCGACCTCTTGGTTTTTGGATTTATCTTTTGGACATTCCCTCTGACGCAATGACCCCAGAAATTCTTTTGCGGCAAAACTACCAAGTTGACTTTCCTCAGGTAATGGAATATCTTCGGTTTGACTCTGAGCCAGGGAAATAGTGCCATCGCATGAACACAAAAACGGACAGGGGTCTGTGACTGGAGTCTTTGTGGAAAGCGAGAATATAAGACTCCACTACCCCTTAAGTAATTATGCGTCCTGTCTTCCAAGCGGAGATTTTCGCTATCCTAATGGCTTTGCGTTTTATTGCGACTAACAGGTGAAAGGCGAGAAGCATATGCGTTTGGAGTGATATAGCCAAGCCGCTCTAAATGCATTGCTCAACCCTCTTACCTCGCTCGAACTCAGCACCTTGAACTAAGTCGGAAGGCTAAATGCAGTCAATCTTGTTTGGGTTCCAAGTCACACTGGTATCCAGGGAAATGAATTGTCTGATGAGTTTGCCACACTAGGCTTAGAAGAGGTTTTCTCAGGGACCGAACCTTGGCGTGACCAGCAATGTGAGCAGACAGACAGGGCCTGACCTAGCTATTTCGCCGCCCCTAAAATATATAAAATTATATAATTTTTATACCCGACCCAGGGTATATTAAGTTTGATGTATAGTTTGTAACGCAGTGAAATAATCACCGTAGACCCCTAAGACCTTTTAGAGATATGAATGGGACCGACAGGAGAATCGATTAAGCCATGTCCGTCCGTCCGTCCGTATGTAAACAACTTTTAGGCCTTAAATTTTAAGGCAGAAACCTGAAATTTTGTGGGTTGGTTGGAAGTCCGGTCCTTCAGATCAAGTTTGAAATTCAACAGAATCCGCCCACAGACACGCCCACTACAGGCCTATATGTGCGACTGTGTGTTGGGCACATCCATGAGTGCGAGAACACCTAAAACGCACATTGCATGCATTTATGGTAGTAATTAAATATTTTCCGCTGAGCTACTTCTTCATATCCAACAATAAATTATCAAAAAGACCTTAATCTAGAAAATATGGTCAATAAGGCAGCAGTTTGTTTGGCATTTCAGCTATTTGATATGCCTCCTGTCGCTGAGGATGAATAAGTCGGTCCATTTCATGCGGTTATAGAAGTTTAAATAGGTTAAGTAGAAGTTTTTTAAAAGTTTTTTTTTCTTCAAATGTGGCTTATTTTTTTTTAATTATTGCATATTAAATATTTCTTATAAGATGACACAGTATTCTTCGGTGATTGTTTGCCCAAATAGTAAAAGAAAATTCCAAAAACCGTTGAAGTCTCAGAAAACCCTTGCTTTTCCAGCAGTCGAAATTATTTAAACTGCTATGGATCTTTTTTGCCTGTTAAAGTTTCCTGTTTTATAATTCCTTCCTTTTAAATTTGAAGGTGTCCATTCAGGATTTACCAATCGATTTAAAAGGCTGAAAAACTTCGCTTTAATTGTGCTATAATTGCTTCGATTCGGGGCTTTAATTGTTCATGCCTAGGTATATCTGTTTTTGTTCCACAATCGAAATCGCGTCAGCCACCTTGTCGACAATTTCTTCATGCCCAAATGTTAATGCAAGCTTCAAATAACAGTAATTTTTTTTGTTTTTGACATCATTTAGATTTCCTTGGATCTAGGGATCTTTTGTGCTCTAACGACAGCAAAAAACCAATGGCGCACCTCAAAACGCGAGAGATCCGAGCCTCTGTAATATAAAAAGCGCTTTATCACGCACGGAACTCTTTTTTCTTATTTTTACCAAACATAACAACCATTAAGACCTTCCCATCACGATTAGGACGGTAAAGAGACTTTTTGATAAATTTGAGAGTAAGAGAATTTTTGATAAACCTGTAGCCAATTGAAAACAACGATCTTGGAAAAGACCCTTTATGCAATCCAAGTACCATCTAGCATCAAAGTCACTGACTGATCAAGTAGCTCTTTAGGCTTTTCTGTTACAATTAAAATTATTTATGCCCCGCTTTACAACATTAAAAAAGATACCTGTATGACTGCAATTTTGCCGCCCCTCAATTTTGCCGCTCAATCCGCCCCTCAGCTTGCCCCCCCCTTGATCGGGCCCTGCAGACAGACTAAAGGACTAGGCCCGTACATTTGCGGGGATCAGCATCTTTCCCTCTGTCTCTCAGGAGAATTGATTGCAGACTTCTTTTAGACGTCCTTACCGGCCACCAAGCTTTTGGTATACACTTAAATGTGTTAAGCTTAAGCGAAACCACCACCTGTGCTGCCTGTGGAGAGGACGAGGATACAGCGGAACACTTCCTCTGTAGTTGTCCTGCCTTTGCTCGCATCAGGATGGCGGATCTTTGTGGCTGACGTGGTGAGTGCCGCACAACTAAGCTCTTCATGACTGAAGTTCCTACTCATCTTTCTTCGACAGATGGGTAAATTAAATACGTTAATTTAAGGTGCGTCTCCATTGCAGTACAATGGGCCAGTTGTTGTGCCTCAGTGCTCCATATCGGATAGTAGCAACCTCCAACAAAATCGTAACGTCTGGGCCTGTGGTTTCCAGGATGACACTAGGCCATTTATAGATTTTTAAGTTGAAAGTACCCTTGTTTTGGTAGTAAGATGGGCTTACGAGACAATGTCGTCTGTTTACCATGCTCCTGTTTAAAATGCTCCTGAAATGCAATATCCCTTCAATCACGAAAAAGCTGTTGAACACTTTCACCCTTCACTGACTAGATTTCCTTCACCGCCTTCAAACCTGCTGCTATTATTGCTTTTTTGTATAAATTGTTTGCGTCACTCTAATGGCAAGACTCTTTGATATCCATTAGCATAGAGGCTGCGAGTATTTACCCTTAACCTCTGTTATCTGCTTCACTAATCTACAGTATGCGTTTTCCTCAATTTGTTTAAATATGACTTTACTCTACACACCGACACCAGAGAAAATATCCGAAAGCTATGAGCGAAACTTTTCGGTAAACTTAAACTTAACTAGTGCTCAACTATTTGGAATCGAGTGTAATCAAACGCAGTTAAACTTTTTAACAAGATTCCAATGACGTCGGGTACTTTAGGGAATTTTCAGATTAATATTATGCAAAAATGTGCTGTGCATATTTCAGAAAATCGTCCAAACTTAAAGCTCAAATGTTATGGTTCTAGGATCACAATCTGATGGGCATTCACCCCTGAAGTATACCGACATATTTATCTGTACACAAACATGAAGCAATTTTGAAATTAAATCAACTCCAGATAGTACAACATTGTATAAAACTAATCGACGGTATTGAAACAAATTTGCCAAACTTTTGATCTTCCAACTGATTTTCCCTTATTGAATAGTAAATGTATACACACCCAACCAGGCATTTGTACATACAACACAATGCCAACGAACTCATCCTTACGACCGCAGTCAGGCACAAGGAGTCAAATACCACACAAATCAAGAAGGTATATCCACAATCTCAATTACATTATTCTCGCTTTAATCTCTGACTTAATTATTCCGGAAATTAATCCAGATTAATGCTGCTGATTGTCGATTGCGATTTCTTTCGAATTACTTAACAATTCTGCGTTTGGCATCACCGTTGCCCTCTGCCAAATGAAATATTATGCCTCAGTTGGTTTCTCGAAGGTCGATTAAATTAATTAATAGGGCTACGGGGCTAATTGAAGGCTCTCAAGTGGGTGTATCTACTTGATTTAATTCTAATAAAAAAGTGCAAACCCTCTATTCACCTTATGGTGCTGTCGACAAAAGCTCCAGGGATCTTATTTTATTTGTTTGTGGTAGTTGAAATGATTTGTTCATCCTTCGTACGTAATTCGATTTAAATTAAAAGGCGATGGCATGCGAGGAAGCCGAAGGTGAGTTACATTCCTTTTTTCAGCACACTAAACGAAAATATTTACTCTGTGTCACTGGAGCCATGAGGCGGTATTTAAATACACTGCCCTATCCCCATATGTGAGGCTGTCAAATGTCTGTGTACAAATGTGTATGTAGCTAATGTTTACTTAAAGGGATCAAATGCCAAAGGACATTTATTGAAGAAGAGTAGGATATTTTTTTTACATATCATTTTTTTTTTGGACGAACTTCACAAATAACAAATAACTCAAGGCCAGAAATCTATTCAGTTTATCAAAGTGAAAATAAAGGATTTTTAGCTTAAGAGAGCGTTAAATTGGAAAACAAGTTGAAGCATATGTGTATAGCTGGTGTAAGGATTACTATCAGATTTAGAACACCTGAACGAGTGCACATGCCAAGCAGGCTGTGTGGCGGAGCAAAGCAAATCCCCTTAGGCACTAGTAAGAAATGAAAAAACTCTCCATGCGCTAAAGGTTATAATCCAAGTTGCATGTGGTAGATTGGTGATATTCTCAATGCGAATAGTCTCTCACTTATAAGAGTACTCGAACAAATATTGAAAAACAATACAAGTAATCATTTCTGTTACGATTCGATTTTCAATGTGGGGCTTCGATTTATTAGAAATCTGTTCATGGATGATCGAGGCACTATAGGCTTCAGTGTTGGTCTGTAGGCTTCCGTGAACACGCCAATGAAATGGAAATCCTTGTGCAGGATGACTCCACTGAATGATTACTCAACGAAATGCCTCACTGAATTTAATTACTAAAGTTGGTATCGAATAGTTTGGCTATGGCTGCGGAAAGCCTGGCGGAAGAGTTGTCTATAGCCAAATTGGAAGGTAATTGTTTTCTGGTTACCCCAAAAGCACCTTATGGCGTAAAACGAGAAATTAAGTTTTGGAAGTTTCAATTGAAACCAAGTTAACTTACTACAAATCAGAACTTATGGAGTACCGAAAGATTACATTTCACTGAAGTTCATTGCAAGCTGGTTCTATATGGCTTATGAAGGTAATTACGATTCGATAAGTACCAGGCTTTACTGCGGTTACAATGCCTTCTGTGGAAGTGGTGAAATGTAAAATAGAGTGAGGGTGCAAGTATAAGGGCTGGTATGTACCAGCATACGACTACGATTGAAAGTAAAACGGGCTAAGATTAAAGGTGGCATTTGCAGATGTTATGCGGAATCAATATCCCAGTCAAGTGTTTTATAGAAAAAGCTAATTTTTTTTCAAAAGCGATTCGTCAGTGTTTTGTGCACAATTTGCTACAATAAATGAAGGCACATTGTTGAAGGAATCCTTACCCTTTACCACCGTCTTTTGTCCTTTTTCATAAAATACTTTAAAAAAAATCGATGGAAAAAAAATTTCACAACAAACCTAACAAAAAAGGTTTCATAACAGCGGTAACAAATAGGAATTTTGCGAAACTATGATATTTTTATACCCCATCCCATAGGATAGGAGGTATATTAAGCTTGTCACATAGTTTGTAGCACGGTGAAAAATGTTGGTAGACCCCTAAGACCTTAAAGTCTTTTGAACGAGACTGAATTCTGAATCGAATAAGACATGTGCGTCGGTCCGTCTGTGTGTGATATGTTTTTGGGCCTTAAATTTTGAGCTAGGGTGCTGAAAATTCGTACGTAAGGTCCACCTCATGCGAAGCAGTACAATTGTAAAAATTTTTGAAATTCCCCCAAATAGGCCCACAATCAGACTAAATGTGCAACTACCTCCAGAGCTTTCAAGACTGTAAAACGTTCTAAAAGGCTGATATTTTATATTAAGCGTCTCCTAATGATGGTAAGACGTAAAAAAGCAAATTTGAATTGGTAAACCTCCTCCGAGCGTGGCATTTTTTTTAGGGTAAATTTTCAAATGCAGTTTACTCCATATTTTTGCTCCGAATTGAAAAAAAATTTCTTATCTTTTGTGGAGAAAATGCTTAGCTCAACATTTGATCATAAAAGACTTTGGGCCATGCCCACATTTGGAGGCAGAATTGAAGAAAAACCTGCAATTTTCCAGAAAAACCAAATTTCGACTGGCTTTGAGCCTAATTAAGGAAAGGCATAAAAAATTAGCATGTTAGGTAAACGAGACTTCATTCCAGATTTCGTTCATACAAAGTTTTTAGCCACACCCCCTCTTATGGGTCGGTTTTTGAAAAATATTGAGTTTTAAACAGAAAATTGCATTTTTGCATATATTTAAGCGTAACTTGAAAATATCTGTGTTATAATTGATAGTTTTTAATTAGGTGCGGTTGGACCGCGCCCCTTTTCGAAGTTTGCACTAATTATAAAATATCAAAATATATCAATAAAATCATTTGGTTGTTTTTATACCCTATTCCACAGGAATTGAGCATATTAAGTTTGATACAGGCGAAAATGTAACATAGAGAAATAATAACGAAAGACCCCCAAGACCTTAAGGGCACATGATCGAGACCGAATTATGAGTCGAATGAGCAATGTCCGTCCGTCCGTCCGTATGTTACCAGTTTTTAGGCCTTACGTTTTGAGCTAGGAAGCTGAAATTTTGTACGTAAGCTCTCTGTCATCCGAAGCAATACAAGTGTCAAAATTTATTAAATCCGACTGCAGACACGCCCACAATCGGTCTAAATGTGCCACAACCTGCTCTGCTTTCAAAACTGTGAGACGTCGTGAAAAGCTGAAACTCTACATTTAGCATATCCTAAAGATTGTAAGAATTAAAAATTGAAACCGCCCTTTATGGGCGTGGCATCGAATTAAACAGTAATTATTTAAGTGCAATTTATTCAATATTATTGTTCCAAATTGAAAAATTTTTGCCTAAAATATTATGTAGAAAAGAGTATTTGTTAAATTTATTTAATACTAAGTTTTGGGCCACGCCCACATTTGGAGGCAGAATTTAACAAAAACTTCAAATCATCAAGAAAAACATTAATTTCGACTCCTTCTTAGCCTAACTAAGGTAAGAATTAGAAATAAAATTAAGCACATTAGGTTCACCGGGTTCTATACTAGATTTCGTTCCTACAAAGTTTTTGGCCAAGCCCATGCTTAGAGGTCGATTTCACAAAATTGTTAAACTTGGACCACAAAATTACAGTTTTGCATACATTTAAGCCGCAAACTTGAATCTTTCTATGCTAATTGATTTTCGGTTAAAGGCGTTGGACATGCCATGCCCCTTTTTTTAAAAAAAGTAAACAAAAACTTATAAAGAACCATTTTTTTCTATTTAAAATGATGCAAATGGTAACGGGACGGGTATGGAAAACACGAAAATAAACGAATGGAAAGGAGAATATGAATGGAAAGGAGAAAAGGAATGGAAAAGAAAATAGGAAGGGAAATAGGAATACCGCGGTCCGTTACAGACAGACCGAAGCTATTACATACGCACTGTTGCACTTACTCACTGGTTATTCTTCACACTGTTAAAATTGTCGTTTTTGTTTTCTCTATAACCGGGAAGACACGTACGCCGGTGTTATCTGCGCTTTGAATTTTAATGTCGACTTTTAATTTAAAATTTAGTTTGAAATTATGATAAAAGGAGGCTCTTTTTTAAATTACCAGGTCGAAAATACCAGAAAGGATTTTATTTATAAGAGTTGAAGAGTTAGACCCCAGTTTAATTATATTAGGGAGCACTTTGCCCTTATGGCAAAGCCATACAAAATTCAATTAAATATTGAAACGTGGAAAATAATAATAATTTACAATTATAAATGGTCCGCCATCTAACGTTTTTTTTGCAACTAGTGCTTATTTCGTGAATGTAACACTTAGCTCATGACCGATTTGACAGATAATTAGTTTTATCCTTCCGCTGAACGAATATGGTTGTGTATACGCTTGAACAACGCTAGGAGATATTGCGACATTACTTTGAAAATCATGGTAATTGAAAAAAATCATCCTTTCAGATGAAGCTCATTTTGATCTTGACGGGTATGTTAATAAGCAAAATTGTCGCATTTGGGGCACAGAAAACCCGCACGCATTCATTGAAAAGCCGATACACCCAAAACGAGTCACTGTTTGGTGCGGATTTTGGTCCAGAGGCATAATTGGGCCATAAACGAGCAAGAAGTTGCCGTTACAGTCAATGGCGATCGTTTCGGGCCATGTTGTACGAATTTTTGTTCACAAAAATTGAAGAGGAGGATATTGGCAACATTTTCTTTCAACAGGACGGCGCTACGTGCCACACAGCCGAAGCAACACTCGATGTTTTTCGCCTTGTTTGATCCTATGATCAAATGAAGATCCCATTATCAGGCGTAGAGCTGATGTCGTTTGGCTACATCGGAGCTGCGATTTGACACCGTTGGACTATTATTTGTGGAGTGTCGGAAAAGATAAATGTTACGCCGACAAACCAGAGACAAATGACGCTTTAAAAGACAATATTCGTGAAGCCATTGGTGAAATACAGCTGCACACAATCGATAATGTGCTTAAAAATTGGACCGATACTGTAGGCTACTGCATGGCCAGCCGAGGCAGCCAGTTGAATGATACTATTTTCCATTATTAACCAGAAGGATTGTTCTTTGAAATAAAAAAATAAATTTGAGGAAATACTCAGTATTTTTTTTTATAGCATTTTCAAAAAAAAGAAGCTATTTGGCGGACCCTTTATTATAATAACGCTTAAATTGAGTGGCGACTCTTATTATTATACAAAGTAGACAATACTGGGCAGAGACAAATGATGACATCATAGACATATCTCTATTTATACTGGCAATGGATTGAACAAAGGATATGGACCATGTTTAGAAGACTCCTTCTCCGAAACACTGCACAAGCACATCAACCAGTCCTTTTCTACTAAATGACAACCGGTGCGCCACTGCCTTTTAAGCCGCGATTCATAAAGAGATTAGCAAATCACCCTTTGTGTTGACAGTCAAGCAGCACTTAAAGACCTGGACACCAACCTCCTATACTCCAAGTGCGTGTAGGACTGCCTGATGGCACAACGAGAACTAAGCCTTCACAGTTCTACTCTGCTGGGTTCCTGCGCACGTTGGCGTGGCCAGAAATGAAATGGCAGACAAACTGGCCAGGAAAGGTTCTGATATGGACATTACGTTGGCTAATCGACGCGTATTTCCTCCTTTCAATCCAGCCAGAAGTTTCATAGATCAAGACACGGTCGTCGTTCTACATCGTCTGAATCGAACTTCTATATACCCGACCCTACCGTGTAACAACAATTCTAAAAGTTTTATGGCCCTTATTTATGTACTGTATGTCAATTATTTGTACTGACCACGCCCCAAGAAATGGTTTTGGGCTGGAAATCAAAATCAATTAATTGTTATTTCCTTAGAATCATGAGAAAAAGCGTTAAAAGCAAAAATTATTTTTGAAAAAAACAGTTTTTTCCTAAAAATATTTCCCTTCTTCTATACTGTTTCGGGACCTAGAAAGAACACGTATTAAGTTTCAAGTTCCTAACTCAAAATTTAAGGCAAAAAAAAAAATGGCTGGGCGGACGGACATGGCTCATGGTCAGAACTTTTTCATTTCATTAGGTACATTTATATAACATTACTACTATTTATGTATTTTAATGAGTGAAACATAATCACTGTCCTTTTAAAATCATGAAATTTGCCCGTCAGGATTATTGACGCTCACGACCGTTGTGGCTATAAGATGTTTTATGGATGTCAAAAAGCTACTTAAGGCAAGAAGCGGATAAAACTGGAGTTTTTTTTTTACATATCTTGTTGTTCTGATAAAAACTTCGATAAAAGCTTTGGTTGATTGAAAAACGTTTTTGTTGTTTCATACATAGCCCAATTTTATTTCTGCTTTTAGAAAATCAACAAAAAAAAGTTTCATTCAACACAAACATTCTGTCATATTGAAAAAATCTTAAATTTCCAAAATTTTACCATTTGCATTAACTATTGCTAGTCAATGTAGCTCGGCTTTTGCCGAAAAAGCGTCTGTATGGGGAGGCAATCTTGGTGGTTCCCGCCGATGAGTATCAGCCAAGATTGTCGATCAAAACAGACCTGGTTACCTAACTAGGATAAAAACAATTTTTTGATCTTTTTTGAAAAAATCATCTGTTGAAGTCATAAAGAAGCTTTGATACAAAATATTCGGTTTTATTGTTTGCTTAAAAAAAAGTCTTCAGATATGTGTTATGTATATCACAGGCCGGAGGCCTGGGTTCGAATCCTGCCATCGTCACCTGAAAAAAAAAGACTTGTTCTTTTTCACGGTCCCCACCTCCGCGAGGGTCTGACAAGCCTTCCGAGAGTATCATTTGTCTTGAAAAACTTCTCAAAGTGCCGTTCGGATTCGGCAAAAAATTGTAGGTACCCTTGTATGTAAAGAAACTAACACACCAGCATACATTGTTGAGAAGTTGGCCCTGGTTCACCTCGAGCTGTTGCGCCACTCTATTTATTTATTTTTATTTATATCACATCTCTGTATCGGAAAATGTGCGGTAGCGATTTAGTACAGGGTAATTTTTTGTACAAAATAAAGAATCTATCTATCTCAAAAAAAATGCTATGTCAAGGCTTATCGCACACATAACACTTTTAGTCACGCAACGACTTTAATGCCTTTTTGTGTCCTTTCAGCTTGTATGGAATTGCTCAAACATGCGCAACCGATACGAAACTATAGTTTCCGGCAACTTTTAAATCAGTGTTTTCCCTTAGATATTTATACCCGACCGAGGGTATATTAATTTTAATGCATAGTTTGTAACACAGTAAAATAATCACCATAGACCATTAAGAAATTTTAGAGATAAGATCGATACCGACATGTGAACCGATTAAGCCATCCGTCTGTCTGTATGTGACAGGTAAGGTTTTAAGTCTTCAAAATCAAGCTAGAGAGCTGAAACTTGGTACACGGCTTAGTTCTTTTGTTGCACAGGCAAATTGTGAAAATTGGCTCAATGGCTATTTGCTCTCTAAAATGTTCACTTCGGCGACATTTTAGAGAGCAAACAGTTTATTTCATCAGGGTTTTTGTGTAGGTAGCTTTGCGAATTAAAGAATTTGTGGGCATATGCACGAGGCCACTGCCACGCCCACTTTACATAATAGCATGAAAAATAAAAATTGGCGTAGCATGCTCAAATTTGGTGTGCAGTATTATTGCCCGATTGGTCGCATTTTATTTTTGCTTGCAGTCAAGAAAATCTTGCATTATAATGTTAGCGTATTTCTGTATAATATCAACTTATCGGAAAAATTTTCACTTCGCCCATTTTTGGGGCTTGGTTGAATAAAAACCAAATTTTTGACATTAAAATGCAGCTAATATTAATTATGCAAACCGCATTTTTGGATAATATATTTGAAAAAAGACTACAATGTTATTGAAAAGGAGGACACGCTCCCTTTTTACTAAAGTAGATTTTTGTGGAGAATGAAATTTTGTGGTTCCTATCAGGGCCCGATCTAGCTTTTTTGCCGCCCTGGGCAAAAATAGTATTGCCGCCCTTAATAAATTTAAAATTATACAATTTTTTTTTATTTATATTTATTTTTTCATTTAAATCACTTCATTGAAATTTTGAATTTGAAACACTTTTTCACTTCTCAAATAGCACATTCAGATGAGCCTCCAAACTGTAAGGGCTGGTGTCAAGCAAATATAAAACTTATGCCATACATTCGAAGAAGGCTACAATTCTGTCGTCATTCTGTTGGTAGAGAAGGGATTAACCCGCATGAAACGTAAGCAAAACGAAGAGTGCTACCAATATGTACAGAAATTGAAAGCCGGCAAGAAAGTCCTGCACTGGAACCACCGACATTGTTTTTTCTTTACGTTATAAACTCTAATTAGGTATTGGCTTTTTTTATACTGTTCAGTTAATTTCAGTTTGCAGAAATCCTGATTTATTTTTCGAATTAATGTTATTTTAGCACGGTACACATTTTCAAGCGATATTCCAACTTTTTTGAGCCAGGGTACAGCTGCAGCGCTTATTATATTCAATTGGTGCAAGTCCTGACGGGCCCTATAAATGCTTTTTAACGGTCCCACCTCCGCGAGGTTTCGGAAGTTGGACCATTAGGCAGGCTTTAAATAACGTTATCATTTAAAAGTTCCACAATCTTTGCTTTCTCACGAATTTTGATGACGATTTCTTATTTGTGACATCATCATATCCTCGGATCTAAGGATCGTTTGTTTATACGACAGCAATCAATTGCGCACCATAAAAAGAGAGAGCAGAGCCTCTGTACTATTCTTCAGTCATTCTTTGACTAAAAGAACCGCTTTATCACGCACGGAACTCTTTTCTTTTATTTTTAAAACCATTTTTACAACCAATACGAACTTTCGACTATGACTAAGATGGTAAAGAGACAAATGTTTGACAAATCTATCTGATCTTGTCTGTCTGTGGCCAAAACAAAAGAGAGATATTGGAAGAACGCCATTTGTGCAAGCTGAGCTCCACTAGCATCAAAGTCACTGACTTATCGAGCAGCTCTCTAAGCCTTTCTTTTTGTAACAATGAATCGACAATATTATTTTTGGCTCGGTTGACAAAATTCACAAATCTACCTCTTTGATAGCAATTGCCCAGCTTGCCCCCCTAGATCGGGCCCTGGTTCCTATGAATGTCGGGAAGGAAGATACCTACAAAAGTACCTTCCGAAGAAGGTGGGTATTATTGCGCCACGCATCATTAGTCTTGTAGCCAGCAACAGATATTTAATACTTATTTTATATAAACAACGTAAGATTCAAAGACCAGCAGCAATTTTAATCATTGAAGGATTACCTAAAGATATAAGACCCTCATCATCCCAGTCCTTGTATGTGAAGAAATCAACACACGCAGCATACATTGTTGAGAAGTTGGCCCTGGTTCGAATATCGAGCTGTTGCGCCACTCTATTTATTTATTTATTCATCCCAGTCCTGCTTTACGGTGCAGAAGCATGGACCCTGTCAAAGGCGGATGAAAACACATTAGGCTGCTTCGAGAGGAAAATTCTTCGGACGATTTACGGTCACGTCTGCAGAGAGATATAACATCGAACTGTACGGGCTGTACAGCGATACCGACCTAGCCAAAAACACAACGTTGCTGGGTCATCTAGAGCGGATGGACACCAACGCCCCGGCCCGGAAAATCTTCGAATCCACACCGCAGGGACGGCGCGGTAGAGGAGCACCGAGACTCAGGTGGCGCACGAAAGTGGAAGGGGACCTCAGCCAACTTCGGGTGCGAAACTGGAGACGGCTAGCTAGCTAGAGACAGAGCTGGCTGGCGAAGCTTGTTGGCTGAGGCCCAGGTCCACCCCGGACTGTAGCGCCACCTTAAGTTAGTAAGTAAGTAATTACCTAAAGATAAGCGGAGTTTGATATGATACTTCATTTACATGTTCACATAAAATGTTATTTTATTGTGCGTATGTAACGCACCGCGGTATACCCTATTCCTATTCTCCTTTTCATTCCTACTCTCCTTTTCATTCATTTTCTCCTTTCCATTCCTATTCTCTCCCATTCCTTTATTTTCTTGTTTTCTATCCACGTCCCGTTACCAATTATGCATCATTTTATAGAAAAAAAATCCTTCTCTTTAAGTTTTTGTTCACTTTTTTTTCTTATAAAAGGGGCGTGGCGTGTCCAACCCCTTTAACTGAAAATCAATATTAGCATAGAAATATCCAAGTTTGCGGCTAAAATGTACGCAAAACTGTAATTTTTGGTTCAAATTCAATAATTTTGTGAAATTGACCTCTACAGATGATCGTGGCCGAAAACTTTGTGCGAACGACATCTAAAATAGTATCCGGTGTTCTATATGTAGTAAAATTTTATTACTTATTCTATACTTAGTAAAGCTAAAAAGCAGTCGAAATCCATGTTTTCCTGGAAATTTATAAGTTTTTATAGAATTATGCCTCTAAATATGGGTGTGGCCCAAAACTTTTTATAAATTAAATGTAGAACTTAATATTTTCTACATAGTGTGATATCGCGATAAAAATGTTTTCGATTAAATTTATTATGGGACACCCGCTATAATTAAAATATCCCGAAATTTCCCCACCAGTGGAGACTTTAGTGAATACAACGAATTCCAGTCGTCAAACTCTGCCCTCCATCTAGCGTGATGTAGAAGTTTCACGAATTGTCATAATTATTGCATAAATAGCCGATACCCGTTCCCTAGTTTTTCAGTTTTGAATCGGAATGCTTGAAAAGCGAACGTCGAGTGTGAAAGTAATAAAAACGAGTACGGTGAACTAGATTAAACTCAGTGTTTGATAAATAAAGATATTCGTTTGTGTTTATCAAAAGTGAAATTGAGTTTTATTCGACGAACCCCAGGAAAAATATTACAATAGCATATTAAGTAAAACTTTTTCGATTTGGAACAAAAATATTGAATAAATTGCATTTGAACAATTACTCTCTAAGTCAACCTCTAAACACGGGCGTGGCCAAAAAACTTTGTAGAAACGAAATCTAGTATAGAACTCGGTGAAGCTTATGTGCTAAATTTTATTTGTTATCCTTACTTAAGTTAGGCTAAAAAGTAGTCGAAATCCATGTTTTCTGGAAAATTAGAGGTTTTTCTTAAATTCTGCCTCCAAATGTGGGCGTGGTCCAAAACTTTGTATGAAAGAAATTTAAAAAAAAAGTGTTTTCTACATAATACATTAATTAAAATTTTTTCGATTTGGAACGAAAATATTGAATAAATTACATGTGAAAGATTACACTTTCAATCGCTGCCAAGCCCACAAGGGTTGGTCTGCGGACTTAATTTTTATTTTTTATGACTTAAAAGATGCTAAATAATAAATTTCAGCTTTTCACGACGTCTTACAGTCTTAGTTCAGTTAGTAAGACATATTTCCAACCATGTTTGTCTACCTCACAAGGGTTCACAATGGGCCAATCTGGCCACCGAGTGAACTTGCACTAGTTGCAAACAACCCTTTCCAACCTAACCTAACCTAACCTACGGTCTTGTAAGCACTGGAGATTGTTGCACATTTAGAAATTTTGACACTTGTATTGCTTCGGATGGCAGAGAGCTTACGTACAAATTTTCATCTTTGTAGCTCAAAGTTGAAGGCCTAAAAATTGGTGACATACGGTCGGACGGACGGACATGGCTCATTCGACTCAGAATTCGGTCTCGATCATATGTCCTTAAGGTCTTGGGGGTCTATCGTCATTATTTCTCTTTGTCACACTTTCGCTTGTATCAAACTTAATATACTTTATTCCTGTGGAATAGGGTATAAAAAATTACGATGGATGGGAGGTCCACAAAAAAAAAAAATTAAACTGACATCACATGTCGACTTACTGCATTCTTCAACAATAAATCCCTTGCGCGAGGCAACTGTGTGTGACAAACTGTATGTGAGAACGTGAAACATAATGAAAAGTGCAAACTTTGCATCCGCCCATAAGTCAAAAACTTGGAATCGAATTCCATAAGCCCAATGCACCGAAGAACTTTATTTGGAAAGTCACGAACTCAATTCTCGTGACTTGAATGAGTTGCGAAAAGTTTTGGGTTAAAGGGCGATGTCGCGTGCACTTTCGAGGTGTAATAAACGTTTTTGTAAATAGAAAAGTTTTTGCTCAGTTTTTGTCGATGAACTTTGACAAGATGTTCCAAGACACGTACATAACTCGTTTTGTTTCGAGTGCATTTTCTTTATAAGGTTTCATTTTGAATATAAAGATGACAGAATCAATTCAATAAACGTCAACTTTGCATTCGGTATGTGTTGGCTTATCGATCCCTTATCATGCGCCACGATACAGCAAAGTATTTCAATATTAATTTTAATGCTGCCGCCTAAGAATTCTACCTAATTCTGAAACGTTTGCTTTGACGCTTGAAAGTAATTAAAATTGACAGCAACCAACAAAGAAGTTATGTGGATGACATTTTCCTCATAAATAAAATTAATTTCTAGAGTCAAAATTGTGGTGCTTTGGGCGGCTTTCATCGAAATTAAACAAAGGCATGTAAGGATGTGCCAAAGTATTATATATGTAGGTGCAGCTTATGAAGAGCTTAAAACTGTCCTTTGTTTCACACGATATAATATGTTATTGTTTGTATGTATTTACATGTAAGTAAGCAAGATATTTTTAAAAATGAATTGAATACACACGTGCCTGGCTTACACTCATATTTTGGTTTCCTTTGTAGCATTTATGCGAGGTTGATGCTAGACGTGTCTATGTTTTAATTAAAAGCAGAGCATTTATTAGGCTTCATGAAACAATAGTTGATATCTCTAACTTTTAACCAACCTCTTTTCAAGTGCCTTTGTACTTGTTGGTACCTATAGATTCAAAAGTTTTGCAATATCACAAATGTCTTACATAAAAGGAAAGGAATTTTTTATCTACGATTATACATAATGTATATTAATTACACGGTACAGTTGAAAGAGAACAATCTATATACAGATAAATTTTAAGTGTTTTTCACACAAGTAAAACAATACCGTACCTTTCCTACATTCTTGGGACGAAAGATAAGGAAACCCTTTAGTCAACTATTGGTGGATGAAGCGATCTTAGTAAATAATGCAACTAAGTAGGTTATATTATAGATGAGGCTTTCGGATTATAAATATAATCGTCGTCGTCATCATCATCATCATCATTTTCCGTGACCGTGGAACGCAACGCACCTTAGAAATCTCAATTCGGCAGCTTGTACATCTAATTCTTTCGGTCATTACCCAAATTATAGGACCATAGATGACGGTTGGAACGCACACTGAATTAAAAACTGAGATCTTTGCTTTCAGTACAAGTTCAGTTTTCCTGATGACGGGCTGGCGCAGTTCTTTTATTATTGTTCCAGCTTGGCCAATCCTACAGGGTAACTTAGTATCACTCCTTCCATCTTTCGCGAAAAAACCCCGAGGTGCTTAAACTTCTCTACCTTTTTCAGTGGGATTCCATTAATGTGCAGGGTACACTGCACAGGAGTTTGGGAAACAACCATCACTTCGGATCTGCTCACGTTTACCTTCATCCCAGCTTCACCACATATGGCCGCAAACCCATCCAGTGCTCGCTGAAGTTCCTCCTCGGACGATGCCGGGATAGCTAAATCATCTGCGAAAAGCAAATTGCTTATCCTGACGCCAGCCGTTTCGAAAGATTCTTCACCAAGTCTGCGGTTCACCATCCAGTCCAAGGAGAGGCAATAGAACACAGCCCTGGCGAAGTCCAATGCACACATCAAAAGGTTGTGATTTGACGCCATTTATCCGAGCAGAGCTTCTGCAGTTCCCATATAAAAAGACTGGATGGCTCTCAGAAGAGGCCCACTCAGTGCATAGTCCCGCAAAACTTTCCAGATTATATCCCGATAAACCCAGTCATATGCCTTTTCCAAGTATACAAAACACGCGTAGACCGGTTTGGCGTATTCCCAGGCCTTCTCAAGAAAAACCTACAGAGTAAGAAGCTGGTCGATTGTGCCTCTGCCAACCCGAAAGCCACAATGCTCTTCCCGCAAAGGCTCGATTACCTACAGCTCTGGAACACGCTTCCAACACCTTCGCGAACACTTTTTCCGTAAGCCTTAAGAGAGATATACCCCTATAGTTAGAGCAATCCCTCTTGTCAACTTTTTTTAAAATGGGCACTAAAACTCCTGTTTGCCAATCGCTAGGTGCTTTCTCGCTTTCCCAGGCCACCTTCATGACACATGTTAGCCATTTAACACCCTCTTCACCCATTGCCTTGAGCATTTCTGGCTAGATTTTATCAAATCCAGCAGGCTTATCAACTTTAAGCGATTACATCGCGGCAGTGACTTCATCTACTGTAGGACTATTCTCCGCCCTAATCTCGTTTGCAATGGCATTGCCATCTTCAGTGCCCTGTTGGGGATTGAGCAGCTCGCTCCGAAAAGTGCTCGCTGCATCTGCGTCAGACGTCGTTCTCATTTGAAAGAAGTGTAGTTCCTCTGAACCGGCGAATAATCTGCCCAAATGTCTTGTTGCAATCTGTAATCGTCCTCCAACCTCTCGCCGAACTTTTTTTATGACTGTTCTTTGGCTGTTCTTACCGCCATATTGGAATTTCTTCGTGCCTCAGTATACCAGGCTCGAGAAATAGAGTTCCTACATTGAACAAAGAAGAAACGCAATATAGGCTTTCTTCTTCTCTCTGATGGCTTCTTGAACTCAAGGATTCTTAAGCCCCGCAGTTCTTTTCTCACCGCCACACCAAGCCGCTTGACTCCACAAACTTTTCTTGCAGAGGCAATGACTGCCATTGAAAACAGCTGCCATTCTTGCTCTACATTTAAAAGGTCAGTTGGAATTTGTTCAAACTTCTCCGAAAAAGACCGTGCGAATCGCTCCCTGCAATCAGATTCAGCATCCTTTAACCTTTCCCACCGTAAGCGGGTCACCCGTCTGAGATTTCGCCTGGGTGGCAAAAAAATACTGTCGCTTAAGCGCAATTTGCACAACACTAGATGCTGATCTGTTGTGCAAATCCGAATATTACAAAAAATTTTTATACCCCATCCCATAGAATAGGAGGTATATTGATTCATAGTTTGTAACATAGAGAAATAATCACCGTAGACCCCCAACACCTAAGGGCATATGATCGAGACCGAATTGTTAGTCGAATGAGCCATGTCCGTCCGTCCGTCCGTTTGTCGGTAGTACAAGTAGTACGAAGCAGTACAAGTGCAAACATTTTCAAAATCCGCCCACTGACACGCCCACTTTACTCAATAGCATGAAAGTTCAAAGTTGTCGTAGGAAGCTGAAATTTGGTACGCGTTATCCTTGCTTAAGTATATTGTGATTGGCGTTTAAGAAAAAAGCGAAAAACGCCCCTTTGTAGGCGTGGTCATATATAGTATGCATTCTAATAAACCGTTTTTATTTGATATATTTGCTTTAAATCTAAAAAACTTGGACCATAAAATCTTCAGATATGTACGTAAGCTATCAATTCAAATGAACAAATTTTTGCCACGCCCTTGGGGGCATTTTAAGTATAAACCAAATTTTTAATGTAAAAATGCAATCAAGACGTGTATATCACTTCTGATAAAAAATGAAAACAAAAAAAGATGTAATTGAAAAGGGGTTAATGCCATGCCCCTTTTTACGGGAGAAGATTCTTTAAATGAGAAATTCTAAATACAGTTGAAGTTAATAGAAACTGAAATTTAACAATCAAGATTTATGACACAATTCGGAGCTTAAAAGTGGCCAATTGGGATGGGGTATCCAACGATTCGCCTAAGCGGATTGTAACCCTCCCACTAGTTCGTTCACACGATGATACCACAAAGAAATAAATCAAAGGTCTTTGATTTAAACTGTGTCGGTACCCAGTTTGGGAAAAAGGTGTTCCTGTGCAGTCATGGTATGTGGGACGCCGGACCAGAAAAGTCTCCACCCATGAGCGAAGTCTCTGGTTTCCGAAACCTTTCCATTTAGTAGAAGAGATTTCAGTAGCATCAAGCTGACACTTCTTAGCCTCCTCAACCAGTTCAAGTTCCTTCTCCGTAAGCGATGAGACATTCTATGAGTTAATTTTAAGTTGGTACCGTTGTCGATTTGTAGACTGACCATCTAAGCCCTCATTTCGGCTAAACGCTGCCCCCTCCGCCTCCCGTAACAGATAGCGTCACCATTGCCGGGCTGCTTGTAACTTCTTCGGGTTGAACCCTGTCCTTTGTTGAAAGTTGTAATGCCTAAAGTGTTACAATGGTGCTTACATAAAACCTTTCATTTTTGTACCCGACCCAGGGTATATTGAGTTTGATTTATAGTTTGTAAAGCAGTGAAATAATCACCGTAGACCCCTAGACCTTTAAGAGATATGAATGAGACCGACAGGAGAATCGATTAAGCCATGAGCGTCCGTCCGTCCGTATGTCAACAACTTTTAGGCCTTAAATTTTAAGGTAGAGAGCTGAAATTTGGTACGTTGGCTGCAAGTCCAGTCCTTCAGATCAAGTTTGAAAATTAGCTGAATCCAACCAGAGACACGTCCACAGACACGCCCACTACAGGCCTGTATGAGCATCTCTAACTGCTTTAAGTTTAGTTTACTTGACGTTTAGTAGTTAAAATTCATAAACGAATGTACATCTCGGTCTGCATTCATTTACGTCTTTGCAGGGATCTATGGGAATAATTTAATTATACTAAATTTGTAAGTCTTGCAGTACAGGCAAAATTTATTACATCAACTTTAACCTTGCCTTATATAGCCGATTTCGAAAATCACCTTCCACACCTAAAACAATCTGCCACAAGAAACACAAAACAATTCCCTGCGTCGCGTTGTTCTCATTACTCAATGGACAAAAGAACCCAACACTGGTGTTTCCCAAAGCAGTTCCAAGAAACAGAAATTTGTGTAAGAAAATATTAATTTTCTTCGGTACTTTACTCTGAGAGAGATAATGAAACAGCTTCATACACCAGCCAGTTTATCAATGAAATTATGCTTTAAAGTTGAAAAGGTATAAAAGTCGATCGCTGAGCTTAGTTATCATCACAATCAAAGTGTACCTTCATAATAAAGTACTGATTACAATTTATTTCAACTCAAAAAACAAAATTCAATATGAACGTAAAAGTGTTCCTAATGCTGATATTTGCTCTGATTGCTGCTTTAGCGACTGGTGTTGAGGGACGTTTCGGTAGTGGCCGACCGCAACACAGGCAATTTCCAAGCCCAGGATCGAGTACTGGACGACATAATCCCAATCCAAGACGAAGATTTTAAAGATTTGCTTACTTCTTATACTTAGAAATAAAAGAGATCAATAAATTATTTAAATTGCAAATATTGATGAATTTAATTTAATAACCTCCAAGCATCTAGCAAACACCAAAGATAACCATCCAAGGTTATCGTTGTGCCGGTCTATCACCCGGTTGAAGGCCTTGTTCTGTTGAGAAATTACAATGCTTAAGTCAGGTCAACAATCTGTCGTCAATGTCAGGACCAAAATCAATGCCAAGGCCAAAGAAGGCAATGTTTTATGAAATAAACTCAGAAGGGCTGTCCCGGTGGATCAAATAAATAATAATATTAGAAATTTGTGACCCGTCTCTAGGTCGGCTTACAAGGTTAGATGGATTTTATTATTTATCTTATTGAATTTAGATTGTTCTCATCAAGTTTGTACGATTTTGCTTCCATTGATTTATGGTAAAATGGTTCTGAAATTTGCACAAGACATGAAAAGAGGGAGCAAGAGAAAAGTTATTAAGTTAAGTGATGGCGAAAATTTCGTGAGGGTTTCTTCTAAAAGATACCTATTGGGAAATTCCATACTGTAGAAATTGAAGGAAACCTCAAAAGGATATAAGTATATTTTCGAAAACAGAATTTGAAAACATAGGTAGGTACATGATTTATGAAAAATTAAAACATTTCAATCTTTTCACGTGAAATTTCAAATTATAATTTAACCGTTTAATGGGTATAGCAAAAACTGTCTTAGTATGCGTTCTGATTCACTTCTTTCTGTTTCTAAGCATATCAAATTTTGTCTTTGTAGGACTTACCTATAAGAAACTACAACAGTGCTTTAACGGATGGACGTGGGACGTAGTAATAACATAATAATATGAGGTAACTTTTTCATTTTAAGCCGGACTGCTAAAATAATTTGCCTTAATTATGAAACTATAGTAGTAGTTGTCGCAAAGAGCGAAAGGTTCTTGGCTCACAGCACAATGTAATGGCGTATTCTTTTGAACACCGAACAACCACACCGAGCTGTCAAATAATGCTCGGTGTTCGCGACAATTCCAGCGTGATGTCGCGAGTACTCAGTTGTGTACAGAACGACAAATACTGGACCGATGCAATCATCACATTAAGTAGTGTCAAATTTCTTTGACTTCATTTTGTTTACTTTTTTTCAGTTCTTGATTTGATTTGCGTGATTTTGTTGGCGTCGGTTTTTTCTACATTTTACTTAAAATGAATTTTGATTTCAGTTTTTATCGATTTCATACAATTTCAGTCGTATTGTTAATGATCACGAATGAAAATTGAGTCGAAACGTCAATTCACATACACAATCAAAGCTACACCCAGCCTCCACCGTCAAATACGACGGTGGCGAAATTTCGAGTTCGGTGTTGACACCGAACTAATTTGGAGTTCAAAAGAACATTTACATGAGCACGAATCGGTTCAGGTGCACTAGAAAAGAACAACTTTTTTCTGTATTCTACACCAGTTGCACGATTTTGTGTTGAAAAGAATACGCCATAAGACTCTGCTGGGTTTCTGGCCACCAGAACTTTCGTGGCAACGAAAAAGCCGATGAGCTTCCACGACATGAATCAGCATTAGATCCTCAACGAGCCCTTCAATGGATCTAACCCCCACTCTGTGACCTAAGAAAGCGGGTGAAAACAAGATCCGGATGAAAGCAAATACATGATGGACATCTTTGTCCACCTGTGGGATCTCAAGACAAATGTGGCCTTAATATGATAAGTTCCGAACTAACGCGCTCATTAAGAGTGAAAGCCAGTATTTTGAAAAGCAGGACATTCGGTGCCTTTCCTTTATTTCTTTCATTCTGTTGTCAAAGAGTTTATAAGAGAAGATGGGAGAATACAAATATAACCCATAGGAAAATTGGAATTTGGTCTTCAGTCTAGTGCGGTCAGTCCACGAGACGAGAGTTTAGAGCGAGTAGAACATTCGAATTGACTTTAGTTTAGAATAAAACAAAGAAAGACCTAATTGATACGTTTCAGTGGTTGGTGAAATAAAATGTGAGTCAATTCACTGAATTGTCTGTTGCATGCTGTAGATTTTTGTATGGAATTTGTATCTATGTCGAAGAGGAAAAAATGATGAAGACTAGTGCGTAGTTAACATGCTCACGGTTGCCACTTGAAAATAAAATGCATGTCCAAAGATGGAAAAAAAATATGACCAACTAAAGCTTAAAATGGCCAAAATAATTTAAGTCCAAAAATTTATAAACACCTTAAAATTAGGTACCTTTAGATTTTTAAAAACGTTATTTAAAAAAAAAAATTGCCACCCAAACGATATGACTATTTTTTTCATCCTTAAGCTCTATGGCCAGCATTTCATCATTAATTGCATCAAAATTAAGTCTATTTCCGAAATTTGTTTTAATCTGTCTTAACTCATAAAACTTTCGTTCGAAAGAGACAAGAGATAGTAGATAAAAGTATCAAAATTTTGAAACGATTAGTCGTTTAACCATTTTTAAGAGATTTTCAAACCATTCCGGGCCGATTTTTCGTTGCTGTTTTCCCAACTTATCTCAACTCGGTCAGTAAAGTTGACAAAATCTTCGACTGCCGAAATCATTAACTCGCCCAGCTCGTACTTCACATATAAAAATACAGGAGAAGAAGTTTAAGTCATTTACAGATGTCGTTTTTCGCGAAATCACGCAAAGCCACTGCCATTTTACACAGAAAAAACATTGAAAGAAGTTTATACTGCTGACCAGAGTTGATCCGGGATTAACTCAGCAAATTTAGCTTATATAAGACAAAAAAAAAGTTTCTTAAGTTAATTTTTTAATGTCTTAAAAAGTGACCAAATGGGAAAAAGATGACCATCTGACCAAGAGCAAAAATAATATCTGAAATTGGTCATAAATGACCAATGTGGCAACCCTGATTATGCCTTCTACAAGTTTCCTCACGTGATCTTCACCATAATTCTGTTTCTCTTTCTTTTACCCAGTACCTTCTCGGAGTGGTGAGTGGAGTGCGAGTGGAATCGTTCGATCGGCTCATGCGTTCTTCGCAACACGATCGCAAGAGTCAGGTCAAGTCAGGGGTTTGGCACTGGCAGAGTGAGTTATAATAGCGAGAGGCTCGTTTAAGCTTATGTATGTCATATCGCCTTGCTCGGATGTGGGTTGGGTGTTGTGCAGTTTGAGTGGTAATGGTCGTACATGAGGCTATATGCTCTCTTGAAGCCGGAAATGGTGGAACATGTTTTGACTTGAGGGGTACTTAATCACATTTCTTCGAGTTTGAGTCTTATGGCTCACGTCGTCTTATACGTTTTCCCTTGAGGTCTGGAAAGTTATTCTCCAATATCTCGGGAATGTGTGAGATGAGGTTTGTCCGTGTTGGCTCCCTAATTGTGTTAAGCGGAGAGGGTTACTCTCGCTTATTGTTTGTAAGCCGAGGTGGCGTTGTAGTTCCCGATGGTAGGGTTGGATTCGTTCGCGGCCCAGGTACGTCGATGTTGTTCCCGCGTGTCCTGGAAGGAGTCGAGTTTGAGGTGGAATTTGGATTTTGGATAATATCCTCACTCACTCACTCAGTCACGAACACCAAATCTTGCGATGGCTTTACCGCTGAAGGGATACGGGTGTTGAGGGGTTTGCTCACACTCTATAAGGTGGCATTGCGTTGAAGTTCCCGCATTCCATGATTGTGATAGACCCTGAGGAGGCGAGTCTTCATGGGTATTGTTCCATTTGTCCCTATCGGATGAAGATCGAGGAATATTTTCCGCAAGTTCACGTTGACATTGAGCTTAGATGACGATTCATTGATTTATTGATATAAATGACATGATACGCTTACTTGACGAAGTACACTCTTTTTCCTAGATTTATTGGCTAGCTGCTACAATAACTTTTTATGCTGTTTTTTTTGTAGTATGTTTTTGGGTCTATGGTAATTTTGCTGGCAACGGCAATTCATGTTGTGTGTTCCTTTTATTTATTTGCAGAACATCCATCTTCAATCCGGTCGCCAGCCTTCCCAATAATTTGACAGATTCAGAAGTTTTTTTTAAATTTCTTTGTTTCTTTTATGTAAAAAATAAAATAAATAAAAACTTGCTTATAAGAGCAACAGGAAGACTGTGGTTACTAGTAGGTATACTTACTGGTCACAATCTTTTGAGACACCATGCTATGAAACTATATCTGGACAATGACGACATCTGCAGAGGTTGTGGATACACGGATTGCTGCGAGGACGCACCTCACTTTCTGTGCCACTGTCCCAGTCCTAGTCACTTGAGGAAAAGGGCTTTCGGAAGCTACTTCTTCCATGACATCTCAGAACTTTTAAAAGCACCTCTAACATCTCTTTCCAGGTATGTTAAATCAACAAAGGTGGCTCCAGGCACTCAACACGGCGTAAGAAGGAAGCGAAACATCCATACAACAAGGATTATCCCCACTGGGTATCACAATGGATATCAAACTGTAGTAGGCAGATTATTTTAGATCCTACCCTCATCACCTGAAAAAAAGAGTCGTTCTTTTTCACGGCCCCACCTCCGCAAGGGTTTGACAACCCCTTCGAGGCTCCGAGAGTATCATTTGTCTTGAAAAACTTCTCAAAGTGCTGTTCGGACTCGGCGAAAAATTGTAGGTCTGTGAAGAAATTGACACACACGCAGTATACATTGTTGAGAAATTGGCCCTGGTTCACTTCGAGCTGTTGCGCCACTCTATTCTTATACCCGACCGAGGGTACATATGTATATTAATTTTATTGCATAGTTTGTTACACAGTGAAATAATCACCGTAGACCCTTAAAACCTTTTACATATATGATCGAGACCGACATGTGTATCGATTAAGCTATGTCCGTCCGTCTGTATGTGTGAAGGTTTTTGCTCTTCAAAATCAAGCCAGAGAACTGAAACCTGGTACATGGCTTGGTCCTTCTATTGCATAGACAAAGTGTGAAAATTGGCACAATCCGTCAACGGCTACGCCCAGTGCTGGCTTCAATGTAAGACAACCTTTATTTCACATTTTTTTTCAAAATGCTTTTTGGTCAAGTTAGACAATCGATATTAGACAATCAACAATTGATATCTGTTCTTTCTGTGTTCTGAAGCAAGTCTAAACATTTTCGAAATCCGCCCAATGTGTCAGGGTATTAAGTTTGATGTATAGTGACGCAGTGAAATAATCACCGAAGACCCCTAAAACCTTTTAGAGATATGATCGAGACCGACAGGTGAATGGTTTGACCGTCCGTTTGTCCGTATCTGTGAAGTTTAGCTAGGACGCTCAAACTTCGACTGCATCTTGGTTCTTATTTTGTACAGACAAAATGTGAAGTTGTTTTAAATCCGCTAACGGCCACGGCCGCTACTGGCTTCAATGTAATACAACCTCTGTTTCAAATTTTCTTTCAAAATGCCTTTTGGTCAAGTTAGACAACGGGTAGGAGCTCAAATTTTGGTATGGAACAATAATGGCACAAAACCTTTAAGAAGGCTGAAATTAGACCGCCCACTATATTGACCATGTAAAGCAACTTGTAAAGTGCAACAGTGCGCATGTAAAAGCTCTAGTCCGTCTTCGAAGGATTGCAAAATATCCTAACATAGAAAAAAATGAATCTGCCACGCCTCCAAAGAGCAGGCGGAGTACGCTTTCTTCAACTGTTGAATGCTTATTTTCAACCGATGAAAACTCCACCTTTTTAACTAAAAATATCACCACTATTAAACCCACGCCCACAAAAGAAGGCGGAACTCACAAAAAATTTAAAAATGTAATAACTAATATCTACAACTTTTGTAATGGAATTTTTTTTCAAATTTCATACATATTTATTGAAAAACAGTCATTTTAAGTTAAAATCCCTTAAAAAGTAAGCGTGGTCAATTAAAAAGCCAAACTTTTTCTTGGTCCTGAAAGACTTGTTATAATTTTTACGCTAGCACCATTATAACATAGTTAAAATATGAAAAGTGTATTTTTTAAAAATAAGAGATGGCTGCCCTTACGTTGCACGTTCAACTAATTTTCAAGCTTGATCTGAAGGACTGGATCCCAGCTCACTCACCAACTTTCAGCTCTCTTCCTTCAAATTTAAAGCCTAAATGTTTTTTACATACGGACGGACGTATATTAATTACTGCGAAAATCGATTTCTCTTAAAGACATCGCATACATCCTCATAAAATGTTTGTCTGAAATATCTAAACAAATCGTCAGCTACGTTTGCTACTGGTTCAGATTGTCGATCCGTTATCACATTAATAATTTAATATTTCAATACTAGCATTAAGAAATACTACAATAAAAAGAACAAAGAATAGGCAACCCTTCATTTCTTACATCAATTTAATCCACTAGGGAAGCCCCTTTTGTTAAAAAAAATACGAATTACTTCTCGTGACGTGAAATTGGCATTGGTTTTCCTGGTGACAGTGACGATAAGGTGCTTGACCTGAACTTCCACTATAAATTAATAAGCCGGATAGTAATACACATTAGCGATAACGTTTCGTTGTTATCAGCGGCGTGACATTTGGTGCTCGCTAAAAATTATAAATTAAAATTCGACATTGTTTACAATCATAAATTTATTTATTTCTGTTTATAACTTAGGATAATGGTAAGCTTAAATTATTATTCTTAAAAGTGACGCCTTGGCGGTGGATTCGGGTTGTATGGTCCAGTACTGGATCCTGGCCTTGGAAATTGGCTGTGACGTGGTCGTTGGTTACCAAAACTTCCTTGAACACCGCTTGTCAATGCAGCAATCAAAGCAAATATCAACACAAGAAACACTTTTACGTTCATATTTGAATATTGTTTTTTTGAGCTGAGCTAAATTATTCAATCAGTACTTCTTTATGAAGATACACTTGGAGTGTGATGATGATTTAACACAGCGATCGGCTTTTATACGCATTCCCATAAAATTGCTTTGAATGAAGCTGAAATGATGAAACTCTTTTGTTATCTCTATTTCTGGCGGTGTGGTTCACCAAATGGTTTTCCATAGGTAATATAATTTTTCTGGGAACTGCTTGGGAATCACCAGTTCTGGGATCTTTTCTACTTTCCTTAAACAACAAAACAATTTTTTTAAGGGAATCTTTTTAATTTTTTTAAAGCAATTCTATAAGAAATAAATTCGGTCGTTTTGCCAACAAATCGTTTGAAATTTATCATTTTGTCGTAGGTAAAATTCACCAAGTCAAAATGAGGGCTTAGGTGGAAACTCTACAAATCGACACCGGCACCAACTCAAAATTGGCACATGGAATGTATCGTCGCTAACGAGGAAGGAACTTGAACTGGTTGAGAAGGCCAAAAAGTATCAGCTCGATGCAACGGGCATCTCCTCAACTAAGTGGAAGGGTTCTGGAACCAAAGACTTCGATGATGGGTGAAAGCTCTTCTGGTCTGGCGTCCCAAATCACATGGGCGGGTGTAGGGATACTCACAAGCCCCCGGTTGTCAGAAAATGTATTCGATGTCATTCCGTTAGGGGGGAGGATTCTGATCTTAAAGCTTAAGCTTGAACGATCGACTCTGGCTCTGGTTCAGGTTTATGTATCAAATCAAGAGTCAGAGTATGAGTCCTTGTTGAACGAAGTTGATGGAAATGGACTTCTTTCTCCTGATGGGTGACTTTAATGCACATGTGGGTACGAACGACAGTACTTGGAGGAGTGTGATCGGGATGCACGGTGACCCGGATCAAAACAGGAACGGAGGGAAGTTGTTGGACTTTTGCTGTGCATATGGCTTGTCCATCATGAACACCTATTTCCCACACAAAGACATTCACAAATACACATGGTACAAGCACAGTTTAAATCAGAGGTCACCGATTGATTTCTTTGTTGCACCATCGTGTGTTCAAAGAATGATTTGTGATGTTCGAGTTTTCAGGGGAGCTGAGTTGTCAACTGATCACCACTTAGTGCTGTGTAAATTGTTTTTCAGTGACAGTATTCCTTTGCCACCCAGGCGAAAACCAAAACTGGCATACGGTGGGGAAGGTTGCGATGCTGACTCTGGTTTCAGAGAGCGCTTTGCACAGTATGTTTCGGAGAAGTTTGAACAAATTCCAACTGAACTTTTGAATGTAGAGGAGAAATGGCAGCTGTTTTTATCGGCATTCATTGCCTCTGCAGGAAATGTTTGTGGAGTGAAGCGGCTCGGGGTAGCGGCTGGTGGTGAGGAAAAACTGCTTGGTTTAAAACGCTTGGAGTTTAAGAAGCCATCAGAGAGAAGTAGAGTGGATCCAATGTAGAAACTCAACTTCTCGAGCCCGGTACAATGAAGCGCGAAGGACTTCCAATCTGGCAGTCAGAAAGCCAAGGAACAGTCATGGAAAAAGTTCGGCGAGAAGTTGGAGCACGATTACAGATCTGCAAACAAGGTACTTTGGCAGACCATTCGCCGGCTCAGAGGAAGGAAGTTGAATATCATTCAAGCTGTTAAATCTAAGGACGGTACACTTCTTTCAAATGAGAGCGATGTCTTGCGCAGATGGAGAGAGCACTTTTCGGAGTTGCTCAACCCCCAACAGGGCACTGAAGATGGCATTCGCACTGCTGACGAGATACGGGCGGAGAATAGTCCCACAGTAGAGGAAGTCACTAAAGCGATTAAATCACTTAAAGTTGACAAGTTTGCTGGAGTTGATGAAATCCGGCCAGAAATGCTCAAGGCAATGGGTGAAGAGGGTGTTCAATGGCTAACACGTGTCATTAAGCTGGCCTGGGATAGCGGGAAGGCACCTAGCGATTGGCAAACAGGAGTTATAGCGCCCATTTTCAAAAAATGAAACAGGAGAGATTGCGCAAACTATAGGGGCATATCTCTCTTTAGTCTTCCGGGAAAAGTATTCGCGAAGGTGTTGGAAACGCGTTCCAGTACTTTAATCGAGCCTTTGTTACGGGAAGAACAGTGCGGCTTTCGGCCTGGCAGAGGCACAACCGACCAGCTTTTTACTCTAAAGGTTATCATTGAGGCCTGGGAATATGCCAAACCGGTCTATGCGTGTTTTGTAGATCTGGAAAAGGCGTATGACCGAGTCCCTCGGGATATACTGTGGAGAGTTTTGCAGGGCTATGCGCTGAGTGGGCCTCTTCTGAGCACCATCCAGTCTTTGTATGGAAACTGCAGAAGCTGTGTACGAATAAATGGCGTCAAACCCCGTCCCTTTTCAAAGCATATATGGACTGGATGGTGAAGCGCAGTCTTTGCGAGCAATGTTTCTAATTGGCTGGCATCAGGATGAGCCATTTGCTTTTCTCAGATGATTTGGCCATCCTTGCACCATCCAAGGAGGAACTTCAACGAGCACTGGATAGGTTTGCAGCCGTCTGTGGTGATGCTGGGATGAAAGTAAATGTGAACAAATCGGAAGTGAGGGCTGTTTCCCGAACTCCTGTGCAGTGTACCCTGCACATAAATGGAGTTCCATTAAAACAGATGGAGAAGTTTAAGTATCTCGGGGTCTTTTTCACGAAAGATGGGAGGAGTGATACTGAGTTGTTTTGTAGAATTGGCCAAGCTGGAGCAATAGTAAAGGAACTGCGCCGGCCGGTCATCAGGAAAGCTGAGCTTGGAGTGATACCAAAGGTCTCAGTTTTTAATTCAGTGTTCGCTCCGACCCTCATCTGTGGTCATGAAATTTGGGTAACGACCGAAAAAATTAGATCAAGATTAGAGTGTTTTTCAAACTTTTTGAGCACGCGACCCCTTAAACATAAAAAAAATGTTGGCGACCCCCAAACTAAAACACTTTTTAAAAAAATATTTTTATAAGAACACTTTTTGCATCATGCCCACAAAAGCAGGCGGAGACATAGAGTATGTTTTTGAAGATTGATTGGTTGCTTAAAATCATACGAGTGGATTTCATTAAAACTTAGCTTATCACAGCGATGACAGCTGACTGTCAGAAGAAAAGGTATTAATATTGTAGGAAGTTTTTAAGGTTGAGCTCTAAAAGCTGAAAAAAACCATTTCCTAACCATTCTTTGCTATTGGATTTATTATTTCGCACTGATCTTTTTAAAATTTTAATAAGAAGCTTCAAGTTAAGGAAGAAAACTGTGTAACAGCGAAGAAGAAAAATTAAACTTAAAATTAAACTCTGACCAGAAACTTAAATTATCGTTTCTTGTCAGAGTTTTCAAGTAAATTTCGTCAGATGAATCATAGCAACTAAGTTCTAACATGCTTTGCGCAAAGAAACAGTAGTACATAAGTTATTTTTTAGAACTAGATACTGAAGCTTCAAATGGACATAGATGGGTCCATTAAAAAGTTCTTTTTTAAGTTAAAAGTTAAAGTTCTTTAAAAGTTAAAAGTTCTTTTTTAAAATTCGTTGTCAGACCAACTGGTCGATCGACCATCGACCATCGATAAAGAAACGAAGATTAAGATACTGAAAACATGATGATATTGAAACTTCTGCAAACTATCTATAATTTTTGGGGGAAAAGAAGCAACGATTATAATATTAGAGGTTTGGTGGACTCCTAGTGGTGTAAGCCACTGCTTACCTCTTTGACCTAACATACTTCTCAATAGTGAATAAAAAAACCAAGAAGAGAAATAAATTCAACAACGAAGTGGTTATTATTACCATTTCGAAGGTACAACGATGATTTTACAAAAGTTCATTGACCATAGTCTCCTCACTGAAAACATTGTGTTTTTGTTAAATTATTTTTCCAGTTTAGAGCAAACAAATTTTGTTTTTTCGCTTAACCTGGCTTGAGCTCACGACCCCTCTAGAAATTCTTGACGACCCCCCAGGGGGTCGCGACCCACAGATTGAAAAACACTGCTCTAAGGGATAGAGTGAGAAACTACAGTATTCGTGGGAATCGTAATGTTGAGCAGCTATTCCCCGAGTGGAGCGATCGATTCTTCGATGGTTTCGACACGTTGTTCGCATGCCCCCTAAAAGACTTCCTAAACAGGTCATGCGAGCGCATCGCCCTCCTGGTAGGCCAAGAAACAGGTGGTGGGATCAGCTAAAGAACCTCTCTGAGTCCCGCCTGGGGATTGCCAGTCTCTTGAGTTGGTGGCGGAGGATCGGGAACGATGGAAAGACCATTTAGCCATCCTCGCTCCGCGACCCTTTTAAAGGATAAGCGGCCCTCGAAAACGGTGATGATGATGATGATGATGTTAAATTCAGCCCATAGGGAAACCAAAAAGGGTAAAAAGCGAGATCCTTTTGGCATGTGGTTATGTTAAGCGACTGGCTAGCGCAAATGTTTTCGTTGTTGGTAAGATTTATATATTAATAATATACTTCTCCTGAAAATTTTTGAATTCCTTGCAGAAGGTCACTAAGGCCCACTGGTTCTGGTTGGAACCTAGAAAACCTAATTTCTTCGTGTCGAAAATCTCCTTTCTGGCGGATCGGGAAGCAAAATCGAGACTTCTTTCATCGGCCATGTTTTCTTTCAGCTATTTCTTCTAAATAAATGGTGCATGCTTGAACCAAATCATCGCCAACCGCTTTGAACAGCTGGCCAACTTACGCAAAAAGACGATTCACATTAAGGCTTTCTTACATAGCACGCATGTCCAACATGGAAGAAAGATGACGAAGTCAAAGATATGTTGTACTAGCTATTGTACAAAAAATGGTGGACATTCCCTAGTTACGACATCAAGATTGTCCTTGTCCTAGGCAGCTTTGATGTTAAGGTAGGGAGGACATCTTTGGTGGCATGGTCGGAATGTCCGGCATTCAAGATACCAGCTCTAATAACGAGTTCGACTTTGTTGCGGTGTTATTCTTTATGGTAGCTATGATACATTTCATGCACCTCATCCACGAAAAATTCACAAAACGATGATAGCATAGAGATCTTCTGATTACCGAGAGTCAGATCAACAATATTGAGTGCGACGCAAGACACTCATCCAATATGATAGAATGAGTTTTTTTGCGATGTCCATGATGTCCTAACACTTCGAGGGTCCAACAATTACTCGGATCACTACCTTGTTGAAGGGTTGTAGAACACCTTGAAGAGCTCCGGATATCCCAACCAAAAGATGGAAATACTGTGAGGAAGTTTGAAAGTCGCAAAAGCTTAAATTGATTCTCCCGAAATCGACTACCTACTGAGTCATATGTCTCGAGTATCAAGTGTCTTATACATCAGCTAAATAAAAAACTTTGCACAATTTTACACAGAAAGTCCGGTAAATGCCGATTGAGCATTTTGAAAATAAGACTATCCTACCAGACTGTATAAAATAGACCTTGTGAATTTGCGTAAATCACGATTTGTTTAACGTGCTTAAAATTTCGAAGCACTTGAATAGCTAAGCAGTAAAATGGTACCTATTCTCGAATAAAATCGAAATTGCTCGTCGGGCAATATACTTAGTTCAGTTATAATTTTCGTGATCATATGTTTTGCTAAGGTATTTAGGTACTATGCTCAAAAGACAAATAGGCCTGTAGCTAGCATAGGACTATCCGCTGGCCTGGCCGCCCTTAATATAGGCACAACCTGGGCTATATTTCAGCAATAACCCATACCCCATCATCTACTCTGTACATCATCTACTCTGTAAACCTATTCCATCCCCTACATTCTAAGATCCACTGTTTCCTCCCACGGTAAAACTAACTAAACAGCTAGCTGATCACAGTACTGAAAGTCGTTACGTTCTCTCTCGTTTAAGAGATCATCGAACATATGAAAATGTGCGCCTTAACCTAGCCTACTTACACGATAAACCTAACAATATCTGTGTTTATGGTAAAACAAAACCCAATGTCATGGTGTCACTACTTTTTGAGGGCCTTCCAACTAACCATGTTTTTTATTTTTTTTTTTTAGATTTTTAATAGTTTTCATGAGTGTTTCATATGTCAGCTTCTAATGTAGCAAATGATCTTTGCCTCCCATTTAAGCTCAAGGCAGATCTCCCACCTTCAAAGATCTCGTTCCGACTCCAAAAACTACTATCGATCCTAACCAACGCCCTATCAGTCCCATGGTATGGTCCCTCTATTACCAAAACGTAAGAGGACTTCGTACCGAGCTTCCCGTGGTTTATTTAAACTCGCAAACATTTCCTTACGATATCTTTGCCGTAATTGAAACCAATCTAATTCATAAAATTAAAAACTCGGAAATCTTCACCACCGATTTCCACGATATCCACAAAGATGGCCCGAGAGTAAACCTATCGGCCGAGGAGTTTTGTTAGCAAAAAACAATCGCCTCGATTCGTCTCCCTTTCCAATTCCCAACATTGATAATCTAGAATTAGTTTGTGGCAAAATCACCTTCCCCAGACATTGCTTATACATACTCTGTTGCTATATTCACCCTTCTCAACCAGTTAAGTCTTATAAGCCAATTTTTGATTCTTTAGATTTTTTGGTTGACGATATAAGCCCCGGCGATAGTGTTATTTTGTTTAGTGACTTTAATCTCACGGGATTAAAATGTGCCTTATCTGAAGATGAATCCCACTACGTCACATCAAACGCGATGTCTCAAACCGAATTAACGTTCATTGATAGTCTATCGAATTCCGGCCTCTACCAAGCGAGTGGCATCAACAACATTATGAATAGACATCTCGACCTTATTTCCACGTCTCATCATCATCATCGTCATTTTCGGATGCCGCTTAAAGGGTCGTGGAGCGAGGATGGCTAAATGGTCTTTTCATCGTTCCCGATCCTCCGCCACCAACTCAAGAGACTCCGGCGCAATCCCCAGGTGGGACTCAGAGAGGTTCTTTACCTGATCCCATAACCTGTTTCTTGGCCTACCAGGAAGGCAATGCGCTCGCATCTCGGCTAGCATGACCTGTCTAGGAAGTCTGTCAGGGGGCATGCGAACAACATGTCCAAACCATCGAAGAATTGATCGCTCCACTCGGAGAAGTAGCTGCTCAACATTAAGGTTCCCATGAATACTGAGATCTTTGCTTTCACTCGCTCAGCTTTCCTGATGACCGGCCGGCGCAGTTCCTTTACTATTGCTCCAGCTTGGCCAATTCTACAAAACAACTCAGTATCACTCCTCCCATCTTTAGTGAAAAACACCCCGAGATACTTAAACTTCGCCACCTGTTTTAATGGAACTCCATTTATGTGACAGGTACACTGCACAGGAGTTCGGGAAACAACCATCACTTCCGATTTGTTCACGTTTACTTTCATCCCAGCATCAGCACAGACGGCTGCAAACCTATCCAGTGCTCGTTGAAGTTCCTCCTTGGATGATGCAAGGATGGCCAAATCATCTTTGAAAAACAGATGGCTCAACCTGATGCCAGCCATATATGCTATGAAAAAGAGCGGCTACAGAACACAGCCCTGGCGAAGTCCAACGCGCACATCAAAAGGACGGGGTTTGACGCCATTCATCCGTACACAGCTTCTGCAGTTTCCATACAAAGACTGAATGGCTATCAGAAGAGGCCCACTCAGCGCATAGCCCTGCAAAACTCTCCACAGTATATCCCGAGGGACTCGGTCATACGCCTTTTCCAGATCTACAAAACACGCATAGACCGGTTTGGCATATTCCCAGGCCTCAATGATAACCTTCAGAGTAAAAAGCTGGTCGGTTGTGCCTCCGCCAGGTCGAAAGCCGCACTGTTCTTCCCGTAACAAGGGCTCGATTACAGCTCTGGAACGCGTTTCCAACACCTTCGCGAATACTTTTCCCGGAAGACTCAAGAGAGATATGCCCCTATAGTTGGCGCAATCTCTCCTGTTCCCTTTTTTGAAAATGGGCACTATAATTCCCGTTTGCCAATCGCTAGGTGCCTTCCCGCTATCCCAGGCCACTGACACGTTTTAGCCATTTAACACCCTCTTCACCCATTGCCTTGAGCATTTCTGGCCAAATTTTATCAACTCCAGCAGACTTGCCAACTTTTAGCGATTCAATCGCTTTAGTGACTTCGTCTACTGCGGGACTATTCTCCGCCCTTGTCTCGTCAGCAGTGGGAATGATATCTTCAGTGCCTTGTTGGAAGTTGAGCAACTCCGAAAAGTGCTCTCTCCATCTGAGCAAGACATCGGTCTCAATTGAAAGAAGTGTACCGTCCTTAAATTTAACAGCTTGAATGATATTCAACTTCCTTCCTCTGAGCCGACGAATGGTCTGCCAAAATATCTTGTTTGCAGATCTGTAATCGTGCTCCAACTTCTCGCCGAACTTTTTCCACGACTGCTTCTTGGCTGTTCTGACTGCCAGATTGGAAGTCCTTCGCGCCTCATTGTACCGGGCTCGAGGCTCTCTTCTTCTCTCTGATGGCTTCTTGAACTCCAGGCGTTTTAAACCAAGCAGTTCTTTTCTCACCACCAGCCGCTTCACTCCACAAACATTTCCTGCAGAGGCAATGACTGATGATAAAAACAGCTGCCATTCCTCCTCTACATTCAAAAGGTCAGTTGGAATTTGTTCAAACTTTTCCAAAACATACTGTGCAAAGCGCTCTCTGAACTCAGAGTCAGCATCCTGCAACCTTTCCCACCGTATGCTGGTCACCAGTCCTTGTTTTCGCCTGGGTGACAAGGGAAAACTGTCACTGATAGACAATTTACACAGCACTAAGTGGTGATCAGTTGACAACTCAGTTCTTTGAACACACGATGTCACAACAAAGAAATCTATCAGTGACCTCTGATTTAAACTGTGCTTGTACCATGTGTATTTGTGAATGTCATTGTGTGGGAAAAAGGTGTTCATGATGGATAAGGCATATGCACAGCAAAAGTCCAACAACTTCCCTCCATTCCTGTTTTGATCCGGGTCACCGTGCCTCCCGATCACACTCGTCCAAGTACTGCCGTCCGTACCCACATGTGCATTGAAGTCACCCATCAGGAGAAAGAAGTCCATTTCTGCCACTCTGTCCAGGGCAGCATCAACTTCGTTCAAAGAGGACTCATACTCTGACTCTCGATTTGGTGCATAAATATGAACTAGAGCCAGAGTCGATCGTTCAAGCCTAAGCTTTAAGATCAGAATCCGTCCCCCTAACGGAATGAAATCGAATACATTTTCTGACAACCGGGGACTTGTGAGTATCCCCCCACCCGCCTGTGCAGTCATGTGATTTGGGACGCCAGACCAGAAGAGCTTCCACCCATCATCGAAGTCTTTGATTCCAGAACCCTTTCATTTAGTTGAGGAGATGCCAGTTGCATCGAGCTGATACTTCTTGGCCTCCTCAACCAGTTCAAGTTCCTTTCTCGTTAGCGACGAAACATTCCACGTCACGTGCCAATTTTGAGTTGGTGCCGTTGTCGATTTGTAGAGTTTCCACCTAAGCCCTCATTTTGACTTGGCGCTATTCCCTCCGCCCCCGTAATGGATAGCGGCACCATTGACGGGCTGCTCGTAACTTCTTCGGGTTAAACCCGGTCGGATGCCGAGTGGGACCTTCCGACCACCAAGCGCTCGCATGCTGACACCCCTCATGCCTAGTTCAAAAGGGTGCCCTGGATTGAAGTTCAGCCGTCCCTCTGGTATCAGACGTTGACCAACGAGCCGCGTATCAGACGCTGCTGGATTTTATTTAAACCTTCGGGTTCATCTTTTTTCCCACGTGGCCCCACAAGGAGTTTATACTCCTGGACAGCATCACTTCATACCTGAAGATTACTTTCTCCAGTGTATTTTAGTCCGCTTTTACGACAGGCATACCTTACCTCAAGGCTGTTTTTAAACCCGATCTTACAGGGTATTATTTTATCAACATTTTCACATCTAACTGCGATAACTTTCTAGTATCCAAGAGTGATCACCTTTTATCCACACTTGATTCCTTACATCCCCCTCTGCGCTTGAACTTTTAATTTCAAAACACGAGTCCTCAAATTGATTCACGAGGAGCAAATTACAAAAAAACTCAATAGTCTTATTTTAGTAACAATAACTTCGAATTTATAAGCGATGCCATCCATATCGACCCAGCTCCCTCAATTTTCTACTCCATTATTTTCTCATGCGCGTAAAGATTGCTCATTATCTCCACCTTGGTACTCCAAAGAACTACGTTCTTTACGCAATAATAGAAACAAGCTTTGGCAAACATTTTTTAAATCGCGTTCCGAAATTGATTACTAAAATTATCAACTTTTAAATAATCGCTTCTCCGAGCTCTGTGAATCTTCGTACCTTAATTACCTTCACCAGTTCATCAATACCAAAAGAGAATCGGATGGCTACACGTCAACTTTAAAATTTCTTAACAATTCGTCCGCAGACCCACAAACCATTGCAAACTTTTTTCCACAATTCTTTAGTCAATCTCTTTCAGAACCGATCTAAGCTCCTGATTTGAACTACTTTAGCTACATGGTTAACTGTCCGCAGTCAACTTTTATCTCTGTGGATATAACCCTAGACCAAGTAAAAGATAAAATCATTAGGCTCAAAGATGATTATTCACCCGGTCCTGGCGGTTTACCGGCGATTGTTCTTAAAAAATGCATTCAAGTTTTAGCACCTCCTCTAACAGCCTTATTTTATTTGTTGATTACTTCAGCAGTTTTCCCATTTCTATGGAAGGACTCTCATATTATCCCCACGCACAAAAAGAGTAACAAAAACGATGTAAGAAACTACAGGCCAATTGCTAAGCTATCGTGCACTCCCAAGCTTTTTGAAAGTATCGTGTATCAAGAAATTCTTCTCCATTACAAGCCAAACATTTCAATAGATCAACATGGTTTCCTTAAAGCAATCCACCATTACCAATCTCACTGAATTTGTTTCAAGGACCCTGTGCGCATTGGAAGACGGAAAGGCAGTTGACGCCATTGCCACTGATTTCAGCAAGGCTTTTGACAAACTAGCCTTATTCTGAAGCTTGAAAAGCTCGGTTTCCGCTCTTGTTTCGAAGATTGGATTAAATCATACTTAGAGGATCGACAGTACAGAGTGCTTTTTAGATCTTCAGTTTCCGACCCAATTAAGGCAACTTCCGGTGTCCCTCAAAGCAGTCATCTCGGCCCTATCATTTTCATCATTAATATGGTCCTGACTTCCTCCAAGACCTCTGTCAGATGATACGCGAATCTCAAAAATCATTTCTGCACCCTCTGATTTCCACACTTTGCAAAACGATCTAAACCAATTTGCAGTTTGGTGTAAAAAAAACTTTTTAGACCTTAACGTCAGCAAATTCAGGGCAATAACCTACTCCAGTAGACGTTCCCCCTAACATGTAAGAATCTATCTGATTAATGATGAGCCTGTTCCAACAACAACCGAAATCCGTGATTTAATTGTTGTTTGTGACAAGAAACTGAACTTCCGTTCTCGCACTGATAACATCATAAACCGCGCAAACTCTGCTCTAGGTTTCGCAAATAGATGGGCCAAGGAGTTCTCTGATCCGTATGTCACCAAAGCCCTCTACATTAGTTTCGTAAGACCTTTTCTTGAATATGCTTTTCAAGTTTGGTCTCCATATCAGCAAACCCGCATACAAAGATTGAAACAGTCCAGCGAAGGATTCATCGTTTCGCTCTTCGTGGTCTCGGATGGACCGATCCCTTCGTGTTATCGCCGTATGAGCATCGACTAAACCTAGTTGGCATGCAATCACTAAGAAAACGTCGAGGGGTTGCCGACATCCTCTTCATTCACCAGTTTTTAAACGAAAACATTGATAGCCCTCAACTTCTCCAATTGATTTCCTTTTCACCTAAGCCCCGCAATCTGTTCCCTTGTTCCGCCTTGTTACCCACCGCATTAGTTATGGGTCATTTCGAGCCAATCACTAGAATGCTACGAATTACTTATAACTACGCTGAAGTTTGTCCTTAATTGCCCATTGTTTAAAAAAAATCTCCTAAATTCTATCCATTCTTAATTTCAGCACCCTTTTCGGTCCCAGCTCTTACTTTTCGCCTCTAGTTTTAAGTTAAGTATAAGACTTTGTACCTAGTTTTAATTTTGCTTGTATTAACGGGGAACTAAACTAAACTAAATTATGGTTCAGCAAAATTTGTTCCTTCTACAATAAATTCTAGAAACTGTAGGCCCATTTTCGGAAGTTGCTTTAGGTAGGCATTACTAATCCAATCAAGCCCCATAGGTAGAGTTAGATTGAAGTTGCAGTCGGGTCTAACGAAACCGACATACTTAGACCTTTATAGGTCCATTGTGATACACGTGGATCCCTCCTACTTGTTGAGCCATTGAGCTATTTGACCTATAAGTGAAGCGTAAGAGACGTTTCTAGAACCATATCCCCTACGACGGGTGGTAGTACTGGACAGGTACTACCACCCGTCCATCTGAGATTCATGCTTTCTACTGCATCAAGGCTAAGTATGAGTTTACATGTAGAAATTGGAATGCCTTAGGGGTCTTTTTCAGGCAAGATTGAGAGAGTAGTTCCAAGCTTGGCGAGTTCGTCAGCCTTGCAGTTACCTAGAATGTCGCTATGCCCTGGTACCCAGCACAGGTGAATGTTGAATTGCTCCGATATCTCCTTTAAATGTGATCGACAGTCAAAGGCTGCTTTAGAGTTCATAGAGACTCTATTACAGGTTGTCTTACTGTCGGATAGACTTGTATATCCTTGGAAGATATCAGATTATTCTTGAGCCAGCACAAGGCTTCCTTTATTGCCATAATTCCAGCCTGAAAAACACTACAATGGTCAGGAAGTCGGAAGGAGAGACTAAGATTTAGTCTTTCTGGGAACACACACCCACCCGCACCATTGTTAGTCTTTTATTCATCATTGCATAAGTCGGTCGATTCACATGTCGTCTGGAAGTTCAAGGGGGTAAGAAGTGCGATCAGCAAAGGTTCAGGAGAGGTTTATTTTCACTCGTATTCACATCTTGGCTGTAACAGGATAGTGATCCGAGTTGAGTGTTTAGCTGCTCGAAATAGGCTAACATCCAGAATACTTGAAGTATGCCTTATGTTGATCGCTATGTGATCAATTTTGTTATCCCTTGAACTTGATATTTTTGCCATACGGGATATGGTTTTCGGCCCCAGTTGTGTAAATTTTGACAATTAAATAGACAAACAGTTTTACGTCAAGTTTTAGATACGGCTCTTAGGTTTTTTTCACCTATAGAGCTGCTGCAACCAATGTACAAAATTGTGTTCTGGATCTAATAAAAATTTCAGTACTTTTATTGCTTTCTTAGCAGAGGCCAAAAATCCAATCGAAAGAAAACCTTTTTTTTAGGCAAGTAAAAGAAGTAATAGGACAAATTATAATATAATATTGTAAATTTTATCTTCTCTCTTGACTTTACTTAACTTGCTTGAATTTTAAGTTATATTCAAAAACCTTTTTTCTTTTAAACTAGATGTTTTTTTTAAGCAATCATGGAAATGTAACTTCGCATCCTTGCTTGATTCTATCTCTTAAAAGCTGATTTCCATGAAATACGTATTCCTTTTTTATGTTTTGTTTCCTGATATATCCCTAAGCGCAAGTATGGGGCACTGTAGGGCACATGGCTTCTTTCGTAAAACCTCACGTGTATCGAACAGAGATTACTTCGAATCCTTATTTCTCGCTGCCGTTATGCACACTGACTTATTTACTTTTCTCACGAAAAAGGCGATGTGGCTTGAGTGTGCACCCACAACATACACGTCAATCGCTTTTCAATTGAGTGACTACGTGTTTAATCAAATGGAAACTTCTATTTTCTACATTATGTGGGTACACTACAGGTGAGGTTAGTGGTGAAAATTTTATTGATGTAGAGATAGATCCGCACCAATTTTGAAGTCGTTAATTGGATCCGTTTCATCTTGCATCCGCCAGTAACTACCATACACCCTTGTAAGGAAGAGATTACGTTTAGTAAAAATAAACAGCAAAATTGATTGGTTTGACCCATGTTGTTAATTCCTGTGAATTTATCCTTGGTTAAACTTTATTTGCGTAATAAAATCAAATTTTTGTTTTCTGCTGTGCTATATAATAAGCTCTGTAACAAATAAGCAATTTTAGGAACTAAAAAACTTTTAAATCTTACCCTGGAGTTAAATAAAATTTGTACCTTTATACTCCGTCAACTTTGACTCCGCTTGGTTTTGTCTCTTAATTTTATTGCAAAAAAATCTAAGTTTTAATTTCAAGCATGATACAATGCGTATGAGGAAAGCGGGAGACTTGAACCATCGCAATATTTTACTCATTTTTTGCACAAATCCTGCAAAGCTCTTTGCACAAACACCTCTTACCTGGGAGCAAAATAAATTGGAAATCGACACATAAGTTTGGGTGCAGGACAGAGAAAAGTGATTTTGTGGTACAAAAGTTTTTTTTCGTAAAACTTTTGTTTCGCACTATGAATAAAAACGTTTTTTTTTTTTATTAACTTCTCCTTCACTCTCCGTCTTTGCAGACAGGACCGTAAATCGTCCGAAAAATTCTCCTCTCGAAGCAGCCTAAAGTGTTTTCATCCGCCTTTGACAGGGTCCATACTTCTGCACAGTAAAGCAGGACTGGGATGATGAGGGTCTTTTACATGGACACTTTAGTTGCTCGAGAGAGGGTTTTGCTACTCGATTGCCTTCTTATCCCAAAGAAACAGCGATTGGCAAGAGTTATCCTTCGTTTGATTTCAGCGCTGGTGTCATTGTCTGAATTGATAGCGGAACCGAGGTAGACAAAGTCCATAGCTACCTCAAAGTCGATGGTGATGTTTTGTCCAAGACGTCGGAGTTGGGTATCTTTTCTTGATGACAGCAAATATTTGGTTTTGCCCTCGTTGACTGCTAAGCCCATATTCGCCGCTTCCGTCCCAATACTCACGAAGGCTTCACTGATATCACGCTTTGTTCTTCCGAGAAAGTCAATGTCGTCTGCGAGTAGTTGAACGGATTTTTGAAAGATTGTAACTCTGGTGTTGGCGCGGTAGCTGTGCACAATTCTCTCAAGTATGATGTTAAGGAAGGCGCATGACTGCGCGTCGCCTTGTCTAAATCTTTTTTTGACATCAAAGGGGTCGGTGAGGTCTTTGCCGACCTTTACGGAGCAGCGTGAGTTTTCCATCGTCATCCTGCAAAGAGTGACGAGTTTGGCAGGGATGCCAAAACTAAATATTGCACTATAGCTCGTCTCTATAAATGCTGTCACACGCGACCTTGAAATCGATGAAAAAGTGGTATCTATCGATTTGGAATTCCTGGGTTTTCTTTAAGATCTGCCGCAGTGTGAAAATTTGATCGATGGTGGACTTTCCTGGCCTAAAGCCACACTGATATGTGCCTATCAGATTGTTGACAAACGGCTTCAGGCGTTCACAAAGTACAGAAGAAAACACCGTGACGCAGGCGCAAACAAGTAATTGAGGAATCTCGGAAACAGATAACTGTTTGTTAACAATAACTGGTTTTAAGGGGGTTGATACCAAAATTAATATAATTCCGTTATTTTCAGATCGCGTAATACTCCAAGAAATATTTTACTACTACAGGCAGCTTTTGAAAGCAAAACTTATCAGAGAGAGATCATCAAAATGAAGTAAAAAAAATTGCATTGTTTTATTCGGTATCCTGCCAGCAAATCTAGCCACCTTGATCTGAGTATCGTCAAAGCAGCTATACATCTAGGCCAAAGCGTCATACAAGGCAACCAGAGCCGATGATTTCCCTACCGCGATCTAAAAAGCGACTGGCAGTGATTCGGTAAGAAGCACACACTTAGCATTTTTCAGAATAGGTGGGAATGCATGCCCGATCAATTGAACCTCAACATTGTTCACCCGATCTTCAACTGATGCTTTTTTGATAAGGAGACTGATTCCTCATTTCAATAACAGAAGTACCAGTCTCCTTAGCATTGCCGACAACATTCTAAGCTGCTTTCTGAGTTTCTGAAGTAGCCTAAAAGGATTATTTCCTTTTATACCTTTTTCTTTCTAAGTATCACTTAGGATCTGGACAAACAAACCGACCACTCTTTTCTATTAAAGAAGTGCTTTAACGCAATAAAAATCTATAAGTTTTCCACACATAAACTTATTTGTTATTTTAAAAATAGCAGAAAAGATCCCAGAACTTGGGATTCACAACACATGCTAGCAAAAAACATTTATTATTAAAAATCATTTGGTGAACCACCTCGCAAGCGATACCACCTTGATAGAGATAACGCATGAGCTTCATCACTCTAGCTTTATACTAAGCAATTTGATTGGAATTTGTATAAATACCGATCGCTGAGTTAAGTCATGATCACATCCAAAGTGTACATCCACAAAAGAGTACTGATTAAAATATTTAGTTCAGTTAAAAATACAATAAGTATTCAATCAAATATGAACGTAAAAGTGTTGCTTCTCTTAATTTTCGCTTTGATTGCTTCATTGGCAAGCGGTGTTCAAGGACGTTTTGATAACCAACAACCACGTCACAGCCAATTTCCAAGGCCAGGATCTAGTACTGGACCATACAACCCCAATCCACGACCAAGGCATCATTTTTGAAAATTCTTAGCTTAAGCTAACCTTTATCCTTTGTAAAAAACAGAAATCAATAAATTGATGAAATATAAAACGGTTGAATTTTATTTAAGAACCCTTTAGAGAATTACATTTCTACCAAACGCCGCTAATAACAACGAAAATTTATCTACTTTACTTACTATCCGGCCCTTTACTGTACTGCAAGGCCTGGTCAGTAAAGCCAAGTTCCAACGTGCCAAGTTCACGTCATTGGGAGTAATATAATATTTTTGGACTGAGATGTCTGTTCCCCAGTGGATTAAGTCGGTAGTATAAATGTAGGTTTAATATCATAATAGATAAGTCAGGTATCTATATTTTGAGTGGATTCCTACAACAGTCTTTGTTAAAAGATATTTTGTTGCATTTTTTAAAATAGTTTCTCTATAATTTTTAATGAGACTGTTTTCAGGAACTCATTCACTTATATCACAGTCATCAATAAGATTTGTGGACGCTAGCAGGTCCAAATCACAGGTTTCCCTTTGTAAACGGTTGTTAATCTGTTTTTCATGAGGGTTAATTTGGAAGAAACTTGCTCTGCGCAATCGCTGCTGTACAGAAATTTTAAAATTTTGAACTGCTTATTAATTTCTTAAGCATAGAAAAAAAAAGTTGCGTTCAGGAAACTGGTTATTAATTGTCTTAAGCACGGAAAAAAGTCGCACAAATAAAATATTTTAAAAAGGTCACCATTTCTGAAATGTGGCGACCGCATTAGTCCGCCAGAGTAAAAAAGGTCGGCAAAAGGTGACGACGATACAGCGGAACACTTCCTCCGTAGTTCTTTCGCATTTGCTCCCGTTGCGGATCTTTGGGGCTGACGTGGTAAGTCCCAAACACCTAAGCTCTTTATGCAGTCTCTTGCAGCTGTGGGTCATCATACATTGGACAAACGCGAAGAAGTACGACCCGATAATAAGAACCGTAAATGCTGTGAGCAATCGAGAGCAGCGAGAGAAATCTGCGAGAAAAGTCTGGCTTGTTCGGGATTAAACACTACAGAAATTTCGAACTGGCTTACTAGGCTCAGCGATGCAGTGAGCCACGGTTTGCTCTCAGCCACTTGTAGCGCAACAGTGAGAGAACGAGACAGCGCTACCGCCGACGCACCGCTACAACTTGTGTAAGTGCTATTCGCCAACCGCATCTTTAGACAGTTTCCCGGTGGCCACGCTTAATATTACTAAAGCGAAACGTTCGGGGTGAGTATAGATACGGTTTACCACTTATATTATTATTACGTGGTATATCCAAGACTTTTAAAAGTAATTATTATTATTTTTTTTAATTCTTCTCTCAGGAAAGGCGAGAAGCAGAATTTAAGATATGCTTTTATTTTTCAAAAAAACATGGATGGCACCGGGCTGAACCTGGGTCTTAGCCAACAAGTTTAGCCAGCCAACTGTCTCCAGCTGGCCGTCTCCAGCTTTATACGCGAAGTTTGCTGATGTCTCTTTCCACTTCCGTGCGCCACCTGTGAGTCTCGGTGCTCCTCTACTGCGCCGTCCCTTTCGAGGGGTGCTTTCGAAGATTTTCCGGGCCGGAGATTGATGCGTTCTGCGATTGCCAGCCTTAATTGTTTTCATCGGCCTTTGACAGGGTCCATGCTTCTGTCCCGTAAAGGCCAGAATCATGGACCTTTTTTTGAATACTAGGGTGGACGGAGGCTAAAACTCCAAAATCTTTCAAAGATACCAATAAGCTCACACTATAGCAGGTATATAAAATGAAGTAGCCGACATTGGTTATGCCTGATTTCCATGTGCTAAAAAACCACCCATTTATGAGAGACACTATGAAACTGCCAGAATGCACTTCGATAGTAAATTTTCGCTCTCTCATAATTCTTCTTGACTCATAATTCTTCTTGACAACTCAGTTAACTTACGTTACAAGTAATTTACGCTTCCGTAGTGTTTATCGCATTGGGTAGGATGCTATCCAGTGAATGCACCTTCTAAAACCTTTCGTTCGTGCGGCTTCACCCTACGTCGCTAGATAGAAGGGTCTTGTTCTTTGTAGTCGTCGCTCGTTGTTTACATCGTTAAGAGTCTCGTTGCGAGTACGGATCATCTCATTGTTGCAATGAACATGAAGGCGAGCATTTAGCTTTCGAGCAAAATTGTTACATCTTCGCTCACGGTAGCTATTCCTAAATCTCTGTGAATATCACTATTCCTAATATACCATGGAGAATTCACATTGCTCTTAGCGTCGTGTTTTGGAAAATCTGCAACATGGACACGTTGCCCGGCTTTGGTACAACCCCAAAGTCTTACACCGTAATTTCCAGGACGGCTTTTAAACCTGCCTGCACAAGAGCAGTTTGTTATATATGCTTAGTTTCGAAAATCTTGCGATAAGCCAATACATATCCCTGAGCCTAATCTCGAGCTCGTCACGCTTCTTCTTTACGTGTGGTTTCCACATAAGTTTAGCGTCTAGTGTCATCCCTAGATATTTCGCTTTATTTGCATAAAGCTTCTGTGTTCTGTGCACAATTTATGAATCGAGATAAATTGTTAACCCTTCTGTAAGTGAAATTCATAAGCGTCGACTTGTTCTCGATCGAAGAACGATTCGCCAGGTCTTCGCCCAGACACAAAGTTTTTCCAAAGCTCTTGGGAGGCTTCCCGTTGATGACTCGACTGATTCACCTGTTGCCAGGATGGCCATATCATCCGCAAACGTGGCCACGAATGTCTCGTCGTCTAGAGGTATGTCTCTTGTGTAGAGCAGGAACAGGGTCGGATCGAGGACGCTTCCCTGGGGCACGCCAGCCCGAATTTGCTTTAAACTCAAGTATTCACTACTACACCTAACACGAAAGAGTCTTCCTTCAATATAGTTTTTCAATATTTTAAACATGTCTTCCGGCAAGTTTTGCCGTAGCTTATATTTCAAGCCCTCGTGCCTTACCTTGTCGAAGGCTTGCGATGCGTCGAGGAAAGCACTTGAACATATTTTTTCCCTTCTAAGGCTTTTTCAATTTCATGCGTTATTCTGTAGACTTGATCAATTGTGGAATGGTTAGGTCAGAAACCTTATTGATGATCCGGGATCAAAGGTCTTTCTGCAATTATTGGTTGTAATTCCTTCAGCAGAAGTTTCTCGAATACTTTCGGTACTATCGCCAATAGCGATATGGGCCTATAAAGTTTTTTATCATTTGCAGATTTCCCCGGATTCGGAACCATAATGACTTCCGCAACTTTTCATTGCCTTGGAACGTATAGAAGTCTAAGAGTAGCGTTTATCATATAAAGTAGCTTGACTTATAGTGCCGTTTTCGGTAGTTCTTCCAATATTTAGCCTGTGATCAGGTCGTAACCCGGGACCTTATTACTTTTAAGTTTACTTATTGTCTGTCGGAGTTCAACTAACGAATTTTTTTTTCATTCTAAAGCTATCAGGTTCCGCGTTGTTGTTTTGAACGTCAGCCAACGGCGGACTGTCGAAAGGCTTGAATGTTTCTTCTAAATGTTCAGCAAACAAATTCGCCTTCTCTTTGTCTTCCCTTGCCCATTCGCCGTTAGTTTTTTTATTGGTGCCGAATAGATTATAGGTTTCTTGATAGACTTAACTGCTTTCCACAGCGAGTAGTTTGAGCTCCTATCCGCCGACAAGCCTTCAAGGTATTCAGTGGTCTCACGAGTCTTAAAATCTTGCAACATTCCTTTCAGTTTGTTAGAGAGGTGGTTCAAAAGGGTTTTGTCTGGGGGAGCCCTCGTGCCTTGCCATCTTCTACGTGCTCTTCTCTTTTCACGAATCAATTCTACGATTTCGAGCCGATATGTTGTGAGTACATGCCCGTCGGTGCTAACTGCGTTGTTTTGGTTCGTCCCAAAGTGCTGTTCCAAGCAGCGCTCTGAATTGCTTCAATGAAATTGTCAACTGCGGTTTCTAGCTCGAAAGGCGTTCTCAATGGCACATTCAAGCCAACACCCTCCTTACAGTTCTTTCTAAAGGCATCCCAGTTCATGTTTTTGCTAGCTAATCTGGAAGCTCTTTCTATTTTCGCCAGTCTTCCACCCATTATCAAGATTACTCCTGAGTGGTCTGAGCAAAGATCATAACACAAAGATCATAACGTTTAGCGATGAAGAAGTCGACAAGGTCAGGCTTTTTATTCCTGTCGGTTGGCCATTAGACACTAGACGCCGTCTCTTACTACCTCAAAGTTATTGCCGTCTTACTGTGATGTTTCGCCCAAAACGTCAGTGTTGGGTGTGTTTTCTGGATGACAGCATACGATATTTTTTTTTATCCGCTCTGCGGACATGAAAAATCTAATTTAAGAGGACGATAGCTCGCGACCCTGAGTTTTTAGCGGTTTGAGCCCATAGACTTCTTTCAACAAAATGTTCTCTGTTGAACTTGCTTCAATTGTGGAATTAGAGGACAGACTCGGACTATGGAGTGATCTCCCAATTCCGGTATAATCGCGCTCTTCTTTGTTAAACGGCAAATTACCGAGTCAAACGGAATAAAAAACAACTGTTTCATCAACGTTATAAAGAAAAGTAAAGACGCAATCACATCATCTAATGACATAACTCTACCAGTAAATCGCTCGCCAAACCTCAGTCGTCGCATGCAGAACCCTATGGTTCTCACGTGACGACTGAGGTTTTGCGAGCGATAAATAAGTAGAGTTATGTCATTAGATGATGTGATTGCGTGATGAATTTGCTTATTTTCCAGTTCTTCCACAATCACAAGGGCAGATGGCTGTATAGGAACGTCAAAGTTCAATTTCGCTGACAAAAAAGACGGACCCTTCCACCAAAGAGTCGCATGTGTCAGCACAAATGGGGAAGCATCTGTGCGGCTTTAGGAAACGTGTGAGAGGCTTGCTTCGCCACTTCGAGGAGGGTTCGGATCGCAAGATATGGGGCTGCAGCTGTTCCAAAGGTGACGGTTTTGAGTCGGAAAATCTCGAGTTGGGCTGAAGGGCCCTTACGCCAAACTATAAGCTGATAATTCTAGTCCTCATCTGTCACCCAAATTTGTCGATACATTTTCTTGATATCAGCTGTAAAGGCGTATCGATAGGTTCTCCATCTGAGGATTACATCAACAACGTTTTGTTGCAGCACTGGACCGGTCATCAGATGATCGTTGAGCGAACTGCCATCTGAAGTTAGAAACGAAGCATCGAAAACCACTCTCAGCTTTGTGGTTGCGCTGCTCTCCTTTAAAACTCCATGATGTGGAAGAAAATAATGTTCGCTATTGCGAAGCGATTTTATCTTGACTTCAACCATGTGCCCTAACTGCAAGTACTCTTCCAGGCAAGACGTGTATTGGTTACGCAGTTGAGTGTTTTTTGCAAGACGATTCTCCAGGCTTCTTAACCTTTGAAGAGCACCCTCGTACGACCATAGATTGAGAGCTATAATTTGGGTCATTTTGACCGGAAACTTTTATGCTGTTATGTATGATGAGGTATTTAAAGGTAAAATTACTGAAACATAGCACATACTCCTTAATTTTTCTTCTTTTTCAATAAATCTCAGTGCTGGTGTCTGACGCCTTGACCAAAACGTCCCAATCTGCTTTAAATTTAAAGCTGTAAAGTACTTTGGTAATGGAATCTTTTCAGAGATCAAGAGAATAACTCTTGTCAAAAACATTTTATGCGAACTTCTATGTAGTAAGGTCCTTTTTTACGAGGGACAGATGTATTATTTGTTATACCATTATCATCCCATAAGCTGTATGATTGAAATGGACTGTTTGGTGTCTGAGATGTCTTTAGAAAGGGCATGTAGAGACGCTCCAGCTTAAAAATTCTTAGTAAATTGTGGGAAAGGATTTTTAGTTGAACCCTTGTTGAACTTTTGTCCTTTGTTGTAATTCATTTTAATAATATTTTTAAATTGCAGATGGTCCTTAATTTTAAACTTAGAAAAGTATAAAAGCTCCTTAGCTTTTTCCTCTAAGTTCAGGATCCTTAACCTATTTGCCATCATTTATAGAATTGACTAAACCTAGTTAAAAAAACAAAAAACATTGCAGGATTTATTTTAAGTTATGGGGAACAAGTATTCAGTGATCAATGAAAGCATGCGCGAGGTTATGAAAACTCATATAATATGTACCTTGATCATAACATAAAAACATAAAGTAAGTGCAGGGACCTACGAACGTCTCTTAAATTGCTTATCAAAATACCCATTCAAACTTATCCCTCTTCTCGGCAAATAAGTTCACGGTTTGTCACATAAAAGGAAATCGATCAAAAAGAATTCCCATTCCACTTCTAAGGCGGTAAGCAGTTCTTGGGAAATCGAAAAAGGTACACACACAAGTGGTACACTCGAACAAATAAGCTGTTGAGTACCGAGAAGTCTTAAAAATAAAAATAAAAATAAAAAAATAAAAAATAAACTCCCTAACAACTTTTAAAGAACTTTACGTTTGCCTCTTAAGATTGTTCAAGAACTTGAAAATAAAGTGCTTCTTCAAACATGTACGTACACACGTCAGGATCTATAAAACGTTATATTTTTGGCACATGTCCACACAGAAACTTAAGCCAAAACATTCATAAGGTTGCCTGCGCCTATTCGTATACTTTTTTTTATAGCGCTTCTCTGATGCCCAAATTATTATCGCATAAATCATAGAAAATCAAAGCATATCTATTTTATGCTCGTAAATATCGCAAGCTTGATATTAAAGCCGCAAAGCTGTCCGCTTGATAGGTACATAAATGCGTCACAACGATAAACATGGTCACGTGCAAGTCGTTATAATTTACTTTGTGCCTTCCGCCCAAAATTGTCTAGGTATTCGCATAAAGCCAATTACATATCGAG